>OU452283.1:9125384-10325384 GCA_911728535.1 Pammene fasciana
AATTATTTTCAAGTTAATAATTAATCCTGGTATATTTTTGTTTAATCGGCATAAGGTTTAGATAGTTAAAGTTACAACTATTTTGCTTTAAGTATAACTAAATATTTACCGCGGTCAAGGCAACCCATTTAATTGGCACACCAAAGTCATCCTGTAACATTACAATTAAATCAAATTATTACTAGTAGTTCTGTGAACCGTAGACTTCGGAGCATTTCCCCCCTTTCCCCCTCCCTCGAAACTTTTTTTTTTACAACAACCTTTAAGGAAGTGTGGGCTTGACCTTTTACCCGAAAATGATTGAAATCCGTCCATAAATAACGCGACAGCAAACTTCCCCCCTTTTGCCCCTCATTTTCTCCCCAATCAAAAAAATGGCTCGACAATTTTTGGCAAATAGATCAAGGAACGTGCATGCCAAGTTTCATTGAAATCGGATGAAAAATGCGACCTCTAGACCGACACTGACCAACCAACCAACCAATACACACACATCAATCTGTCAAATCGTCGTACCAGTGAAAACGGAGACGTTCGTCCCCTCGCTACGCTCGGCTCTTCAGTCAACTAGTAATTTTATGAACTTAGAAAATCCCAGAATATGTTTTTATTATTATAACATTTTTTAAGGCTAGGTGCCGTCTTCTAACTTTAAAACACATGCAGACACGATTCGACTTCAATACAACTCCAATGTATTAACTACAAACAATACAGCTAACGGCGCTGGCGACTAAACGTCTAAGGCCGCAATTACATTATCATTTCTTTATCATATAAATTTGATGTCATTTGTGTCAAAATCTATGATCATATAGTAAATGATGCTGTTGATCATTTTTGCAAATTACACTCAAAGTCATTTCAACGTTATAGTTCATAGTATAAACAGACCATAAACACAGAATATAAACAAAATATGGCGGAAGAATCGGTTTGATTTGAAGTTACGTACGTCAAATGACATGTAAATGATCATTATTGTAGGTTTGCTGTCAAACAGGATCCTATATCTATGATCATAGACGATATGAATCATATGTTGTTATTACACGGTCATAGGTTCTTCATTTATAAATGAGTCCTATATGTATGATCATTTAAAAATTATAGTCTAATTGTGGCCTAAATCAAAAAAATATTCGGATGCAACTCTGTGACCAATACAACTTCAATGTTGATTGATTAATTCTTGTGTTGGAGTTATGTTTGAGATAACTTGTATTTTTAATATATTGTTTATGTATTTTACGAACCGCTACGCGCTATGCCGTGTTTTTGCCAATCGACCTTTTGATCTTTGGTACTGAACACAACAAATTAATTATAACGTACTCGTATATAATACAGCAAAATAATAAAATGGAGGCTTTAATAACTTTTGGTAGCCATTAGTCGTAAACAAAAAAATATCACAAGCACGCGAAGCTTATTGCCACAATAGAGCGACATGAAACCTTACTTAAATGTGAAATCGCTTTTAGTCTTTGATTTATTTCTTTGATTAATTCAATGGAATCGAAGTTATAACAGTATTTACCGAAATACACGTGTAAAACTCGTACTTTTAGACGAAGAGCTGGCGACGTTAGATTATGACACAATAATGAAAGCAACGAAACTCATGTAGTTAGTTTGCTAAGCTTATTTCTAGATCCGGACATCTGGCAGCTGTAAAGTAGTGGAGGTCAAAGAACGCAAAACGAATCCTAGAGTTCTGGGTTTGCTGCAGTATTATGGGAAATAATATAATTAATTAGATTATATCATAGCCAGTTTCTGTCGGGGGAAAGTAGTGCCAAATGATGTATAATGCAATTTATAGTTAGTCGTCTACTGTCTTGGTTTTCACAATGTTTTTTGTTCTAATCTTAAAATATAGACCCTGTTCTCTACGATACCGCTTCGACAGTTTTTACCTATTTTGGCAATACTTTTTTCTAACTGAAAATCTAACTAGACAGGTTTAATTTCTACCAGATACCATATTTAGCAATAAGAACAGTATAGCAATCAGACGGTTTCGTTGCTCTCAATTATTGTGTCATATCTGACGTGACTAGCTCTTAGTCCATATTATAAACGTCGTTTTTGTTTAATATCCCTGAACCATAACCATTAAACCAGTAACTACACCATTTCTGCTTCTTGTTCATTAAAACTTATTGAAATACTAACCATTTTAGGTAATTTACTGAATGGATCAGGCCACTCTAGCTCCTAAAAAACGAAAAAAATGATTTAAATTATAGATATATCCATAGCATATACTATAATAATATTATAAAAGTGAAAGTGTGTCTGTCTGTATGTTACCTCTTCAAGCTTAAACGCTTTTTTTCTCTAGTTTTTTTGTTAAAAACAGCGAAATTTTTCCGATTTTAGGTACAATTCTAATCCCACAGTTTCCAAACACTGTGGTATAAGAATTAAACAAATGGCAAAAATGTCACTGTTTTTAACTAAAAAACTAAAGAAGAAAATACTTTGGCACTCAAATTATTCTCCTTTTAAGTTACTATGTATTTTAAAACTATTAAGCATTATCTTAAGCCTGGGCCCATATTACCTACGTAACATTATGACATCACTTTAAAATGCATGGCAACATAATGGTAGAGTTGTGCTGAGTCAGGATCAGTAGATAATTGCATACAAAATTGGCCGGAACTCCAAAAAAACCTCACTTCCTGTTTCAAAATGTATGGGGAAGAATTACGTCATATGTCAGCCAAAATCCATAAATGGCATTATGTAGGCCTTAAATAATAGAACTAGAAAACATAAGTCTGCCAGTTCTGATGTGGCCTGACAGACGGCGATAAAGGTGGCAATCTTTGTCGCCGTCTGTCAGGTACTTCCGGCCATATCAGAACTGGCAGACTACGATGAGAACTACGATGGGAGGCCTATTAATGCCATTTATGCGATAAGATCATAACTTACTTGCATATAAGCCGTTAACTATTGACCACAATAAAGATAATTATTGTTTTTATCAATCTGTATGACCCATTACCAATCTATATTTTAAAATTTGAAATGTAACTGAAGCTTGGAAGTCTTGCAACCCATTTATACCTACATTTTCAACTTAATTAAATAGTTTGATTAAGCTTGTTAATTTCTAATTTAAATTTCACAAAGAAAACAATATTAGCTTTGATTTCAAGTAAATTATAATTAATACATTTTATTATGTATTTCTGACTGACACGATACTTTAGCTGACTTTTTTGCCTTAACACCTTATTACGGCAAGCAAACACTATAGTCTGACAAACTAAAGTCTATAGTAACAGATCTATGCTCATCCTTTTCTAGTGTTAGCATAAGCTAAGAGAGAAACTCCCTATCAAAATATAGCTCCTCTATGGCTATTTTATGTGTGTGATGTGATCACGATGTGATTAAGTCCCGTTTTTGTCAAAATAATGTGTGAAAATCGTGCGAGTTTAAATCACATAGCTCCTCAGTCTGTGAAATTTTTGGATGCCGCCACTGGTTTAACTATACGTGTTATTTCGGAACTATTTGCGATACACAATATCAATAAATAAACCGTTAAATAGAGTTTAACCGTTTCTACAAATCGTTTATCGGGAAATGGAACGAAAACGTTTTAATGTCAATAGTTTTCGGGCGAAAATCTCAATTTCAATTAATTTACGTTCGGCTTATTTATGAAGTTTATTTAATGGAAGAAACATTTATAATATATCATAGGGAAATAAATACTTCATGATTGTCTAGCTTGGGGTTACCTATTTGAATATGTGTGATATCATTGAATACATGACATACAATAATCATTGAATTTAATATCAATGCAATTATTAATACCACCACTTGTGCAAAACAAATATTTTTACAAACTTTTTCAATAGGTTTGTTGTTTATTTCTTATGAGCGTAATCTCGTTGGAATCTCCCCTTTCTGAATACAATTTTGATGAACTATATTTATATTTTGCTGGCGTTTGTGATTATTTCGGTAAATCTTAAATATAAGTACTTCTACTTTCTAAAATATAGCTACAATTAGGCAATAGTGTTCTCGAAAGTAATTTGTACCAAACGCACACATTAAATGAAACAATAGTAATAAAACGGGCATTTAAAATGTTAACTATAATTTTTCATGGTTAAATGACTGAACCAATGTTGATGAAATTAAAACAGTATATCTTATGATTTAGAAATTATTACCTCTATGAGAGGGTCACTAATTTCCTATATTTACATATGTATGGATTTTTTATGCTATATGATAAATGAACGTGTAATTAATTTATAAAATGTGGAAATCCATAATGAAAGGGTCCTTATGGTGCGCTTTTATTACTTGAAAATGTTATTGAATCTGTAAAAGGACTCCAATGTTATTACCTGCCGCCATAAGGTCCCTTTCAATGTGGGTTATCACAAAAAGTAAAATAGGTTTACTCGTAAAATGTTTTTCATAGATTTAGACTCGTGGCCGATTGGTTGTTGTCGATCCACGTCCCAATTCTGAAAGTATAACAATATGATTATATAATAATTGTAAAAGAATACCTTCTCCTGATGGTTTTATGACCGAGCGATAGCGAAAGTCTCCGTTACAGCTTGAAAATAATTTCTTATATCCACTCACGCCTAAAAATATGTATACATTTAATGTGACAAGAATATGTAGCCTCGACTCTATTACCAAGGCGTCAATTCTTCTTCTTCAAATTAAATGTATATTTTTAAACGTGGCCGTCCGTCTGCCGTCTGTTCGGCTGTTTTCTCAATCGATTCGCGTGAAACTTTGCCAGCCATATAGTTTAATTTTTGCAAAATGATCAAAATGGTGGATATTGACACAAAGGACTTAAGCGCCATAATGGTCTATGGTGCTTAAGGCCATTGTGAACCCGCTTATTAAAAACATCGTATATTCATCAAAATTACAGATCCATAGATATACTCAATTTATGCTATTATTGCGAGGTCCATATACCAATTATGGCCTTAAAAGGATCACTAGCATTTTTAACCGACTTCAATTCCATTGAGGAAGGAGGTTCTGCATTCGGTTTGGTGTTTTTTTTTATGTATGTTCACCGATTACTCCGAGACTCGTGGTCCGATTTGAGCAACTCTTTTTTTGTTTGAAAGGATCTACATCCAAGGTGGTCCCATATTAATATGGTGCTGTTCTGATGATGGGATCCGTGAGGAATTGAGGGAACTCCTCAATTTTGAAAGGCACATGTATGGTGATTTGGGTGTTTTCTCAAGCAACTCAAGCATTTTCTCACGAAAACCACCATTTCGATGCAGTGGACCTGATGATGATGATTGTTTTGATGATAATGATGAAGATTTTTCCATGCAGGATGTTCAACGATTACTCCGAGACCCGTGGTCCAATTTCAATAATTATTTTTTTGTTTGAAAGGAACTACCTCGAAGATTGTCCCACATTTATCTGGTGCTGTTCTGATGATGGGATCCATGAGGAATTGAGGGAACTCCTCAATTTTTAAAGGCACATGTATGGTGATTTGGGTGTTTTCTTAAGCGACTCAAGCATTTTTTCACGAAAATCACCATTTCGATGCAGTGGACCTGATGATGATGATTGTGTTGATGATAATTATGAAGATATTTTGATGCTGGATGTTCAGCGATTACTCCGAGACCCGTGGTCCAATTTGAATAATTTTTTTTTGTTTGAAAGGAACTACCTTGAAGATGGTCCCACATTTATCTGGTGCTGTTCTGATGATGGGATTCATGAGCAATTGAGGGAACTCCTCAATTTTTAAAGGCACGTGTATAGTGATTTGGCTGTTTTCTTAAGCTACTCAAGCATTTTCTCACGAAAACCACCAATTTGATAGAGAGGACCTAATGATGAAGTCCACATATGATACGTGGACCTTTCCTTAGATAGAATGGGTGTATTATGAACTTTTTTTATTGCTTGATTATTACCTTTGCATTATTAGTACCGATGTTCTGTGATGTTCACACTTGAAGCTGATTTAATTTGTGGCTTGGCACCGACTTCAAACATATCAGTTGGTAACGCATATAAATAATATAATGATTCATTTTATCCTTTTAGAAGTCGGTTTATCTTTTTTTGTAAAAAGTTTTTATTGTTACACCTGTATCTTGGAACGATTCGAGGCTTTAGAAAATAACTATGATTCTCTAGCGAGACTTTGACAAGAGGGTAGTAAGATATGCTTGTTAAAAACATGTCGAACGAAATTGCACTTAAAATACTTAAGGGACCTATTATTACGACACTGACACTGTGAAAATTATGATGCGTATGCGTGATCAGGCCGCCGCAGATTATCATAAAACGGGCTCAGAGAGCAAAAGACAGTATTATAAGGACTTAAAATCTACAGTAAATAGAGCAATATACAATGAAAAGACCGCTTTCTTTAAACATAATATTAATAACAAAATAAAAGAGCCGAAGACCCTATGGAAAAATCTTAAATCGACCATTCTGCCTAAAAATGACATAGAAATTCCCAGTACTTTCAGCGATCCCGATATTATAAATAAACATTTTTTAAATTTACCAACGCCATCACAGGTAACTATTTCCCAGTTAACATATTTTGAATATCACAGGCACAGCCAGTCTGTGTTTCATATTGAACCGGTTAGCACCGATAAGTTGCTCAAAATTGTCTCAAATCTAAAATCAAATGCAGAAGGACATGATCTAATTAACTTAAATATGCTACTTATGACCTTTCCATATACTGTAGATTTACTGACTGATGTGATAAACTCCTCCATTTTAACTTCCACTTTTCCTGACACATGGAAAATGGCTATTGTGCGTCCGCTACCAAAAACCACTAACCCATCCGGATTAAAGGACTTAAGACCAATCAGCATTTTGCCGTGCATGTCCAAGATACTCGAAAAGACGGTATGCACGCAATTAAATGACTACCTTGAGAGCAATGACATCTTACCAGATGCACAGTCGGGTTTTAGGAAGGGGCGCAGCACTGTGACAGCTCTGCTAGATGTTACCGGTAACATACTTTACTCACAAGATAAGGGCATGTGCACACTACTTGTGCTGCTTGATTTTTCCAGGGCATTCGACTGTATAAATATAGAGTTATTACTGGCAAAGCTAAGTTATTATGGTTTCGATAACAGTGCACAGCGTTGGTTTCATAGTTACCTCTATGAGCGGCACCAGTATGTAAAACTGAGCTCAAGTGATGGGTCGGTTAAGGTCTCAGAGAAAATGGCTCTCACCAGAGGTGTGCCGCAGGGATCAATACTCGGACCAATCCTGTTTATTTTATATACAGCGGACATCAGAACTCGCATTGCACACTGCAAATATCATATCTATGCAGATGATGTACAGATATATATTTCGTGTAATCCATCTGAAATTGACAGTGCTATTCAAAAACTTAATATGGACCTTGCAAACATAGCATCTTGGGCTTCAGAGAATAGCTTACTGCTCAATCCATCTAAAACAAAGTATCTGATCTTTGGCACAAAACATCAACTGAACAGCATCGGACTTGCTCGGGATGTAGTTCTATCGAGTAAGCCTATTGAAAGAGTATATGAGGCTCGCAACCTAGGCTTAATTATGGACAGTGAACTCAGGTTTGAGAAGCATGTTGCTGAATCTGTCAAGAACTGTTTCTACAGGCTCAAACTGCTCTATAGGATACGTCCATTTATAAATGAAACTTTGCGCACTCAATTAATTGAATCACTTGTTTTGTCCAAATTAAACTACATGGATTTAGTATATGGCCCACGTCTCCTGGCAAAAACGAGGCGACTTATTCAGCGGGTTCAAAATGCTTGTGCTCGTTTTTGTTATAATATTCCACCAAGAGCCCATGTCACTCCGTTTTTGAACAAGCATAGTATTCTCAAAATGCAGCATCGTCGCAGGCTTCATCTGGCATGTCTCCTTTTTGGTGTTGTTAAATACAAATCCCCATCATATCTGTTCGAGAAGTTGTCATGGATGTCCACTCGTAGATCGCTTGGAGCGCGTAACTGCAGTATACAGCTGAAGACACCTCGGCACGTTTCAGCAGCTTTTCGTGGGAGTTTCCGGTACTTGGCAACCAAGTGCTGGAATAACTTGCCACCCCCGCTGAGGAATCTAAAAAATATAATAAGTTTTAAAGCCAAACTCAAAACAATCACACTTCAACACCAGCGACAACAAGAAGCACTAAGGCATGACACGAGTTGCTTTTGATGTAAATTTATAGAGGTTATATGTGCTTTGCAAATAAGTAGGTAATTCAATAATAATATACCTATTTTTTCTTTCCTTTCCTCACTGTAGTCGAGCGCGTCCATGTATAAATGTACAATTGTTTTCACGTAACCACCATTTTATTCTATTTTGCTGCTTTCTGTCACTACTCCGTGTGTTGTTGTTTTCTGTGTAATCTGTTTTCTTGTCTATTGAATTTCCAAATTGTACTGTACAGACTCATAGCATCGAAAAACCAGGCTCATTGCATGGTTAGATGTAGAAACTTTCATCTTTGGTAAATTTGTAAACTTAAATCTCCTTGGTAGTTTATTAATGTTGTATAATCGTTATTTGTAGTATAATCACTTCTTTTTCATGTATTTAGCACTCAAACTAACAATCTTTTTCTATTTATTTAATGTAAGGTATTTATAATGGTTGAGGTTGTACGGCATGGCCTTATGATTATTTGTCAATGTCACGCAGTTATACACCCACAAACTAGGGGGCGCTGACCGCAGGCGTGGAGCGGCTGCGTTCAGTTTTAAGGTAAGGCCGTGCCACACAACACAATTGTCATCGTGGCCCACAAATGGTCTCGCCGGAAGATCAGCGCTGGCTTTCGGGTCAGCATTATGCTGAGGCGGGTCCATTTCGTTGTAAACTCTATTTTTATGTTTAAATTCTTTTTTCTGTATATGTAATTTTTTACTTTTGTATGCACTAAGTTTACTTCGAATAAAAAAAAATTTGATTTATTATTTTTATTCATTAATTATATGATACTAGCAATCCGTCCCGGCTTTAGCACGGGTGCAATTATACATTTATAAACCTTCCTCTTGAATGATTTTATCTATTAAAAAAACTGCATCAAAATCCGTTGCGTAGTTTTAAAGATCTAAGCATACATACAGACAGACGGCAGGAAGCGACTTTGTTTTATACTATGACTTTGTTTTATACTATGTATTTAGTGATAGTGATTTTATTGGCAGGTCTCTCTCTCTCTTCTTCCTAGCGTTCATCCCGGCTTTGGGGTCCGCTTGACAACCTAATCCCATGAATTGGCATGACACTAGTTTTTACGAAAGCGACTGCCATCAGACCTTCCAACCTAGAGGGGAAACTAGGTCTTTTTGGGATTAGGTCCGGTTTCCTTACGATGTTTTCCTTCACCGAAAAGCGACTGGTAAATATCAAATGATAGCCGGGGTTTGAACCCGAGACCTCCGGATTGAAAGTCGGACGTCTTACCGCAAGGCTACCAGCGCTTAAGACTTATAAATAAAACTAGCCTATTTAAATAAACCTTAACTAAAAACTAAAACTAAAAAATATCAAAAAATTGGGCCCCTTCGGCCTGGTGCCGAGGATGCTGGCAGCATTTCCTCGCTGTATTGCAATACTAATGCGTTGCGCGATGAAGCTGCCAGCTCTTCTGCTGCTATTAATATATACATATATATTAATAAGGTACATAGGTATTCATATTCTCACCCAGTTATCGGGAGGAGGGCCCGCCGAGCCAATGTATCGCAGGTGAGACTAAAAATATAAAGAACAGTTAATTAAAAACGTAAGAAAATTACTATTCACCATACCTGCTCGTAAATGGTGTTATTTTCTGCCTGTATACAGAAGGACCATGACTGACTAAATTGTTCCCGCGGGAGTAATGGCGAGATATTACTCCCACGGGAGTAATGACTCTCGTTTTATTTGCAACTGATTTCGTCCATCATTTCAGAAGTAAGGAGGTATGATGTTCAGCCAAAAATTCAAAAAGTTTAATTTCATCTTTAAAATTTAGCTATATTCTAAAATTACATAACACACAATCTATGTATACGTTTCAATTTCTTCATTATTTTTAATATTTAAAGTATTTACATATCATGAATTTTGGAAATATTGTTATAATAATCTTGCAAAATCTGGTTGTTTAGCCATTCTAGTTCGAAAAATATGTCGTAATAACAAAACGCACGGAATGTTCGTACTGCGTTGCTAAGCAACGGCGCATGCGCGGGGCTGAGCGCTGTCATGGACGTTCTCAACTATTGCGGCCTAATTAACTTTCTTGAATTTATCTTTGCTTTTTTTCCTCGCAACTGTGATGAAAACCATTGTGTGTAACTCGGGGCGTACGAATATTACAAACTCGAGTCTTTAAATCGCTCCGGTAAGCCGTCGCGATTTAACTAGACTCTGGTTTGTAATAATCATCTTACGCCCCATGTTGCACAATGTACTATTCTCTAGCCAAAAAAGATCCTTTCCCTACTCATTGGGATGATGACAGATGTTGAATTTAGTAATGAAATGTAGATAAAAGCATGCAAAATGATCAATATAGCCTATTCAGCCCAGTCAGCGAAGCGAGTTTTTACAAACAACTTCTGGTTAATGGGACGTCTCTTTGCTTTTTGATTTTGAGAGTTTGTTCGATGATAACTTGAGTAACGTTTTCTTGATCTTTATGTAACCCATACTTACAGGTGAAGGACCATTCCGTGCTGGTTCCGGCTCTCTTCCCCCAAAATGTGCACCAAACTTATAAGGTTCATCATTGCCATAGAAATTTGATCCCTGTCCAGGTGACCAGCCTGAACCATCACCACTTGGTACTTGTCGATATTTCTGCGGATCAGACCGATCATATTGATTGGGAAATCTAGGTGGCCCGTTTTCTCCACGCGGTGAATCAAATTGACCAGGTCTAAATGGCGCTCTTGGTGGACTTGGGGCAGGCGGCGAATCTCCGTAGGGGCCATATGGGGATTGAGGACTTGGTGCACCAGGTCCATCTGGGCCTGGTGGTCCAGGTGGTCCCCGTGGCCTAGGTCCATAAGCTGCTTCGAGTCCAGGAGGATCTTGAGCACCAGGTCTACCAGGTCCTGGTGGCCTATTTGGTGGTCCCGGTGGTCCTTGTAACCCAGGCAGCCAAGCTGCCCCGGATGGTGGTCCAGGTGGCCCCTGGCGCCCAGGTGGGTAAGCTGATTCGGGTCCATATTCAGGAAAACCTTGAGCACCAGATCCACCAGGGCCTGGTGGTCCATTTGGTGGTCCAGGTGGTCCTCGTGACCCAGGTGGCCTAGCTGCGCCGGACGGAGGTCCAGGTGGCCCCTGGCGCCCAGGTGGGTAAGCTGATTCGGGTCCATATTCAGGAAAACCTTGAGCACCAGGTCCACCAGTTCCTGGTGATCCATATGGTTGGCCAGGTGGCCCCCGTGACCCAGGCGGCCAAGCTGCCCAGGCTGTTGGTCCAGGTGGCCCCTGGCGCCCAGATGGGTAAGCTGATTCGGACCCATATTCAGAAGGACCTTGAGCACCAAGTCCAACAGGGCCTGGTGGTCCAGGTGGTCCCCGTGACCCAGGCGGCCAAGCTGCCCCGGATGGTGGTCCAGGTGGCCCCAGGCGCCCAGGTGGGTAAGCTGATTCAGGTCCATATTCAGGAAAACCTTCAGCACCAGGTCCACCAGGGCCTGGTTGTCCAGGTGGTCTGGATAGTCCATATGATCCGGGTGGTCCATGTGGCCTAGGTGGTCCTTGATCCTCTGGTGGTACAGGTCCTGATGGTCTATATGGCCCATCAGGCCCAGGTGGCGCACCCTGTGAACAAATAAGACTTATACAGTTTGTCCTTAGCCATTGGACAAAGCCCAAAGGGCCCCCGATACTGTCAGTAATAATGACATTATACCTACAGTGTGTAAATCTAATACGGGCGAATCTCTTAACGGTGTTAGGATATAAGAAATGTAATTATATAACTTTTACTAAGAATTGCTATTAAATTTTTATCCATACAAAATAATTCGGCCCGCAATGTAATGCAAA
Source organism: Pammene fasciana (assembly GCA_911728535.1). Lineage (NCBI taxonomy): Eukaryota > Metazoa > Arthropoda > Insecta > Lepidoptera > Tortricidae > Pammene > Pammene fasciana. The sequence continues at coordinate 9,137,487 of OU452283.1, forward strand.
CACACTCGCGTTAAACGCTCGTTAACAGTTACTTTCAATACTATGTTTACAGTACATTGCCGCTGATAAAATTTTCAAAAAATAATTATTGGGTGACAGTTAAGTGTAACTTAAAAGACATCTTAATTAATGATTACACTAATGAGTTGTATGTCTGGTTTAATTTATTGCCCGTATTAGATTTACACACTGTATTTATCTACTTATCCTTCTCATCCTATCCTACATATACCTACATAGAAAAGGACGAGTACAGAAATAATGACAATACTGTTAATGTATGTACTAAAAGAATCCCAAAATGACAATATTGTAGTTTATTTTCTACATTTCACCGCCAGAAATTGACAATATTAATGTCATTATTACTGTTCGTCTGTGGTGGTCTACTTAGTTAATTGCAGACAAAAACTTACGCCTAAGGATTCTGGAGAAGCAGAGGGTGGTCCAAATAATCCCTGTATAATATAGCCGTTTTTATATTTAATATATTTTTGTACGAGTATAAGCAAGACATATATAAAACAAAAGATGAAAGATTTTTCAATTTTGGCACATAACAATGCACTTGAGAACGTCAGAGAGAGAGAGAGAAAAAACTACCACCGGTTCCAACCCTAATACAGTCCGTGAGCTTTAAGAAGAACCTTCGGGAATCGGCGATGACACACGAAGGTAATATTGCTGTTCTGCTTTTTCATGTGTCAATGTTGACTGATACCCGACGTCTCTTTCTTAAACCCGAAGGTTCGTTTTAGAGCTCACGGACTGTATATATACATGTCTGACTCGAAAAGTATTATAACCGGTAAGAAACTCGGCAGGACTTATTTTTTCAAAAAGTAATACATAAATCTTAAAAATACACAATGCATACAAATACACAAGCTTCCTATAACATACATATTTAAGTATACGTACAGTCGATGTCAAAAATATGTTTACACTTTTGCACCTTATTACAATGGAGTAAAAGGTGCAAAAGTGTAAACATATTTTCTCAAACATGCGCGGAAATGTTGTCGTTGCGTTCGTGAAAATAGACTCGGAAGTATCACGTTTCGGGCGCCGTAGTGACACTTGATAAAAAAAGGATTTTCATACCTGCCTGCTACCTGGATTTTGCTACCTGGATTTTTTAGGCCTGCAAAGTAGCCGGCGCCCGCCACGCGCTCGCCCCCGCGGGCGGGCCGGGCGCCGCCAGTCGCTGTCGCGCGGGCGCCACCCGCGAGTGCGATAGGCTTTTAGACTTTAAGTATTAGGTTTTAGGTCTTATTTCCAAGCATTTTTTTTAGAAAAGCACTATACAAAGGTTAAGGTTAGGTACGGGGTTAGTAAAAAGGTTTTTGCTTCGCTTCACTCCTTAAGGCGGCTTCAGAACTTTCTCCCTCTCCATACAAAATCAATGCTGGCTCGTTCGCTTCTACTCCCACTGCTCGACTACGGTGACACGGTATTTTGTGATGTCAATGAAGATCTGCTGGACAAGCTCGAGCGCTTACAGAATGCATGCATAAGATTTATTTTTGGGTTAAAGAAATATAATCATGTGACCTATTATCGTAATCAATTGAAGTGGCTTCCTATCCGACGTCGTAGAGATTTACATACTCTTTCCCTCCTATTTAATATGCTTTTTACCTCTTCTTCTCCCCAGTACCTTTCGGGGCAATTTAAATTTTTGGCTGAAGGCAGTGGCCACCGTCTGCGGTCGAGTGCGAACCTGTCACTCGCCATCCCGCCTCACAAAAATCGTGGCTACAGCAAATAGTTTGCGGTGGGCTCAGTCAAACTCTGGAACAGGTTACCTGTTTTGCTTAGACAGTCACAGTCGGTTGCGTCGCTCAAGGAGAACCTAAGGAAGTTGTGGTTACCTGACTCTGATTAATTTGTTGCTATTGTTTTGTATTTGTCTTAGATGTTCCTTTTCTGTTATTATTATTATTATTGTCTCTTCACTCCTCTCTGGTGTAATATATATGCTTATCCTTATCCTATAATTTTGTATTTATGTATCGTATAGTATCTATCTTTCTCGTACCATGTTGTACATGTTGCCGCATTTGTCTACCTTTATTTACTTCTTTTCTCATATACTCAAAGGTTAACTGGAAGAGATCCCTTAAAGGGATAAGTTCGCCTTTGTACTTGCGTTTTCCTTTTATTATTATATTGTTTTTGACTTGTTTTTGTACAATAAAGAGTTTTTACATTACATTCCATTTATACATGCCTCGGCGTGAAAACGGATTCCCGGCCTTGTATCCCTATCTGGCCGTATATACCTACGTGGCCGGAAATCCCTATTTTCATAAATGTACTATTTAGACGTCGACACAACAAAAAAAGAATATAACACTTTGTAGTGGTTTCGTAGTATTAAACTTTATTTAAAAACTACTGAATCTACTGATTTACAATTTGACGTAGATATATAGTTATTTGTTATACAAGGGGTGAAAGTTGTATTTTACGTGCGAGTGTTATTTGAAACACGAGCTAGCGAAAGGATTCTATTATTGACCACGAGCGAAGCGAGTGGTTCAAAAATAGAATCCTGAGCGTAGCGAGTGCTTTAATACACGAGACGTAAAATAACTTTCACCCGTGTATAACACAAAACTTTTCACCTCACTACAGCGAGGAAAATAAGAAAAAGGGTGCATTTTGCTCGGTTTCCCGTAATTCCTCAGGTGTTTAATACTTCTTCATCACTCGAATCACTAATTTTTAACAAAACAACCTAGAAAAACATGCGAATATTTAACGTTGATATGATGGATGAATTGAAATGAAAAGTTTTGACGTAAAAGGTTTTATTAAATGTCAGATGCGTTTTGTTCGTACGTAGACTTATTCGGCTGTCAGAACAATTTATCCGTTTTTACAAAAAGAATGAAGATTAATGTTGAATGCTGATATTTATGAATTAAAATAAAGTTGTAAGACTGTATTAAGTGTTTTTACTCGATGCAATGCATTAATTGCGATGTTAAAAATTCTGCACTTTTAACGTTTTACGTTTTGTTAGCTGTCAAATGTCACTTAAGCCACTTGTCACTTATGTCAAAACTCTTTCACCACATGTGGATAAAAAGCGATTTTCACAATAGATATTAAACAAACAAAAAGGGCTTTCCGAGCTAGTGAGGTGAAAAAATAATAATATATCCCATTTTGATTAAAAACATTAAATTTGTTTATACTATGCAAAATACACATCAATCAGAAACAAGAGTTTCTGAAAACAAAATATCTCAACCGGAATCAAATCCAGGACCATTAGTCACACAATCACAAGCTGCATATAACTTAATATGATAAAAATCACACAAATACTCGTAAGTTCTTACATTTTCGAGATCTTCTGGTGACGGTGGAATTCGCATCTATAAAAAATATATTTATTTATTTATTTATTTATTTAAACTTTATTGCACAGTAAAAAAAATAGTACAAATGACTTAATGCCTCAAGGCATTCTCTACCAGTCAACCATAGGGCCAAACAGAAATTCGCTAAAGTGGGTGCAGTGAGAGAAAACTTGCTGATTTATCCTAGTATATATAATATAATATATATTCTAGGTCAATAAAATACTTAAGAGTCCGGTAAAGATTTGAAAACGAAAATCGCTAATAATGAAATTGGGCGTTTTCACAAAACGTTGTTGGTTTTCGTGTTTTTGAAATTTTAAGATTTTTTTGGATATTCCTCCTTAGAATCGAGAGTACTATTCGTTCTGCTAGGAAATGAAAAGTGTCCCAAAATTTTCATACAATTTTTATGTTCCATTACGCTACTTTCATATAAGTGCCCATAGAAAAGTAGCGTAAGAGGAACAGGACACTTTTAATTTCATAGTGGAGTTGATAGTACTCACAATTTAATTTCATAGTGGAGTTGATAGTACTCACGCTCAATTACCCACATAAATCGTTTTTAAAAAGATAGTTTGAAGTCTTGAATTATTATTGCAAAAAAAGTTGTCTAAAACATAAAATATAAAAATCGTTCTATTTATTCCATTAAAAAAGAAACGATCATTCAGAATACGTATATGTATACAAACTAATAGAAGTTATGTTAGTTACTGCAAAACAGCATCAAAATTTGAGCGAAGTCAAAAAAAAAAGTTTACCGGACTCTCAAGGTAAACAAATATAACTGACTGACACCCGCTTCTAGGCAAAACCATCATATTTTGACAGATGACAAAATACAGTGAAAGAAATTCATAAATTGTCACTGAAATATGAGCGTTTTCACAAAAAGTTGTTAGTTTTCACATTTTTGAAATTTTAAGAATTTTTTGCATATTCCTACTCAGAATCGTGAGTACTATCAACTCCACTATGAAATTAAAAGTGTCCTGTTCCTCTTACGCTACTTTTCTATGGGCACTTATATGAAAGTAGCGTAATGGAACATAAAAATTGTATGAAAATTTTGGGACACTTTTCATTTCCTAGCAGAATGAATAGTACTCTCGATTCTAAGGAGGAATATCCAAAAAATTCTTAAAATTTCAAAAACACCAAAACCAACAACGTTTTGTGAAAACGCCCATATAAGAAATCATCGGATATTTTTATTTAAAATTAATGTAGTAATGCGAAGCAATGAAAGTAAATGGGTCTGTTTACATTATTCTGATTATATTACATTTCTTATGCTACAAATTGTAATAAATATGTACTCACATCAGCATCTTCGCCTTGCTTGGACCTATAACGTCCCATCTAACAAGAGAAATTATAATGAGGTCTAACAAGTAACTAGCAAAACATGTTTTTTTACTACATAGAAGATAGCATTGTCCTGTAAATTACGGAAATGTATATCAAATTTCAATTCAATCAGACACCGCCGGGAAGTGGTTGAAATTTAACTTACAAGATTTGACGCCTCTAATTATACATAATCAACGGACTACAACATTTCGAAGGAGGAGGTTCCCAATTCTTCGGGATCATTGTTTTTTATTGCTATTTTTTTATGTATGTTCACCGATTATTCGAACCAGGTCCAGAACTGATGATGGGATCCTGGAGAAATCGTGGGAACTCTTCAACAAATCAAAACAAATCAGCAACTCGGCCACTTCCTCTTGGTATACCGGATCCTAAGTGAAGTCTGTTCCTTTTAACCGACTTCATTTTTCTTTAAAATTATTAAATGAGTGATTTTTGAGTTTAATTCCAGACCTTAGTTATTTTATTCAACAAAAAATACCATACCCCAGGACTAGGACCCAGTACGCTCTGAAACTATGCATCAAATATGTAGGTACACAATTACACATATTTCATACAAAAAAAATAAAGACGCTGGATCAAATGCAACAATGTAACTTTGCTGCCTAATTTAATGCTTTAAGAGTCGCCAGGACGCTCGCGTGAACTCGCGTTCCCATACAAACGTAGTTCAGCTCTCATTTTAAAACGACATGCTTCTTTGTATTACAATTTTTAGCAGCGAAAACGAATGTCCGACCTAGATCTGTAGTACTAGAATATCCATGCCAAATTTCATGGTTCTAAAGCATGTCGTTTTAAAATGAGAGCTGAACTACGTTTGTATGGGAACGCGAGCTTCCTGGCGACTCTTAAAGTTCATCCTCAATTCGTCACTCCTACTTACTACTTACTACTACGAGTACATGGTAATTTATTGGCTCACCGGATTTGTCCGGCGGACAGATCCATCCATCTATGGCGCTAATTCAGATGTGTCCGTAGACAAATCCGTGTCCAATTCGCGCCATATATGGCCAGATCTGTCCACCGGGCATATATGTGAGTGTATCCCTCCCTAGCTATTGTGTGACTTTCGTCGTAGATTTTTGCCTCATTTACTTTGTGCCCCTTTAACCAACCCCCTGAGACTCATGGTAAGCAGCAGTGTAATGATTTCGAAGGAGGAGGTTCTCAATTCGGTGGGATCTTTGTTTTCCTTGCTATTTTTTTATCTATGTCCACCGATTATTCGAAAACAGCTGGACCGAACTGGAAAATCTTTTTTTTTTTGAGACATCGAGGTAGCTCTTCAATTATTATAGGCACACCTATAGTGATTTCAGTATTTTTACAGCAACTCGGGCATTGCCTCTTTGGAAAAATTGCGTCGGTTGTTTTTGTTTAAAATTATTTTCTCAACAATAAAGCCAAATTAGCTACCTCTGTTGCTGACTGTAGATAGTAGATAGCGTATATAGAAAGAAGGCTAACCACATTACAAACATTTATAATATAAAATAAAACGTACAGGGATACTATGTCGTCTTCCTATTTTTCTAAGCCGCGATCTTCTGTGATTGTTATTTGCTGTGTAGATAACATTTCTTAGGGCCTTAGCCATTGCTGCATTCTGTGAAAATACATTATCTGTCAAATACAATACAATAGGTTTTGTCAAACGAGCGACCGATGCAACGAGTAACCGTAGGGAAGCGAAGTTCTTCGCATGAGTAACCGCAGGGAAGCGAAGTTCTTCGAAGGAATGACCGCAGGGAAGCGAAGTTCTTCGAACGAGTGACCGCAGGGAAGCGAAGTTCTTCGAACGAGTGACCGCAGGGAAGCGAAGTTCTTACAGAAAACTTTGGACACAAGAGAACTGTTAGTCCGCTTCCTAGACGTCTCTCTATTACGATGGCTTTTTGATGGTATCCTGCCTTTTCGCCGAAAATTGTATTACCGAATTTCACTTGCCAACCAAGTTTTCGCAGAAGTGTCATTTGGCTGAATAACATTTACCAAATAATTATTTCGCAACCACTTAACTACTAGGTTAGGTTGGATTATGTAAAGTTGGGAAATTAAATTCGGCCAAATGAAACTTCTGCGAAAAGTTGGTTGGCAAGTGAAATTCGGCAATACAATTTTCGGCGTAAAAACAGAGAACCCTTTTTGATTTTCAATCGTTGTTCCCCGATAACTTTAATAACGTTTTTCTGGTCTTTATGAAATTCGTTGGGGTTGTAGCAGAGATCTATACAATTTGAGAGTTCATATATGAGCAGGATTGATCAAGGGGTTATGAAGCTAGAAGGCGCAAAAACGATCTTCATAATAGTGTCTTCTGTTATATTGTTCAACTCGTGCAAGTAAATTGCGAATTCTCAGTTACTAATTTATTAATTACCAGCAGGCTTACGATGGCAGCAGTTTGTCGCATGATAGCCTGATATAAACCCCGTTTATATATATATATCTCTTTCTTTCGTGCACGGCAGCCATACATATGTTTCTTACTAATGGGCGTGGTTTATGAGAATTTAGGAATCACCTTGAGCAAAATTAATTGATTAAACCTCTTATTTACATAACATACTAAGGTTTGCATTGGTTGGTTTGTTTGTGATTGTCTATCTATACAAATCAATCCCGAAATTCCTGGTCTCGTCATACAAAATCAGAAGGAACCGGGTACAAACCCTATTACGTACCTACCCGTTATATAACCTAACCTACCTCCATCTTTTTTATTGCCATATCCATCATTTGATTGCTTGATACCTGTAAAAAAAGGGTTAACCACTTTTTTTAAATAACTAATTAATAAAAATGAAAATTTATTAATTTTCTATATAAATTCTCAACCTATTCTAAGACCAGACCTCAATTTCAGACCTTGCTTGTTTTAATCGACAAAAAAATATCATACCCCAGGACCGGGACCCAATACGCTCTGAAACTACGTATCAAATATGTAGGTACGATCACGTCTGAAAATATGTATACATTTAATGTGACAAAAACATGTATCCAAGACTTTACGCCTTGGTAATAGCGTCGTGGCTACATATTATTGTCACATTGAATGTATACATATTTTCAGACGTGACTGTACACATATTTCACTCAAAAAATTAAGTCGCTAGATCAAAAGCAGCAATGTAACTTTGCTGCCTAATTTGAGCTCGGCGCTCTGTCTCAGTGGACTCCATTGTTTTCGATCTGCCGCCGACAGATGGCGTCGCTGTAACGGTGTTAGCTTAGCTGCATGATAAATTACTTATTATATGCTAAATTCATCCTCAATTCGACACTCCTACTTACTACTACGAGTACCTAGATGGTAACTTATAATCTCACTCAATAGCTAGGGACGCATAGATCTGCCCTCCGGATTTCACCGGCGGATATGCCCGGCGGACAGATCCGTCCATGTATGGCGTTATCCAGATGGGTCCGTAGACAAATCCGTGTCCCGTTCGCGTGTTGTGTGACTTTCGTCGTAGATCTATGAATGTATGTGTATTGCGCTCACTATTTTTTTTTGCCTTTTTTACTTTTTCCCCTTCTACCAACCCCCTGAGACTCATGGTAAGCAGCAGTGTGAGGTAAAATGACACGTTTTTATCGACCGACTTCAAGATTTAAAAGAAGGAGGTTCTCAATTCGTCGGGATCTTTGTTTTTCTTTGCAATTTTTTTATCTATGTTCACCGATTATTCGAAGACAGCTGGATCGACTTGGAAAATTTCTTTTTTTTAAGTCTTCACAATTGGTCCCGTTGTCACCAGGTCCGGATCTGATGATGGGATCCTGGAGACATCGAGGTAGCTTTTCAATTATTATAGGCACACCTATAGTGATTTCAGCATTTTTTACAGGAAAGCGGAACCTACTTAAGTGAAGTCGGTTATTTTTGTTTAAAATTATTTTCTTAACAATAAAGCCAAATTAGCTACCTCTGTTGCTGACTGTAGATAGTAGATAGCGTGTATAGAAAGAAGGCTAACCACATTACAAACATTATAGTATAAAAGAAAACGTACGGGGATATTATGTCGTCTTTCTATTTTTCTTAGCCGCGATCTTCTGTGATTGTTATTTGCTGTGTTGGTGCCATTTCTTAGGGCTTTAGCCATTGCTGCATTCTGTCAAAATATATTATCCGTCAAATACAATACAACGTGTCATCGAATGAGCGACCAATGCGAAGCGAAATTGTGCGAACCAGTGACCGCAGCGAAGCGAAGTTCTTAATACAAACCCTATTACGTACCGTAAAGTACTACAACTTTGCCTACGATGCTTAACTTTGCCTGGCTTGAAAAACAGTGATTATCTATCGCTATCGAGTATATATTTAATTCCTCATAATGGCCGCATTTCTCATAATCTCAGGAAAAATATATAAAAAGCTGTTTCGTGAAGAACACCGTGTTTTTAAAGCCAGGCAAAGTTGAGTTTCGTAGGCAATGTTGTAGCAGTTGACGGTAGCCGCTATAACCTTACCTACCTCCATCTTTTTTATTGCCATGTCCATCATTTGATCGCTTGATACCTGTAAAAAAGGGTTAAACACTTGTTTTAAATAACTAATTGATAATCATCGCTTTCGGTTGGAAACCGCCAAATAAGAAGCGCGGTTCTGGGCGCCCAGTTCACACATGGCGTCGGTCAGTCGAGAGTGAATTGCGAGCGGCGGGACTGAGCTGGGTGGAGGCTAGAAGGGTCGCTGAGGATAGGAAGGCGTGGCGCGAGTTAGTGAAGGCCCTCTGCACCTCTGGGGTGCCTTAGGACAACCACACTTTTCAACCTATTTAAACCCCGCTAGACGATGAATTTTGATAAACGCTGAAATCAAATATTTTTTATTGTTAGTAAATGAAGGAAGTTACTCTAACTATAGATTTTAAACCCTGCAATAAGTATTTTCGACACCCTTTTTAACAAGTCAGAGTTAATGATTTATCGAACTCGCGGAGCGTACACAGATAGAAAAAATCTCTTCAACCAAAGAAACCTATTTGAATCAAGAGATATCCAGTTTCCCATATAAGGAAAAAATAAAATTCTTTATTTTAAGATATAAAATGTTTCAAAGTTTATTACTTAGCCTAATAAATTCAATACTTTATCCGAGATATAAAAATCTTCTGTTTAAAATAGCTTAATATTCTCACGAAGAGCGTTTGAATTTTGTTTTTGTATTGTATTTTTACTTAAATTGAACTTTATGTGTCTTAGTGCAATACATAAAGAACTTAAGCCAAGAAACTTTGTTTCTTGGATGAAGACTCATAGTTTAAATTGAGAATTGAATTTCTCCACGGAAACAAGAAAACGCATTAGTTCAAGAGCATGTGTTACTTGATGTAAAATTTGATATTTTCACACCAAGATCTAAAATTTCTTGGCATATGAAATCGATTACTTGATACAAACAACATAACATAACATAACATTTTCTAAGGCGGTTATCACACTGGCGCGGATCCGCATGCGGCACCGGTGCGCGAGCGAGATAGCGCTCTGCATGTGTATAGCGCTATCTCGCTCGCACACCGGCGTGTCAGTGTGATAATCGCCTTAGTGTCTCAGTGCACTGCACTACTTAAAAAGCTAGTAGCAGAAACTGTGTTTCTCGGGACTAATCCCAAGAAAGGAAGTTTAACTAAAAGTAGATAATACAAATATAAATTATGATTATTTATATACTCACAATTTATAATCGTATTAACTAGAGCTGAGATTGCTATTGTGAATCTCAAATAAGCCCGGGTAAAGCGCCGAGGGTCATGAAGTTACGTCGAACAGACGTTCGCGTGTTCTAACCTACACGCAGAGACATCTATTGATGCGCAGGGTAACTAACGTCCAAAACTTGAATGTTTCAAAGCAAAAATTATGTGCTTCTTCTTTGGAATAGCTGTGGCTCTTGATTGTAGGTTGAAAACATCAAAGCAAAAATTAATCTCTCTTGCCTAAAAACTTAAAAATCTCAAATCAAACTTTTGGCGCCACTTCTTTGAATTAGCTTTGGCTCTTAGCTGTAGATTGAAAACATCAAACCAAGAACTAATCGCTTTTGACGTAAACACATAAAACTTTTAAAGGAAAATTTTGGTGCTTTTTTGCCGTAAATAATTATTATCTTAACTCAAATCATTACTATTCGCTTTAAAAATGGGTAAAGCTAAAGCTGAATAATTTTAATTCTTCTTTTAAAAATCATGATATTTTTAACTCAATTCATGTTTATTGGTCTAAGGTATTTATTACTCTCTTTAAGAAACCGCGTGCAAGAGAGTTTTGCGTTTTGAAATAACATATTATTTCTATCTGTGTAAGCGAAGTGAGTTCTTACAAACATCAACTCCAGACCGAACTGTCACCTGGCTACTGGGACGTCTCGGCATTTGGATGGCTTTTTGATTTCAATAGTTTGTCTAACGATAACTTTAGTAACGTTTTTCTGATCTTTATGAAATTTCTTGGGGTTGTAGCAGAGATACATAAAATTTGTAAGTTCGTATATGAGCAGGATCGATCAAGTGGTTATGGAGCTAGACAAAGGAGGAAAAGGAGAAAAAAAATCCTCCTTAGGGTCTTGTTATATTGGTCAACTCGTTTGCAAGTAAATCGCGAGTTCTCAGTTCGAGGCGGACTACTAGTGATATCAATTTCTTTTTGTAAAATTATGATTTTCTCGCAACAATTCTGTAAACATCAACCATCATTAATTTAAGAGTCCGGTAACGATTTGAAAACGAAAATCGCTAATAATGATATTATGTACATTAATTACATTTGGTAAGATAGCTTGAAGTCTTGTTATTGCAAAAAAGTGCTTTAGGTCGATATATATTAATATTTAATACCTTAAAACTCAATTCTTACAGAGCTTGTTTAGCGGGGACGTTGATTCATGCAATTTTGTCGTACAATTTTTAATTAATATTTGTTATGGACCCTAATATGATTTATACTATCTGAATAAAACATGAAGTGAAGTTTATTTTTGTGTTTCTATATTTGTAAAATACTTTAATATTTTCCCAAAAGTATCAACTAAACTTCGGCAATTTTTAGCAAAGTTGCTCTAGCAAAACACACTCTCTCTTAAAAAATATATATGAAAATGAAAAAAACTGCCAAAATTATTCCTCAGACGACTCATTTTCCAATGTATTTATATATTTTAAGTACTTGTATAACTTAATTTTAATCAATAAAAACCTTACTCTATTCACCTCTCCAAGCAAAAATCGCGAAACAGGTGTTAGATTAGGGTGAATTATTTATAAATGAAATATAAAATTTAAAAAATCGTTGTATTTATTCCATTCAAAAAATCTTTCATAATATGTATACAAGATTATAGAAGTTATGTTAGTTACTGCAAAATTACATCAAAAAGCTGAGCGAAGTCGAAAAAAAAGGTTACCGGACTCTTAAAGGTTAGTTTAGGGTCCTAAGTTAATTTTTGCGTAGCATCATCGGGCCTTAGCAGCTAATTTAAGCAAATTAGGCAGCTGCTGCCTTCACAATCCATCTTGTATAACAATAAGGATAATGCTAAACATACAGGGTGTCTCGTTCTAGCAGGAGCTCTTGCTTATTATATTTAAGTGGACTCTATTTCCTAGGTAATAAAGGGACAGCTGGTGAATAAAAGTACCAAAAGCAAGTGATTTGACGTTTGAATAAATAGGATTTTAAAAATCCAGTTTATTTTGTGTTACGCGGTTTAGCAAATTAGTACGTCCTCCGGCACTAGTTGAAAAACCTTACCCCAGGACGAGGACTCAATGCGCTCTGAAAACATATATATCAAATAACTACACACACAAAACGACAAAAATATATATATTTCGTTTAAATGCGCTTAAAATTATTGTTAAAATAAAAACCGCCCATGAACATCTGCCAAGCTATTTGCTGGATAGAAAATAACGATGAAACAAATATCAACAATAAAAATAACGTGTGCATCGTGATGTGGTGGCAGTCGATAAGGGCCTCACGCCGCTCTCCTTGGCAAACGAGAACTGGCGCAAACCTATGGTGCTAAGCACCGAGGATCGCAAGGCGGTATGGAAGAGCAAGGAGCTACACCCGACGTAGACCTGCTCGCGTCGGTGAACTGGTTACGATTCGGGGACCTCTTCGGAGAAACCGAAGGTTTTGCCTGTGCAATTGCGGACGAAGTTATCATGACGAATAACTACCGGAGATATATCCTGAAGGACGGTACGGTCGACATTTGTCGGGCATGCTGCCGTCCCGGAGAGTCACTCAGGCATATCATCTCCGCTTGTTCTCATCTTGCTAACGGCGAGTACTTGCACAGACATAACCTCGTAGCCAGGATCATACACCAGCAGCTTGCTCTCCTATACGGTCTTGTGGACCACGAAGTGCCGTACTACAAGTACACACCTGCGCCAGTTCTCGAAAATGGTCGTGCCATGCTCTATTGGGATCGATCTATTATCAAGTGCAATATATAACAGGCGTAGTATGGAATGTGGCATTTTATGCTTTAATATACTTAAGTTGCCTAAAATACTAACCTAACCTAAAATTGCCCTAAGTTTGTTGCACACATGGTCAACGTGTTGACCCCAGTAAAATTTGGTGTCAATTTTAAGTCCCAGGTAGGTATGTTGATCAACTAGTTCTAGTTTTTCACAGTTACAGTGTGTTGGCCCTGTGTGCATAACTGCATACATACATGTTAATGGGCTACAATTCTAGGGGAGTATGAAGTTTTAACATAGGGTGAATGAACGTACATTATCTTAGTTTTTTGATAATTTAGGGATAATCCTGCATCATGCGCCCATTTACATAAGGTATCAAATTATAATATGTGTGGTGACCTCGTGCTCCCTGTAAAAGCTTAATGATGAGGTTTCTGTGTAGTCTGTGCCATTACAGAATTAATTTATTAAGCCCCTTAACCGTTACACAATATATCTTTACTTACCTCCATCTTTTGTATTGCCATATCCATTATTTGAGATCCTGATATCTATAAAATAATTAATGTTCATATAAATAAATATTTGTATTAACAAGTAACCACCAAAAAAAATTTTCTGGTATATACTTTTATTACTAACTGTACCTAGTAGATGACATTGTCATATAAATTACGGTAGTGTACCAAATTTCAGCTCAATCAGACACCGGGAAGTGGTTGAAATTAACTTACAAGGTTTTATACACATAAATAAATAAACAAACAAATAAATATATGGGGCCAAGCTAAATAAAACTGTGTAAAACTATGTGTAAAAAAGGTCAAAATATTTATACGACAGGGAGAGGACCCCCCCTCCGAGTCGTTTCTGGTGCTAAGGCTGCCCGTGGCAATCCAGCGGGGTAATGCCGCTAGCGTTATGGGCACTTTTGCACCGGAAACGACAACGAACGGCAGCAATGTTCCTAGTTAAGTTGTGTGTTGACTGGTGTAAAATTAATTTGTACTCTTTTGCAATAAATATATCTTTTATACGAAAAATAAGTAATTCACAGTAAAAAAAGTAAACAACAAACCATTCGATGTTTCTCTAAACTAAATCTTGGTTTTTGTGTTGTGGCTTGTTTCAATCTTTCCTGAAAATCAATTAGTACGTTTTAAAACGTTACTTGAAATAATAACCCGCTTATTTATAAACATGTTTCAAACGGTTCTCTGCCTTTTCGCCAAAAATTGTATTGCCGAATTTCACTTGCCAACCAACTTTTCGCAGAAGTATCATTTGGCCGAATTTCATTTCCCAACTTTACATAATCCAACCTAACCTAACCCAACCTAGTTGGTAATTTTTTCCCCAACTATGGGGTTGGGAAATGAAATGGTTGCGAAATGATTATTTGTTAAAAGTTATTCAGCCAAATGAAACTTCTGCGAAAAGTTGCTTGGTAAGTGAAATTCGGCAATACAATTTTTGGCGAAAAGGCAGGATACCGTTTCGAACCCCATTTAGTTCAATTATATTTTGTCTGTATCTAACGAACATAACTGTCAAAGTGAAGTGAAGGACAAACGATGATTTTTGGACTTCTGTTCGTAACGCAGGGTAGTTTGGACGTCTTGGGAAACATTTTTTAGTTTTTGCTCATTTAAATAGTTCAGTGTGTAATATTGATAGCTTATTGTGCGGTGATCTTATAAAAAAGTGTGCAGCTAATGAAGAATTAGTTTCAAAACGCGTGTAAACTCTCTGTAGTTAAATGGACAGTTGTTGTCCTGGCATGGCCGCCACGTGTTGTTTGTAAGGAGCAGCTATCACCCTTACAAAGAGCAAGGCTGAAACCGAACAACGTTGCCTATATTTATTTAACAAATAAAATATGATTAACGTCGTCAACTTGACATTGGCAGAATTCCCATTGCTCATGTGCAAAGGGAGAAAGCCATTTATTAAAAAAAAACGATAATTTAGTTAAATCAGGTTTGAAGTACGTTTATGAAGAAGGGGGTAAATAAATAAAATACATTATTACAGCCCTATTTTAATAATATCACTAACGTGTAGACACCTTCATACACACTTATGTGATATCTCTTAGGGCCGAATGCATCAAAACGTCTGTTAAAAAAGCATCGTTAAAAAATGTTCGTATGAAAAGTTTAATGGTTCTCGCACACTAATAGGCTCGGCCTCGGCATGGGATAGGCACGGCCTCGTCTCATCGCAGTCATCGCCCATATGCAAACATGCCGAGGCCGCGCCCTTCCGACGATTTGTATGAGATGACAGTGCTCCACCATATTTAACGTTGATCAGTCCGTTAATTGTGAGTGGTGCAATCCGGCCTTAAGAGTCGCCAGAACGCTCGCGTTCCCATACAAACGTAGTTTTGCTCTCATTTTAAAACGACATGCTTTAGAACCACGAAATTTAGCATGGGCATTCTAGTAGTACAGATCTATGTCGGTAATTCGTTTTCGTTGCTAAAAATTGTAATACAAAGAAAATACAGCCAGATACAGATTTACATACAAAACTTATTTTTGCTATATTTTCTTTGTATTACAATTTTGAGCAACGAAAATGAATTACCGACATAGATCTGTACTGCTATAATGCCCATGCCAAATTTCGTGGTTCTAAAGCATGTCGTTTTAAAATGAGAGCAAAACTACGTTTGTATGGGGACGCGAGTTCACGCGAGCGTCCTGGCGGCTCTTAATCTTTTTAAATTTTTTTTTCATCACATTCACTCAAATTAATCACTGAGATATGTCGCGTACCATGTTGAGCAGTCCGATTTTCGGCTTGGCTTTGGGATGTAACAAGTTAAAAAAAGATTGACTACGAAATCATAGTTTTTTTTAGTTATTAGTTATTACACATTACGAATATGTCACCCCCGTCACTCACTGACTTTGAAATCTGCAAAATTTCCAGAATATGACTACATCCCCGAATGTTCGTGCGACCAGAACCGAATATATATTTTTATTTTATTTTTGTAATTTTAAGATAAGAAATGACGCATACTTGCATCTGTAAGAAACGTTTATAAGATTAGTTAAAAATATGTAATAAATAAATACTAAACCGTATATTTACAGTATCAACCAATTTTAAGTTTCCTCGCTAGATCGCTATATTTATTTTAATTATATCTTCCTTTATTTTATTTACATTCTTAGAGAGTAGGATTTTTGAACGATATGAATATAAAACTAAAATATAATATAACATAAAAAAGCAATATGAAGGGTACACGGATAGAACATGTCTAGTCCCTTTTTTCGTAAATTGAGATTTTTATATCAAAATGTAGAGCTTGCAATGAACTATTAGCAACAACTTCTGTAACAGCTGGAAATTTTAACATAAATCCACTTTTTAATTCATAAAAACGATCTAGTTACGAAAATAATATGGTTAATTGAATCGTTCCAAACTTTAAAACCGCTATAACTCAAAATGTTGTCAAAGTGACTAGACATGTTCTTTCCGTGTACCCTTCATATTTAACATAAACACACTATAAGAAACTTAACCTAGAATCAGGATGCTGCCGGCAACCGGGAAATTAAAAAATCACAATCAAACATTTATTCAGTAAGTAGGCCACAAGGGCACTTTTACACGTCAAATATTATAGATAAAAGAGAGAAGCCCAAACTGCCGGTGGTCAGCGCCGCAGAGTAAGAAACCGCTGAACTATACCCGCTGTGTCCAGTATTACCGGGGCCATTCTACTTTTCGTTGAACATAATTTTTTGACACTTTTTCTTAAAATGCATATTTTAAAATACTTGGCCATTACTTTCATTTTCTGTTTTGTGACGGAGAAAGCGGACAATCCTGATAGCTTAATTTAATAATAACATCTGTAAATATTCTTAATCACAGTAACTCAGTGGTCCATGATTGTCTCCCGATTTGTATGAAAATAAGGCATTTACCACTGCGTTGCCATCTTTTTACATTAATCAATATTAATATATGAATTTTGGGTAGCAAATTCGTATTATTTGGTTCAGGCAAAACTTGGGAATACAATTTTATACACAAAATTCAATATCTATCATACTTTTTTCTGGCAATAGATTAATGGTCACGAAAAAGTAGAATGAGCCACCGTCTGCTGAAACTGACCCTTGATCCAACCACAACCACGGTTGACAGAAAAAGCGGAGAGAAAGTCTCTCAAAGCGTTTAGGCTGCGTTTCCATTAGAGATGTAATGAGCGAGGATGCGATGCGAGGATAAACAAATGAAGTGACTCTATTGGTTCTAAATTAGAAAGGATATTAAATATCCTATAGATCGAAAAATATATCCACCAATATTCGACTTAAAAATATGAATTACCCTTTTCTATTCATTTAATATCTGAGTCTCACTAATGCTTTGTCTTGTTCCTCCTACCGTTTATCCCGGCTTGGGGTCCGCTTGACAACCTAATCCCATGAATTGGCGTAGACACTTGTTTTTACGAAAGCGACTGCCATCTGACTTTCCAACCCAGGAAAACTAGGCTTTTTGGGATTAGGTCCGGTTTCCTTACGATGTTTTTCCTTCACCGAAAAGCGACTGGTAAATATCTAATGATATTCCGTACGTAAGTTCCGAAAAACTCAGTAGTACGAGCCGGGGTTTGAACCCGAGGGATTGAAAGTCGGACGTCTTACCGCAAGGTTACCAGCGGTTTCTCATGAATGTTTTGTAACTAGTTGTCCGCTTTTTTCTCCTTCTAGCTCCGTAACCACTTGATCGATCCTGCTCATATACGAACTTACAAATTTTATGCATCTCTGCTACAGCCCCAAGAAATTTCATAAAGATCAGAAAAACGTTACTAAAGTTATCGTCAGACAAACTATCGAAATCAAAAAGCCATCCAAATGCCGAGACGTCCCAGTAGCCAGGTGACAGTTCGGTTCGGTCTGGAGTTGTAAGAACTCACTTTGCTTACGCTCCGCGAGTTCGATTAATTAATTTGTTCACTATTATTAGCAAGAAAAAAGGTTTGATACCAACCTCAAGGGCCTTATCAGATTCCTGAAGTTCATCTGCACTCCAATACGGTGAAAACTGTTAAATACATGTACACATTTAAATTAGGTACTTTGACACGCGAAGTTTTTTGTTACTACCACGACAGTGACAAACAAGCATACGGCCCGCCAGATGGTAAGCAGTTGCCGTAGCCTATGGACGCCTACAACACCAACAAATGATTCACATGCGCGTTGCATTCCTTTAATAACCTTTATAAAGTGAGGGTAGTGCGTCTTTTTGCCAAACTGAATCGAACCTTATCACCAAGCAAAAGGGGCTAGATAAAACAAGGCGTGATACTGAATTTAAAATTATGCTGGTCAATTTTCTATCAGGGTCAATTGCAGAATAAAATTTAATTTTTACTTTTCTTCATTTTCTCAGTTTCGTTACGATAATTAGCCATACAAATGTATGGCTAATTTTCGTAACGAAACTGAGAAAATTAAGAAAGGATGGGACAAAGGTACAAAAATTCTGCAATTGACCCATCAATCATCATCATCATCATCAATTATTTAAGAGCTGGGCTCTTGTCGGTGGAGCATTTTCCATGTATATCTATCCTTTGCCTTCTCCTTGATGGCCTGATACGACACGACGTTTATTTTTTCCTTGACTTGATCCATGTACGCTATTCTTGGCTTTCCTGGCTTCCTTTCACCCATATCAATACATATTGATATTTATTTTTAAGTCTTTGCTAAACTTGTGTTTAGAATAATAATATGTAAGTACGGAAAAAATGTACTTATACAAATTGGTCACAATATGACGTACAGATGTTGCCTGCCGCAAACTTCGAAAATCGAAATTTCGTTATCTGCATTTCTTTCGCTCACATTAGCAAGTTCGATATATGTATTTCTAGTTTCTATGTTCGCGGTAGGTCCGCTTGTCGCTCCCCATACAGCGTGTGACCATGATTTATTACGACTGTTTGTTTTTACTTAAAAAATAAGAAATATAAAATTAATTCATTTTTAATATTATAGGTACTAGAAATAAATTCAGTGGTTCTCAAACTTTTTTTTGGTGACGAAACCATTTTATAAAGCGAAATATTTGACAGAGCCCCAAAATTAAAAGTAAACAAATTATATGTGCTAGCTAGACAGATAGACGAGTTGGTTTCTGTTTATTTATTTATTTAAAGTATTCTCGCTGAGCCCCAACAGAGGCTTTGCGGAGCCCTAGGGCTCCGCGGAGCACACTTTGAGAATGGCTATATTAAATGATCCTAATGTTGATCTGTTACAGTCAGAAAAAGTGGTTCTGTATCATTAGGAAATAATATGTAATAAATCAAAACTTTAAGCGCAGGTGTAAAGTTACATTAATAGTTACATTTTATTTTATTAGCTTTGTTAGTTTAAACGGTAAATTAGGATAAGTATGCAAAAACTGTAAAAATGGGGAATAAAGGCTATTTTTGTTTTATTATCATTAGGAACATCATATAAGATATACGATTTGAAGGTAACATGGTCATTAACATTACAAAAACTATTTAAAACGGGATATTTACCATGTGAGTTTTTTATTGTGAGCCTCCGATATTTCGGCACAGTTGGATGCGCCACGCCATTATCACGGAGTAACTGAAGTTGCTGCGAGTGTCAGTTGTGGCCTACCCACACACCATAGCGATCTACCCTCTTTCGAGTTCGCTTTTTTCGTCCGTTGTCACTGCTACTACTACCGTCCGCATTCTCACTTGGAACTCGATCACGGTTACGACACACTACACTTACGGTATCAACTCGCTCGCTAAGCTCACAATAAAAAACTCACATGGTAAATATACCGTTTTAAATAGTTTTTATAATATCATATAAGATGTATTATTAGTGCGAGGCCTGAGTGGACGCACGGAGCGAAGCGTTCGGCGCGGCGGGGCGTGCAGCGATGCGGCCGAGCGTCCATACACTTTGTGCAGCGCCGACTCAGGACACCAGTATGAGTTTCACTGGTTTAAAATGCACGCCGCACGCCCCGCCCCGCTGGACCCCCAACTCGAGCGTCCACTCAGGCCTTACACTTAGGATTTGTTTTCATTTAATGTATATATTCAGCAAATTAGGATTAGAACGTACCCCAGCACTAGGCATCCCAGGCATTTGCGACTCAGGCTGAAACTAACAATATTGTTTAAAGATAAAAATAATAAACAAATATAATATATACACATATATACAAATATATTATATATTGTATGTATAATATTGACATGTAAAACTATGTTTTATAAAGGAATAAATGAAATGAAACGATATTAATTCTTCAATTTAGGCATATTACAATGCATTTTAAGCTAACATGGTCATTAACATTACAAAAACTATTTAAAACGGGATATTTACCATGTGAGTTTTTTATTTTGAGCTTCCGATATTTCGGCACAGTTGCATGCGCCATTATCACGGAGTAACTGAAGTTGCTGCGAGTGTCAGTTGTGGTCTACCCACACACCATAGCGATCTACCCTCTTTCGAGTTCGCTTTTTTCGTCCGTTGTCACTGCTACTACTACCGTCCGCATTCTCACTTGGAACTCGATCACGGTTACGACACACTACACTTACGGTATCAACTCGCGCGGTGTTTACCGAAATAGACTGTTTTGGTTTTGAGAACTTACGGATCACTGGATGCCAGACACTTGACAAATGAAAGCCGTCTTCCCGGTTGAAATTCTTATATTTAAGAATTTCGATGGCCTCCTTAACCATCCTGGGTATATAGTGTCTTTCAGTCGAGAGTATCTGAGGGTTGTGCAACTCAATCCAATGGTTAGTTCCCGCTTCCAGTAGATGTTGCGCGATCGCCGACTTCCGAGGTTCGTTGTTCCTGAACGCTCGTATGTGCTCCTTTATCCGGCATGAGATAGTACGCTTCGTTTGACCTATGTACGAGCTACCACAGCTACAGTCTATTTTATAGACACCTGGACGTTCAAGTGGAAAACTGTCCTTCGGCGTGCGCAAGTATTGCGACAGTTTTCTACAGGGCGTAAAGATAGTTTTCACCGAAAACTTCTTCAAAATATTGGCCACCTTATCTGTCACACCCTTTACGTATGGCAAGTACGCTGGTTGTCGTTCCACTCTATAATTCAGGTGTTTAGGCATATCAGTGCGCCGAGGTGGCAAAATCCGCCCATTGTAACCATTTTTCTGCAAAACGCCCCTTAAATGTGTCAGTTCGTTGCCTAAATGTTCCTCGTCGCATAGGTTGTATGCGCGGTCTGTAAGTGACGTTACTACAGAGTACAGTTGGCGTGGGTGGTGATGCGAATTAGCATGCAGGTAGCGATCAGTGTGAGTCGGCTTTCTATAAACCGAGTGACTAAGAGAACCATCGTCCCGGACTCCAACTTTAACATCTAAAAATGCAATGCTTCTGTCCTTTTCCACTTCATAAGTAAACCGCATTTTCCTGTGAATACTGTTTAGATGGGTCACGTAATTCTGTACATCACTCTCATCTCCCTCCAATATACAAAAGACGTCATCCACATACCGTTTCCAAATCTTCACAGCCTGCGGAGCGGTGGCAATGGCTCTGTTTTCAAAGTGTTCCATCCAGAGGTTGGCCACTACTGGAGCTACAGGACTGCCCATTGCCACGCCGTCTATTTGCAGGTAGTACTCTCCCTGGTATATGAAGTAATTCGTGGTGAGGCAATGACGCGCGAGCTCAGCATATTCCACAGGAACTCACATGGTAAATATCCCGTTTTAAATAGTTTTTGTAATATTACAATGCACTTATGAACGTCAGAGAGAGAAAAAAAACTACCACCGGTTCTAACTCTACACCTCTGACCTGAGAAGTATTATGACCAGCAAGAAACTCGACGGACTTATTCTTCAAATCAGTAATACATCAATTAAAGATACGTTGTTCTGCAAGAAGACTCATCAAACCAGCTTGAGGAACCCTAAAAATGAAAATTGATTTGTGTAATAGTAATAAATATAATTACGGTACCGTTTTCTGTTGCTCTATTCTGTCACGTTCGGCCTGTAGCTTTACTTCCTTTGCCCATTCCTAAACGTACACCAATATTATATATTTAACATTCAGCCGTAGAAAATATATTTACATATAGCCACGGAGTTAAATTTTTGAGCAAGTCAAGCACATTTAATATTTAATTTAGTAAAATTACCAAAGTGAACTTGAGTATGTTGATAAACACACGAATATCAATCAATCAATCAATCCATCAGTCAATTAATGAATCAGTCAATCAATCAATCGATCAATCAATCAATGGGATCGGTTGTTTGCAAATGTTACTTATAAACATACGGCTTAAAAGAAGTATAGTGTATATGCATGCAATGTAGCATGCAACATATTTCTACTTTTCCACTTCTGTGTTCACTTTTTCACTTCCATGGTAGTAGGTACTATGTGTATGGTAGTAGGTATTTGGTGGTCGGGTGTGGGTGTTAAAATGGTTCTTGGTAAAAGCTTAATTTAAAGTAAGTATACGAAAGCCTTACGTTTAAATCGTTTTTCAGAAGCTGTTTCTGAAATAAAAATAATCAACCAATAAAATGTCCAGATGAACGAAACTACATTGGAGTAATTATTTTTATATGTTTTTAAAGTGGTGCATCGAGCCCCGGCAAGGCGTATCGATTCAGGTTCAAGTCCTGCTGGGTTGATTATTTTTTCAGTGTTTTCAAAGTTTGTATTTATTTAATAACAAACTTTACATTGGAGTAAACATTAATAACTACCAAAAAAATTTTATGTACACAATTTTATTGCTGAGCATTGTCATGTAAACTACGGAAGTATACATTTCAGCACAACCAGACACCGGGAAGTTGTTGAAAAACTTACAAAATCTGATACATAATAATGACATAAACAAACAAATATACGGGGTCAAGCTAAATAAAACTGTGTTTTTACAACGAACTTTAGTGATTTTTCACCTTTCTTAATTATATTCTGTATGTACCTATGTTTTTCTGTAATGTTTGTACGTAGTTCACAGTGCCTTGGTTGTATAACTGTAATGCTGTGTAACTTATTGAATAATTAAATAAAATAAATAGAAATAAATATTGAATGAATAAATGAATAAAAATGTATTCATTAAACTACCTACACATAAGATACAGAACATTTGCGTACAGGATTTCATAGTTTTATAACCCTCATAAACCAAGCTACTACAGCTAATACAAGCATACAAGCTAATACAGGGTGTTTTTTAAAATAAATATCCAGCATATTATGCGGGGAGTTTCGGTAAGCCACACTACAACTTTTACTATTGGTACCAACACCGAAATCCCAAAAAAATGTTGGTACTTTCAGCTATCTATCTATACATATAATAAAGCTGAAGAGGGTCGAAAGTCTGTACATGGAAGATATTCGAAAAAAAGTTGGCTGGGGATACTTAGAATCGATAACAGAACACGTTCCAACAGTTTTTAGAATTTTTGTCTGTTTATCTGTTTGTCTGTTAATTTGACCGCGCATCACGTGAAAACGGCTGAACGAATTTTGATGAAATTTTGTATAGAGATAGTTTAAGTCCCGGGAAAGGACATAGGATAGTTTTCATCCCGAAAATCAACCCTGGAGGGGGTGAAAAGGGGGTTGAAAGTTTGTATGGCGAATCAATAACTGTTGAACGCTGGAGATGCTCTGGGGAAGGATATAGAATAGTTGATATCCAGAATCCATTCCTTAACGAGGGATTACTAATTCCACGCTGACGAAGTCCCGGGCAAAAGCTAGTGTATGAATAAATGAATAAAAAATCCGAGATTTCTGCGTCGACATTTTCTATAGGGAGGGGAGACCAAATTTTTTTTTTGGGATTTCGAAGTTGTTTATTATTACTTACCTAATTACCTCTCACAACACGGCTAGTTATTGAAAGAAACAACCTATATTTTGCTATTTTCTTTAGATGATACGTACATGAGCTTCGTCTTTGGGGCTATCGGCATACTTTTGCTGTAAAAAAGGTTTTATTTGTTTATTTAGTTATTATTTATTCAAAACATGAAAAAAGAAAGTAAATACATTTATTTAACGTCACAAATGCCCAAAGCAAGTAATAAAACAATATTTTCAAGAAAATAAAATAATTATTATTTTATATATTTAATCAAATATATAAAACGTTATTAAGAAATAATTTGAATGGCTAAGAGCAGGAGAGAGATGGCAAAGGTGGTCGCTGACGTCCGTTAGGGCATGGCAAATAAAGAAGAAGAATAAATAATTTACGTAAATTCAACCCCAAAGGGCTGAAAAAGAGGATATTTCAATTTGTTCTAATTATTATCAGTTAAGTTACTATCGGCTGAAATGATGATGATGATGAAGTTACTAGGTACCTACTTACCCGCAAATAAGAACTTTCCCCCCTAAATTCGTCCCACTAAAATAATAATAATAATCAGGTATTACGTAAAAGCATTATAATTTTAGTCCTTCGGTTACAGACATCAAAAAAATATTGGAACTTATTTTTTTGTTAATATGTTATTTACATAATAATGCACGACAAAGTTTACAAAAGTGAACTCTTGACGTCAGTACCTGAGTACACCCATTTAGTTCAACTGCGAACAAAAAACTGAAAGGGCCGCGGGCAATAGCAGCTGTTGACGCGAGTTACGCGACCGACATAGACATGATTAGACATGACGAAATAAGGGGTGTACTGCGGTGCTACCGTTGCGCGGAACATGCTTGGTACAGCGCAGCGTTGCGTCCAGAGTTTGAATTGCCAACGTGAATTTTTATTTGTTCGCTGGGTTACGGGCGGGCTAGCGTATCTTACGCTGTCGCTGTCGCTTGTCACTTCATACTTCGAGTCGCGATTGAAGTATGGGGAGTCGTGCAACAACGTAAGATGTGCTAATCGTGAGGCCCCTATTTCACCACGGTGACAATTGTAATTTTCTGACATATCCAAATTACTGACGTTACAGGCATCCATAGGCTACAGAAACCGCTTACTATTGAGCGGGCTGCACGCTTGTTTGCCACCAGCGCAGTATTTAAAGAAAGACTTCATTTATTATCACTAAAACTACTACTTTTGTAAACAGAGGTTTTGACATATGTATCGAAAAACATGACAATTGCCACGAAATTCCGACACAAGCCTAATCTCATGTCAAGAAATATTTACAATTCTTCTAAGAACTATTTATGGATAGTAGAATGTAAATGCTGAACTGATTTGGAAAAATCTTTTTTTGTTTGAAGGAGTATACTTCACAGTTGGTCCCATTGTCACCAGGTCCAGATCTGATGATAGGACTTTGGAGAAATCGAGGGAACTCTTCAACTATGACAGGCACACCAATAGTGATTTCAGTATTTTTTACAGCAACTCGGGCATTTCCTCTTGGAAAAGCGGAGCCTAAGTGAAGTCGGTTCTTTTTTCGTTTAAAACTATTAAATTTATTAGGACATTATTTCTGTAAATGTTTATATTTCTTTCACTTTTACTCTATATAAATAATCACCTTGTTTAATCTATTTAACGTCGCTTGCTGAAACATTATATACCATTAAATTACTCTATAAATACATATATCTTGTATTATCTTTTCTTGATGTTATTAGCGCGCAACGTAACAATTGTTATACCTTGTGTAATCTAAGAAGCTGTTTTTGACATCTGTCATCCCAATACATTCTATAACCTAAAATCTATTTTAGGCTATAAAATGTATTGGGATGACAGATGTCAAAAATCGCTTCTTAGATTGCACAAGGTATAGAATAGTAGATTGTATTACAAGGGAGCAAAATGACTTATTTCGGTCGAGGGCAGCGTGTTGAATCCCGAACGAAGCGAAGGATTCCAGAATAGAATCCCTCGGGATTCTAACGTGGACTCCTGAGCGTAGTGAGGGATTCAAGTGACCCGAGATATAAATAATTTTGCTACCGCGTTGTACACTCTACTTTTCACTCCTTCTATGAGAAAAACGAAAACAAAGGTACTAAACTAGCTATCTGATAGAAAGAGAAGTTATATAATGTTGTCTCATTTTAATCGGTTGCAAAGACAAGGAAATTTTTTAAAAAACTCATAGGGTTCAAAAGTCACTTTTGCTCCCTGTAATCGCGGAGGGATCAAAAGTCACTTTTGCTCCCTGTAAATGGGCAACAAATTACCCTTTTTCGAATAGTAGGGGTGTAAAATATTTTTCACAATAAGTAATCAGATTATAATATTCTAACTAAAAAAGAAAATCGCACTTGTGAATTATATTATTGAAGCTCTAAACTGTTCGCGAACCAACTGTATGTGCAATATTCATAGCCCCTGAATGACACTTAACGTTTTTCGCCTAAGTAAGCGCTTGCGGATGCATGGTACCTTTCTCAAAAAACTGTCATATTTTATTTTTCCCTTGCCCTAGCTCATATTACTTAATGTGACCCCCATTAAATACCACTTAAGAAAATGCTTTCACTAATGTCCAATTAAGGCACTTGAGTACCCGTCTCAAGTGCCATTTTTAGTGTGGATGATTAGGGATGGGATTTGTAATAGGTGAAAAATAATCGATGATTTAACTGAATATCAAAAATGTATGATACTATTATTGGATAACATTTTATATTAATTTATATTTTATATTAATTTATATTATATTTTATTTTTTGTCAAAGAAAGAGTGGAAAAATATTTTTTAAGTGAAACCGATTATGATAATAAAATACATAAATAAATAAATAAATAAATAAAAATAAATAAATATTATGGGACAATCTTACACAAATCAACCCAGTCCCACAGTAAGCTCAATAAGGCTTGTGTTGTGGGTACTAGGCGACGATATATATAATAGATAGATATAGATAAATACTTAAATACATAGAAAACATCCATAACTCAGGAACAAATATCTGTGATAAACACACAAATAAATGCCCTGACCAGGATTCGAACCCGGGACCTCCTGCTTCATAGGCAGGGTCACTACCGACTAGGCTAGGAGGCCGTTAATAGAATAAATAATCGGTTAGGTCGTAGGTTAGGGTGGGGGGGGTTATAATCGGTTTCACTTAAAAACATTGTTCACTCTTTCTATGATACGAATTAAAATAGTAGTTTATGCAACTGATATATAATGAGGGGCCTTAAAACACGAGTAGGGTTTAATGAAACGAGCGCAGCGAGTTTTATTAAAGGATCAAACGAGTGCTTTAAGGCCTAATTATGTACAGTTGCATACATTACTTTATCCACACACATATTGCAAGTGCTCAAAAGTCAAAAATGGGTTCAGAAGCCGAAGGCAAATGACGAGATACAAGTGCTGTAACATCTCCACAGGTGTAAAATGAATGAAAAGAAATAATACTCGTACTTAATGAATAATTCGTTAAAATAAATAAATTAGAACGGATAAGGAAACTATAGTTAATAGCAAACATTTACATATCCGTAGTTAGAATAGAAATGTTTCAACAAACAACTGATAAGTTGAGATTGAGAACGGAATAATAGCGGCCGTAATACCTACAAATCTCTGCCGCGGGATTTTTTAATCATAGACAAATGAACGAAGTCCTTATTCTCATATCACACGAGATCAAAATGTCGTTCGATTTATGTTAAAAAAAAATATCGGCGTGACGTTTCTATGGATACTAGAATAGAACCCATTTAAATTGTGTTGGTTTTGACAGCTATTCCAAATTTGAAACTCATATAACTTAACAATAATACAATAGAGATGTAGTCGACCACAGCCTAAGAACTTTTTGAAGCTGAATTCAATTGCGCCCTCTGTCCGAAAGCCGCCTAAAGATACCGAAATTGTAAGAGAAAATGTCACCTGCACTGCTACTCCACCTAGTAGCCACTAGCGTACTACTAGTACGCTAACTTCGGTATCTTTAGGCGGCTTTCGGAGAGGGCGTAATTGACTTGAGCTTCAAAAAGTTTTTAGGCTGTGGTCGACTATATCTCTATAGTCTCAGGTAATATATTAGCAATATGTACTGCCAAGTAAATAAATTAGTAATCTCACTAAGTCGTGTATATTATCGTCTTCAGGTGGCGGTGGTGTCGGTTTATCCTGTAAAAAAATAACATTGGATTATTTAGTAACTAATGTGGAGCAATATTAAATTGCTGCCGAAGCAATATTAATTGAAGCATTATCAAATTTAAGAAAAAAAAACAAATAATTGCCTGGCTAGTAAAACTTTTTTTTAATCAAACAGCTGACAAAGTCTAAACGTACATATAGGTACTACGGTATTTAGAACTTAACAATCGGTACACTGGTTACGAAGAGAAGAAGTTGACAAATTATGATGTTCTTGGTTTGGAGCAGCCTGTATGTAATTAAAAGGTCATGAGAAAATACATTTTAAACACAAAACTTTCGTGAGAATCAGACATATTAAATAAATCAATGATGCTGAAAACGATGGTAGTTTCTCGCCTACCCCGCCGTCACCACCGCCCGCGCCGAGCGCTCGCGAGCGGAGAGCCGCGGCCCGCAATCTGCGTCGGTTAGCCAACGCGAATGGCTCATGAATAAGCTCCTCGTTATGGAGCGAAACATGTCGAGCTATATTCGACTTAAAAGACGTGAGTAACCCGTGATTTATTTAATATGAGAAAATACAATTTGATTGAATAGTATGAAACCTTTTTGATTATCTTTTTATTCATGACACTTATTACAAATATTTTTTTCTGCTGCGCTTCGTCCGAAAAAATCGCTTGTCCACGAATTTCCCTTTCCCGTCCTCTGCAATAATGTAATATTTCAATGGCATGTGATGGGGCAGACATCCAATAAAAATAATATAAATAAATAAATAAATAAATATTATGGGATAATCTTACACAAATCAACCCAGTCCCACATTAAGCTCAATAAGGCTTGTGTTATGGGTACTAGGCCACGATATATATAATAGATAGATATAGATAAATACTTAAATACATAGAAAACATCCATAACTCAGGAACAAATATCAGTGATGAACACACAAATAAGTGCCCTGACCAGGATTCGAACCCGGGACCTCCTGCTTCATAGGCAGTGTCACTACCAACTAGGCTAGGAGGCCGTTAATATAATGTTGTATTTCATACAGAACAGCCACGGTACGCCCCGCCCCGATTGGAATTACCTCACCCCGCGGCGGGCGATTGGTAGGAAACCAGTAGGTTAACAGTCAGGCTGGCAGCGCGGCATGAACTTACGCCCCCATCGAAGTGTGTACAGTCAGCAGCAGAAGTAGCAAAGCGGTTAGGGTATCCAAACGCTACACATGCTCTTATTCCCTTAACAATAAAGTCGTGTCCAACTCATTTTGAGCACCCTTACTACCCGCTGAGCTCCTTTTGCCGTTGACTGTATAGACGTGCCGTGCACACATAGGCGCTCAAACGAGTTTTGTAGTATGACGTATCCGCCCTGTCGCGAAGTGTAATAATAGCAGGTATAATATTAATAAATAAATAAAATAATTTATTGTGTAACTTACAGTTTAACATTAGCTGTGCTAATTAGTATCTCTTTTTAAGCATTTTTCATACTTGTATCAAGAGATACTGCTCTTCCACAGATGGTAAGTATGTTACAATTTTAATGTAATATGCATAATACAGTTTCTTGGCTTGCAAAATTAAAACAAAATTAAAATAATTAATTAGAGTAACTAAATTTAATTTAATAATTCTAACATTCAAACAGGTAATAGTAAACATAGATACTCACACTACCATATCTACTGACGATTGAATCATCATATTGTTCATTATTCCTTGCAAGTGGATGATAATTCTGAAAAAATCGGATCCCTTATAGATACATATTAATTTGTACAGTCAACGCTATAAATATGTATACACTTTTGAACCTTGTTACAATAGAGGAAGGTGCAAACGTGACATCTTATTGGAATTGATTGTACAGTCGCCATCAGATATATCGGAGCGGCCAAGGAGGTCACAAATATCTGAACAACGCCTTTATTGTCAAGGCGATAAAGTGCATGTTCAGATATTTTTGACCCTGGCCGCTCCGATATATTTCATGGCGACTGTTCAAGATTTTATCTAGTGTTTATCAGTTAATTTGTAAATCTTGCAACCTAAATAAACCAATTTCTGATGTTCTATTGAGCTCAAATTTTGCATACCTGCGTAATTTGAAAAATGAAAAAAAAATCTGCTGTGGCATGGATGGAAAAAATAATCGTTTAACGAATAAATCATTTAAAAAAATGTTTTATAAGAATAAAAAAACAATTTTAAGGCATCAATTAATAAATAACTCTGCATTGTTTATTTTAACCAATTTCAAAAGCAAGTTCTCAATACGACTGTTTTTGAAGTGAAAACTTCTTGAGCCGCGTTGGGCATTTTTTGGTAGAGGGAAATCTTATGAGTTCGCATCACCGACACCGTCACGAAAACAAAAACGAGATTTTCCTTGGGTTGAAAGGCTCGTTCGGTAGTTAAACTTATAATCGTTCATATAAAGTTTAATTTTGTGAGTAATATTTTTCTCTTATGCTTTTAATATATTAATCATAGAAAATCACCATTGTAAATTGACACACATTAAGTCCTATATAAACCTTAAATAAACCTATAAACCTTAGTCCTATATAAGTCTGTGGTCTAAAAACTGTAAAAAGGTAGGTCTACCAAATAATTATAACGTAATCTCCAGGGTCTGTTTAGTGGACTAAGTATTTGGTTCTCAGTTTCTAGTAATCCGTGATTTTAGTATGAATAATATATTTTGTGTACAATAAATTGCTACTACTAAGTACCTAGTATATTAACAATATTCCTCGAGTAGCGAAAACATTCAAACAACAACAAAATTCTTAACAAAAAGGTAAAACGCTTTGAAACTATTTTTAACAAATTTCTACCCAAGATTGGATACAACGGACCTATTGAAAAAAGATCAAAGGACCACTTGTATGTACTTACAAAACGTACCCAAAATCTCTCACTAGTAAATTACATTTCTCTTGATCGTTTAATGTGGTTTTGGGTTTACTCAAATAAATAAACGGCTGATACAAAAATACGTCAAACGAAACCTAAGGGAAACCATTTACTAAAAACATTGTTTCATGTTCCAGGTCCTTATGTCGTTTTTACAATTGAGCTTTCAAGAAAACACTACTTTTCTCATCGAAATCCTTTTCAATTTTACTCCAACGCACCTGTACATGTTTTTAAAGTGGTGCATTCCACTCAAACAATAGATTGTTATTAAATCAAATATAACTATCTCTTCAAACGTTATGTTATCAAAGTTTGTATTTGATTTAATAACAAACTAAAGTAATAGGTAGTTATTTATTTTAAAAGGGGGCAAAGTTGATGTTTAACCTCTCGTGCCTTTATTGAGATCCAGCGAAAGATTCCAAAATTGAAATCTTGAGCGTACGAGGGCCTCAAAGCAAAAGAGGTTGAAAAAACTTTGCTGCCGAATATAATACAAAATTGTTCACCATCACAGGAAAAGTATAAGCTATAAAATATAAAAAATGGAAGCTAAATGAATGCTTTCAAAATTATACAATTCAAAATGATCTCTTTAAAGTCCATCCTGCCAGATAATGTGAAAAAAAAGTCAAGACTTGTACCAAATCAATTCCCCACGTGTGGATAAGATGCGATTTTCCCCACCGCTCTCAATGGATAAAGAGCGCGTTTCTAAGGTGGAGAGGTGAAAAATCATTTACGTCACTCTGGGCGGTAAGTGAGATTTGCCGCCCACGGGCGCAGCGGCAAATCTCACTTCACACCCAGGAGAAGACGTAAAATTGTGTACACACCACGGGCGGTAATAAGACGGCCTCAGATCGCTTGTTTATGGCCCTTCCTTACCTTCGGTTCGGGCCACAAATACCCGCGGTCTGAGCCGTTCTTTACTTTACCGCCCTAGGTGCGTTAATATACTATTTTTTAGCAACAAATCCGTAAATTCATGATACCCAATCATGATCTTCAAATCCGTTTTGAATCGATGCAAATCGGAATAGTTGGAATAGTAATAATACACTTTGTGTATAATTTGTAAGATGTTACCATCAAAAGGTGTCAAGTTACGTTAAAGGTGTCAACTACATACATATAATCCATTATTGACGTAAGCTCCATGGTTTAAGCAGTTCTTGATCGTAACCGTAACTCGTAAGGTAACGGCTTGGAGGTAGAAATCTCGGGCCCTTACTTTAATGAGGGGTTTCCAAGTTACAATGTATGTTGAAGCAGTTTAGGTAAGTTGTGAGCTTGTAATTGGGTGATAAAAATTATGGAGCTAGCCTCTAGCGAAATTGTACACGGTATATATTGTCAGCCTTTGCCCATGAGTTTGATGTAATTTGAATACTACCTAAATCTTACATTTATATAGCAGTATATTGTCTGTGAGCTCTAAAAAAAACCTTCGGGAAATAAAAAGAGACGTCGGGTATCAATCAACAGTGACACATGAAAAAGCAGAACAGCAATATTACCTTCGTGTGTCATCGCCGATTCCCTAAGGTTCTACGTAAAGCTCACGGACTGTACAATGTGCTCACAAGAAAGGAAAAGATTTTTCACCTCAGCAGTTCGAACAAGCCTACTTTCGTCACTCCCTGGAGTGAAATTTTGTTTCTAGAAGGTTTTCGTCATAATGATGACGCCTTTCATTCGGGAATGTAAATAAATGTGTTTTTTTTTAACTTTAATATGTTCTCACTACTGAGGTGAAAAGTTGTAGGTATGTGTCACAAGAGAGCATTTTTTTTTTACATCTCGTGTTCTTGAGATCCCTCGCTACGCTCAAGATTCAAACCTAGAATCACGAGCGAAGCGACGTGATTCAATTATAGAATCTTTCGCTTACTCGGGACTCAAAATCAACACTCGCAAGAAAAACCAACTTTCCTCTCTTGTTGCACAAATAACTATTAACAGCGCATTTCTGATGCCAAGAGAATAGAAAACATTAAGAAGAGTTTATGTAAGTTTCGGCACAAAAAATGTGAAAATTTTGTTACCTTCTTTTAAAACTTCCGTGAATGCTCTGCCTGTGTTTTTTTCCAGGACTACCAGTGTGGGGTTACAGCGCATATGACACGGTTACACACCGCTTGCCATCAGGCTGTCTGTATGCTTATTTGCCACCGACATAGTATAAAAATACGTGCGTGGAATGAACTCTAACATGGTGATCTGATATGCTTAAAGTTGTGTTTAACGTTTAACGAGGCACAATCAGTAAGTTGTAAAGATCCTACGGGGAGGCCCTTTGAGTACTAAGTATTAAGGTTTGCTTATATTTGGCTACCTGAACCGGAGATCAGTCCATACCCTAGAGAGACCTATTTAGATTCACGTTTAGCCAACATATTTAGGCCGGGCTGTTAGCCCAGTAGGCGAAGAAAGGTGGAAGAAGAATACAAAAATAATTATATTAACACAGGTTACTTTAGTGACTTTTTACAATAAAATCTTTATTCTTCTTTTCTTTATTTATCTTCCTCCTAGCGCTTGTCCCGGCTAAGGATCCGCTTGACAACCTAATCTCGTGAATTGGCATAGACATGGATACTTTTTACGAAAGCGACTGATGCCAACCCAGAGGGGAAACTAGGCCTTTTTGGGATTAGGTCCTGATTCCTTACGATGTTTCCCTTCCACCAAAACGCGACTGTTAAATATCAGTGGCACGAGCCGGGGTTTGAACCCGAGACCTCCGGATTGAAAGTCGAATGTCTTACCACAAGGCTACCAGCACTTTTGTTGCTACCAGCGCTTTTTTCTTTCTTTTTCTTTTCTTTCTTTATAAGTATAATAATAATCCTTAAAATGTTTAAAACTCAGTTTTTCTTAGCAACTCTATTCATGCGTACATTCCGAGTTTTCACAATAAACAAGGCACTTGAAAATAATTCCCACCGTATAAAATAAACACGAGCAAAATCTCCAATGAAATTCGAGAATCGCTTCTGGAACGACAGACGAATTGGAAAATATCGGATCAGACACGTTAGGAGAGCACTCTCGCGAACGGCTCAATTTCAACACATGCCTATCGGATTGTTATATGCCAATATCATTTGCTGATGTAAATGTCACAGAGAATATGTAAGTTACATATTGAATAGGGTTTCTGCTCGAGAATTCTCGAGGCGAGAAATCTCGAGAAATTTGTCCTTCGTCGAGACGGGAAAAAAAACCGCAATGCCTCGAGAATTCGAGAAATAAATCGCAAGAGCGATAAGTAAAAAAAAACACGTGTTTAACACTTAATGCGTCTAGCTTATGCTGTCTGTGCTCTGTGCTTAACCTGTCGGATGAGTGGGACTGTAGGACCGGCTGTCCAGTCCAGAGTGGGGTCGCTAGAGCTGCGTTCTCGAGGGTAGATGTGGAAAGGAAACCTAAGTGGCGAGTTGGCTATATTATATGTTTAAAGTCTAGTGACACCTCTCTACCCCCAGCCCAACACCGGTGTTGCCCTTGAGCCATCTTTGATATCGCTTTTTATGGGATCCTATCATGCGGAGGGCGAGTCACCGTCTGCCGGAATTAAAATTGGATACCGTTTTATTAAGCAGGCGTCCGGTTCTTCGCCCAATAGCCCAGTAATTAGCCCATACTATTCACCCAATAGCCTAGTACATTTTAGACTCCATTAACTGAATAGTCCTTACACCATGGCGGGCGCTGTCTCTGCGTGCGTCCCATGACACGGGCAAGGGCAGCATCCTTTTAGTGTATCCCTCACTTGTCATTAAATTGTCTAAAGGGCCTTTGCGCGTTGGCTTTGGCTTCGCATACGCCTTCCAAAGGTCCGGAACACCATTGTTCCGTGGTCGGAAAAGACTTTCTAAAATTTCTCGAGATACTCGAGAAACTCGAGAAATCGTGGTCGAGAATTCCCGTGCCTCGAGAAATAAAAAAGGCCGAGAAACCAGAAACTCTAATATTGAAGGGGGAAATTGAGAGAAATGCCAATTTAACTTTTTTATTGCCTTTTATTTCGCTTGTAATATTCTCACCTAAGCAGGGATGGCGCATTGCGTGATTTAATCTCACGTCTACACGTACGGTTAATCGGTTTGCTTTCTAGTACACTGTAGATTTGTAGAACCTTGTAACAATAGCTAATTCAGTGGTCATACTGGGACTACTACGTAGACCCTTCTATATTACATCACTTTCATCAATCTTATGCCAGTCCCATCAGCTAGGGATACACGCACAGATCTGCCCGCCGGATTTGTCTGGCGAATATGCCCGGCGCACAGATCCGTCCATGTATGGCGCGAATTGGACACGGATTTGTCTGCGGACTTATCTAAAAGCGCTATACATGGACGGATCTCTCTGCCGGGCATATCCGCCGGACAAATCCGGCGGGCACATCTGGCACGTGTATCCCTAGCTATTCACTGCACACCCACCGTTCAGCAGATGTCATCTAACCATCTAGTAGAACTGACACGTTACTAGAGGGGTGGGTCATATCTCGCGCAGCGGATTATTATAACATTGCAATACAACGGGACAATGCTTCCGCCTAGTTTTTTTCTTTTAATTACACAATATAAGTAGGTACATTGTCTGACTCTCAAGCTGTTTTCTATTCTTGAAGAATTACGCCACGAATTAATAAACTAGTGGATGTGAAATGACGGCTATTTAGTATGAAAACCAGTGTCGCCAAACTCAGACATTCATAGGTACGTTAAAATACGTCACACAATTACAAAAATGCTTTGATTCGTAGCAACTTTCCATACCGATAGACTGTTACTGATTGATATTTCTCGAACGAATCTCAACTGTAGGCTACATGAGCCACAATCTAAAATATAATGTCAAAATTATGAGACATATGACTATTTAATTATCTTACAAAATCTCGCTCAACATTCACTTAATACAACTACTTAACACTGGATGGCACTATTTTAAATAAATTTAATAGTTAAAATCACTTTCTTATTACAGGCGAGAAAAGGGCTAAAGAAACCAGTGTATGTACGGCCTCACTATGCATAATTTGTTACGGATCTTACGGTCACGTTATACTGGCATATTCGAGATCTGTGCCTGCCTGCGAGTAGCTAAAGGTTGGGAACTTTTTTTGCATACCCATAACATCCAAAAACAAAACGTCCCAAGTGACTGTGAACTTCTTATAATGATATGACTATTTGCCATTCGATATAGGAAGGGGAAAGTGTGATCCGAGTATTTTATCGATATTTGTGTGTTCGGTTAGGTATTAGGTTAGGTGATAAAATATGCATTTAAATACCTATCCGAACACAAAAATATCGATAAAATAATGGGATCACACTTTATTTATATATATAACTTAAAACAATTATATTACACCATTTACACCTTACTTAAGATTATAATTTTTATAATATAGGTAGGTGCTAGGTAATGCTAATCGTAATTGTATGAAAAACAACATGTAGTACGCATTTAAGGCCAGTGTAGACGGGACAACCCGATTAAGCTGTCAAATTAATTTTGTGTGAATGCATACATATGAAGGCTGATCGATTCCACTTGATTTTATTGTAAAATTGTGACCATCAAATCAGGAAATGGGCGGCAAAATTCCAATATTTGACGCTAGTTTGCGTGGTTATTTCCACTAACAAATCCAAAATAGCTAATTAAGTTTTGTACGTGTGGATATGGACAAGATGTGATGTATGTAAATTTAATTTCTGATACCGTACAAATGAAAACGACGAATAAACAACTAATATAATATTAACTGAACAATTTTCTACGCTTAGATAAAAGCGAATTTTGTAGTCTGATAAACGAATTTCTCATTTTAAAAGACGCGAAATTTAATATTACTGTGGGAGATTTGAAGTAGGTAAATGTTGATGTGATCTGTACTTGTGGGATCTTAGGTTTTCGTCACGTTATCAATTATTATTGTAATTATGCTCTAGGGAAATTTCACGCCTTTTATTATTATTTACTGTTTTAATTATGGTTTGCACGCACCTCTAGGGGGTTAAACGGCAACCGCCGTCTTGATAAATACAAATATGCGCTAAATTATATATTGAACTTAAAACTTATCTAAAATAATAACATCAAACTTGAAATGTCGTAAGACTAGCTTTAACTTTATCGATATAAATATCGACATTGCGCGGCACTCGAGTAGCGAAAGTTATTTGACATTTAGGATAGCGAATTTTCTAGATAAACATAAAGAACAGT
Organism: Pammene fasciana; assembly: GCA_911728535.1. Taxonomy (NCBI): domain Eukaryota; kingdom Metazoa; phylum Arthropoda; class Insecta; order Lepidoptera; family Tortricidae; genus Pammene; species Pammene fasciana. Next base: position 9,175,024 of record OU452283.1, read on the forward strand.
GACAAAATATTATGAACTCTAAGTTCTAACTAATAAAATATAGTTTTGTTTAACATACATTCGCAAATAATGCAAAACAAACAGTTATTTCGTTTTTTTTTGATTATGTTTAAAAAAATACCTAACGGTGATAGGAAATACATCCACCTGAAAGATATTTTAAACCACTATGATTTGTGCAGCTTAATATTGCACAATACGGCATTTTAAATTTAATAATCATTTTTTGTTACACGAGCGTACGTATGACGTGAAAGTCATTCGGGCATGAAGTTTACAAAACAACTGATCATAGTCTGTGCACAAATTGAGTCGGCCGCTACTTACTGTCGGATACACGGGAACGCCTACTTGCCATCTCCATCCTACTCCGTGAATTACGCATTATTGTATACAGGCTGGATTTTCTTTTTGGGTCAGTGAGGGGAGCTACCAGATCCCGTGCTGCTACGCGAAAATGGTCTTAGAAGACCTTCCCTCGATTTCAAATTGATGAAGATTGGCGTTTACAGATTTTGGAAAAAACATACAGGGTGCGAGAAAAAGGTAATTTTTGCCAAACTTTTGTTTTGATGCAGATCCCATTCCTATCCAGGATCAAAAGCATGTATGGGACCAAAAAAAAATTTCCGGCTAGAAAAGCCACAAATCCAGGAAGCATTTGTCCATACATTTTGTATGAAAATGAAAACTTTTATTTTTCTCGTGCAATTTTTTGATGCCAGTCGATTCCAATCCTATTCAGTATCAATAGTTTCCATGGGGTCAACGTAACAAATAAATTAGGTAAGTAGTTTAGTTTATATTAAAGTTTTTTTTTTTAATTTTTAGTTCTTAATGTTTACTTATTATAAGAACTAGTTATATTATCTGCTGTCTGTTACAATAATAAAATTATTTACTACCATCTTATCGATGGTCTCCACGCTGACCTTTTGTAACCACCGTTCAGTAACTTGTCTTCTCTTTCTCCCAACTTAGTTTAGGTCTGAACATCTTTATTCTAATTTATATGCGTATTTGTAAATCAAATTAGCAAACAAAGCTATAAAATTAATTACTCAAGGAGTTATAGTCCCCTCCGTTATGGGAGAGGGCCTAAGTGATAGTTCAGATCTGGATACGGTTTCCAACTTTTAGTATGTTGTTGGGCACGACACTAGGACCCTAAAACTGCCGAGAGACGGGGACGTCGATGAATGTCTCCCGTGTAATGACGTCATCAAAATGGCTGCCGCTTTGTTGCGAAAAGTGTAAATTTCATCCAAACTGTGCATTGCAACTATACGTGTGTAGTATCAAACGAAAGAAGATTAAATGTGCTAAATTGTTGTGATACATTATATACTACTGTATATTACAGTTTGACAGCTATAAACGAAAACCCAAAATCAGGCTAAAAAATAATTCGGATATTTGCATTTTACAACAAAATTATAAGTCCAACTTTAAAGCCGAGTACTACAATAACAAAACAGGCTATTTAAGCTATACATTGCTATAAAAAATATTAAAATCTGGTAATAATTGTGGCAGCTATGTTAAAAAACATGTCGGCACTGCCGAGTTATTTCCTTAGAGTGAAAAAATAACAATTTTCACAATTTACAGAATATCCGCAGAAGCTTCGAGTATATTGTTGGTCAAATAATTTGGAGCCCCTAAATGTCGGAAAAATATCTCTATAGTGACTGAGGTCCAAATAATGACGTCATGAACGTGACCGCTACCGAAATTTGTAAAACATAAATTAAAGCTATACTATGACACATACACACATGTGTGTAGCATCGATCGAAAGCTTATTGAATTTACTATAATACATACATACATTATTTGTGAAAATAATGTATAGTTTAGGAGTTGTTGACAAAATAAAATATTCTTTTAGGAAAATAAAATGTATATGTTAATTCTGTGGCCAAATAAAATACAATACACGAATGTTTTGTATAGCATTAAAAACACCAACTATTCAGCTTTAAAACACAGTTTGAATTTATAAAATTTGATAAGAACTATAAAAGTTGTGCTTACAACTCTAAAGCACACTAACTATTTTACCTACAATGCACTCATACTATGAGAAGCTTGGGCCTAATTATTGACTAGTTTTTTCTAGCAATGGAAAAATTTTGCCTTATTTCTTAAATTACTTACAAACTATACCTTGTTACATATCAAATGAAAGGATTTGATGTGAAAACTACAAATATATAACTTTTATAATTTAAATTTTAATAGTTTTGAAGTTATTTAAGAAATAAGGCGAAAATTTTCCATTGCTCTCCGTCCCCCGGAAACCGACGAACCTACATTTTAGAAAAAAAAAACCTAATATAGTTTTTTGCCTGTACATTAAAGAAAAAAACACTAAAAAGTCTGCGGTCAAGCGTAAGTTGGTCTCAAAAATACAAATTGTTAAAATTGTGTGATGTATATGGAACCCTCGGAGCGCGAGTCAACTCGCACTTGGCCGATTTTTTTATTTACTTTAATGACAAGGAACCCTAAATCCTTACAAAATTTAGAAAAAACTAGTCAATAATTAGGCCCAGGCTTCTCATAGTATGAGTGCATTGTAGGTAAAATTATTAGTGTCCTTTAGAGTTGTAAGCACAACTTTTATAGTTCTTATCAAATTTTATAAATTCAAACTGTGTTTTAAAGCTGAATAGTTGGTGTTTTTAATGCTATACAAAACATTCGTGTATTGTATTTTCTTTGGCCACAGAATTAACATACACATTTTATTTTCCTAACAAAATATTTTATTTTGTCAACAACTCCTAAACTATACATTATTTTCACAAATAATGTATGTATGTATTATAGTAAATTCAATAAGCTTTCGATCGATGCTACACACATGTGTGTATGTGTCATGGTATAGCTTTAATTTATGTTTTACAAATTTCGGTAGTGGTCACGTTCATGACGTCATTATTTGGACCTCAATCACTATGGAGATATTTTTCTGACATTTAAGGGCTCCAAATTATTTGACCAACAATATACTCGAAGCTTCTGCGGATATTCTGTAAATTGTGAAAATTGTTATTTTTTCACTCTAAGGAAATAACTCGGCAATGCCGACATGTTTTTTAACATAGCTGCCACAATTATTACCAGATTTTAATATTTTTTATAGCAATGTATAGCTTAAATAGCCTGTTTTGTTATTGTAGTACTCGGCTTTAAAGTTGGACTTATAATTTTGTTGTAAAATGCAAATATCCGAATTATTTTTTAGCCTGATTTTGGGTTTTCGTTTATAGCTGTCAAACTGTAATATACAGTAGTATATAATGTATTACAACAATATAGCACATTTAATCTTCTTTCGTTTGATACTACACACGTATAGGTGCAATGCACAGTTTGGATGAAATTTACACTTTTCGTAACGAAGCGGCAGCCATTTTTATGACGTCATTACTCGAGAGACATTCATCGACGTCCCGGTCTCTCGGCAGTTTTAGGGTCCTGGTGTCGTACCCAACAACATACTAAAAGAAGGTAACCGTATCCAGCTCTGAACTATATTCCCATAAGGGAGAGCACTATTATAGCTGAGGTCAACACCCTTCTTAACTGGTCTACGAATGATATAATAATGCCTTTCACTTGGTTACGACCGTAAAGTTTAGACGTGATATATTAAACGTCTTACTAACATTCTCTAAGTAGCATTAAAGGGTTACCAAAGAACAAATTATAGTGCTAAAAATTGCTGGTAGAGTGGAAAAAGCGAGGTCCAGATGTCTTGGCTTCTTAAGATAAAAGATAAAGATAAAATATATTTTAACCTCAGCAGATCGAACAAGCCTACTTTCCTCACTCCCTGGAGTGACGAAAGCGCGACTTTCTTCACTCCAGGGAGTGACGAAAGTTGCGACTTTCCACACTCCAGGGAGTGAAATTTTGTTTCTAGAAGCTTTTCGTCATAATGATAATGCCTTTCATTCAAGAATGTAAATAAAGGTGTTTTTTTAACAAGAATATGTTCTCACTACTGAGGTGAAAAGTTGTATGTGTCACACGAGAGGAAAGTGTTTTTACATCTCGTGTTCTTGAGATCCCTCGCTACGCTCAAGATTCGAACTTAGAATCACTGGCTTCGCTCGTGATTCAATTATAAGATCTTTCGCTTACTCGGGACTCAAAGTCAACACTCGCAAAAAAAACAACTTTCCTCTCTTGTTGCACAAATAAAGATTATTCTTCAATTTAGGCACATTACAATGCACCTATGAACGTCAGAGAGATAAAGAAACTACAACTGTCTGTCAAGACCATTTTTCTCAGAAACGCGTGGTGATATCAAGCTGAAATTTATATCAAATACTCAAGTCTATTGTCCTATGAAGCTGTGAAAAAATCAAACTTAAAAGCCAACGCAATCAAAAGATACAGTCGTTTATGCTGCAAATTTTATAGTTTTCGGTACTCGCAAAACCTACGGGGTACTTCCCGTGAACTCAGAAACTTGAAATTTGGCACGAAGCAACGTCATATAGCATAGACAAAGGAAAAATTATAAAAAATAGAAATTTTTGTAAAATCATACAAAAAATATATATTTATAATTTTAAACTTACTACCTTTTTCCTCGTAAACGCGTGAAGTTATTAAGTTGAAATTCATGTCAAATACTCAGGGCTATAGGACCTTTCAGATGTAGCAAAACCAAACTTTTATGTCAACGCAATCAAAAGAAATACCAATTTAAGTTTCATATTTTGAAACTGAGTACTCGCGAGAATCTCAAAACCAAAAGGGTACTTCCCGTGAACTCAGAAACTTGAAATTTGGCACGAAGCAACGTCATATAGCATAGACAAAGGAAAAATTATAAAAAATAGAAATTTTTGTAAAATCATACAAAAAATATATATTTATAATTTTAAACTTACTACCTTTTTCCTCGTAAACGCGTTAAGTTATTAAGTTGAAATTCATGTCAAATACTCAGGGCTATAGGACCTTTCAGATGTAGCAAAACCAAACTTTTATGTCAACGCAATCAAAAGAAATACCAATTTAAGTTGCATATTTTGAAACTGAGTACTCGCGAGAAACTCAAAACCTAAAGGGTACTTCCCGTAAACTCAGAAACTTGAAACTTGGTACGAAGAAACTTTATATAGCACAGATAAAGAAAAAATTACGAAAAGTTGTCAATTTTAGTAAAATCACACAAAAAAATATATTTTAAATTTTAAACTTACTATTTCCTCGTAAACGCGTTAAGTTATTAAGTTGAAATTCATGTCAAATACTCAGGGCTATAGGACCTTTCAGATGTAGCAAAACCAAACTTTTATGTCAACGCAATCAAAAGAAATACCAATTTAAGTTGCATATTTTGAAACTGAGTACTCGCGAGAAACTCAAAACCTAAAGGGTACTTCCCGTAAACTCAGAAACTTGAAACTTGGCACGAAGAAACTTCATATAGCACAAACAAAGGAAAAATTTTATTAAGAAAAGTAGAAATTTTTAGTAGAATCACACAAAAAAAATATTAAAATTTTATACTTACTACCTTTTTACTCGTAAACGCGTAAAGGTATTAAATTGAAATTTATATCAAATACTCAGGTCTATAATACCTTTCAGCTGTAGCAAAACCAAACTTTTAAACCAACGCAATCAAAAGAAATAGCAATTTAAGTTGCATATTTTGGAGCTGAGTACTCGCAAGAAACTCAAAACCTAAAGGGTACTTCCCGTAAACTCAGAAACTTGAAACTTGTCACGAAGAAACTTCATATAGCACAGACAAGGAATAATTACGAAAAGTAGACATTTTTAGTAAAATCGTACATAAAATATTTTTTAAAATTTTAAACTTACTACCTGTTTCCTCGTAAACACGTAGAGGTATTCAATTAAATTGGAATTCACCATATACTCAGATTTATAATATCTTTCTGCTGTAGCAAAACGAAACTTTCATGTCCACGCAATCATAAGAAATAGCAATTGTTATAGGGTTTTTACGGAACCCTCGGTGCGCGAGTCCGACTCGCACTTGGCCGGTTTTTTATTACCGAAATACTCGCATAATTGCAATTTAAACGCTGTCAAAATTAGTGCACGACTTCGGACTTCTCGCTTGCTAAATAAGTCACTACTACGGGAAACAAAAATTAATTTACGTCACTCCAGCCGGTAAGAAAGAAAGCGTTAGATCGTTTGTTTACCGCTCTCACCTTCGGTTCGGATCACAAATGCCCATGATCTGAGCCGTTCTTTATTATACCGACCCGGGTGCGTGCTATTGTTACTTCGAAAGGACCAGCCACAGGGTTAAATATAATTCGTGCAAAAGAAACTTAAAGTGTAAAAAAGCAAAAAACCGAAAAATTACTACCTTATAAGGCGTCAGATCTTTTGGCGGCGCCAGAAAAGGGTCACCTCTCGCGAATTGCGAATTTAAAATACCCTGGAACGCTTGGCATATTCCTAATATCAAGAAGAGAACCACGGCCGTACGACAATACATGGCATACTGGGACCATAACGGAGTTAGCAGAGATAATTGGTTATTTACGAAGAGATAAGGCTATAATAGAATGATTCGATTTTGTGATCGCGTTAGTGACGCAAAACGTTGAGTTGATGACATTTTGACTTTCTGTTCTTGGGAAAGTTTTTATTTTTAGATGTTTGGCTAATTCGGTGTTCTTATTTCACCCAGAAACTGTAACATGAGCAATAAATTAAAACGTAGATTCTACTCCTAAAACAACAAAACTTTTGTTCAATAACTTTTCAAAAATATGTATTTTTTAGATTGTTTGTTTTTCATACAAATTTAACAGTATCAGAGACTATAGAGATATATCTATATCTGACAGTATTTTCGATAAAATCTGTCTAATTGGCATTGCTTGTCAGTCTTGTCACACTACAAACATAATCAATTTCGGAATACATTTCAATGCGGCAATCTAACGGCCTCCTAGCCTAGTTGGTAGCCGACTGCGACCCTGCCTATGAAGCAGGAGGTCCCGGGTTTGAATCCTGGTCAGGGCATTTATTAGAAACTAGCTTTTGCCCGCGACTACGTCTGCGTGGAATTATTAATCGCCGTTAAGGGATGAATTCTGGATATCAACTATTTTATATCCATCCCCAGAGCTGAAACTATATCCAGCGTTCAACGGTTATTGATTCCCCATACAAACTTTCAACACCATTTTTACCCCCCTAAAGGCTTGATTAAATTAAATAAACTATCGTATATTATTTCCCGGAGGCTTAAACTATCTATGTACCAAGTTTCATCTTAATCGTCGATTCAGCGGGTAATAATTTGCCATACAAACTTCCAATCCCCTTTTCAACCCTTCTTGGGTTGATTTTCGGGATAAAAACTATCCTATGTCGTTACCTCCAGGACTCAAATTACCTTCATACTAATTTTCATCTAAATCAGTTCAGCGGTAAAAAATTCTCCATACAAACTTTCAACCCCTGTTTCAACCCCTCCAGGGTTGATTTTCGGGATGAAAACTATCCTATGTCCTTTCCCGAGACTCAAACTATCTCTATACAAAATTTGATCAAAATCCGTTCAGCTGTTTTCACGTGATGCGCGGTCAAATAAACAGACAAATAGATAAACAGACAAACAGACAAAAATTCTAAAAACTGTTGGAACGTATTCTGTTATCGATTCTTAGTATCCCTAGCCAATTTTTTTCGAATATCTTCCATGCACAGACTTTCGACCCTCTTCAGCTTTATTATATGTATAGATAGATATAAATAGAAATATTTATTTGCTTGAATACGTACAATGGTTCTTAAATACAGGGTGTTTGGCAGAGGGTTGGACAAAAAAAACAGCAGAGAGGTGGGGCCATATGCTACTTACTTAGCCCTATAAATTGGGCCTAGGCCCCAATTTTAGGAAAAAAAAATGTTTGTCCATAGCTCTTACTTAAGTTTTTGATAGTCTCCGGCTAAACAAAATTAGCAAGTAAATCTCGTTATTGAATAAAAATGTATGCATGTAGCATATCGTTGGAAAGGGCAAAAGCTGGGGATGTTTTCCTGAAATTAGAACTGCCCGATGTCTTTTAGTTTTTTTATGCAATTCAAAGTTGGACATTAGGAATTTATTTTAAGTAAGTAGCATATGACCCCACCTCTCTGCTGTTTTTTTTGTCCAACCCTCTGCCAAATACCCTGTATAAAGTAGTTGAGACACAGTGTTCAGTATGGTGTATATTTGTGTGTTTATCACAGATATTTGTTCCTGAGTTATGGATGTTTTCTATTTATTTGAGTATTTATTTATATCTATCTATATTATATATCGTCGCCTAGTACCTACAACACAAGCCTTATTGAGCTTACTGTGGGACTAGGTTGATTTGTGTAAGATTGTCCAAATATTTTATGTATTATTATTTATTGATTTATTTATAGCGCGTACAAATAAACTTTAAAGTGTACTAAAAATTAAACAATAAGTAATTTTTAGGGTTCCGTACCTCGAAAGGAAAAAAAAACCGGCCAAGTGCGAGTCGGACTCGTGCACCGAGGGTTCCGTACAAACCTATAACAATTGTTATTTCTTATGATTGCGTGGACATGAAAGTTTCATTTTGCTACAGCAACAGGAAACAGGTAGTAAGTTTAAAATTTAAAAAAATATTTATATACGATTTTACTAAAAATGTCTACTTTTCGTAATTTTTCCTTTGTCTGTGCTATATGAAGTTTCTTCGTGCCAAGTTTCAAGTTTCTGAGCTTACGAGAAGTACCCTTTAGGTTTTGAGTTTCTTGCAAGTACTCAGCTCCAAAATATGCAACTTAAATTGCTATTTCTTTTGATTGCGTTGACATAAAGTTTGGTTTTTACTACGTTCGTTTACGTTCGGAAAGGTAGTAAGTTTAAAATTTAAAAAAATATTGTTTGTATGATTCTACTAAAAAGTCTACTTTTTATAATTTTTCCTTTGTCTGTGCTATATGAAGCTTCTTCGTGCCAAATTTCAAGATTCTGGGCTTACGGGAAGTACCCTTTAGGTTTTGAGGTTCTCGCGAGTACTCTGTTCCAAAATATGCAACTTAAATAGCTATTTCTTTTGATTGCGTTGACATAAAGATTTGGTTTTGCTACATCTGAAAGGTCCTATAGCTCTGAGTATTTGACATGAATCTCAATTTCATAACTTCACGCGTTTACGAGGAAAATGGTAGTACGTTTAAAATTTAAAATATATTATTATGTATGATTTTACTAATTTCTACTTTTCGTAATTTTTCCTTTGTCTGTGCTATATGATGTTTCTTCGTGCCAAGTTTTAAGTTTCTGTGTATACGGGAAGTACCCTTTAGGTTTTGAGTTTCTTGCGAGTAATACTCAGTTTCAAAATATGCAACTTAAATTGCTATTTCTTTTGATTGCGTTGACATAAAAGTTTGGTTTTGCTACATCTAAAAGGTCCTATAGCCCTGAGTATTTGACATGAATTTCAACTTAATAACTTCACGCATTTACGTGAAAAAAGGTAGTAAGTTTAAAATTTAAAATGTATATTTTTGTATGATTTTACTAAAAATGTGTACTTTTTATAATTTTTCCTTTGTCTATGCTATATTATCGTGCTTCGTGCCAAATTTCAAGTTTCTGAGTTCACGGGAAGTACCCCGTAGGTTTTGCGAGTGCCGAAAACTCTAAAATTTGCAGCATGAACGACTCTATCTTTTGATTGCGTTGGCTTTTAAGTTTGATTTTTTTCACAGCTTCAAGGAACAATAGACCTGAGTATTTGATATAAATTTCAGCTTGATACCTCCACGCGTTCCTGAGAAAAATGGTCTTGACAGACAGACAGACGGACAACAAAGAGCTCACGGTCACTGAGCTAGACCGCGGACGGACGGACGGACGGACGGACATGGCGAAACTATAAGGGTTCCGTTTTTCCCTTTTGAGGTACAGAACCCTAAAAACGGAACCCTTATAGGATCACTTTGTTGTCCGTCTGTCTGTCTGTCAAGACCATTTTTCTCAGGAACGCGTGGAAGTATCAAGCTGAAATTTATATCAAATACTCAGGTCTATTGTCCCTTGGAGCTGTGATAAAATCAAACTGAAAAGCCAACGCAATCAAAAGATCCGATACAGTCGTTTATGCTGCAAATTTTAGAGTATTCGGCACTCGCAAAACCTACGGGGTACTTCCCGTAAACTTAGAATCTTGAAACTTGGCACGAAGTAACGTCATATAGCACAGACAAAGGAAAAATTATAAAAAGTTGACATTTTAAAGTAGAATCATACAAAAAATATATTCTTATTTTATTTTAAACTTACTACCTTTTTCCTCGTAAATGCTTAAAGGTATTGAATTGAAATTCATATCAAATACTCAAGTCTGTAATACCTTTCATCTGTAGCAAAACCAAACTTTTATGTTAACGCAATCAAAAGAAATAGCAACTTAAGTTGCATATTTTGAAACTGAGTACTCGCGAGAAACTCATAACCTAAAAGGTACTTCCCGTAAACTCAGAAACTTGAAACTTGGTACGAAGAAACTTCATATAGCACAAATAAAGGAAAAATTATGAAAAGTAGACATTTTAAGTAGAATCATGATTTTTTTTTTCAAACTTACTACCTGTTTTCTCGTAAACGCGTAGAGATATTAAATTGAAACTCATATCAAATACTCAGGTCTATAATACCTTTCAGCTGTAACAAAACGAAACTTTCATGTCCACGCAATCATAAGAAATAGCAATTGTTATAGGTTTGTACGGAACCCTCGGTGCGCGAGTCCGACTCGCACTTGGCCGGTTTTTTTTAAGTCACTGAACAAACGTTGCCTTGTTTGAGGACTAGAATCTACGTTTTAATTTATTGCTCCTATTACAGGAAATATGGAAATATTGGAAATACAAATTGAGGGAGCGGGTCGAGAGAGGAGTTTAACAGTTTCGCGGGGAAACTAGTCTAATAATAACTTTACTAAACAAAATTTAAACCTACTTAAAAATAAATATAACTCTAAATTTACCTAAAAAAAATACCCCAGTTATAAAAAGAAAACCTCGTCTAACAGCTCAGCCTGCGGCATGGATCCCATTATGCTGGCGGCGTTTCCTCTCTGTACCGTACCGCCAAGGCGATAATTATATTTTGGAAAGCTTCAAATCAATCTCTGATTTTCAGTACTTGAATATGGAGAGTTGGATACCTATAGTCTCTCCGAAACACGTGCGCGCTAAATGCACTGCTCGTAATATAAAATCTAGATAAGAGATTTACAGTCCGAATCGGTCTTCAGAACTCAGAAACTTTTAAGGAAAAAGCCAGTCGCATCAAAATCAGTAAAACCCATCAGTTTCTGGAATTTAGCAGCGACACGAATATTGATTAAATCAATCTCGTTACTCGCACAATGCCACAATACCGCAAATACTCGGTACACGCACATTAACATAGCTATACCTACCTAAAGACTGTGTACGTTAAAATCCGGCCACGCATGGTATGGTACATCTCCCTTTCGGATACACATTTTCAAGCAGTTCTTTTTTATAAATAATCTCTAATCATAGTAATATATAATAAAAAATAGAATCATATTACAATTATATGGGCTTGTCTCAGTTTTTACTGAAGGTATTTCATCATATCTTTAATGTTTTGTCCAGCGTTTTTTGATAATCTTCACTCGCTTCCTGCTACAATACCACAATTGTATTTATATTTTCACAACCGGTTTTATGGTCAATAGAATGTCATCTTACAAAAAAAAATGTTTTGAAACTCTATTCTACTTGAGGTAGTCAGGAAAACTTTCTACTCCAAGCACTGAAAGTAATTTTTATATGGCAGCCATTTTTTTGTCAAAAAGTCAAACTCACCAAAGTTAGAACACCTCCGAACTATTTCAATCTAAATACACTTAGAAAAATGTTAGCTATGGTGAAAAGAGAATTTAATAAGGTATCATTTGATTCATCTTATTTATAATAAAAAACTATTTTTAACAGGAAAATTTGGTAAACACTGTCAGAACACTGTGGGCAAAAAAATATAGGCACTGTGGAATATATAGTGATCAAACTCATAGACAACGTAACGTTTATATTATGTTTTAAATTTTATTATGTAGCTTGATAACCCCAAATTATTAATTAGAAGTGTTGGTTGAATATGCACATTCAATAAAAAGATGTACCATACCATGCGTGGCCGGATTTTAACGTACACAGTCTTTATTCAGAGTAAGGGTGTAAACTGAGCCACTTGAGCGGCAGCGATAGGCGGCGCGGTCAGCGACGTGTCCATATCAAACAAATGCAAATATATTGGAGTGACCTTAGTGAACGCTACGAACTTAGTGATACGTACTTCGGTTACGCTGGTCGCGTAACCGAACGCACTGCTGGTCGCTCGCCCCTGAGGCCGTCAAGTTAGTATTCTATTTAACAACATATTTTATAGTTATATTCTCTCTAACAGGTAGGTTACTTACTTCCTAGTAACTATATTTTCTTCCACCTAAGTATCCCCTAATAATTATATCTGCCAACAAAAAATATAATCTGTGATCATTTTAATCGAAACGGTCACCAACATTAAGTAGTAGTAGTAGTAAAACACTTTATTGTACAGGAAAACACAACAGAAATATATAACACAGCAAATATGTACAAAGGCGAACTTATCCCTTTAAGGGATTTCTTCCACCATTAGGACTAGGACATTAAACACCAAATTAATTGATAATTGCACCCAATTTACAACTTTGATCACGAGATTTCTAAAACCAGAATACTTAGTAGGTTTACCAACAAATATAAAAATAAAAAACCGGCCAAGTGCGAGTCGGACTCGCACATGAACGGTTCCGTGCCATTTTCTATAAAAACTAGCTACTATCGAATAAATTAATATCGCAAGGTCGTATCTGCCTAAGTACGTAGTTTTTTAGAGATAACTCAAAAACGCCTAAACCGATGTTCAAAATAATTTTCGTTTAAAGAATATTTAAAGGTGTATCTTCTTGAATTATCCCATAATTTTTGAAATGGCGGTTCCAAAGTTACGGGGGGGGGGGGGGGGCACAATTTAAAGATAAAAGATATTTATTCTTCAATTTAGGCACATTACAATGCACTTATGAACGTCAGAGAGAAAAAGAAACTATCACCGGTTCTAACCCTAAACCTCTGACCCGAGAAGTATTACTTAATACCTACTTACTACTTGTTACCTTGCCTTGTTACTTTTAAACTTTCGGAGTCATTATTTCTGAATATATCCACTTAAACAAAAAATGTTTAAAGAAACCTTAATGTTATTTTTAAAGACCTATCGATTGATGTGTATCATGTTGATATTTGGTAATAAAATATTTTTTGACAATTACTTGCATGTATGGAGTGCCCCCCCCCCCCCCCCTAAAATGATTTTTTTCAGAAATTTCACTACATAACTAAGTAGCAGCACTTTACACTTTATGTAATTTTTTTATAATGATACGTCATATAGTTTCCAAGTAAAATGGCTCTGACATACGGACGGACAGACAGACAGACAGACATGACGAATCTATAAGGGTTCCGTTTTTGCCATTTGGCTACAGAACCCTAAAAAGGTTTACAAATACTAGCAAAAGGTTTTGGCGGAGTCAAGAAAGATCCGACGTCGAGCGAAGCGAGTAGTGTGTTAGGTGAACTGCGAATAAACCAGAACCGACGAATTAAAAATGGAGCAATTTTTTTGTGCACAATATATTTTTAGGTTAGTGCTTTCATATTTTAGGTCATTGACTTCTCGTTTATTTGGTGATCGATTAAATCATAGCCTTAGTTTTTAGAGTTAAGGTGACTAGTGCACTAGACTTTTAAGCGTAGCCATAATATTTTTATTTGCACACGACTCCAGGTAGGTCACTGTTTATCACCTGACATTATCTCTTTATGATCTTTACACCATTCCTATTGCTTAAGCGTAGAATCGAACACATCATTGAACCAGAGTTACTGGGTTTCGTAACAAAAATAACAAAAAACATTGTGTGGTTTTATGAAACCACGATGCAAGTGAAACTTTACTATGTTAGCATGGCGCTTAGAAATTGGTGCCCAGTCGGTTTGTCATGCTAGACATACAGAGCTGGAATGACTTGCCAAATGTAATTCATTAAATATAGTCGAAATATGTTTCTAAAGTTTAGAAAAAAATAATTCGTCCCACGGGGTTTGAACCCTCGCCCATTCGATCGTAAGACTCATGCCATACCACAGTGCACTGCAGTGCCACCGCTGCGCTGCAGTTACGCTAAGACGCGAAATATAGATTTGTATACCGCGGTTGACTGCCAATATGACATGAACCTTATTGCTTATGAAATAAGCCTCACCTTACTATAAACGAGAATCAGCGTTACATCTTGTAACGCGCGACATGCAGAAGAGAGGCTTCAAAATTTGAGGCGATGGATTAAAAGTTTCACTTTAATAACGGTAAAACTGATTGACAACAACTGATTGATAAACACACAAAGGTAATGCGAAGACGGCGCCGTAATCACACAATAAAAAACGTTTTGTTGGTTATGGTTTGCATATGTCAAATATAGTCTGTCTAGCCAAAAAGTGCAGTATTAGTAGAAGTAATAAGCTATAGCCAGAGACTATAGAGATATAGACGACCACAGCCTAAGAACTTTTTGAAGCTTATGTAAATTGCGCCATCTATGTCAAAGCCACCTAATGATACCGAATATGTAAGAGAAATGTCACCTGCACAGCTACTCCACCTAGTGTACTACTAGTACGCTATTTGTTACGCTGTGTGTTTAGAGGTGAGGGTACTAGACAATATGATTTTCTCGGTCTATGCTTGAAGTGAGACAGATCTTGGCCAAACTATGCATACGTACCGTTATTGTACATCCTTAAAAACACCAATTAAATACAAATACAAATAATTTATTGAATAAAGTATAGTCCAATGGTTGCTCTTACAGACTAAGATTTTTTAACGATAAATGGTTCTAAAATAGTTGTGAAAAGCACCATTTATAATCTGTGGATTATTTATCTTCATTAGTTACGTGCAATCACAGTAGGGAATATTACGCAAAACTTTGCGTAGGGGGCGGCACTAGCACAACCAGAGGGCCTAACTGGTTCTCTGTCACTCTTACATATTAGAGCGATAAAGAGACAGAAGTCAAAATTTCGATTCTTTCGTTTCACGGTAGGCCCTCTGTAAACAAACCGCCTTGGTGCAGAAATGACATAATTATTATTATCTATGAAAACTCACACACCCCCTAGCTAGGAGACGTAACCACTGACTCTGACTATCCCACAGTACTAACGCTTTTTCATTATTAGCTAGGTACACACCGATTGATCCGTGCGCTCCCGGAGCGCGTTAATCCCACTCACACGGTTCGCTTGGTGTGCCGCGGTTAGGGAATGCAACCCGGGTACCCGAAAACCCGGGTACCCGGGTACCCGTCTATATTTGGAGTCGGGTAAAACCCGGGTTTTTAACTCGTAACCCGGGTTTTACCCGTAATTTAGAAATCGGTAGAAAAATAGGGAAAACGTGAATAAACTTAAAACAAAATGTTCTATTACTTCTGTAACTGTAACCCTACCTTACTGTGTGTGTTATAACTATTAAATTAAAATAAAAATGCATTGTATAAATGGTCCGAACATATTTTACACTTCAATTGCGAAACTTTCTTTTTCTAAACCCTTAACTTATTGGACTGAATCATGTTATCCCTTTGTTTTGCCGCTGGCAGCCGCGCAGGTATCTATTGTTATCTATTTTTAAAGTGCGGTAACTATCGCTTGATAGCTTTAATCAATCATTCCAGTAAAATTTTACTGCACAACCTAAATGAGAGACAAAAGGCGTATATCAGCAAAGAAATCGCACCAGAACAAGCCGGATTTGTTAAAGGAAAAGAAACTAGAGAACAGATTCTCATATTGCGCCAGATAATAGAGAAAGCCAGAGAGTTCGACAGACCAACGTACATATGTTTTGTTGACTTTCAGAAGGTATTAGATTCAGTTGGCCGCTGCTGTGGGATGTTCTCTTACGAATGGGCGCTCCCAATTCAAGTGGACAGTACAATGTCAAAGCCACTCCACCCTTCGGCTGGGGTACGTCAAGGGTGCATACTATCGCTCTTGCTCTTTTCTGTAATCTATACTGAGCACATAATGAGGATAACGCTTGAAGGCTGGACGGATGGTATTCCAATAGGCGGGAAGAATATCTCCAATCTGCGTTACGCTGACGACATCGACACCACACTCACAGCAACAAGCGAAGATTGTATAGCAGCGCTATTGCGTCGCGTTAAAACAGTTAGTCTCGAATTCGGTTTGAAGATCAACCGACTAAAAACCAAGATGATGATCGTGGACCGTAACAACAGCAATAAGGCAAAAACTATTGGAAACTGTGGAGTTGTAACATCATACTATATGTATTGGGGTCACTGGTCTCAAACGGTGGAGACTCCGAAGATGAAATCAAGCGACGCATAGCAACAACTAGGTCTGCAATGGAGAAACTCTCGAAGATCTGGAGAGACCGCGATATCACAAGGGCAACTAAGACTCGCCTCGTCGTTTTCCCAGTGTTATTTTACGGTGCAGAAACGTGGACAGTAAGAGAAAGTGAACGAAAACGCATTGATGCTTTGGAAATGTGGTGCTGGAGGAGAATGCTGCGGATATCGTGGACTCAGCGCCGCACTAATATATCTATACTCCAAGAGCTCAAGGTTAAGCAAAGGCTTTCAGCAATCGTGCACTCTCGCATTCTTAGTTACTTCGGCGACGTGACGCGCAAGGAAGACGACGCCATGGAGAGACTTGTTGTTCAGGGTAGAGTAGATGGTACAAGACCCAGATTACGCCCCTCAATGCGATGGACTGATCAAGTGAAGGCCCTCACCGGATCACGCTTAAATCTGTGCGTGCGAAATGCACTAAGTAGAGAAGGATGGCGGAGAACTACACAAAATGCCGTACAACGACCTCAATGACCACGACTACTCTCACAAGAGTATACGACTAAGAAGAAGATCTATTGTTACATTTTAATATTCCATATTACCCGTTAACTTTGATATTTCTGATTAATAAACAGAAAGATTAAGTATACCTAACCTAACGTCTTATGCTCTCTAAATTAATATTGTGATTTACAGCTGTTTTAATAGTATAAGTTGTTAAATTTATATATTTCATGTACGAAATCACTGTTTGTCAATTAATAAATGCAAACTCAGCAATCAAAAGTGCATTTTATTACTAAATACCCGTAAAAACGATGAAAACCAATAATTCATAAAAAAATTGTTCAAAACCGGGTATTACCCGGGTACCCGGGTTTTTGAAAATCAAAGTCGGGTTATACTCGGGTACCGAAAATGGCCGGGTATTGCATTCCCTAGCCGCGGTAAACCACACCGTCACCCAGACCCGCCGTTGCAGTCCCCTACGGACTACGGTGCCCGCCAAGCATCAAGAACAACATAATTTGCCATCAATACATGTCAAGTTTACCACTGTCACTGCGACGACGCAGCGAGCCGATTGCTTGGTCGCCTGCAGACGACTAATCTATGGCAAAGCGAATAACACTCCCTTACCTTACTCGAAAAAAGGCGTAACTTCCACTTATCTGCATATAATTTGTGGACTTTGTTGTTCTGAAATGCCATTAGTGTCACATTTTCCGATACATAAAGTGACCACGTTTATGAGTTACGTTTTACGATGTAAATGGAGACAGAATGATAAATAAGGACCCCTAGGATAAGAGTAAAAATTTAGACAATTTGCGATGTTTTTAAGTCAGTGCAACATTTTCGGTTGTTAATAGAGTTTATTTTTAAATGAATTTTACGGCAGTAACGCCTTATTTACCGTACCTTTCAATTGAAAACGTTTCATTTGCTTATTAAGTACTTAATTTTTAATAATCGCCTAAAACGATGTTCCATTGCAATTTTCTTAGTTTATTATTCGAACATATCCTCAAAATATTTGTTTTTACATTTGTCGGTTACATACAGTTAGTACAAATCGGACTTAAATGAATAGTATTAAAAACTAATAAATAATGTGATTTATGAACACGTCAATAACGTTCGGAAGTGTTCGTGAATTCCGAGTTTTCACGATCGGAACTGCAGTAAATATTTGTTTAGAAACATTGACTATGAAGATGAGTACAGTAGAGTAGTTTAAGAACCGAGACAAATTCATACGTTATTGTTACAAACATTAACACAATCAGGTTTGAGCATTTACTTAATCTGTTAAAGGTAAACTAACATCAATGTCCTTTACTGACCTAATTAAGCGAGCAAATGGATCCTAATCTGAATAATTTAACTAAGAGCATAGAGTAACTTATATAGTAGAGTAGCACAGTCCAAGGACTTTTTGAAGCTCAAATCAATCGCGCCATCTGCGTGAAAGCGACCCAACCGAACGACCTAACTGGATTTCCATGGGCTTGCCTATTGGTTTGTTACAAAACATCTGTGGTACTTAGTTCTTCAGTGACGACCTAAGCGTAAGCCTAACCCTAAGCACGGGTGTCAATCTCCATGAAGTGACAGCTACGGTTTTGGAACGTATCGGATACATTTTCGGGGTTGTCAAAATCCCCTTCGTTTATTTGCAGATGACCATAGATAAGATAAAATATTTAAGTAGTAATTTTGTTCTAAAACAATTAGATTAGGAAAATTACGTAATAAATCTGCCATTTATCTAGTTTTGTGTTAAAATTACTGATGGATTAGGTATATTGAGTCAGATGGGGCAGGTTCAGCAATCAAACTAATGGGGTTGGCAACTGTCAAAGTGACATCTTCAAAATTGGTCCCTAGAAAAGCTAATTTGTATGGCGCGAAGTAGTTTTTATTTATTTTCGCGAAAATGACTCAATGTTTTGTCTCGATTTGCTCTGAAATTGAAATGCATCCGTTTTTTGGAATAATGTAAACTAAAATTAAAATAATGTAGATTAACGCCATAGGGAAGGTTTTTGCCTAAGAAAAGCTTTATGCCTGCATACAAGTTAGGGACCATTCATCGTCTGTTTCTTTCTATCATTGTTTGTATCTCTTTCTCTTATTGTATGGAATCTGGAACAGCGCCCTCTGCAAAAGTTTTCACCGGCCAACCCCATTGCGTATTTGTCCACCCTAGACAGTCGAAAGGCAAAATTGTATTGTGACGTCATGTATCACCGTTCATCTGTCAAAGTTATGTCAAACACTGATTCTGTAGGGAAGATATCCTTCTGTATGAAATACTATTATATTATTCTGAGGCCTAAGTTTAATTTGGTTATCTAATCTGACAAAAGAGGTAGACGTCCGCCTCGCTGCTACTG
Organism: Pammene fasciana; assembly: GCA_911728535.1. Lineage (NCBI taxonomy): Eukaryota > Metazoa > Arthropoda > Insecta > Lepidoptera > Tortricidae > Pammene > Pammene fasciana. The sequence goes on from OU452283.1 coordinate 9,194,465, forward strand.
TAAAGTTTCAACGTCTGACGTCTCTATTCCAAAAACCTCTTCCTACATAACTTAGTTGAAAAGTTCCAAAGTTAAACTGCAGTTGACAGACACACAGACAGTTTTCAAGTCAGCCTTTGTACTCTGGCGAATGCAATGAATACCTAAGCGTATGCAAATATCAGATTAACATTGTGAGATATGCAGTGGCTAGATAGTTTCTACATTTGTCTTCGTAACAATGTTACATTTGTTTTATTACTGGTGTCTATTAAAGATACTAATTAATCTTATTATCTAAAATTTATTATTATTGTTATCAGAAAACAGTTAATGGACACCAACTTGGGAACCAGTAGGTGCTTGTTTTCGAAAAAGTAATTTAAAGTCGTAAATGTGGTTGATGTAAATATTCATCCATCCTTAATATTATAAATGTAAAAGTGTGTCTGTCTGTCTCTTCACGCCTAAACCGTTGAATCCATTTAGATGAAATTTGGTATGAAGATGGTTTAAGTCACGGGAAAGGACATAAGATAGTTTTTAGAAAGTATCCCTAAAAGGGGAATGGAAAGGCGTCTTAGCGAATGTTAATCCCACGCAGACGATGTAGCTGACAAAAGCTAGTTAAGTAGGTATATAAATAATCATTCGCACTATGTACTAATTAGTTTTCAAGCACAAATTAACGTGAACCCCGCCGTGAATCTCTTCATCTACCTACGTATATGAAATATCTTAGAAGTATTATTTTTTCCAATCAACACAACCCGACAAGCTAAAGGTCGCCAAAGTTAGCAACTTTGCTCATCCATCGCCGGTTCCATCAAAGTTGCGTTATTGATCAGCTGCTAACTTTAATCAGAACGTGTGCTGAGGATACTGTGGATTATGTGGTGATTACGAACACGCATAAGGGCGATCATCGTCCGATCCAATATTAGATGCCAGATGGTCCAAGAAAAAAGGCATGGTCTAATTTTCTTCGCAGCTACTCCAACTACGTAATGCCTTGAAACACAGCACCACAAACAATGGCGTATCGGCTGGCGCACGGAAAAAAAAGCTTCCGGGATATTCTCAATCTAAGACATTATTTTATTATGTTGAAAATATTTCCTCGTGACGAAGCTAACGACATATAACGAAGCGAATATATTCTTACAAATTTTCTAGTTTTCTTTTACCTAAGATAATACTTGTTTGATTAAAGTACAATCTCTCTTATTTACTCAATATACTCTTGAACGAATACATTTTTGTATTTCTATTTTAAGAAAACGTGGTTTTATTAAGCGAAGAATCATATTTCCAAGATAATAATAATGTCTTGGATTGATAATATCTCGGAAGCTTTTTTTTCGGCGCGTGCTCCGCATGCCTGTACTCGGGAACTTGACCTGAAGTCGACGGGCAGGGCTGTCAACAACGGTATCTTCTGGGCATCCATCATTTAGGAACTAAGATACGAAAGAAGAAGAAAAAAAAGGCTGCTAGAGAGTACCCCGTTAGTGCCCCTTGTACACAAAAAAACCGCAAATCGATGTACAGTTTAGCCGTTTTTTGGCACACACATATTAGAGGTCAAAACAAAATTTTTGACGCGCAGTTCTTAAAAAGAATCACTTAGGAAGGGGATGCTGATTCATTATTTTTTTTGTATGGGAAAAATTTTTTTTTATCGACAACCTATCGTGCGTGGTATCATATGAAAGGACTAATAGAGGCGGTTCTAAAAATATACCACATTATTACATTTCAGACATTTTTTTTAAATTAACACAAAAATAATTCTCAAAACATAGTTTAGTTTAGGGTCCTCCAAATACGATATGGCCGATTTTTTGGGATTTCGGGGTTGATTCCATTGAAAAAGTTGTTCAGTATGACTTACCTAATCATCTCTTACAATACAATATGGTGAGTTATTGAAAAAACACCCTGTATGTAACTACAAAATTTTTAGCAATAATTTATTCATGTCTATAAAGTACAAAACAATGACTGAATTGATTATTTTTATTCACAAAATCCATTATTTACGTTTAGGTAATCAATTGTTAAGAAATCGATTTATTATGTTTAATATGTCCCGTCCCAAAATGCAAACCGGAAAATATGAAAAGGACTGTCAAAAACAGGTTTCTCACTTTGATCGATCATTTTATAAGGAAATTTCAAATTTAATAAAAAAAATTTAAAGCTATTTATTTCAAAAACACTTATCACTAAATTTTAACATTGTTTAATAGTTTTTATACTGGTGTTTTTTATATGTTATGGTTATGGTGTTGATATGATCGCTCTTTGACTCACGGAATAAACCTCGCCCCATCCGCATCCGCAAATGATGCGCATTTGTCATTTATTTTCCACTTAATTCCATTCGCGAGATGCACTGTGAGTCGTCTTAAAGTCGTATCAATACAATTGCAAACCCATTTCAAGATTTAAAGGTGTTCTAAAGTTAGAATTGACTTCATCTCCATATGGTACAAGTATTTCTAAAGCTGTAGGTAAAGACATTAAAGGTACAGCTTAAGTTTAACAACCTTCTCCTATATAGGTTTATGTCCCGAACGATATCCTTAATGGACCCATAACAGTAAAGACGAAATAAAATAATCGCCGATTTCGATCTGACTCAGACTTTCCAAAAAATAAGGTTATTGGTTTATTGCCGTGTGCCCGTGATTTGACTTATTATAGTGTTTTAGCTGGAAAAATGCCTAGGTTTTATGACGTTATTTTGTGGGCCTTTTGTGAAAAAAATCCTCCCGAGTTTTTTACACGGTTCGCGGGTATTCGAAACCTCTGATTGATATTTGAGAGAGACATTTTCGCAGTAAGTACAGTCGACTACAAAGATATGTATCCACTTAAGGCCTTATTACAATGTAATAATACAGTCGGCAGTAAAAGTAGCTAAGCGGGTGAGGTGTTCAAAAGTATCTCTACGCGCTTTTGTTGTCGTGTAATTTTAAGCACTTCGCTTATTTAATTATTATTTATTCGTCTGGTTTAATAATAACGGATTATTAGTCGAGTGAAATGGATGCCGTTCCCTCTATAAAACTTTCGGCGATCAGTCGGGTTTTGCTCTGAACGTTTCAGGTACACCGCCATTTTTATTTCATGGCCCTCACGCGGGCTCAAGAATTAATCCAATCCAACCGAGATTATTTATATATATACATGGCCAAATATCTGGATCCCCGTATGAACTGTAGGTACAATAATTTTAAGAAAAAGAAGTACCTACCGACTTCACTTAGGATACGCTATTCCAAGAGAAAGTGGCCGAGTTGCTGTAAAATATAGTTATATCACTATAGGTATGCCTATAATAGTTGAAGAGTTTCCTCTATTTCTCCAGGATCTCATCATCAGACCTGGACCTGGTGACAGTGGGACCAGCTGTGAAGTATACTCGTTCAAACAAGAAAAGAATTTTCGAAATCGGTCCAGCCGTCTTCGAAAAATCGGTGAACATAGATTTAAAAAAAAACAAAGATCCCGACGAATTGGTAACCTCCTCCGAAATCTTTAATTCGTCGCTTGAAAAACCTTGAATTGGAAGCCCTAATCCTTTCCCATTTCTGTAGATTGGCTTTTTTAATGCTTTCAGTTTTACATTGGTGTTAGTCTATTATTTTATACGAATTTAGCTTTCTTTTAAACATTCCTTTTCTGTATACCAGCAATAATTATACTCATCATTGGCTAACGTGTCGCTATACATTATTACGTTAGGGCCATTAGGGTGATCGTTTACCGCTATCAGAATAATGCATCCGAGATTGCGGTACATTACATAACGTCACAATGTTGAATATACCCATAGCAGCTTCAGCCTGCGACTTCATCCGTATCGTATAGATGGCCATATTCTAAGAACTTTTTGAGGCTCCAAGTCTTTAGCGCCATCTAGTTGAGAGCGACCTAAACATAGCCAAAATGTAATAGGAAATGTCACCTGCTATGCTACTCCATCTAGTAACGACTAACGTACTAGAGCAGGTAACATACATACCTCCTGTAAAAGATAAGATAAGATAAGATAAGATAAATATAAACTAAAAATATGTAACTGGCTATATACACATATTTACATATAAAAAATGGGAGCTAGCTCAGCACCGCCCTTTTAATCTGATATATTGTATACGGAGATTGCCTCATATAAATATAATCAGATAACTCAGAGCAAGTTATAAGTATTAAAGACAATTTAATCGGGTTATTCCGTATATATATTTCCATACAAGGTAAGCCCTTTTCATTGTCCGGAAGTGTAGACTTAATTATATAAAGTGCCCTTTCATAGCCAGAGTGCCTTTGAAAATGCTTTGAACTAGACGGTACACCTTCAAGGCGAAAGAGCCGTAAGTTACGACTATTTGGGCTTACAGCAGGCTGTGGTAGGGTTAACAAGATAAACTGCGCCCGTGCCTTTGCCTGCCTTAACCAGATTACTGTTACACTACGGCACAGCTTAAGAATTGAAAATAGTTCTATTTCTGAGCTCCGGTCTAATCGACTTCATAAAACTCATTAAAACTACTATAGGGACCGTGCACGTATGGAGATGGAGGGTCTGAGATCTTGTTATCTAAATCCAAAACTGAAACCGTACGTCATGCCAATATCCAGTGCTGCCTCTAAAATTTTACTCGAGTACTCTTGCACGTTGTAGATCTAGCTTTATTGGTCTAATTTGGCAACTTTAATATGTCATTTGCACTTCGCGCTAATAAAAAGTAGCTTCCTGTGCAGCCCTCATCATTTTAAAAACACATTCTCCATAACTTACATGAAAACTAGGGATGTCACGAATATTCGCATTCGCATTCGTATAATGCGAATATTCGCATCATTTTTAACATTCGTATAAACGTTCGCATTCACATGAAATGATGCGAATATTTTCCGAATGCGAATATGGGAAGAACGCTCCTGTTTTGGTCGCGCTGACCCGGCCGATAGTCATATGCTTGCTCACACACAGGAAGTGGAAACGATGGTATCACTTGTCTCCTTTTGATCAATAATATAGGACTCCATCATATATCATGATCGGTATTTCTTACTATTTATGAGCTATGGAAGCATAAAAATGATAAGCAAGATTAACTTTTTTGAATCTACTCCGTAACATTTGTATTCGCATTCGCATTCGGACATTCGCATCCTGAATATTCGCATTCGCATTCGCGAATGTGAGAAAAACTACATTCGTGACATCCCCGATGACAACTACATTTATCCCAGCAAGCGTATTATGCCGGAGGTTATCCAAGTGATAGCGCAAGCAACCGTCATTTTGCACACAGCACTGATTTATACCTTGTGCAATCTAAGAAGCGGTTTTTGACACCTATCATCTCAGTACATTTTATAACCTAAAATCGATTTTAGGTTATAAAATGTACTGAGATGACAGGTGTCAAAAATCGCTTCTTAGATTGCACAAGGTTATAATGAGTACAGACACTGCCATTCTTACGCTGTCAAGTTAGTTCGATTAGCGCAACCATATAAATATCTCGTTTGTATGTCAGTTCATTTAGCGCAACCACCCAGTGCGCTTTCATACACAATTAAGGCTACTACGGTTAGGATATACAATTTTACTACGCAAGTACCTCTAGGATACGTACACAGTTTCACAACGGAAATCGATTAATCATTCTAAGATCTTTATTACTAGTTCTACATAACCTCAAGCCTTTTTAATTGCCAAACGTGAAATACGCATCACTGTGATGTTCCGATTAGGATATCCTTATTCTACTTAACCAAATAATAATTTTAAACAAAAAAAGAACCGACTTCACTTATACCTCGTGTTTTTCAGATTAGAAAAATAACGGTCGATTTCGACATTTTAGCTGTATTTTTTTCAGCCATATCTGGGCAAAATATAAATGAATAGTACATTGTGCAACATGGGGGGTAAGAGGAATATTACTAACGAGAGTCTAGTTAAATCGCGACGGCTTGCCGGAGCGATTTAAAGACTCGAGTTTGTAATATTCTTACGCCCCGAGTTACACACAATGTTTTTCATCACACTTGCGAGGAAAAAACTAAAATTTAAGCGAAATAATTCTTAAATACGGTGACGTTTCAAATAGGTATTCGATCGCCATTTTGCTTGCGCCGTTGCTTAGCAACGCGGTACAAACATTCCGTGCGTTTTTTATTACGACATAGTTTTCGAACTAGATTTTGCAAAATTATTATAACAACATTTACCAAAATTGATGATAAATACTTTTAAATATTAAAAATAATGAAGAAATATACCGTATTAGTTTTATATACTTTAAAATTTGCTTGTAGTCAAGTTTGGGTGACATAACAAAAAACCCTGGCTGAATATAAATGTCCTGAGTCTGAAGTAATGTACGAGTGGGTCAACATTTTTAAAACTAAACGTGGAGTTATAAGAATTCCTAACTCCCGCGGGATCAAAGTAGGCCTTTGTCCTTCAGTACACCCGCATGAAATAACACCATTTACGAGCAGGTGTGATGAAAACTATTTTTTTCCACTATTAGTGATACGCTTAAGCCAATATGATATGATGCAAAATGGCAAATTTTAAAATCGTTTTCCCAAAAATCGCATGACGACAATCGCACGATTTTTCTAATCTGAAAAAAAAACGAAGTATAGGATCCGCTATTCCAAGAGGAAGTGACAGAGTTGCTGTAAAAAATAGTGAAATCACTACAGGTGTGCCTATAATAGTTGAAGAGTTCCCTCGATTTCTCCAGGATCCCATCATCAGACCGCGACTTGGTGACAATGGGACCATCTAGGGGTTATACCCGTTCGATTAAATATTTTTTTTAATCGGTTCACGATTCACGGAGGTATCGAGTAACATACATACAAAAAAAATTATAAAAAATTCAGTCGAATTGAGAACCTCCTCCTTTTTATGGAATCGCAATGTCCTCCTTTTTTGAAGTCGGTTAAAATACTAAATGTGGGTCTATAATATTTGAGTTGCTCCCTAAATTCCTCAGGTTGCAGTATGGCCAAAATAGTGCATAAGGATCCGTAGGGAACTTAAGAGTTCCACTTCTTCTTCCTCCTAGCGTTTATCCCGGCTTGGGGTCCGCTTGACAACCTAATCCCATGAATTGGCGTATACACTAGTTTTTACGAAAGCGACTGCCATCTGACCTTCCAACCCCGAGGGGAAACTAGGTCTTTTTGGGATTAGGTCCGGTTTCCTTACGATGTTTTCCTTCACCGAAAAGCGACTGGTAAATATCAAATGATATTCCGTACATAAGTTCCGAAAAACTCAGTGGTACGAGCCGGGGTTTGAACCTGAGACCTCCCGATTGAAAGTCGGACGTCTTACCGCAAGGCTACCAGCGCTTCTCAGGGAACTTAAGAGTTCCACTAATTTTTTTTACGCCATACACCACTGCCAACTCGGTGGAAACTCTAAAAGTAGATACCTAGTGGACTCTCTGTTATTATAACGCTATACAACTGATAGTTCAGGCAACTTTGCAGAATATTTTAATTCCATGCATAATGCATGCGTTAAAATGATGACGAAAAAAGGACCCGTAAACAGGGATTAATGAAAAGGTCGATTATACTAATCGATTTATATTTTTAACCGACTTCAAAACAGTAGGAAGTTCTCAATTCGGCTTTTTTTTATCATTATTACATTTATTTTTATTTTTTTGGATGTATGTTACTCGATATCGCCGTGAATCGTGAACCGATTTTCAAATATATTTTTTTAATCGAACAGGTATAACCCCTAGATGGTCCCATTGTCACCAATTCGGGGTCTGATGATGGGATCCTGGAGAAATCGAAGGAACTCTTTAACTATTACAGGCACACCTATAGTGATTTCACTATTTTTTACAGCAACTCGGCCACTTCCTCTTGGAATAGCGGATCCTAAGTGAAGTCGGTTGTTTTTTGTTTAAAATTATGAGAAAATATAAATCTTATAAATCCTAATGCATCTGCCGTTAAGTAAGCTTAATAATTTTAAACAAAAAAAGAACCGACTTCACTTAGGATCCGCTATTCCAAGAGGAAGTGGCCGAGTTGCTGTAAAAAATAGTGAAATCACTATAGGTGTGCCTATAATAGTTGAAGAGTTCCCTCGATTTCTCCAGGATCCCATCATCAGATCCCGACTTGGTGACAATGGGACCATCTAGGGGTTATACCTGTTCGATTCAAAAAAAATTTTGAAAATCGGTTCACGATTCACGGAGATATGGAGTAACATACATACAATAAAAATAAAAAATTATGATAAAAAAAAAAAAAAAATCAGTCGAATTGAGATCCTCCTCCTATTTTGAAGTCGGTTAAAAATTTGATTTATAATCTAAGAAAACGCCGACAGAAATCGGTTTCATAGAGCATTATCAATAGAACGAGTAACGAATATCGATTACTTGTCTCAATTTATACTATAACAATAGATTATCCGTTAATCGATGTATAATTTATACAATTATTACTAAAAAAAATAGTTTAGTTTTTATTATGAACTTAGAAGTCCCATCACCATCCGTAAACGGGTTTAAGTCAAACATTTCGCCTTTGTGCATATCTTTTTTTGTATTTTACTAATATTTTAATGTTATATTTATTTATGTGCAATAAAGTGATACATACATACATACATATAATCATGCCTGTTTCCCAAAGGGGTAGGCAGAGATCACGGATTTCCATTTGCTACGATCCTGACAGTGCACTTTCACTTCACTCACTCTCATAACGTTCTTCATACATGCTCGTCGGTTTAGGGTACTTCTGACCTGGCCTTTTACATACATAGATACATACATTTTAACCGTTAAATGGCTAAAATAAATGATTTATCTTTTTCGAAAAATGTTTGCAGTTGTTAACATATAAACTACAATGATGTACAAAGATATTAGTTTTGAATGGTCATACCTACTTCCTTATTATACATAAACGTCTCTCAGGCCTCAATTAGTTAATGTATCTTTTGTCCTTATGTGACAGTTGTATTTGTTATAAAACAGATAAAACATAAACGAACTAATTGAGGCCTGAGAGACGTTTATGAATAGTCGGATAGACTTCCATTGTTGAGTCATTTACGGTTCACATTAAACTGGACATTTCATAGAGTAAGTGTTAAACAAAACATAACAGGTTAAACCGTAAATGGCTCAACATAATGGTATTTTCACTAGACAATACAATTTAAGTGTATGTATACAGCGTGTATTTTTAATATTACCTCATACGCCAAGGGTAGTTAGTATAGATAGACCCTAATAAATAAGTACCACATGTTTTATTAAAATTTTACGACTTTTACATACATACATACATACAATCACGCCTATATCCCAAAAGGGGTAGGCAGAGATCACGGATTTCCATTTGCTACGATGAATGCAGCAAAACGGCTCTCCGTGAGCCACTTCTCGCCCCCGTGAAGAACGAGACGTGATGGATTGCGAACCGCATCGCCGCCATGCGGATGACTATTAATTAAATTAATCACCACAGCGTTCTCATGAGCAGTAGGGATCAGAGTTTCCCTTATCCCTTATCCCTTAGTCGCCTCTTACGACACCCGCGGGAAGAGACGGGGTGGCACTATTCTAAAGCCGGGGCCACGCAGCCTACGACTTTTATTTTTCCATATAAAATATTTCAGCACGCAATGTATCGCTACCGACATGATTACTTTGCTCACAAATGTCACATTTGATGATGTGTCAAATAAGTCTATACGCAATACATTGCGTACCGAAGAAATTTAAAAAATCAATTGCTCTATGTTAATTGTTAACTAAGAGTTAACTCAATATTTATTACAATATCGATTTATAATTTCAAAAGTTGCGTCTGGCTTCCATTTGAGGTAATATCAAATAAACACGCGGTATTATTGCTAAATAACAAGCGGTTTGCAGCGACATTATCTCAGGTCAAATAGGCACTGGTCAGGCTTTATCACTAAGATCAGTTGTTCATTGTCTCTCTGACCCAAACCTCCTAGTTATTTAAGTGTATATAGGTATTGTCTGGCTGGTCAATTGTCATATAACTTACTAAGCTCAGTAAAATTATAACTTTATATTTTTAAGGGAAAAGAATTGTAAGTTTTAGAATTCCTCTCAGATCGTCACTAGTGATGTGCAGGTGTATAAGGTATATATGTATGTTAAGTTGAAGGAAATGCACAAAAAGTAAAAACATAATAGCTAAGGCCATACAGGGTGTGGCCTGTAATACGAGTAAAAAGTTAGAACGTACGTATAGATTGTACTCCTCAAACAATAAAACTATTGTTCAACAGCTTTAAAAAAATATGTAGTCATAAGATTGTCTCTATTTCATACAGACTAAATATTATTTTCAATGTACGGTCACGGACTTTAATTGTAATAGGGTTAATTTACATTGGATATTTCATAGAATGAGTACTAAACAAAAGAATGGCCCAACAATTAAAATACGTGACGTACGTTAAAATTCGTCTTATTGACATTGCTTGTCAGTCTTGTCACCCTACAGACATATTCGATTTCGAATGTTGGCGTGTTCGAATAAACTTTAGAATGTCCTAAAAACCAAACTGTAAGTTATTTTTCAAAGTTGCTGGACAGACAAATCCCTCCCGCGAACGCTCCGACTGTGGAATGAACTCCCTGCCGAGGTTTACCCAGAGGGCTACAGTATGAGGTTCTTCAAAAAAGGAGTGTATAGGTTCTTAAAGGGTAGGCAACGCGCATGTGAATCCTCTGGGGATGCAGGCGTCCATAGGCTTACCATCAGGCGAGCCGTATGCTAGTTTGCCGCCGTCGTGGTATTAAAAAAAATTGTTGTAGAAAAACGTTACACGACGCGGTATGCAACATAAAGGCTTTGCTGATGTTCGTGGAGGAGCTGGGGTGGTTAGAGTAGCGCCATCCCTGTATTTAACGCAAAATAGGCACACTGGATGTCGACTTGCGGAAAATGACCATTACAACTAACTAACTAACTAACTAACCTTGTCTGATTTGAGGAGTAGAATCTACGTATTAATTTATTGCTCCTATTAAAGGAAATTTGCCGTGGGGTGCCCGGCCTGAGAATTGTCCCCCACCATATCGTCCCGTGGTTGCAGTAGGAGTCTGCTAAGGGAATATACCGGGAGATGGGCAGCAGCATCTGCCGAAAGCCTACAAACCACCTACAAACAATAAACAAAAAACTGCGCGCGCCAACCCGCCTGCCAAGCGTGGCGCGTATGGTAAACCCCCCCTCCTATGTTCAGCAGTGGACGTCTTATGGCTGAGATGATGATGATGATGATGATGATGATTACAGGAAATACCTACCAGGCATGTGGCACGCTCTTATACAAATAAGATCGTGAAAGATATTTATTTATTCATGCTCAGCAATGCACCAAGCAGAAGTTTCCAAAGTTGCGAAATTTGCCATATGGAATGTTCTCAGAACTTAAATTATACGAACAATGAAAATTATTCAGGAAGTCGCTGGACACCGGCGTTATCAATTACCTATTTTAGCTGACTGTCTCATTTACGAGTTTATAAAAATAAGACTAATAATACATTTTTTGACAATTCCCGTAGGGAATGTTTCCATTGGAAATTTAATTTAAATTCTCTTGTAATGTTCCGGAAAGGCCCCCGCAGCAATCATAGGGAAAAGGTGGTTTCAGTTAAATCTCATGAAATTTTTGTATGATGTTAATTTGGCTCTCTTGGTAATTTTTTTGTATGGGCACAACTCTCTCAGAAGTATACTTTCAGAAATAATCAATTTTCTATTTACTTGAAATACATATGTTTTCTAAAATCGATATATATTGTTATGACACGCATTGACAGTTACTGACGTTAAGAAGTCAATTAAGGTGCAGCCACCAACTGTCAGTCATAATTATGTACGCTTGTCTAAGCCCGTGTATTTTTTGATTCGTCCCAATGGTATGAATTATATTATAACAGTCAGTCATAATTCATCCGGTAGCAATGATTTCTTGCATAGTTGCAAGTTTTTTTGCATATTTTAAGTCATGTGCTTATAATAACGTAATGGTCAAAGATAAATATTTCTGTCACGTTGACATCGCATGTTATAAGTTATCTATGTTACGAACGACATGCAAAACAGGACAAAAAGAAGGAATTGCTTAAAAATTGTTAACAAACACGTATTTTGTATAAAACAATAATAAACAATTACATTGATTATTTCTGAAAGTATACTTCTGAGAGAGTTGTGCCCATACAAAAAAAATATCAGGAGAGCCAGATTAACGTCATACTAAAATTTCGTGAGATTTAACTGAAACCACTTTTTCCCTATGTTTGCTGCGGGGTCCTTTCCGAAAATATTACTGAATATTTGTATAAAATATTCTTCAGTTTGTACGTACATATGTTTTTATCAATATTATAATATGAAACATAATATATCTCTCTGTCGTCGTAAAAGCTGTCATCAAAAACAACTACAATACGAAATATAAAGTTTCCGCCAACACGGGTGCGGGAATATCGCCATTATGCACGCGTGTGTTCATGAAATCATACTTATAATGTAGGCCAAGGTTCCAAGTTATAAAAGATAGCCCTTAAGTATATTATGAAATTACAAAAAGAGGTTTGGTAAGTGCATTTTAGAATGCGTGTGATTAATTTAGATATAACCATACGTCGCACTCCAGTGGGCATTTTGCGGGCACGTCATTTGGTAAAGTATTGGCTATGTGCGAAGTGCATGGTGGGGGTAATGTGAACGATCGCAGCGCACAATGTAACAAGAAATTGGGCTCTTGTCAGTCATCACATTTCAAAATATTTGACATCACCCGTAGGGTCAACTGTCAAAATAGTGAATCAGCCAGTGACATTTCATATAAGCAAGAAGTATATGCCATTAATAAAAAAGAAGAAACCCTTTCATCCCCTGCTCAAGAGATGGCGCCACACTCATGCACACAGCCAATACCATATTTACAAAATAAAGAGTTTTACACACTATGTAGACAATGTAAGATTGGTACGTGATAACAGGCATATTTTAAATACTAACCCGCTTATTCATAAACGTGTTACAAACCTCATTTAGTTAAAATGTATTTTGTCTGTTTCTAACAAACACAACTGTCAATGTGACAGATAAGGACAAAAGATGATTTAGTTAAATGAGGTTTGCAATACGTTTATGAATAAGCGGGTAAGTACGTAGTAAGTAGTTAAATACTTAGTAATAACAGTTGGTCAGAGCGATGGGCATGTTTCCCAGAGTTGCCAGTTCGTGTCTCGTCTGAGGCAGTGGATTTTTCTACTTTTCCTTCATTTCTAGAAACATTGTGGTATTGTTAGCAGAAGTTCTGCTTAGTACAAAATTAATTACGGTTTGAAGTCGGTTTCCTATGAATCACGCCAGAACCACTGTCGAGCTAGCTGGAGTTAATAGACGCTCTCCGTGTAAAATACGACACATCCACGATGTGCTTAAACACTGCCTTATGACAGGTACACGCGCGCACGAATCTTAAGCACAATTTAATTTAATGGCGGTAAAATCCACCTGACATTTTGTCAATGAAGCCTAAGATCCGCTCGGTCTTAACCCAAGACGTAGCGTAAACAAGATTTAGGGGTTATAACGGGTTGTCATAATTAGTGACAACTAGCACGTTAATATACGCAAAGTAGCGCCTGATTCCATAACTTAAGTTTTAGGGAACTAGCAATCTGGTTTTCTAACCCAGGGGGATAACTATGTCTTATTGGGATTAGGTCGACGGTGGTTCTAGAGTAATTCATAAGAATCTGCCAGCATTCGGGTTCAATCCCCGGCTCGTAACTTCCGAAAACTCAGTGGTACAGTCAGCAGCAGAAGTAGCTAAGCGGGTAGGGTGTTCAATATTATCTACACACGCTCTTATTCTCTTAACAACAAAGTCGTGTCAAGCTCATTTTGAACACCCTACCCGCTTAGCTACTTCTGCTGGTAACTGTACCTCTGAGTTTACGAAATATCATTTGATTACCAGTCGCTTTTCGATGAAGAAATAGGATTGGAGGGGGATGGCAGTCGCTTTCGTAAAAATGAGCGCTCACGCCAATTCATAGGATTAGGTTGTCAAGCAGACCCCAAGCTCAATTGAGCCGTAGAAAATGCCAGGATAAACACTAAAAGGATGATGATTCCTTTTACACTTTTATATGATACTTTTGCCTCCGCTCCGCCTGCACTCGATAGACTTTGTAAAAGTGCTCCATAATGAGAGGCACTCCACACTCCGTGCAACCTTGTCGCTTTGAGAGTTTGTTCAATGTTCATGCGACCCCATTATGTGAGTTAATATTACACAGTTATAATGCATGTGATTATTGTTACAACATATGAAGCAAGATTTTACCTTACTGACCGTCTGTTTCGTTGTGTTTCACTAGTTCCTACATCTTTATTTTGTTTGTAAATATATGAATTTGTTTAGCATGTATACCGTCGCCATCGTATTTATCGGAGCAGCCAAGGTGGTCACAAATATCTGAATAACACTATATCAAGCCAAGACTATAAGTATTATCAAGATGATTAAGTGTATATTCAGATATTTATAATTTTTATAAATACCTTGGCCACTCCGATATTTTTGGCCCAAGACCCTAAGGAGGATTTTTTTTCTCCTTCTAGCTCCATAACTACTTGATCGATCCTGCTCATATACGAACTCTCATTTTTTATGTACCTCTGCTGCAGCCCCAACAAATTTCATAAAGATCAGAAAAACTTTACTACAGTTATCGTCGGACAAACTATTTAAATCAAAAAGCCATCCAAATGCCGAGACGTCCCAGTAGCCAGGTGACAGTTGGGTCTGGAGTTGTTTGTAAGAACTCACTTCGCTTACGCTCCGCGAGTTCGATTAGCTGGGCCGGGGAAAATGGCGTACTCGTGTCTATACTTAACAGTGGGCAACAAATGGCTTAAATGATGATGGAAATTGCACCTCAGTTAACTGATTGAAGAAGAAAATAATACGCGGGGTACAAGTAGGTATTGATTGCTTCTAGCTTAATGTACAGTCAGCAGCAGAAGTAGCTAAGCGGGTAGGGTGTTCAAAATAAGCTGGACACGACTTTATTCTTAAGAGAATAAGATCGTGTGAAGGTCATTCTGAACACCTCACCCTCTTAGCTATTTCTACTGCGGACGGTATATGCGTTATATCTTTGACACAGTTGCTCAAAAAACTGCTTTTCTAGTAGTAGTTTATAGTGCGGGAAGTTGGATTTCTCGCACTAGCGCTTTTTACTTTTCCAGCCAATCACAGCTCAGGATTCATGATCACCGCGCCGCAGCCGCCCCGCACCGCGCGAGTGTTCGTATACTAAAAGACTACTACAGAACCATGAGTAGGTACTAAAGTAACCTCAAAGTGACTAATTGGCAATTTGCTTTTTTTTGCAACTGTATTAAAAACGTCGTTCGATACACGGACGGAATGTCATTCTTCACTCGTCCAGAGATTTGCCACTCGCCTACGGCTCGTGGCCAGATGTCTCGGTACTCGTGGAATAATGACATCCTTTCCGACCTAGTACCGATTTGTACTATTTCCCACGGTCCTATGCTGTTTCAATGTGCTATCGAAATAAAAATGGCGGTAGGTAGGTAGCCTAGGTAGATAGCTAGGCTAGGTAGGTATCTCTAAAATCACTTCCATCTGTTTTAATATGAAAATTGCTTTCTCGGCTACGCAACGGAAAACAATGTGCGTTGTCGTCGCTTTGTCGTTTTCAATGCATTTAAATGACTGTTTGTCGTCTCATGTATATTCAACAGTTTTGATATTATAGCCCTCACAGTTTTTTCATGATAGACACAACATTATCCCACTCATCTTATTATGTACAGTTAGCAGAAAAAGTACCTAAGGGGGTAGGGTGTTCAAAATGACCTGGACAAGACTTTATTGTTAAGAGAATAAGAATGTGTATGTCATTTTGAACACCCTACTTACCAGCTTAGCTACTTCTGCTACTCTACCGCTACCTACCTACTGTACCCGCGTACAGTCAGCATCAATAATATGTATACGAATTTGAGTCTTATCCCACAGACATAAGTGCCGAAATGTTTACATATTTTTGATGCTGACTGTACTTATCACACTGATGCGGAGTATGCTCGCACGCCGCTTCGATGTGCGAGCGAGACAATGCAATTAACGTGCATAGCGCTACCTCGCTTGCATACCGGAGCGGCGACCGGATCCACATTAAATCTAAAGGGCGCTTTATATAAAGCAAAATATTTTTTTGTAAAAAAATCGTCAGCGATATTTGTCAAATCAATCGGGACACACCATCCTTAAGTGAACAACTTAATCATTGACTTGCCTAAGAAAAGAACTATTTAATAGTTAGATTGAACTCTGAATGCTTACAGCAAAGATTTAGTAATTAAACTTGAATAATTATTATTACGTTCACGAAAGTGAAGTACCTACAAAGCATCTAGCAAATTCAATTGCCTCTTTCGCAGATTTATACTTTGCATAACAGAGAGAACCGCCTAATACACAATAGTCATACTCATAATAGTCATAGTATTTTTATTCATAAACAATCAGGATTGTGTTTGTAAACAAGTACATGAAAGATAACTTTAAGGAACTTACTACTTATTATGTAACATTTTAAAGACTTAACAAAAACAATAGTAAGTATTACTTATTCTAGAATTCTGCTAATGTCAGGCACGGATTCAGGATTTAATTCAGGGGGCGCTTCCTACTTGCGTGGGGCAATTGGTTAAAGTTATATTCATTGAACCATGATTGAATCACATAACTAAGTATCCGTAACTCACTTTTCACATAGTATGTGGGTAGAGTTAAACTCGGTATTTCTTGTCTGTTTCCAATGAACACAACTGTCAAAATGACAGATAACGACAAACGGTTATTTAGTTAAATGAAGTTTGAAATACTTTTACGGATATGTGGTAGAGATAAGTATACATATATTATCCTAATGTTTGTTCTCGCTCAACTCTCGTTGACTATTTAGGTTATTAACAGCCTTTTTGTACTCATTATCACGGATTATTTAGAACAGCGGTCGGCAACAGGCGAACCGCTGACTTGCGCCTCGGGAGCCTCCTTTTCGATATTTTCGAGTCGTCATTATTTGTTTATTGAAGTTTACACAGCATTACAGTCTTATCACTAATACACTGCGAAACTACATAGGTTCTTACTATAAATATAAATCAAAAATTATCATGCGAACACACTTGACTGCCCTTGATTATCCATCCGCTCGCAAAATATCAAGCACTCACGACACAATTTCGCCCATCGCCACGCCAACAGGTCACACTCTGGTGCAGATGTCAGGAGCTCATTCAGTAGGTCCAGGGCACGAAGTATCGGAGAGTTACTATGTGCAGCCGTACGCGCCGATGGCACTGCCAACAGGGGACGCACACGCGGCCTGAGGGTAATATTTTTGTTAATATCAGGCACAAAAAGTCTTACAACCCTATCTACCAGTTCAAGGCAATCAGATTCCCCGCGAAGAGCACGGCATACAAAAAGTAAAAGGTTTAAGTTGCGCCTCACTTCTAAGGAATATAGTTATAGATAACCGACAAACCTTTTACCTAATAAAGGCACAAATTATTAACAAGTGCGGCCTGCGTCAATTTCTTTAGCTACTATGTGGCCCTTGGCTGCTAAAAGCTGGCAACTGCTGGTGCTGCATTAGAGTATATCTCTTTCTCATATAAACCGGTTTTAGGTAAATTTTGTCACTTTTGACTAAAATGTACGTAGTTCAAAAACTAAAATCCACAATGGGCTTTTTACTAAACGCAATCGCATTTGAATAAACTAAATAGGCTCACCTATCTGAGTTATTCGCTATTCAATATGTTACTAAGTACCTTCGAAGCGTAATTACGCTTGGAACAATTAATTTTCTCGCAGAAGATAATTAATGGACGGGATCTTTCTCAAACGATTTCAAATCAAGCTCTACGCTTTGTAATAATTGTACTTACTTGAACTGGCATTCGGCATTTGTAAGAGCAAGATATTAATTAAATCGGATGTGTCCTGTTAAAAGTGTCACAGTGTCATGTTCTCGGTCCGATACGACCCTTTCAACACTTAGTGTCGTAAGAGGCTCCTGACGTACCCGGAACGTAGACGGGACAGCCATGTTTTGTTGTTTGGCGGCCGTTACTAGCTACACACATGATGAAACTAATATGTTTTGACATTGCGATATTCTTTAAACATGTTATTTAGCTGTCGCGAACCGGTATCTTGCAGTCTTCCTTTTGACGCTTCGAAGTCCGTTGAAGTGATAGCGGACTCTAGTATCAAGGCGCGGATCCAGGATTTCATTCAGGGGGGGGGGGGGGGCACTTACCTTCACAAATAATCTGGCGGTCCACATCAAGCCGCCGTACTACACGAGACTTATGTGTTGAGGACCCCCCCCTGTATCCGCGCCTGTTAGTAACCAAGCTACTATGAGCGCTGTGGCGTCAATTGACGGACTTTATTTCAACATTTCAAACTAAATTTCCGGTATAATCTTACACGATTGTTAACAGGGATTGTCTCTAGTCGATAGTTTGAATTAAATTACGGAAATCAAACCTTAGCCAATGTTTGTCGCAGTCGTCCCCTCATTTGCATCAAGCTGTATTCAAACTTAACAATTTGATCTTGGTTTCAAATTGATTTGACGTTACACTACTAATACTATTATCCAATTTGTAAAAGGTACACGGTATGTATTAATTGTCGGGTATATATTGATTGCACAAATGGAAGGCAGAATTCTGACTGTAAATAATTTTAAAACAAAAAGAAACCGAATTCACTTAGACTCCACCTTTCCAAAAGGAAGTGCGCGAGCTACTGTAAAAACCATTATAATCCCTATTTATTTATCGTATGGCTACGCGCCACTGGATATAGTAGTGGGAAAGTAGGTGGTGAAGAAAATCCAGTGAGTGCTGCGAGGTCCAGATAGGACAGTTGAAAGATAAAAGATATTTATTCTTTAATTTAGGCACATTACAATGCACTTATGAACGTCAGAGAGAAAAGAAACTACCACCGGTTCTAACCCTACACCTCTGACCCGAGAAGTATTACTTATTACCGGCAAGAAACTCGGCGGGACTTATTTTTTCAAAACAGTACTACTAATACATTAAAGATATATTAAAGATAGTGCCGCTGCAAAGTTTGTTACTCTTTTAGCACCACCCAGGGATCTCGTGTAGGGTTGTCTAAGGTGGTTCCTACGGACGCAGAGTAACATTGATACATCAGATCCTGACCTGGTTACAATGGGACCAACTGTGAATACTCTTTAATTTTCCAAATCGGTTCAGCAGTCTTCGAATAATCGGTAAACATATAAAAAAATGGTACAAACAAAGATCCCAACAAATTGAGAAATCTTGAAGTCGGTTGAAAAAGTCGCACTGGGTCCCGGGGCACCCCTTTGGTCTCGGTGCCCACCCCTTCGCTGACACCTAAGGCACTATTCAAACTTATTATGTACAGCATCAATAAGTAGTATCTTCCTATACGAAGGCCGCAAAAACATGTGACACGCTCTTATTTGTAGAGCCATAGGAGCGTGTCACATATTTTTGCGGCCTTCGTGTAGGAAGATACTATTAAGGCTGACTGTACGTACTGTAGTCCTAAAGCTAGAAACCTGATTAACAATTCCAGTATTCTCTATTACAGGTAATACATTATGGCCCATTCTAACGGCCCCAGGCTAAACATAACAAGCCTTTTACTCAACTTGTAACTTCAGAGAATTTCCAGGCGAGTTACTTACTCAATTATAGTGTTTGAGTTCAAGACATTTGTTAGGTTAGGACCGATCCCTGTATCCACAAAACTATGACTATATTTAAACCGGAAATCGCATGTAAAAAGGACATTTATTACAAATGGCAAATAGTATATAATCGAATGGTGGGAATCGTTGGAGGAGGACTTCAAAGTTCTGCGGTTGTTCGACATCCTTTGGCCGTTGAAGCGTATTGTATTGTTAATTTGTATTTGGTCTCGGTAAAATATCTAGTACCTACCTGAGTAAGAACTTTATATTGCAGATAACAAATTTCTAAGTATTTTCATAAGTATGTTTATCGTTTAATCAGTTAGACAGTTAACGAAGTAATTATATCTAGTTAGAAATGTTAATGTAAAAGAAAAGTATAAATATAAGGCAAGAAATTATACATGAATATATTGCGTAATGATCTGATGTCCAATGGCAGAGTAGCTAGGCGCATCTTCTACTCTGAGCTGCAGCAAAACAAGGCGGCCAGCTTTTGCGCTACAAAGATGTGCTGAAGCGTAACATGCGGAAATGTGACGTTAAGCCATCGCTCTGGCAGACTTTGACGCAAGACCGGCCAAAGTGGAGGCATACAGTGAGGACACAAGAGCAGAGACGAGTAGAACTCGACGCGAAGCGCTACGAGTTGAAAGCTCGACTACCTGCGGCCATGAACTATAATTTTGTCGGAGGGGTGCTGACCTGCAGTAAATGTGGTGGTACATTTACTGCTAAAATAGGCTACGTCAGTCACCTGAGAGCCCACGAACGTCGCTCCCACTAGCCAGCGGAAACCAGTCGTCATGCTACTCTGAAAGTTAAATATATGTAAACATTGAACATTTTTACTATGATGTCTCGTAACAATTAGCAGTTTCATACATTTCGGCTAAAAGTTATACGTCACACAACCACTCACTGAACCATATTCTATTATACCAGGGGGGTAACATTACGCACACATATACACTGATGAAAGCTGCCATCGGGTGTCTTCCATCGAACTGTCACTGTCACTGGCCTGTTTTAGGGTGGCCAGTGCTACTGAAGTGACTTTACCCATAGAATTGGGCAATTATTGGGTTACGTAATAGTACTGGAGCCGACGGCAGTTATCTAAGTATAGGTATTCCGACCAAAAGGAGTAGAAATTAAAAAGTGGCAACATCGTAGTGTCGTCCCTTTCAAATCAATCTTATAAGGGTCACCACACACCTAGCGGTTTTCCTCGCGGAATTAGCGGAAGTAGCGGAAATTCATAGACAAAATGCTTAATTTGTCTATGGTAGCGGAAATTTGTCTATGGCTTCCATACAAAAAATCTGCTACCATAGACAAATTTCCGCTACCATAGACAAATTTCCGCTACTTCCGCTAATACCGCGAGGAAAACCGCTAGGTGTGTGGTGACCCTAAAACGGGACGACACTACGATGTTGCCACTTTTTAATTTCTACTCTTTTTGATCGGAATATAAGTACACGCTGGTACAAGTAATTTGTTGCGGGCTTTTTTGAATCAAATGGAGCAATAAATCCAGAAAATGCATTGTACTTAATACCAAACAAAACATGTATTCTCGTTGATACGGATATGTTGCACTTATATATATTCTTACTGGATTCCAAACTCTTTAATTTCCATACTGAACGAAATCTGTTTTTGACACGGGTGTTAAAGGGTCTACGTACGATATTACCAAGATAACTTTGCCGGTGGCCAAATTTAGAACTTACGACGCTGCGAACTAAATCTGGGATTTTCCTGGATTTTCTCGACGGAAGCGACAATTTTAGTAGAATAGGTAAGTTGGTAATACTCGTAGTTAAAGTTATCGTATTTTATGCGATATTTGAGTATGGGAAAATCTTATGCATTTCTAATATTCCATTTGAATTTTAGATTATGCAATAGACTCCTTGCTTCTTGTGCACATTTCCTTGGAAGTCGAAAGAAAATACATTCAAGAGAATCAAAAAGTGTAGACATGGATATTTTATGTTAAGTTATGGTATATTCCTACACATAGGAAACAACCATAACATGGGTACATCAATCAAAATACGTGATGTCATGGCGACATCAATTTGCATAAAATTGTTACAATGATATATGCGACCGTTTTAAGGCAGTAAGGTTAGGTTGTGTATTGATCCCATATCTTATTTATTTGTTACAAGTTATATTCATGATTGTTGTGTAAGTTAAGTAACAAGGTGATATTTTTTTACTTTTAATAATTTTAATGGGAAGGAGTAATATAGTAAAATTTAATTTTGGTGAGCCACAAAATGTACCTAATTATACAGAGTGTTTCCTGTAATACGAGCAATAAATTAAAACGTAGATTGTACTCCTCAAACAACAACACTTTTGTTCAACAACTTTTAAAAAAGATGTATTTTGTAGATTGCCTCTTTTTCATACAAACTAAATAGTATTTTCAATGTACGTTAAAATCCGTCTATTTGACATTGCTTGTCACCCTACAGACATAATCAATGTCGGAATACATTGCGTATTCGGAAAAACTTTAAAGTGTCCTAAAAATCCAACCATACGTTATTTTTAAAAGTAGCTGAACAAACGTTGTCTGGTTTGAGGGGTAAAATCTACGTTTTAATTTATTGCTCCTATTACAGGAAACACCCGGTATATTATTTATGGGTACCAATCAAAATTAAGTACAAAATACATCAAGTAATCTTATCTAACAACACTGGCCCATTGATTGGAACTGCAATTTTAAATTTTACGCCATCTATGAACAGACCTCTGTACTACTTTACAACCAACATCGTAGTTGCCCACTCACACGGTTCGCTCGGTTTGCCGCGGTAAACCACACCGTCAGTCACCCACACCCGCCGTTGCAGTCCCTTACGGACTACGGTGTTCGCCAAGTGTTTAGATTGATTCGTAGTTGCAAAACAACTCTGCAAGTTCCCAGTCGCTTGCATAGATGGCGTTTTAATATCCAGTAGTTTTTTACATGACAATAGCTACTATTATAGACTTAAATATATAGTAGACGGCCATAGCCTAAGAACTTTTTGAGGCTCCGAGTATTTAGCGCCATCTAGTTCAGGGGCACCTAAACAGAGCCAATATGCAGGAGATAAAATCAGCGCCACCTAGTAACGACTAGTGTACTACTAGTACGTTATTCGTTACTCGGTAGCGCTGATTTTATCTCATGCATATTGGCTCTGTTTAGGTGGCTCTGAACTAGATGGCGCTAAATACTCGGCGCCTCAAAAAGTTCTTAGGCTATGGCCGTCTACTATATATTTAAGTCTATGCTACTATTATGGCAAAAAAAATTTTTGGGAACTAAAGCAAGTTAGTTCAAATGAAAAAAATATTTTTAGTGTTTGATTTTTTAATTAACCTTTACGAGTACAACAAGCCTCTTACAATTTAATCACAGCTAAGTAATGTTCATAATGATATTATGTGTTTATTCAAAGGCATTTTTCAACCATATCCATCCTAAAACAAGCCAACTACAGACAGACCACATATCAGCAAAGTCAATCTCAAAATTGAATACCTAATACTTCAATATACACGTTTAAATTTACAATATACACGTTGAAGTTTATTTAACTATACATATTTCAAAGTGACATGTAAAATAGGAATAGCAATCAAATAAAATAAGCTGGTCACTTTATGTAGACATTTCCATAAAGTCACCTGTTTCTGTATCCCTTAAGAGCATTTAGATTTGACCCAAGTAAATAAAATCGGTCAAATTTAAATCCTTAATGTCTTGAAAAAGACAACTTTTAATTTTAATTTTTAAAGTTCAACATGTCAATGTACTGTAGAAGAACATTATACAAAGTGGCCAAAAAAGAACTGAATTCCCATTAGCCGTGTTTACATCTGACACACCGCCTCGCGAGGAAATTGCCGCGTGCGGCAGCTCGGCTAGTGTGGACGTGCCTCGGCCGAGGCATTGCGGCCGCCATCGCGTTTGTCTCGGCCGAGGCACGTCCACACTAACCGATCTGCCGCGCGCGGCAATTTCCTCGCGAGCAGGTGCGACTGGTGTGGACAGGGCTATTGGCTGTCATTTTTTGGGACGCTACCAATCCTCCCTAGATGGTTTTGGAACCTCTCAGATAGATTTGATTTTTGGACTGTTGTATGGCCATTAATTACTCACCGCCGCCAGGCATTGCGGCCGCCAGCGCGTTTGTCTCGGCCGAGGCACGTCCACACTAACCGAGCTGCCGCGCGCGGCAATATCCTCGCGAGGTGGTGCGACTGGAGTAGACACGGCTATTGGCTGTAATGTTTTGGGCTGCTACCAATCCTCCCTAGATGGTTTTGGAATCTCTCAGATAGATTTGATTTTTGGACTTTTGTATGGCCATTAATTACTCACCGCCGCCTCTCAATGGCCAAACCTTAGAGCCAACGGGCATTCAGTTATTTTTTGGCCAGCCTGTATACATATAACATTTTATAATATTATGTCAAGTGTAGTATAATGCTTCAAAACAACAATTTTATATACAATGTACAAGTATACAAGCTAATATCACAGCAAATTAAGGTACAATTAATGCTCAATCTTATCCTCGCTAAACTGAGAAGATATCCATGTTAACGCCCACTTCAAATTCGTCAGCATGTATTTCAAAGCTTTTGTCCAATGTTCCTCCGAGTTAAACTGGATTTTGATTGAATATGCATGCGGAGGCGATGCTGTATCTTCAATCTTCCCTTTATCTATTCGGTACGGAAGACAGAAGCCTGTATTGCCCTTCTCAACTTGTTCCTTAAACTGTTGCAGGCAATCCAGAAAAGCGACCATTGCCGCATCAAATTTTGTATCCCAAAGAAACCTGAATCCACCTGAACCGTACAACGGTAAAACCTTTTGATCTTCTAAAACTTCTATGTATGAATGGTTCCCAAATGGCACAAGACGGTATCGCTGAAAGCAGAAATTTATTTTCTTTGCTAAAGATGAGAGTAATAAGACAGTTTGGCCCCAAGCTGCATTTATTTCGGACCAGTCAACGGGAGCGGTAGGTAATCTTCCGAGTCTAAAATTGTTTATAATACCAAATTGCCCGGAATCTGAAATATGGAATGTAGCTTTGAAAATATTCGTCTTTTTAAGCTTCTCCAGCTGTGTCTGAGTATAAGCAAGCTGGCATTCGTAAAACTTCATCTGGTCTTCGGTAATCATCAAATCTTTGCGATATCTTGTATATTCCCTCCAATAGACATCCTGTTCCTTTTCAAGTCTCTCTTTCTCTTTCTCTTGAATCTCGATTTCATCTTTCATAGCCTTCTCTTCTTTTTGCAAAGCGGATAACTCTTTCAATAATCTATCTTGTTCGTGCTTCATGTCTTCTAGATCTTTCTCAAGCCCTTCTAAGTTTAAATCTTCTTTGTCATTTTCTAGCTTCTTCAAATAGTCGCTATAGTCTTTCCATTCTGCTTCAGTTAATCTCAACTGGTTGTCCATAAGCTCTAGTAGTGTGTCCGTACATTCATCACACAATGGATGGTCCACATCAGAATTGTTCGATAAACAGTCAAATAAAGTCGCTTTTACGTGCAACTGATGCCCTACTGAGGTAGTTTCCCAGCCGTCTGATATCACCATGAAACCGTTCGCTCCATTTCCTGATTCTGACATACGAAATGGGGGCACATAGTGCTCCAAACTGGATGATTGCATATCCAAATCAGTCTCATTATTGCGACGAATCTGTAATGTCAAATCAGCAATTGTATGCTCCCCCAAGTTGTTCAAAGATTCATCCAATTTTAAAGGCTGAAGACATCTCTGGCAGGAAAAATTCACGAAAGATTTCGAATCACTCATCTTCGACTCACTTCCGCAATTGCGTCATTTAATCAAAATGTCCACTGGTGGTAGACGGACTGTTAATAACCGTAATTATTTATTTGATCGTGTCGTTTGTGATTGTTATTTCGATTTTAATTCGAATTGATTTTCCAAACAAAGAAAATTAGCACAGCAAATCTGCAATTTATTATGACATTTCTTAGAATGACGCAAGTGACAGTCGACTGACGTCTATAGGTTTGTTTGAGGTAGTGATAAAACCACAGTGGGACTTGCGGCCATCTTGTCGAGCAAGGTGGTTTGGTTTCGGGAAAAATTTCTTATTTTATGTTTATTTTCGTGATTCAATGTGTAATATATAGCTTATTCTGCAGTGATTTAACGAACTAGTGAGCAACTAATGAAGAATTAGTCTCGAAACATGTGTAACCCCTGTTTGAGTTAGATATCCGTTAGTCCACGTGCTGTTTGTAGGGAGTAGCTATCTCCTTATAAAAAGCCTAACCTCACCGTACAACGTCCAGCTCTTGGAGCGAAATTTTAATTAATTAACCGTACACTTGTCGTATCTACTTCGACATTGGCAAAATTGTCCCAATATTGTGGACTTTTGTATGGCCAGACTATACATCATACATAATGTATTATAAAATGAAACAAATGGTAATTCTTTAAGAACTTTATTTCACTTGTAGACTAGAATACAATCTTAAACAGTTGAAACATAGAGAGCACCGTAAAGTTCACACAAGTATTTAACCCATTGAATCAGTGACCTACTTTACTTTAGGAGTACCTAGGTAGATAAATAAAAAAAGCGTAAAAAATATAAACAAAAAAAGAACCGACCACTATCCGCTATTCCAAGTGGAAGTGGCCGAGTTGCTATAAAATATATAGTGAAATCACTATAGGTGCGCCTATAATAGTTTAAGAGTTCCCTCGATTTCTCCAGGATCCCATCATCAGATCTGGACCTGATGATAATAGTGAAGTATAGTCTTTCAAACAAAAAACAATTTTCCAAATCGGTCCAGCCGTCTTCGAATAATCCATGAATATACATTAAAAAGATAGCAAAAAAAAATATCCCGACGAATTAATTGATAACCTCTTCCTTCGAAATCTTGAAATCAGTTGAAAATGTCGATAACTATAAAACGGCTATTAGACATTGTAACCTGCAGGGCCCAATCTATTGTGTACCCTGCCTCTCCCTACCCTCCTTCAGCTACCTACCTTCAATTACACCTTCCAAGTCTTCCAACCTGACAGATTGGGCCCTGCAGGTTGCAATGTCTAATACCACTTTAAATAAGGTACGTTTAAACGGCTATTAGACATTGCAACCTGCAGGTGCAGGGCCTAATCTGTTGTGTACCCTGCCTCTCCCTTCCCCTTCTTCAGCTCCCTACCGGCCCTACCTTTAATTACACCTTTAAACCTGACAGATTGGGCCCTGCAGGTTGCAATGTCTAATACCGCTTTAAATAAGGTACCTACGTTTAGATATCACGTCACTCACATCGGGTAGGCTGCATGCATCCATCTCATTGTTAAAATGAGACTGATAAAATGCAGGCCGCCGAACGTGACCGTACATACCTAAAAGCGGTATTAGACATTGCAACCTGCAGGGCCCAATCTGTCAGGTTGGAAAATGTAATTAAAGGTAGGGCCCGTAGGGAGCTGAAAGAGGAGTAGGGAGAGGCAGGGTACACAACAGATTGGGCCCTGCTGATTGCAATGTCTAATAGCCGTTTAAAATCTGACCAGAAATATATGACCATTGTCAAGAGGGCGCTTTTTTCTCATGTATATGGTGATGGCATAGACTTAAAGATATAATCCACTACTACTACTCTGCTACCTAGTATAGTAACAAATAGTGTACTACTAGTAGTACTAGTACCCTATTTGTTACTAGATGGAGTAGCAGTGCAGGTGACATTCCCTCTTACATTTTCGGTATCTTTAGGGGTCTTTCGGACAGAGGCAAAAAGTTCTTAGGCTGTGCTGCTCTACTATATAAGTTACTCTATTGCCCTAATAGAGCACCTCACAGTTTGTCTTAATTTATACTACAGGGTGTTTGTTTATCCTCTAGCCTATTTGTGCGAGGTAATTGGGTAAGCCATATTGAAGAACTTTTACTATGGGACGAACTCCGAATCACTCGTATTCAGCGCTACATTTAAACTTTATAATTTACTCAACTTCCAATCTCCCAATTTTCCAATTTTTTGTATAAGAAATTCACAATTTCTCATACAAAAAATCACAATCCAATTAAATTGCAATCTTCTAGTCACCTTTATTACAATAACTGAATGTAAAATAGTATGTCAGAAAATATATAAACTTACAATCTAACAGGAAGGTACTAAATGAGGTAAAAACATGAGAAATAGTAGGATATAACACTCTAATAATAAAATCAGTTCCTAATACTTAAATGAGTTAACAAAATAAAATCTTTTTTCTTAAAAACTAGTTTAAAATATTTACAACAACGCATTACTTGTGCATTTTTATAAAGGATAATTACTGGATAGAATAGAAATATTTTAGATTACGCTTAAGTGCCTCGAATATTAATTTTTATATCTAGTCGTAAAATTCAGTCCGATCATCTTAGGCATATTTAATATATTTAGTCTTTCCAACTATCTCCGGCACTAGAAAAAGTAGCAAAAAAATACAGTGAAAAAATGTTTTTTTTTTCACTATTTTTGTGACGGAAATGGCAGTTCAGTTAATTTTTTCCCCAATTATCATAATCCATATTTGTAAAATCTTAAATACGTATTTTTCCTGAAATTCTCTGATAGGCTTAGTCAAAACGGAAAGGCCGGGTTTTTTGCAAAAGTCTAAACGACGGGGTGTGTGAGCATACACACCCCTATGCAATGCAATGTGAAAACCAACTTATGCCCCATTGCTAAGATAATGGGGTTCTTGCAGTTGGTGGTAGTAGGAGTTAGGTAGCAGAGCAGGAGCCAGAGCGCCTTGAGGGCCTGCGTATTGGGCTGGTACTAGCATCTCTCTGAAAAAAAGAGTTTATTTCTCAAAAAAAGGCCTCGAGTTGGTATCTAGCGAAAAGGTGCCCATACTTACGGTAACGCGACAACATTGGATTGAAATTTCAGAAACATGAAATAATTGTGGAGTTCCATAACTAAAGGGTCTTTATGCTTGGTTTTCAATTGTGTATGGATACTTAATCTACGTTAAATAATTAAGCTATAGGTAGGTACCTAATACAATTAAGAAAACCAACAAAAATGAGCATAAGAATCTTTTAGGTAGTGAACGCCACTGATATTATAATATATAAGTAATTTAATTTTAATGTCTTATACTTATACCCATTTTTACTGACGATAAATGAGAAAGGCCACTGGTTTGGTTAAATGTCATAATGTCACTCAATATGAAAAGACAAAAAAAACGTATAAAAACATAGACAATCATAGACAATAAGAAGCAATAAAAAAGTGCAGTCTTGCACACCCATTCCAATTAAATTATTTTTTAAAATATTTTAATTTATCACTTATAAAAACTAAATGTAAATCTGAATTTGGCCCATGTGGTACTTATAGGGCCGAGGATTCAATTTCATTCAATTCACATTTTACATTTTGATTCAACATACAAAGAGAAAAATAGAGAAATAAATGATGAAAAATGCATGGTAAATATTTATATCAATCATTCGATATTTATACCAGTCGCTTTTCGGCGAAGGAAAACATCGTAAGAAAATCAGACCTAATTCCAAAAAGGTCTAGTTTCTCCTCTGGGTTGGAAGGTCAGATGGCAGTCACTTTCGTAACAAGTGTCTGCGCTAATTCATGGGATTATGTTGTCAAGCGGACCCCAAGTCGAAATAAACGCTAGCAGGAAGAAGAAGATAGAGAATGGTAGACACTTAGAATTATCAAAAACTGGCTATCTTAATTTAAACGTATTACCTATGTCTTGAAATTTATACAGTTCATTACTATTCTAATTAGCGTAACGAAGTGTCAAACGTAGCATAAAAGGTATACGACCTCAAAAAGCTTAAATAAATAAAATCGCTCAACGAAACGGCACGTCCCGACCATAAAATACCAGTAGAGCATAAATTATAAACAAAGGCCGAAAAAATATTCCATAGGTATTCAAAAGTCGCAATCTCATTGGCTACTGGCCGGTAGTTTCTTTTTCAGTTTTATTTCGTTTTCGTGTTTTGGGAACCTGATTTTTAGCTACTTGTCGTGTCTGTGTGAATTGTAGGTGGACCGTTCTCATTTTACAGCAACAATTTGATGAAACTTTAGGTTTTTCAAGCACCATTCAAATGATAATGGTATGAAATTAAATAAAAACTAGGTACAAAAAAACTACAATGCTTTTTAAATGGTTTTTTTTTCACGTCGTCACGGGTGTTTCTGAGTGGTTGAAACTAACACACAGCCCCACTTTTTTAAAAACAATATTTTATAATAAAGAAGCCCGCAAGTATGCTTTATTATACCATGTTCTTTAATTATTCGTATCGTATCAATATCAATTAAACTACACTATAAAAGCTGTATACTGAAATATAATAGGTACATTTCAGTGGCGGCGCGTCCATAGAACACAATTCCCGCCGGCTTGCCTAATTTTCCTGCACCTGAGCAGTTTTCCTACAGCTCATAAAGAAATTTTAAGCTTAATTAAGCTCCGGCTTGCCTACGAAAAATGTTGACCCACCGCCACTGGTACATTTAAATGAGGGTAGGTACTTAATTCAAGATATTTTTTGCATCACTATAAAATTCGCTGGCAAAATCGATAAGTGGACGAAAATAAAACCCTAGCCCTACTTAGTTTGATTAGGCTTTTAAGTTGCACCATGTTAGATAATGGCTATAAACTAAAGTTTTCCAATATTTTTTTCTAATTCCTCTAAACAAAACTCCACACAAATTGCCACCGGTCATTTCAAAGCCGCCATACGCACATGTGGTCAACTGAATCCATAGAAGTGTCTCTTTGATAAATGATTTGTTCTAAACAATGGACATCAACTTTAGAAAAAGGTCTTTTTAGGGGCGGAATAGTCATTTGTTACTGTAATTTAGTATTAACATGTGTTTTGTTAATGAGGGTCACAAATTAATCTTAGAAACTTTTTTTACTCATCTGTCAAATCATTCTTTTATACAAGCTTGACCAATGCAAAGCAGTGACCTCATTGTCTTAATAAAGTCGTGGTAAGATAATTATGAGCATCTCACCCGTTCAACTACTTCTGCTGCGGACTGTACAAATGGTAAGCACGGCTTAGACTAAACATTAATAATCTCGCTTTTAAACCCGCCGCTATCTAATGTATGTATAGAAACACGTTAGGTAAGTAGGTAACACATAATTTAACTAACCAAAAACTTTTCGCCTTATCGATATTTCAAATTAAAATAATCAAAACAAAATACTGCACGCCCAAACAATCATCGTAACATTCGAATATGTACTTCATCACATCGGAATAAACTCCAAACTATATCGTAGTTCAAAGGCATTGAAGTATTTCATAAACATTCCGTGTTTAAAAAACAAAAAGACTCATGTAAGATTGGAAGTATGTCAGTTTGAAACTCAGTGTAGCGTGCTAAGGTCGAATTTAGAATGAATAGTTTTAACCTGTACCATCTTTGTTTTTTGTAAGTGACCTCTACGAGTCTACATGGGCCGACAAAGGACAACAAAGCTTTCAAAGGAAGCAATAAATTTAACTTATTTATTAGGCAAATAATAGCTGGTAGCCGTAGTACTCTCAAGTTAGAAAATTATGCATATTCTTGAGTACCTCAAGTAAAGTTAAAAAAGTATTAATTATCCTTCGGGAACAATAATAAAAAGTTCTGTATTGAGGCCAATAAACAGTATTTTAAATGATTTTTCAAACGGAATTCATGTCTGCTTCCGGATCCATTTCAACATAATATTCATATAAATATTGTTACATTTTGTATGGCCGGTGGCCTGCAGAGTGATATACAGGCTTATTTTCAACATATTAAAACTTTAGCTTAAAATATATACCATTTTAAGCTCGAAATAGCATGGTAAATGGTTCAGAGCTGAATTGAAAAAAAATCATGAAGAAACATTTATTTTCACGTCGTCCATAAGTTTGACCAAAATTTCAACTTAAATCCGGAGGCAGTAAAATTAAACATAAAAACAAAATAAAAATACGTACCTTTTTGTAATTGTGCTTACAAATCACAAAAAAGGAAAAATTACCCACCGTAATACATACTCTGGAAGAATATAACCAACTTTTGGCAGTTAAATAAGTATTATTTTTTTACTCACGGTCTATTTATCTGCTGTGGTGTCCTGTCTCGCTGTCTGCGATTCTTGAACCAGTTGGAGACCTGCGTGAGGGTCAGCCCGGTCTTACGTGCTAGGGCTCTCTTTTCGTCTGGTGTGGGGTACCTGGGCAAAGGAAATTGTATTTAAATGCTGATTCTAGATAGCTTTCATCATCATCGCCCTGGTGAGATTTTTTTATGCCAAAACTTTTCCTGTAGTTAGTTAGCAGTGCGGCGCGTCCATAGAACACAATTCCCGTCGGCTTTCCTAGTTTTCAGGCACATGGGTAGTTTGCCTACATATTATGAAGAAATTAGAAGCCACATTCCTTTCCACAGGCCTTCACCCAAAGAGGGGTTCATATCAAGGAAAACTAGGAAAAAACAAAATTATTTATTTACTTACATATTATTTTATTTATTATTTGCTTACAACTAAAACATGTAATACTTAAGCTTTGATATGAATAAACGGCTTTTTTTTTTTAGAAGCCACATTAAGCTCCGGCTTGCCTAAAGAAAAAAATTTACCCACCGCCACTGGTAGTTAGACCTACTGGGGGGAGATTTTTGAGATATGAGCGCTCGAATCTGACATTCAGAACTCTGTCTAAAACATAAAGCTCTTGCTCTAAGGTCTAAAACGATGAAATAGTAAAAACAATAGGAATTTAAGATCATGATTGTTAAAACTTAATTTCTTGCGAAAGTAATGGTGCGTGTTTTTTTAATGTCGAGCTTAATTTCCTTGAATTTGAGCGCTCCAAAGTCAAAAAATGGCCGCAAAAAAAGTAAATATCAGTGGCGGGGCCGGCGGCTATTAGAGCAGTGAGCTTAGGCAGTGGATCGATTTTCCAAGTGTTCCTCAAGGAAAACTTGGAAAACCGATCAAAAGAAAAAGAAAGTTAAATTAGCTCACAAAACAGCTCACTCAATATTCCATGACCTACCTATTTCGATAATAGCATTCTTTCAAGGCGTTCCTGCTCTTCTCTTTGAAACAGTACACCGTCTCTTCGCCATCCCAGATGGTCTTTGGCAGAGGGTATTTCTTCCTAAGCCTATATTTATCCACAGCACCTGTATATAAATAGGTAATGATTAAATAACAAGCCAAGCTTAAATGGAATCTAAGAATATGATTACAAACTTAGTAGACTAGATAAATAACAAAAACTCCGTTTTTTTTTCAGAAATTTTATGAATTCGACGATCGTGTTTTTGCCCCCTTTTACCCCTTTTATAAAGTCTTTAAAATATTTAATTTAAACTTTCGTGAGCAATGCGCTACGAGCCGGTTCAAATAGCACTCCTAGTGCTTGAAGATGGAGATCTAGGATCTCCTAAACATGGCGCGCGAAGTGACCAAACGTCAGCGACTAGTCGCCTGCGATTTTTAATATATTGCGGTTTTTGATTCCATCGATTGATTTCGTTGCACCTACCTAGACGACAATGTCTCGAAATCGCGCATGAGTTTTGTGTCAAAATAGCGCCGATTGTAGAGGCCATTTAATATGCCTTTAATTTAGTCTATGGTCTTACCCAGTTTCCTCCCTCGAACTTTCTCAGCCTCCTTATAGTGAGCTTTGAACCATAGAGTTTGTAGAGCGTTGTGGTGTTTTGGCGGGAAGGCGTGAGCTTCGAGTATTGCGTAGAGCTCTTGAAATGCGCCTCTATGGTACGCTACCAGTGCACGGGCCCTGAAAATTAGTAGCAGTTTAGAACCACGTATCGAAAGTATTTTTATACCTATGTAATAAATAGTAGATTGTATTACAAGGGAGCAAAATGAGTTATTTCGGTCGAGGGTAGCGTGTTGAATCCCGAACGAAGCGAAGGATTCCAGAATAGAATCCCGAGCGTAGCGACGGATTCTAACGTGGAATCCTGAGCGTAGTGACGGATGCGAGTGACCCGAGATCGAAATAATTTTGCTACCGCGTAGTACACCTTACTTTTCACTCCTTCTATGAGAAAAACGAAAACAAAGGTACTAAACTAGCTATCTGCTAGAAAGATAAGCTATATGTTGTCTCATTTTAATCGGTTGAAAAGACAAGGAAAATTAAAAATGGGCAATGGGCTCCATGTAAATGGGCAACAAATTACCCTTTTTCGAATAGTAGGGATGAAAATATAATTTGAGCATTCAGTTATAGTTATAAAGCGTCCCAAAATTTTCATATATTTTTCGTTACCCAAAGCCTGACATGTTCCTTTTTAGCCCTGATATAGTGTCGCTACAAACAGCTTACATATAGCAACAATACGTGTACGTCATGAATAGTCGGGACAGTGTGTATTGGCATCGTGCAAGAGCGAGAGAGATATACATTATTACTTGTGAATTTCAGGTAGGTACTTTTTATATTTAAACCCCATACTGTGCAATAGCAATCGCAAGTACTCCCTACTACCGGTAAAACCAAGATCTTTTGTCAATTCGGTAAGCAGAGTTTTTACAGTTCCTACTATGCTTTCGCACGAATTTTGTTGTTTGGAAGTTGTCTATTTTTATAAATATTTTTGATTGTAGCACTACAGACGCCTTAAATGGGAAAAATAATAATTTAATAATTAATATACATATTTAGTACCTAACTAACTAGTTTATAACAACCGCACTATGAATATCAGGACCCGTCATGTCAACAACTAATTTCACAACATTGTTTAATGGAATGCTACTGAATCCCTCATCCTTTTTCTGTGACAGGTATTTTTATGTATTTTGTTTTGTATCGGTGTACAATTTTTTGGGCATTTTGATTGCAAAAACTATTATTATCCTGAAATATTCACAATTATTTTCGATTTGTTTACATCGGTGACATTTAATGACTTTCAACGTCTGTTGTCAAAAACAATCATTGTCATTAAAATAAATTAGTTCCATCAAAAATCCGTAACATGGCGAGGGCTAAAAAGGAACTTGTTAGGCTTTACTTCCATTCCGTTACCGCCAAGTCATATATTAGAAAATTAGATGCGGAATTGATAAAATAAAACCCTCCATTATGCGTGGTCCGACACGCACATGGCTCGTTTTTGTTAATTACAACTAAGAAAACAACTTTAATCCTGACTTGATTTTAATACGATTATAATATAATCAAGTAATCATAGCCATCAAACGTCCACTTCTCATGAAAATATGTATTCCCATCATGAAAACAGACCCACACATCCTCCTATTCAAGCATTCGTGGAAAACATACCTGAGTACAGTTTCACTTCCACGAAGCAGCTCGCTCGGCGGCAAACTCCATAGAAACTCCGATAATTTCTCTATATCACCCTTCTGCTGTAACGCCTCACATACGCATTGAACTTGCTCGAAATTGAAGTTCAAACACCGTCTCGTGTTCTCATTCTCAGCGAAGTACGACTGCTGTACTCTCTCTCTTTCCACCGGCACTTCGTATGTCTGCTCCGTCATACGCAGCAGCGTCAGGTTAGGTTCGTTCTGGTAGTTGATTTCTTCGTTGAAATTGGAACGCATGCGATCGTCGAATGTTTCTGAAGCTGTTTCTTCGTTGTTTTTGAAGCGTTCGACAAGTTCCTTGAATTCGCGGACGTATGGCAGTTTGGATTCGTAGCAGTCGCGGAATTTTTTGTTGCGTTGTGGGGTTAGGCAGTTGTCGAATGTCATTTTGTTTGAATCTAAAAGAAGTTTGGTTAGTTAGACAAAATTGTTTATCAACGTTTCTGAAAACTTTTCTAGTAGATACCTACTCTAAAAATTATAGAAAATGTTGACAACATCAATTAACTCTCTATACTTCAGCGACACTTCTACCCCCAACCATCTGCAACAGAGCTGTCTTTGAGCCACCTACACACCTAATTTACCAAGTTCTTGCCGGTAATAATTTTCACGGGTGTAGATTAGTACCGGTGATAGCTTTCGACGTTCATATGTGCATTGTACAGTCGCTATCAGATATATCGGAACGACCAAAGTGGTCATAAATATTGCTATTGTCAAGGCGATAAAGCGCATTTTCAGATATTTTTGAGTACCCTGGCCGCTCCGATATTTTTGATGGCGACTGTAGCTAATGTGCTTACATATTTTTACAGATAATATGATCATACATGAAGCTGTTGTTGGAAAAATGTTAATGCAGTTTAATTGAAGAATAAACCTGTGACTAGTGAAAACACTGAAATCGTATAAGTCAAATTGATCCAACGAAAAAGGGCACAAGTTCCGTACATTTTATAGAACTTGTGCCTTTTTTCACGGAGCCAGTTTGACTTATTTTTTTCACTAGACCCACAGAAACCTTCCTCTTTCCTTTTGACCTTTTTCGATTTTATATAGGTACAAGGTGTAACA
Source organism: Pammene fasciana (assembly GCA_911728535.1). NCBI lineage: Eukaryota > Metazoa > Arthropoda > Insecta > Lepidoptera > Tortricidae > Pammene > Pammene fasciana. The sequence goes on from OU452283.1 coordinate 9,230,906, forward strand.
AAAATACAGATGATCCTTTTAAGGACATAATTGGCATCGTATTCTAACTATGAAAAAGTCCGTTTTTTTTACGAAAAACAATTTTGGATTTTTATGGAGGGTTGGCTGACGACGTGTCCCATACAAAATATTTTTTTTTCGCGTCGAAAAAATTTTTTCTTACCTTTTCTTACTCGCAATACAATACCAACAATGCCCTTAAACGGATCACCAGTATTTTTGTTACATCCTGTATGTAATTGCTCTACACATTGTCTTCGGTTCGCGCTTGGGCCTAAAACCATGTACGGGAAAGACATACAAGTAATAAAAACTAACCTTTCTGGTTATCGAAGGGGAACAGCGAAGTTTCCGACTCGTCGGAGTCACTGGCGGGGCTGAGACAGCTGCCGCAGTCCATGGCCGTGGATTTCATTCCCGAAGCTGCAACAGGAAATACTGTTAACATACCTATGACAAGCATAGGCTACGGAATCCGCTTATCATCAGCGTTCGGGATTATAGTAGGGTAGAAATTACACTTACATATTTAAAGTCATGAGTAGACGGAATAAGTATTTTTTTATGTAGCTTAGTTAATTGAGAACCAAAATTGAATTTCTGTGGGGTTTACTCGTTTTAAAAGTAATGGAGTAGATCCATACGTTTCATTACAGTTGACATGTCGATAAAAAACCATAGCCTACGGTCGTTTGCAACTCTACGGATGTCACATTCGTGTTTAAGTAAATGAAAAGAAATTTGAAATTAGACAAATACTCCCTTAAAATTCAACGTAACTTCAATTTAATAATTATTACCCTACCTCTTAGTGCAATGGTTGCCTAGTGTAGTTTTCGTTAACTGATCATTCAAATCAATCGCAAATAACCAAACCTTTAACCTCATTATACCTATATCCAGCCAAATAGTCAACCTTTACTTGTCACTGATTGTTAAAGATAATAGACATTTTTTTTAGTTATATAGACAATACCTAATTGATAAAACCGAGTTTCGTATAAAAAGACACGCGCGAGTCAAGTCAAAATATGTACTGAAAAAATTGTGTCGGTTCGTAAAATACCAGTGTGTTGCCAAAACATCCTCATAGGATGTCTATACTTTCATATTCATAAGCAATGAATGGTAAGTAATTCGAAGCGGAATGGAGGATATTCAATTTAAATAAACAAACGGTTTTACACGGTTTCGGTCATTTAACACGGAAAAAAATAGTGCTAGCAAAGTACCAATTTGGCTCGGTCAAGATATTTTTAGTTGCATACAACCAAGACATATTTAAAACTCGGAATAAAGCTTTGTTAATGAAAAACAAGCGATTACTGCTAAACGTTTTTGGTTATTTTAACCAAGTAGGTACTAATTTGAATCCAAATAAGTGTCCTAGTAAATATAACCCTTACCTGATTCCCTTATTTATTTTTAACTAATGGTATATTTAGTTTTACATGTACATATACATTAGCCAAGTTGACTTCTTTGATTTTAGCATCGAACTTTGCAGGGTCCATGCGAAGCGAGTCACTCGGTTGTAAATAGCAAAAAGTTATTTATATTAGCTAGCTGTTTCATTTTTTCAGTGTAGGTAGATTTTCGTTACCGCTAGGAAAGACGCTCTTTATCATTTGAAATCGGTGAGCAAAATCTCATTTTCATTTCTCATGCTCTAAACGTGATTGATGATATGAAGCGAGTGGAAAGTTATTCATTTCAGCCCTTGAGAGTTATTGAGGTCCAATTTTTTTTACGCGATTGGCGATAGCATTTGGCTCAAAATAGATTTGTCGTAGGTATGATTTCCATTATTATAAACAGTGAGGGATTTATTGTCGGTTTCTTGAATCAAGAAAATAGTAATAGTACATTGTTGTAGAGGCTGGATAGTAAGCTATAGGTGGATCGAGTTAGTTCGAGGGCCGCCCCGCCAGGGGAGGCTCTCAAAGATACGAGTCCACCTATAGCGCTTTCGGCCGAGACATTACATAGTGCTTTTCACAACTACTGTGAGGAAATAAAAAAAATATTAATTGGCATAACAATACAAACACTTTAATAGATACTATAGGTATATTGAAGGTTCATGTGCTTTTCGCAAGCACGATAAAGTAAACGAGCATGTAACTTTCTGCAAATAAATGCTTCTTTTCGCCATCCTTCCATAATATTAATTGTTTGTCGGATATTATATTGTATACAAAATATCACTGTTCATGGGCCTTCTTATTTAGGACGCGATTTCACTGGTAACAAATTTCTAGCGACCGCCTGTTTCTTGAATTTCGGTGGGCGCGGGCGCCAGCGTATTAATAACATTTTCTACACTCATTGAACTTTTTTACTGCATAAATACAACTTTCTTGTTTTTCAGTCAAACATTATCCAATTCAATATGTATTTTTCCCGCTCCACCTTTTTAACTTTTTTTTCACTTTTAAGAAGCGTTTTTACGTTGTTTGCTTCAATCATGCTTCAATCCGACTCACTCCCTACCCACTTTTTGATAGAAAACCACAAACGGTTAAAAAGGTAAAAACGCCTTAAGGGTGATCTGAATGGGTTTTGACGTTTCTTTTTTTAAACAAGTAAATTGGTTCGATAAACAACCTTATTTTATTTAAGGATGAAAAAGTAATGCCAAAAAAAGACCTTTTAATATTTTAAATGATTCTCATTGGTGGGTCGAATGCAATGACATAACTGGATTTTAATGTACACTATGACATTTCATAGCTGTAAAATAGCAATTATAGTAGCGTTAGTTCAGGTGCTACAACAATTGCTTACTTTCCAACTTGAATTTTGATCTTCTTTTGCCACTTTTCCGAACAGTGGCGTGAAAAAGTATATTTCATTCATATATCTTCCGTATCTATGAATTCACAAAACACGACATGCGTTTACGTTTACAAATATAGTTTCATTTTAATGTTTTCTTTCAGGGGATCAATGTTACTCTGTGCGTCCATAGGAAACACCTTATAGATAACCCTACACGTGATCCCTGGGTGGTGCTAAAAGAGAACAAACTTGGCAGCTGCACTGTCCCATCTGGACCTCGCAGCACTCACTGGAATTTCTTCACCATCTACTTTCCCACTACTATTACCACCTGACAGAAGAAATGCCTATCTATATCCAGTGACGTGTAGCCATACGATAAATAAATAAATAAGAGCCAACCAATAGATATTTGATGATGAAAACTATTCAATACACTTGAAAGAAGATTCAGGAGAAAATTATTAATAATTAATGTAATATTGTATATTTAGTGTAATATAGGTAAACTTTAGGCTGATACTTGACTCCACAGTCAAACTTAATGTAGTTTTGTGGAGCACTGTAAATAATTATATTTGTTACCTTGTGTTCTTAATAAAAAATAAAAAAATTAAGCCAGACCTAGAGTACTAAAACTTAGCAAGCCTATAAAAAACTTTGCCCCTTTCTAACAAATATCAAATTGATGAATTATCAACAGACTAATTACGAACGGCATTTTAGCATTGACAATGCCAAGTGTTAATGAATAACATCATAATTTCTGTAGATTATTATTATTAGAAACAGTTAAATGGTTAAAAAAAATATGTGTAAAAATAACGGCGGCGCGCCTATAGAGCTTGATTATTACCGGCATGCTTTAACGACTATCGAGAACCTTTTATATATTTCGAGAAATATAAAGCGCGTTAAATATGCTCCGGGTTGCTTGCCGTAGGTACATGTTTGATGTAAGGTAATACAAATAATTATTTATTTCTTTTATTAATAAGAAAGTTTTATGTTTTTACAAATATTCGTTCGTAACGTTGATTAGTTTTTAATCCAATAAATGCGCATTACCTATAAACCTACGAAATTGTAAGATACAATATCTAAAGTGTTAAAAGCATTGTAGCTTACATATATGCAAAAGTTATGGATTTCTGATGCATATGTTTTCGTCTACTCAGACAATTTTCTTAAGTTTTCCCATTTGTACAGAAAAGTAGTTTTAGACAAATATTCAACAACGTTTTATAATAATATGATAATATTTAGATTATTCATGAAAATATCCTACACAAATGCAATTACAGTGGAAACTGGATAAGTGGAACCTGGATTAGTGGAAACCCTTCACAAGAAGGGTAGTTTGTTTCGTTGACATTATGGTTTGTGTTTAAACTACGTATTTTGTATGAGATCACACATCGTTCAGTTTGGTTCTTTTAGCTGTGGCGCGGTGCCATGCTGTTAGGAGTGATTTTGTTTAAATATAAGTTACTTCATAACAAAGGACAGTTATTATTTTTGTATAGGTACGAGTACTGTGGATTATTTACAGTATTGCTTTTATTAAAGTCAGGATTGCATACCAACTTTTTTTAATACATATCTACATACATATTTTATAATAGATGATTATCTTTTATTTGACCATATACGTGACCTCTATAAGCGACATTACTAGCATCAACAACCTCTGTTAGCGAGAGCCTCTGTAAGTGAGATAACGTTCTATTTGAACCTGGTTAAGTGGAAAACTGGATAAATGGAAAACCTGGATAAGCGGAACTAAACAGCCGGTCCCTTGCGATTCCACTTATCCAGTTTCCACTGTATTTTATAGTAAAAGTAATACCATTCTGAAAAACGTAAAAAAAAAACTCATTTTTGTATGCCACATATTTTTATTACAAAAACATATGGTGAGACTAGGGTTATTCCTAGGGAAAGCAACATGGCCTAGCTATATATTGACCGTTCAATTTTGAGTCTACAAGAACAAATGTGCAAGAGGAGAGCCCAACTTTATTTGGGCAATGGTTTTGGAAAATCCATTTTTTCAGCAACAATAGTCTCTTAGGGTTTTCATTATACAATTAAAATAAACTACATTAAACACTACTATTATTGGCCCCATTCATTAATCATCAGAAGTATCCGTGTAAGAATTATTCCGATAAATGTAAAAAAAATCTTCGTACTAGACGAATTCCATTGCATCGGGGCTAGTAGCTGTATCGATAAGCTTTCGGATCATAATAATATAAGTATATAAATGAAAGAAAAATGAACTAGGTACTTAGTAGCGCTAACTGTTGCACATGTTTGTGAAAAGCTGTGCTAATTATTTAAGAATCACTCAAATTGCAATTGAAGGACGTTTATAATTCTCACATAAATATACCTACAATTAGAATAAAGCTGCAAGTCACCGAGTTGCAGCGGCGGGAAAGTTACAAGTTTACAACACACGAATCCTGAAGAAGAATGCCCGACGTGTTTGAAACCTATCACGTTAATTTTAACTTCCAATGAATTTACCCGTTGTAGGTAATTAAATTTATGTTTAATGATATAGATGTCTATTTATATTCTAATTAAGTTCAAAATTCCAGCTTTTAATCTTCTTTGAATCTATGATAGGTATTTAAAAAAACAATCTAGCATCTGGTTAAAATCTCTTAAATAATAACATAGGTATCTACTTCTAGCGAAAAAAATCTAGGCCAAATACGTTTTAGCATTTTACATGGGTATGTATCGGGTGCCGCTGTGACCCGGGTCGGGTAGCCTGGGGTTAGGGCGTCTACGTCTGCCGCGAATGCAGAAGACGCTGGTTCGATCCCAGCCCTGGGCACTGGAGGCTCACTTTTTCCTTTGTATATAACATCTATTTTACTTTAACACAGACCTAGCCAAGCGCCTAATTGACGCAACGGGTGACCAGAAGGCTGGGGCATACTTTGTCCAACGCATCGGCATTGCTGTCCAGCGCGGCAATGCCGCTAGCCTTCTGGGCACCCTTCCGTTTGGCACTGATTTGGAGCCCATTTTTTATTTGTAACTTTTATTTTGTAGGTTTTAGTTTAGTATTAGTTTATTTTTAAGATTTGTTAGTTGTAATTTATTTTTAGGTTTAATATTAGTTTTTATTTTATGTAAATGGTTGTAATATTCAATAAAGTGTCTTTAACACATGTACTTTTTTTGTTGTTCAAATTTTTTTTTAGTTATTAGTTACAATTTAAACAGTATTTTCCGTGATTGGTGTTAAAAATATTTTTTTAAACAGGTGTGACGACATAATTATAATGCTTAATTAAAAGCCCTATAAAATTACACCTTATGACAAGTAGGTAAATAATAGATATATGTATATGTACTGTGACGGTAAATAGAATATCCCACTTCCGAAATTAAATTAATCAAAAGTATTAACTAACTCAAATAATTAAATCAGCATAAAAAACTCACCTTAACACAATTTATTATAAAAAATCACAAACACTTAAAAACACCAAAATAACTGTCACACACCCTCGCAGCGCGGGCACTAAGGGTCATATGACATGGTGTAGGCTTTCACTGTGCGAGCGAGACGGAACAGAGGCGGGGCTTGTAGCTGGCTGAATGCGCGATGAAAATAATTGTTTTTTTTTAACTGACCTCTATGGTCCCGCCTCGCGCCTTTTTGAAGTTTTTGAGCTTTGACCGTTCAAAGTTCGAAACGTAGCTTATCTACCTATTGGATTTGGTAAAAAATAAGAGGCAAATTGATTTTAGGACTTAAAATATTTATTATTATTTTATCTTTAAAATTATTTTTACGATTTTTTTGTAACAACTGATAGCGGTGAATATAAAAAACTTAGAGCATAATATATTTTCTGACTTTTTTTTCAATTCTATCATAAAGAATGTTTAAAAATAAGCCTAAACCGTCGGATATAATTTTTCTTAATAATTATGTATCACTAGTATAAACAGAGACGTCGAACTTACAAGTAAAAAGAATTGACCAAAAATATCTGACACAATACTACACGGAAAAAAGGATATCTTCAACCAAGAATACCAATACGAAAATATTATTGTGTAAACATAAGTAAATATTCGACTACTGTATACTGTTATAATTTTTATTACTGTACAATTTTTATTTTTGGTGCAATAATAGTACATTGTTGTAGAGGCTAGAAAGTAAGCTATAGGTGGATCGAGTTAGTTCGAGGGCCGACCCGCCAGGGGAGGCCCTCGAAGATACGAGTCCACCTATAGCGCTTTCGGCCGAGACATTACATAGTGCTTTTCACGACTACTGTGAGGAAATAAAATATAAAATGAATTGGCATATACAAACACTTTAATATATACTATTTATAGGTATATTGACGGTTCATGTTTTTCACAAGCACGATAAAGTAAACGAGCATGTAACTTTCTGCAAATAAATGCTTCTTTTCGCCATCCTTCCATAATATGAATTGTTCGTCGGATATTATATTGTATACAAAATATCACTGTTCATGGGCCTTCTTATTTAGGACGCGATTTCACTGGTAACAAATTTCTACGCCTGTGCAGTTTCTTGAATTTCGGTGGGCGCCTGCGTATTAATTTATAACATTTTCTACACTTATTGAACTAATTTTTACTGCATAAATACAACTTTCTTGTTTTTCAGTCAAACATTATCCAATTCAATTTGTATTTTTCTCTCTCCACCTTTATTACTTTTTTTTTAACTTTTAAGAAGCGTTTTACGATGTTTGCTTCAATCCGACTCAAACGGCTATTAGACATTGCAACCTGCAGGGCCCAATCTGTCAGGTTGGTAGGTATAATTAAAGGTAGGGCCCGTAGGGAGCTGAAGGAGGGAGAGGGAGAGGCAGGGTACACAACAGATTGGGCCCTGCAAGTTGCCATGTCTAATAGCCGGTTCACTCCTTACCCACTTTTTGATAGAAAACCACAAACGGTTAAAAAGGTAAAAACGCCTTAAGGGTGATCTGAATGATTTTGACGTTTCTTTTTTTTAAACAAGTAAATTGGTTCGATAAACAACCTTATTTTATTTTAGAATGAAAAAGTGGTGCCAAAAAAAGACCTTTTTAATGTTTTAAATGATTCTCATTGGCGGGTCCAATGCAATGACATCTGGATTTTACATTTCTACTATGACATTTAATTGCTGCAAAATAGCAATTCTTGTAGTGGTTGTTCAGATGCTACAGCAATTGCTTACTTTCCAGCTTGGATTTTGATCTTCTTTTGCCACATTTCCGAGCAGGTGGCGTGAAAAGTATATTTAATACGGTTAAAATACGACAAATCCAAAAATCTCTCGGACAGTCCTGAAATTTGGTATGTGTATTAATTAGACGTGCTATTTTCATGTCCAGACCATATGATGTTCCGGGACCTCGAGGAATCGCCAGCACCTTGGAAAATGTCGTCCATCCCGAATAATTTCGCCTTTAACTCTTAAACCTCGTATTCTTCGGAAATATGTCCTAGGGCAACATTAAAGCCTATTAAAATCTGCACATTACAGTCCTATATGTCTAATTCGTAATTTTGAAAGTTCCATATCAATGAAATATGCCATGGGAAGGTATTGACCAAATATATCACTTGTACGAGGATTTTCTCTGAGAAAATGCAATTTATTCGCAAACACATATAGGACTGTATTGTGCAGATTTTAATAGGCTTTAATGTTGCCCTAGGACATATTTCCGAAGAATACGAGGTTTAAGAGTTAGAGGCGAAATTATTCCGGATGGACGACATTTTCCAAGGTGCTGGCGATTCCTCGAGGTCCTGGAACATCAAATGGTCTGGACATGGCAATGGCACGTTTAATTAATATACCTACATACCAAATTTCAGGACTGTCCGAGAGATTTTTGGATTTGTCGTATTTTAACCGTATTAATTGTATTGTATTGTATATTTTCTTGGTCTAATTTTATATCTCTAGCCCAAGATATATTTTACTTCAATAAAGACATTTTACTTGAATAAAGATCACTTTCTAGGCAAATTGTTTTCGTTACTATATACAGAAACAATATTGTTTTGAGGATGAGGATTTGTCTCCGATGAAGAGTTTTCCGTGAAGGTATTTGATTAGGAGAGGCTTAAAAGCGTGACACATATATTTTGTTAGTGCCTGCTTCAGAAAAACATACATATTTACCGAAACTGGGCTGTTACTTGGAAGCCGTCACCTTAGCCTATGGACGCCTGCAACTCTGGAGCTTTTAAGAAACTCAATGGTGAATTTCCTTCTCTGGAACATTTCTGTGCGTTAGATAAGAAATACTTTGTTGACAAGCTTGCTCATGTGGCTTTCGTTTTTCTTAAACTGTAGGAAAACTTATCTTCTTCTTCCTCCAGCATTTGTCCCGGCTTGGGGTAGGTACTAGTTTTTACGAAGCGACTGCCATCTGGCCTTCCAACCCAGGGGAAACTAGGCCTTATCGGTCCGGTTTCCTTACGATGTTTTCCTTCACCGATAAGCCACTGGTAATAAATTTCAAATGATATTCCGTACATAAGTTCCGAAAAACTCATTGGTACGAGCCGGGGTTTGAAGAGACCTCCGGATTGAAAGTCGGACGTCTTACCACCAGGCTACCAGCGCTCTATTAAGGCACTGTAGGAAAACTTCTCAACTAATTGAAAATCAGGCATGTTGATGTGAATCGAGTTTGAACGCTCGTTCGTTTGCATCACTCCGGTGTCAGGTTTGCGACGTGCTGTTACTTGGAAGTGTCTGGGAACGACCAAAGTAATGTGTTATGCGAAACCATACAAAGAACTTAGGAATTTCTGGCTTTTATAGGAAACTATGTAATTCTTGCTCCACTACGTATAGTTTGTAATAGTTAGTATAGTCTGTCTGACCAAAACTCATCCCTTTTTTAGGGTACTAGCGTAAGAAACAGGCAGTAGATGTGCTTATCTCTTTCTCTCTATGGTTTCTATGCTGACTATAAAGAGTAAAGTCCCTGGCCAAATTATAAGATACCGGGCTAGTACATATTTACCAATGGAGATCACATTTAATAATTAAAAGCCATAATAAAATGTATACATACAATGTGTAAATTTAATACGGGCGAACCTTTTAACGGTAGTTTATATAGGTGTTACTGAACAACTTTCACTATGGAGCCTACCCCGAAATCGCGGTTTTTTTGCCGGACTCATACATTTTGTCGCATGAGTGTCGACTGTCGACATTTTGTATGAGGAAGCCAATTTTTTTGAGATTTTGGGGTTACCTCCATAGTGAAACTTGTTCGGTATGGCCTATGTAAACCACCGTTAAAAGGTGTGCCCGTATTAGATTTAAACACTGTATAAATTTTGGCGTAGACTGTACCTACCTTACCTAGCCAGCATTTTTTCTATTTCACAATGTCACACGTAACGTAATGTTACGTTTACGGATTGTTTATGAATGAAATGTTTGTCGCCGGTATTTATTCGGTTACGAAGAGTGAATGAACTGGAGTTGTTTACTTTTTGACCCAGATTTAAGTGGTACATAGAAACTAGGAATGGAAAATTACGTAATTAAAGATTTACTAAGAATATATAGCACGGGCGGGGACCGTAAGATCTGCTACGTTACGTGATACAATGATAAGTTCCATGGCACATGTTCATAAAAGTGAAGCTGAGTTCCGAAATAATAGAAAAATAATATAATTGGCCGAAAGCACAAAAAAATACCACTTCCGGTTTAAAAAATAGATGCCATTTACCTACATCATTTGATATTAAGATGATAACTTGTGGCCACAAATAGTAATTTGTTTTTAGGTACAGAAAAATCCAGTCTGCCAGTTCCTACATGGCCGGAAGTGCCCGGCAGACTGGCTCAAAAGTGAAGTGAATTTGGAGTCAAATTCGTTACTTTTAAACTAGTTTAGTATACTTAATTCTCTTTAGTTGAGACAAATACAGGTCCCTCAGAGGCAATGAAACTAATCCTAGGGTAATTCATTGTGCAATATACCATCACCAATACTGTTATTACCTGATCATTTCTAATCATTTCATCAGTTAAGGATGTTGCTGTCTGTACTCCAATATTACGTACAGTCGCCATCAAATATGGCACCGGCCAAGTCATAAATATCTGAACAACGCCTCTATTGTCAAGGCGATATTTTTGAGTACCTTGGCCGCTCCGATATATTTGATGGCGACTACCGATATTGAAGAAGACGTAATATTCACTAATATTATTGCTGCACATAGTAGGATGTATAACAACGTACATATAACAACGCGTTTTTTTATGTAAACAAGACAGTTTCCCATTTCTTTTGCTTATATAATATTGCTGCGTTTTATTTTTAGTTAGGTAGCATTCAAATATCAAAGGAGTTGCGGCGGTCGGTCTTATGACACAAAATTGTGCTTCTTCTTAAATTTTTATAAAAATGCAGCCATATGCATTTACTGTAGATAGATCTCTAGATAGAGACGGTAGATATCGGTTTATTTACTATCGAACAAGCGTAGCATAAGCGAAGCGAGATCAACAACTTCTGGCTACTGGGACATCTCGGCATTTGGATGGCTTTTTGATTTTGAGAGTTTGTTCGACGAAAACTTTAGTAACGTTTTTCTGATCTTTATGAAATTTGTTGGGGTTGTAGCAGAGATACATATAATTTGAAAGTTCGTATATGAGCAGGATCGATCAAGGGATTGTGGACTTAGAAGGCGAAAAAATCTTCATAAGGGTCTTGTTATATTTGTCAACTCGTTTGCAGTTCGAGGCGGACTAATAGTAACAATAAGTACAATAATTTTAAACAAAAAAGAACCGACTTCACTTAGAATCCGCTATTCCAAGAGTAAGTGGCCGAGTTGCTGTAAAAAATAGTGAAATCACTATAGGTGTGCCTATACTAGTTGAAGAGTTCCCTCGATTTCTCCAGGATCCCATCATCAGACCCCGACTTGTTGCCAACGGGATCATATAGGGGTTATACCCGTTCGACTAAAATAAATATTTGAAAATCGGTTCACGATTCACGGAGATATCGAGTAACATACATACAAAAAAAATGATAAAAAAACAGTCGAATTGAGAACCTCCTCCTTTTTTGAAGTCGGTTAAAAAGAAAGCTTAAACAGCGACAATTAAAATCTGTGACTGTACCTCAAAAGAAAAAATCTGTACCTACCCCTTGGACATATAGTCCTCTCCGTTATGGGAGAGGGCCTAAGTGATAGTTCAGATCTGGATACGGTTTCCAACTTATAGTATGTTGTTGGGCAAGACACCAGGACCCCAAAACTGCCGAGAGACGGGGACGTAGGTGAATGTCTTCCGAGTAATGATAATGACGTCATCAAAATGGCTGCCGCTTCGTTGCAAAAAGTGCAAATATCAACCAAACTGTGCACTACACCTACACGTGTGTTGTATCAAACGAAAGAAGATTAAATGTGCTATATTGTTGTAATACATTATATACCACTGTATATTACAGTTTTTTTGAATTTTTTTCTGTAATGTACAGGTAAAGAACTTTATTATGTATTTTTTTCTAAAATGTAGGTTCATCAGTTTCCGAGAGACGGAGAGCAATGGAAAATTTTCGCCTTTTTACTTAAATTACTTACAAACTATACCTTGTTATATATCAAATGAAAGGGTTTGATGTGTAAACTAAAAATATATAACTTTTATAATTTTAAGATAAATAATTTTGAAGTTATTCAAGAATCAAGGCGAAAATTGACCATTCCCCTCCGTCTCTCGGAAACTGATGAACCTACATTTTAGAAAAAAATACATAATATAGTTCTTTACCTGTACATTACAGAAAAAAACTCAAAAAAGTCTGTGGTCAAGCATAAGTCGGTCTTAAAAATACAAATTGTCAAAATTGTGGGATGTATATGGAACCCTCGGAGCGCGAGTCAAACTTACACTTGGCCGGTTTTTATATTTACTATAATGGCAAGGAACCCTTAATCCTTACAAAATTGATAAAAAGCTAGTCAATAATTAGGCTCATGCGGCTCATGCCTCTCATAGTATGAGCGGATTGTAGGTAAAATAGTTAGTGTGCTTTAGAGTTTTAAGCACAACTTTTATAGTTGTTATAAAAATTAATAAATAATTCAAACTATGTTGTAAAGCTCAATAGTTGGTGTTTTTAATGCTATACAAAACATTAGTGTATTGTGTTTCCTTTGGCTACAGAATTAACAGATACATTTTATTTTCCTAAAAAAAATCTTAATTTGTCAACAATTTCTAAACTATACATTATTTTCACAAATAATGTATGTATGTATTGTAGCAAATTTAATAAGCTTTCGATCGATGCTACGCACATGTAGTCCCCTCCGTTATGGGAGAGGGCCTAAGTGATAGTTCAGATCTGGATACGGTTACCAACTTTTAGTATGTTGTTGGGCACGACACTAGGACGGCAAAACTGCCGAGAGACGGGGACGTCGATGAATGTCTCCCGTGTAATGACGTCATCAAAATGGCTGCCGCTTTGTTGCGAAAAGTGTAAATTTCATCCAAACTGCGCATTGTACCTATACGTGTGTAGTATCAAACGAAAGAAGATTAAATGTGCTATATTGTTGTAATACATTATATACTACTGTACATTACAGTTTGACAGCTACAAACGAAAACCCAAAATCAGGCTAAAAAATAATTCGGATATTTGCATTTTACAACAAAATTATAAGTCCAACTTTAAAGCCGAGTACTACAATAACAAACAGGCTATTTAAGCTATACATTGCTATAAAAATTATTAAAATCTGGTAATAATTGTGGCAGCTATGTTAAAAAACAAGTCGGCACTGCCGAGTTATTTCCTTAGAGTGAAAAAATAACAATTTTCACAATTTACAGAATATCCGCAGAAGCTTCGAGTATATTGTTGGTCAAATAATTTGGAGCCCCTAAATGTCGGAAAAATATCTCTATAGTGACTGAGATCCAAATAATGACGTCATGAACGTGACCGCTACCGAAATATGTAAAACATAAATTAAAGCTATACCATGACACATACACACATGTGTGTAGCATCGATCGAAAGCTTATTGAATTTACTACAATACATACATACATTATTTGTGAAAATAATGTATAGTTTAGGAGTTGTTGACAAAATAAAATATTCTTTTAGGAAAATAAAATGTATATGTTAATTCTGTGGCCAAATAAAATACAATACACTAATGTTTTGTATAGCATTAAAAACACCAACTATTCAGCTTTAAAACACAGTTTGAATTTATAAAATTTGATAAGAACTATAAAAGTTGTGCTTACAACTCTAAAGCACACTAACTATTTTACCTACAATGCACTCATACTATGAGAAGCTTGGGCCTAATTATTGACTAGTTTTTTCTAAATTTTGTAAGGATTTAGGGTTCCTTGTCATTAAAGTAAATAAAAAAATCGGCCAAGTGCGAGTTGACTCGCGCTCCGAGGGTTCCATATACATCACACAATTTTAACAATTTGTATTTTTAAGACCAACTTACGCTTGACCGCAGACTTATTAGTGTTTTTTTCTGTAATGTACAGGTAAAGAACTATATTACGTATTTTTTTCTAAAATGTAGGTTCGTCGGTTTCCAGGGGACAGAGAGCAATGGAAAATTTTTGCCTTATTTCTTAAATTACTTACAAACTATACCTTGTTATATATCAAATTAAAGGATTTGATGTGAAAACTACAAATATATAACTTTTATAATTCAAATTTTAATAGTTTTGAAGTTATTTAAGAAATAAGGCGAAAATTTTCCATTGCTCTCCGTCCCCCGGAAAGCGACGAACCTACATTTTAGAAAAAAAAACCTAATATAGTTTTTTGCCTGTACTGTAAGAAAAAAACACTAAAAAGTCTGCGGTCAAGCGTAAGTTGGTCTTAAAAATACAAATTGTTAAAATTGTGTGATGTATATGGAACCCTCGGAGCGCGAGTCAACTCGCACTTGACCGATTTTTTTATTTACTTTAATGACAAGGAACCCTAAATCCTTACAAAATATAGAGAAAACTAATCAATAATTAGGCCCAAGCTTCTCATAGTATGAGTGCATTGTAGGTAAAATAGTTAGTGTGCTTTAGAGTTGTAAGCACAACTTTTATAGTTCTTATCAAATTTTATACATTCAAACTGTGTTTTAAAGCTGAATAGTTGGTGTTTTTAATGCTATACAAAACATTCGTGTATTGTATTTTCTTTGGCCACAGAATTAACATATACATTTTATTTTCCTTAAAAAATATTTTATTTTGTCAACAACTCCTAAACTATACATTATTTTCACAAATAATGTATGTATGTATTATAGTAAATTTAATAAGCTTTCGATCGATGCTAAACACATGTGTGTATGTGTCATGGTATAGCTTTCATTTATGTTTTACTAATTTCGGTAGTGGTCACGTTCATAACGTCATTATTTGGACCTCAATCACTATAGAGATATTTTTCCGACATTTAAGGGCTCCAAATTTTTTGACCAACAATATACTCGAAGCTTCTGCGGATATTCTGTAAATTGTGAAAATTGTTATTTTTTCTCTCTAAGGAAATAGCTCGGCACTGCCGACATGTTTTTTAACATAGCTGCCACAATTATTACTAGATTTTAATAATTTTTATAGCAATGTATAGCTTAAATAACCTGTTTTGTTATTGTAGTACTCGGCTTTAAAGTTGGACTTATAATTTTGTTGTAAAATGCAAATATCCGAATTATTTTTTAGCCTGATTTTGGGTTTTCGTTTATAGCTGTCAAACTGTAATATACAGTAGTATATAATGTATTACAACAATATAGCACATTTAATCTTCTTTCGTTTGATACTACACACGTATAGGTGCAATGCACAGTTTGGATGAAATTTACACTTTTCGTAACGAAGCGGCAGCCATTTTTATGACGTCATTACTCGAGAGACATTCATCGACGTCCCCGTCTCTCGGCAGTTTTAGGGTCCTGGTGTCGTACCCAACAACATACTAAAAGAAGGTAACCGTATCCAGCTCTGAACTATATTCCCATAAGGGAGAGCACTACATGTGAGTATGTGTCATGGTATAGCTTTAATTTACATTTACAAATTTCGGTAATGGTCACGTTCATGACGTCATTATTTGGACCTCAGGCACTATAGAGATGTTTTTTTTTTTGACATTTAGGGGCTCCAAATTATTTGACAAATAATATAATCGAAGCTTCTGTGGATATTCTGTAAATTGAGAAAATTGTTATTTCTTCACTCTAAGGGAATAGTTCGGCAGTGCCGACATGTTTTTTACCATAACTGCCACAATTATAGCCAGATTTTAATATTTTTTTTTTTTATAGCGATGTATAGCTTAACTAGCCTGTTTTGTTATTGTTGTACATTGTTTTAAAGTTCGACTTATAATTTTGTTGTAAAATGCAAATATCCGAATTATTATTATTTTTTTTTTTTTTAACCTGACTTTGGGTTTTCGTTTATAGCTGTTAAACTGTAATATACAGTGGTATATAATGTATTACAACAATATAGCACATTTAATCTTCTTTCGTTTGATACCACACACGTGTAGGTGTAGTGCACAGTTTGGTTGATATTTGCACTTTTTGCAACGAAGCGGCAGCCATTTTGATGACGTCATTATCATTACTCGGGAGACATTCACCTACGTCCCCGTCTCTCGGTGGGCTGAATGAACGCGATCAGCGATCGACAGCCCGCCTGATTCCGGCCGGGCGTCCCTACACTACATCCCCGTCTCTCGGCAGTTTTGGGGTCCTGGTGTCGTGCCCAACAACATACTAAAAGTTGGTAACCGTATCCAGATCTGAACTATATTCCCATAAGGGAGAGGACTAATATCATCAATCGTGGGTCTGTATGTCATTAGTAGTTTTTTTTTTAAACTAGTAGTTCGCCCCGAACTGTGAACTCGCGAATCTTGTGTTTCGCCATAAATGTGCAATAGTAGAATTACTACAAATACCAAAAATAGGTATCGGGTATTTTTTCTCAACTAACCATCACGGTGAAACTAAACGTCCATATTAAATTGTGCGGTTAATTGATGCGCAAAATTTTACCGCGACGAAATCGCTTCAGATTTGACAGTTTTTGTCTCATCCAAATTTAAATCCACCTCTCACATGCCTCTCACTCTGTTGCTTTGACATGTCGTTCTCATCTGTGGACCACCTATATAGGTTTCGGTCACCATCATTATGCGTCTATGGTAACTCTCTCTCTCTCTAACTATACTCTAACTAATGTGTTAATGTCAGTATTATGGATGGTAGAATAATAATACCATAGTCAGTATGCTGATGGCCCTAGCAGCCAAAGCTCTAATAAATTAAAAAAAAAGTCAGTTGTCAAAATATTTACACCAAAATCAAAATATAATTGAAAATATTTTTGAAATCAATTTTATGTTAAGAAACAGTAAGCAGTTAATAAGGATTTGACGAGAGTGTTAATCAATACGTTTCGTTTTATACCAAGCTCAACCATACTTGCTCGTAAAAGTAGCAAATAAGATGACCAATGTAACAGGACCCCTTTACAAAACCTTTTTAGGCCTTCTAATTTCAGAACCCCCGTCTCAATCCAGCTCATATACGAACTCGCAAATTTTGTTGGTCTCTGCTACAACCCCAACAAATTTCATAAAGATCGGAAAATCGTTACTAAAGTTATCGTCGGACAAACTATCTAAATCAAAAAGCCATCCAAATGCCGAGACGTCCCAGTAGCCAGGTAACAGTTGTTGTTTGTAAGAACGATCTTCGCTTACGCTCCGCTCGTTCGATAATAGGACGAGCGGGAGCGTAAGCAAAGCAAGTTCTTACAAACAACTTCTGGCTCTGGGACTTCTCGGTATTTCGATGGCTTTTTGATTTCAATAGTTTGTTCGACGATAACTTTAGTAACGTTTTTCTGATCTTTATGAAATTTGTTGGGGTTGTAGCAGAGATACATAAAGTTTGAGAGTTCGTTTATTAACTCGTTTGCAAGTAAATCGCGAGTTATCAGTTCGAGGCGGACTACTACTTAAATCCAAAAGATTTCTGGCATTAAATTTGCCTTTTTGTTTATACCACGACGGCGGCAAACAAGCATGCCTGATGGCCCGCCTGATAGTAAGCAGTTACCGTAGCCTATGGACGCCTGCAACCCTTCACGTGGATTCACCCTTTAAGAACCTATACAATCCTTTTTTGAAGAACCTCATACTGTAGCCCTCTGGGAAAACCTCGGCAGGGAGTTCATTCCACAGTCGGAGCATACTTAGGACTGATAATAAAGATTCTGTGCCCTTAGTAAAGTCAGCAGAAAAAGTTGCTATAGTAGCCCTCAACCAATGTGACGACCGGGGCCATAAAACCCTTGAGCTCGCGTTATCAGTTATCCATTGTGTTGCATTGTGGACTTTTATGGCCCCGGTCGTCACATTGGTTGAGGGCTACTATAAGCAGTTGGGTTGTTCAAAATAACCTCCACGCGCTCTTATTCTTTCAATAAAGTCGTGTCCAGCTCATTTTGGACACCTCACCCGATTAGCTATCTCTGCTGCTGACTGTACTTACATTACTTTACTCTTGACATCAAGAATGGCGCCTGCGCCTGCCCAAATCGGCTTTTGCCACCCGCGGCGCCGCGCCTTTTTCATCGGCACCCGTGGCTGTGTTATGTCAACAAATGTTTATAAGGGAACCACTTGATGCTATTGAATTGATACCTATTGATATGATAAACGATTTAGACAGACATTTTCTAGTTTTTCTTTACAGTGTGTTTTTCTATAATTACGAGATGATGGATAACTAGATGTTTTACCAATGATCGCCTGACTGTTATATTAGGACCCGTGGCTGTTTTATGTCAACAACTGTTTATAAGGGAACCACTTGATGCTATTGAATTGATACCTATTGATATGATAAGCGGTTTAGATATTTGATCTAGCCAATGAGCTAGATTTTATTTTTTATTTTATTTGTTTCATTTTACTGCGTGTTTTCTAATTACTTATTAGAAGATGATGGATGCGGCTAGACGAACTTTTACTGAAGGATCACTACCTCACTGATATAGTTAGTTATCGTATTACCTCACAATCAATAGGTACATTACAAATGTACTGATTTTCCGATGTACAGTCGACGTCAAATGTTTACACTTTTACACCTTACTCCATTGTAATAAGCTGCAAAAGTGTAAACATATTTTTGACGGTGACTGTACCTATACTCTCGTCCCGGCTCTTCTGAGTGGTGAGGCAAATATATCTACTAAACTAATGACTTTATAACGTTATGAGATAATTTTAAACAAAAAAGAACCGACTTCGCTTAGGATCCGCTATTCCGTATATATAATAGTGAAATCAGTGCTCAAATCACTATAGGTGTGTCTATAATAGTTGAAGAGTTCCCTCGATTTCTCCAGGATCCCATCATCAGACCCCGACTTGGTGACAACGGGACCATCTAGGGGTTATATCTGTTCGATTTAAAAAAAAATTGAAAATCGGTTCACGATTCACGGAGATATCGAGTAACATACGTACAAAAAAAATGATAATAAAAAAAATTCAGTTGAGAACCTCCTCCATTTTTGAAGTCAGTTAAAATACACTACCTACTACGTAAGTAATGGGCCCTATATTTCGTTTCTGTTTGATATTTTGTTGAGAAACGTATATTTTTTATGAATAAAAATCATTAAGAAAAAAATATATAATTATTTTCTGGTCACTGAACATATAAATTTATTCAAAATAATGTATCTAGTGTGATTCCAATATCGATAAAGATGGGACAACGTTATGCTTGAAAATATTTAATAACTGGCAGCTGCATTGTATGTAATTACAACAATTATCAAGAAAAATTAATGAAACCACCCAAACCAAAATTCCACCCCTACACCTTCACAAAATCCCTAAATCACTCCAATCTGGCTTAATAAACGAGTAACTTGAGTCGATCCACCCCCGTCTAGACTCCACCAATCACAGCGCGGCGCTCTCACCCTCGCAGTATTTCCACAAATCAGAAACCAGGAACGATCAGGTGTGCTTTAATAGGTGTTAGGTTACCAGCGGATCTTTAAAAAACTGTTTTGTCTAAAGGTGTGAATGGTTACCGTTTATGAAAAAAATGCGTCATATTGTCTATTGAAAGTTGAATTTTCAACCACCTTTCTAAAAGGCATATTGGTACATACCTACTTACTAATTTTTGGCGGCACGTCCATAGAACACGATTTCTGTCGGCTTTCCCAATTTTCAGGCATCTGAAGAGTTTTCCTACAGCTCATGAAGAAATTTTAAATTTTAAGCCAAATTCAGCTCTCAAAATAAACTGCCTCCACTGTCAAATTTATGTCAAAAGGATATAATTTTATTATCATCCATCTGTAGGCCAAATAAAACTTCTGCGAAAAGTGAAATTCGGCAATCCAATTTTTGGCGAAAAGGCAGGATACGCTACTAGCTACTGAGGTTAAACTATGGGTCTAGGATCTCCTCAAATCGAATTGGATGTCATTCCACTTAAGAGTCGCCAGGACGCTCGCGACATGCTTTAGAACCATGAAATTATGGGCATTCTAGTAGTACAGATCTAGGTCGGACATTCGTTTTCGTTGCTAAAAGTTCTAATACAGATTTACATACAAAACTTATTTTTGCTATATTTTCTTTGTATTACAATTTTTAGCAACGAAAACGAATGTCCGACCTAGATCTGTAATACTAGAATGCCCATGCCAAATTTCATGGTTCTAAAGCATATCGTTCTTAAATGAGAGCGGAACTACGTTAGTATGGGAGCGCGAGTTCAGCAAAGTGCAATGGAATTTCGTCACACATATCTTGAATCTACGCACTTCCTTTTCCTACCTCGAAATCCTTATCACCTGTGACAACAGGTTTCAATAAAGATGTATAGAAAAGATAAAATGTGTGGACAGACAGACAGAATAATCCGCGAATGTAAAGCTTTCTTGTGTATTGTTTATCTTTTAAGGGATTAGCTGATTATCTGTTTTCTGTGTTGTTTTTGCACGGAAATTATTAATAATGTAAATGCAAAAGAATAAAATCAAAATCAAAATCATTTATTTGTCCAGCATAGGTTACAGGATGTTACAATTAAATCAGTTTCACTATGTGGCGCCTTGCGGCATACAAATTTTGAAAGCATGTGATTTTACACATGCTTTCAGGCCTAAAATCTATATAAGTTACAATTATGGAGTTACCTACCCCAAAATATTACACCGTACCTCAATGTTGAGGTTACAGAAGCATGGTAGGTATGCAGTGAGCACCGCTGATGGATTTACTCTTTTTCTTAAAAGCGTAAGCGTAAACTAGTCCGTGAGCTCTAAAAAGAACCTTCGGGTTTTAGAAAGAGACGTCGAGTATCAATCAACAGTGACACATGAAAAAGCAGAACAGCAATTCTTCGTGTGTCATCGTTGATTCCCGAAGGTTCTTCTTAAAGCTCACCTCACGGAATGTAATAACATTCTATTTGTAGGCAGAGCGATGACAGGTGGACCAAAATGTTGACAGAGTGGTGGCCGCTTTCAGGTGAAAGAAGCCTCTGGCGTCCGTTAGCTATAATAGATGGGTAGACGACGTTCGGAAGGTTGCGGGTCACTTCTGGATGAAGTTGGCTCAGGACCGGGACAAGTGGCGTACACGAAGAGAGGCCTATGCTCAGCAGTGGGCGATAAAAAGGCTGAAATGATGATGATGATTCTATTTCGAAAATATCTACACGACCCTACAAGTATTTTAGAACTCGACTGTACTTAATACTAGCATGGTAGAACAAAACAGAGTACCTATAGAAGTCACTAAGTCACATCACAGACACCAATTTGATTCTCAAACTCAAATTTTGTGGTAAGGTCAACTCGGTGAAGACTGTCAGGCGGCGAAGATCGGATAGCAAGGAATTACAGCAAATTCTGAATAACTTTTTATTTTATTTCGTCAAACTAAATGTTTTCCTTCACCGAAGAGCGACTGATAAAATATCAAATTATATTCCGTACATAAGTTTCGAAAAACTCAGTGGTACGAGCCGAGGTTTGAACTCGAGACCTCCGTATTGAGAGTCGTCTTACCGCCAGACTACCAGCGCTCTCATAATAAAATAAACATGTGTCAACATAATAAAATATCTCAATAAACTAATCTTTCCACGTCAAGGGCCACATTAGGGCGTGTTGACGAGCACACGGACACACGGACAGCTTGTCCTATTGTTGCCACCGCAACGGGGGTGAAATGCGCAATGTCGGGAATTGACGAATTGAGCGGCCATTTTGGCTGAGTGGAATGAGGTTGCAACTTGATTATGCTTTGACTCATCGACTGCTTGGACACGGGACTCAAAACAGGCAGCTGATGATGATGATCATCATTAGTTTGAATTTAAACTTTCGTGAGACATATTAACACTATTATCACTACACGCACTCTACACGTACTCTTAGTGCTTGAGGATGGAGACCTAAGCTCTCTGAAATATGTCGTATGTAGTGAATAAACACAAGTGAATATGGCCGTGTGTAGTGATAATAGAGATCATGATTTTGTTCTGGATAGGAGCAACATTGGTACGAATTGGCACAAATGACCTACTCAAATGAAAATGTGTTTTTTACAACCGACAATAAAGACCTCAGGTATAGATAAAGAAAGTAGATAACGTACCTATACACTTATTCTTGTTTGGAATAGGCTAACATCGGATTTATATTTCAGTACAACGTAGGAGTTTTACTTATTTTTACTAGTACATTCAGCATTCAGCATCAATAGTATCTTCCTACACGAAGGCCGCAAAAATATGTGACACGCTCTTATTTGTAGAGTCATAGGAGCGTGTCACATATTATTGCGGCCTTATAGTAGAAAGATACTAATACATGCTGACTGTACTAATACTAATTGATCTCAAGCGAAATGCCACAGCATATACTCCAACCAAAAAGAGTAGAAATTAAAAAGTGGCAATATCGTAGTGTCGTCCCTTTCAAATCAATCTAAAAAAACGGGACGACACTACGATGTTGCCACTTTTTAATTTGTACTCTTTTTGGTGGCACTGTAGGTATTGTAGCTAGTAGTGCTAGTACAGTAAACTGTTTAAAACACTTGAAACAATGAGGCTCACTCACAAACACTACACATAACATAATAACTAAAACCAACTCAAACGAACAACTAATAACAAATACTTTTACTTAAGTGCCTACCGCCAAAAAGCAAGCTGCACCGCTCCACCACTCAATAAGCCAAGTGTCCCAACTAAACTACTATTGCGCATTCATTCAACTTCACAAAGAGCTGTTCATTTCACCCGAACCATTGTCCCTTTGTCTGATACCTACTCGTAACTGAGGATTAACAGTCGCGCCTTTGCCCCTAATCTTAAAAAAAAACTATTCCAAATTCAAACTGAGCGTGTTGTCGATAGTACATTCGTGTTTGCGGTTGCGTCTGATGAGTTTAAGCGATTTTAGCTTTTGTTCTGTAAATAATAAGGTGTATTGACAGTTTTAATAGAAGCAATGTTAATTTTGTCACGCTAGCTATTTTAAAATATTGCAGAACTTAACAATCGAATTTACAATGTTTGCAGAGATTAGCGCGCATTTGCGCTATCTTTCAGAATATTTGATAGAGATCACTGGATTCTTAGTGGATTAAGTCGTTCAAAATGATTATATTCAGTTCGGGTCAGTAAATGTATTCAATTTTTGGAACAACTGAGGAATTTTTTTAGGTATTCGAATCCTTGATCTGAATGAAACTATATGCCAATATTTGCAATACCTAATACATCATCGCGGTGTTAAAGTAAAACAGGTCCCTAGGTACCAGTGGCGGTGGGTCAAAATTTAGGCAAGTCGGAGCTTAATTGGGCTTAAATTTCCTTCATGAGTTGTAGGAAAACTGCTCAGGTGCGTGATAATTAGGCAATCCGACGGGAATCGTGTTCTATGCACGCGCCGCCACTGCTACGAGTAGGTACTGACTTACCTATACATCTTGGATTCAATATTGTATTTTACTAATATTTATCTCATAATTGTGTTGCTACCTACCTACTTACAAATGGGAAATTCCGCATATCAAAAAATACTGAACTTGCACATTGAAATTATTTTGATGGTTTCGATGTGAATTTAATTTTTTTTGCTGTGTAAGTCTAATAGTTTTTGGTTACGGTTTTTTTTATTGTGACTTTATAAGAGCCCTTAAATATTACCCTTTTAAGTCAAATAAATGTGGCCGTGCCATATGTTAATGTGTTTTAAAAGAATGAATTATTATAAAAGCTTTAGTAATAGGTACTTGTAGTAGACATAAAAAAAACATAGGTACCCATTTCGTAATATGAAAGCTATGTCGTAAAAATAAACCGGTCCTTTGAAAGCCAACGCGGAATCACGCTTTTTGCTTGTCACAGTCCAAGTTTATATCACTCATATCATATCATATTACAGAATATAGGAAACAATATGTTCTCGTACACTCAGCAAAATATCGCGGCTTTACTCAAACAACAGTATTCGTCAGCGGAAAACAAAGACCACCAACAAATTTCACTAAACTCATAGCATTTTTAAACAATATAACCACTATACTGCTAAACTTACAAACCTCCTCTCGTTCAAATACACGTCAAGTTATTTGCAACTCTGACAACTAGTAACTAAGCTTGCAAATTGACACTCGATTTAAAACTAGTTAAGAGATTTGCAAATTAAGACGATGCATTGAAAATATGGTCCTTGTTACGTCCTTTTAAAGTTCACTGTTTATTAGCGGTAAAGGTCAAGTTACACTGTTCACATGGTTGGTGAAATGACGCCATGTGAAACTGCCTTATCGGGGTGTAAGGTTACACAATGTGAATACCGTATCTAAGGCGCTTTGAAGAATCTTCACATAAGACTTGTACCTCAGTACCTCTATTATACCTTAGATACATATGTATGTACATACAGGTAGATTTTATATATCGTATGGCTACATGTCACTGGATATAGATAGGCATTTCTTCTCTGGGGTAGTAGTGAGAAATCATATGATGAAGAAAATCCAGTAAGTGCTGCGAGCTGCGAGGTCCAGATCCAGATGGGACAGTGCAGCTGCCAAGTTTGTTACTCTTTTAGCACCACCCAGGGATCACCCGTCTGTCCGGAAAGAACAGTGTCGTGATTTATATGGGAGCTCATACATTCTGCGACACTTTTCTTTCCGGCCAGACTCTAGATAGGATATAATTGTTAGGCTTATATTTTTAATAATCTTTTTCGCTACACCTACTTTAGCAAATGTCTGTTTGACCCTTTGGACTGATAGAGAATACCTTGACCTCTTAAAACCGCTTTTTATACATTATTATTATTGTGCAATAACGCTTAATACTTTCAAATAAATATCCTTATCAGGATTCGAACCCGGAACCTTCTCGTAAGCACCTGACTAACAACGACTATAAGTACAGTCGACTACAAAGAGATGTATCTATTTTTTCAACTTATTGCGATGTAATAAGGTCCAAAAGTGGATACACCTCTTTGTAGTCGACTGTCCAAACAAACCAAACTGCCACAAATCACTTAAACCTCATCATCAATCTCAGCCATAAGACGTCCACTGCTGAACATAGGCCTCCCCTTTAAGGGGAGGGGGGGGGGTTTCCATAGGCGCCACGCTTGGCAGGCGGGCTGGCGCGCGCAGTTTTTTTGTTTATTATTTTTTGGTTTTGTATAGCGGATTGGCGAGGTACAAAATTTTTTCTTCTATTTTTTCAGTCACATTTCGCTGAAGAAAAACTGGCCCTAACCTCAATAAGACCTAGTTTTTCCTCTAGGTTGAAAGGCCAGTTGGCTGTCGCTGTCATAAAAACTAGAGCCTATTGCCTTGGAATTAGAGAGCCGGGGCAAAAAAGTCGAGACAAACACCTAGCCTGTACAAGTACGGGCACCGGCAGTAGTATCTTCCTACGCGAGGCACGCAAAAATATGTGACACGCTCTTATTTGTAGGGCCATAAGAGCGTGTCACATATTTTTGCGGCCTTCGTGTAGGAAGATACTATTGCAGGTAACTGTACCAATGAATAGTCGAGTTATTTCCTAACAATCTTATTAGTCATGTCATGAGACAATATTATCCGGTGTCTCCGCGCTTCACCGGCAGCCGACGGCGCGCGAAATGCAACTGTCCGGCTTGTCAAAACCATCTGACATGTGACACGAGCTATTAATATTAGCTGTGAAAATGACAGTTAATAATAGCTTAAATGTGTTGATGAATGTACTCAAAATTAAATAATTATCTGAGATGAATCTTGGTGTGAAAAATAATAAAAAGTTAATAAGTGTAACATAGACCGGACTCTCAGTGGAGTCTGATATATATTGTATGGATCCCAGACATCCAATTAACAGATGTTGCCAACCAGTTTTGTGGTCCCCTCTCCCCTCCCTGCCCTCACAAATTTTATTAGTAAATTACAAAGATTTTTGGTTTTAATTATGGAATTTCATTAGCAATCCTTTCCTTATGGGTGCCTATATGTGTCATAAATAAAATACAAGCCATTACACCAATAGATAACTTTTATTTTGATGAAATATTACGAAATTTACGAAAAAAAAATTCTTCACAAAAAATCTTGTGGGCCGCACCTATACTATGGCCCCCGTAGTATGCAAAACTTCCGTGTCGGGGGGAGGGGGATACCCCTGTTGCCCCCCCCCCCCCCCCTCTGTATACGCGCCTGACTGACATGTTACAAAAATTGAAGAAGAGAACGCGGAGAGCAATGAGGGTAGCGTTGAGGAAGGACGACTCTCAAAGCAAATATGTAGAGAAATTAGGAATAAGTACCTACACAAAACTGAGAGAGAAATCTAGCTGGGAAATTTACAGCTATTTGGAGGGGCACGAGTTGTAAAACTGCTGGCAGGGAAACAATCGTGTCAACTGGGTAGGCTGAGAGTGGGGGCTAGTCAGGGAACCAGAAAAGATACGAGTACTAGGCATCATGCTGAAATCTCACTTTCTGGACTGTGGGAAAGAAGGTATCATTTCCATTCTTGACAGCGCGTCTCTTTGTATGAGTGCATGTCTTTTATCCTGGCAGCTCCCTCTCCATTCTTTGCTTTTATTCTGTACCACTGCTCCGTGGCTCTCCTCCACTCCACCTCAATATGAAGTGATTTCATGCCCAGCATTACCTCCATTGCATGTGTTGGGGTCGTTCTCATTGCCCCCGTTATCATCTATCAGGTATACCTACCTTCATTAGGTCTCTTTGGTATTCTTTAACATGGGTTCTGTGCCACCAGACTCGACCACAGATCGCCCCATATAGTACTGTGGGTAGTATTATAAAAGCAGCCCAATGCATACTGCTTCGTCTTCAAAGCTCTCTCTACCCTATCGACGAGCTGGCAACGTCACAAGCGCGCGCGGCGAGTCTAGAGCTGCGGTAAAGGGCCGGGGGTGGACTGAATGACAAAGGACCATGAGCGTGCGCGGCAACATGGCTTTTTATAATGTCTAGGGTATCAGATAGACGAATCACAAAACATTTCGCTGTCCGCTATTTTTGCAAACGAACATCTCATTGGAGCCTGCTCTAACTAATACATTGCTTCGATCAGCAAAGTTTCGGCTAAGTATTCGTTAAAAATCACGTTAGGGTTACTTTTTCCTGATCAAAAACAATACCAAATTTTTTTACGTTTTGTTTACAAAAAGTGGTACAAAATAATTCTGTTTTGTTTGGAATACTTACTCCATTTTTGTAATGTACCTTTTAGGTGGGCACAAATGGAAATCCGCAATAGGCTTCGTCTCATACAAACCAATGATGAAATCCGCAACACAGGCTTCGTTTAACTTATTTACTAACAGGAGCTAGGTAAGGGACCCGTCCCGAATCGTACCCGGCTCAAATGTCCCCATTACGCTGGCAGCATTACCACGTTGAATGGCCAGCGAAATCTGTTGCACCAGATACGAACCGGACCGCGGGTCACAACCCCTGTCCCTCAGCCGCCGGCCCAAATCCCCCACAAATTCTTTGGCCTCCAAGGCCCAAGGTCCTGCAGTCTCGACGGCCACTGGCACAAAGTCGTCGGTTTAGAGTTACAGTGTTTTTCCTATGCATCAAACTGCTATTAGTAGCTACCAATCCCAAAATCCTACAAGATAATAAATTATGTTCAAAACTTCAAAAGCAAAACACCACTAACATTTTAAAACCAATTTTCAAAACATATTTCCAATGTTTTAATCATAATTAACTCCAAATATGTGTCAGCAATGAGGTGTGAGGATAGTCTCGAAACGGGTGCAAAAACTATTGACAAATTAGCAAAAAACTAGACACACTATTTCGCATTCTTGACATGACGGAGGTGCTTTAGGAATTTATTCAAAAACATACCATTTTTGGTGGAACTCTTTTTTGTAGCATTTTTATGTTTTATTAAAATTTGACACCGACACCTCATTATAGCTACTGGGTATGTTTTTTAAGATTTGGGAGGAAAGAATAATATTGGTTTGACAGAAACAAAAAATATGTTGAAGTAATATCGTATTTTTATTTAAGGCAGTAAATCTGACAGTTCTCTCTATACAAAGTGATTAACGAATTGTTGGAAGAATTGTTAAAAAAATTAATACCTACGATGTCTCAAAAGATCACCTGCAAGTTTGCAAAATAGACAGATAATAAGGAAAAGTTCAGGAGGTTATGTAATTAATTAATTAATGTGTTGTATTGTATACATACCTACCTTTAATTGAAAATGAGTTAGCTACTTAAATTACTAGTAAAGTTTATGCATTTAATAGCATATCGGATATTTTTATCCACTACACTCGTAATACAGACCACAGAACAGGATTGGTAGTTATTTAATTTCAATCCATTTCCTAGACTATTCTATTCTTTTGGTGTAAAACATTTATTATAAAATCTTTTATTTGATTATAAATCCAAGTTTACGTATAAATAAATAAAACATTTTGGTAAGTTCTTATGCCGTTAATCCCCGAGACGACACGTACCCGGGGCAAACGTTCCAAAAATGCTGGCTGCATTACCGCGCTGCACTGCCAGCGATATTTGCTGTAATATTATGTGTATATATACATATGAAGATGATACTGATGAAGGTATCTCGGATTGAAGCCTTGCGTGGTTTATCTTGAAGTCTTTAGATGAAGTTTACTTGCGTTTTGAATAAAGGCCCAGCCCAGAGGACTTGGATGCTCTGACACCCGATGTAGTTGCCTGGCTTAACAACCTCAAAGCTGAACTCTGATTGCTTAATGAAATGAAATAAGCCTTTATTTACTGACTGTTTTTGCTTTCACTATACAAAACCTGTCAATATTTGACTTAATCTAGATTGTGTTCCTACTATCCGAGGTATTTTCACTGTCAGTCTGCCCTTTGGCAAAGGCGTCCCAGAATTGCCATAATCTTCTGTCTACGGCTAGATTCTTCTCCATATTGATCCAGCCAAACGATTAAATAAATGAAGTCTGATCTGATGTATTTCTCTAAAGATTACTGAATGCTAAGAAAACTTGGTTGTCTTATCCATAGTTATCTGTCAGTAGTCGGTAGAAAGTAAGTATAGTTTTTGTGGCAATAAATCTATCACGCATGTGCCCACCAATTAAAGGTTAAATGTTATTTTTGTACTACATGCACATCCGGACGGGGTTTAAAATACAATATGTTTTGACTATTTTAGTACCTATTCAAGCTCTTAAAGAATTAGTTAAACTTATCTAATAAATAGCCTACCTTATCACCTAACTATTAGCCGCAACCGCAACGAAACCAGACAAGCCAAGGAGATAAATAGGAACATTTATATAGATGACGTAGGTTTACATAAATGAGTGGAGTAATATGACAGCTGCTGGCGTACAAAGCTGTTTGTAAATGTATTTAAAGTCAAGTTACTCCACTTACGAAATCAACCTTATTTTGTATGCAGCTAAAATAAATACGTACCATAGAGATCTAACTACTTTTATGTTTAATATGTTTATGCATTTATCTACCTAAGCCGTCACTGTTCCGCCGGGGGAAATACATTTTTTATGAGAAATCGACACTTGGCGCATACATTTTACAAGTTTTCCGCCTTTTTACTAACAAACTGGTAAAACGCAACACATTTTTTTGATAACAAACAAGCAATAATATGAACAACAAACAAAATTTAAACAACTAGAGATTACACGGCGTAGGGGACATGTTTGTAACAAAAAGCGCATCTAATAAACTCACTTGTCCTCAAAAAAACTAATTAAATTAATGATCTGCAATTTTATGCCCAATTTCACGCCAAACAGCCCCATGCTGCGCTTCTCAAACGTTAATACGAGGGTGAACAAGGGTGCAAACTGGGGTCCAATTCTATAACTAATAAGTACCAAGTCTCGGTAGAGAGTACCATTTTGTACCTTTTGGAGTTAAAACTCTAGGGGGTCCCAGCGCACACACGTTTTTTGCAGAAATCGCGAAGCGTCTGGTTTACGTAACTGCAGGTGACCGAAGAGCTGGCGGTTTCCTCGCACAACGTATCAGCATTGCGATACAACGAGGAAATGCCGCCAGCATCCTTGGTACAATGCCGCAAGGGCCTAGTTTAGATTTGAGCTAGTTATTAATTTAGTTTAATATTTGTACTGTAATGCCTCTGTTTATTTAATTATGTAAATAAATGTTTTTAAATCATAAGAACCTAATTTATAATGTAGGAAGCCCATCGAAACCTCTGAACCAATTTTGATAGAAGGTGTTTAAGATTACTCACTGGAAAACCTGCTTTCATATAGAAAAAATGCATTTAAATCGGTTCAAGCGTTTTAAAGCTACGGTGTCGCAGATAGATTACACATAAGTAGTAGTCAAACTTATAAACCCCTCTTCGGAGTTAAAAACTGAATCTGACTGACTTAGAAACTGTGTGTAAATTAGGGTGATAAAGAATTTAGTTTATTTTATTTAGCATAGTTCAAAACTTTCCTTAGCATGTAAATACAGGATGAATTAGGAGTCGTGTATCAAGCAATCAAGACATGATACACAAGCCCATACTGAACAACTATTACAATGGGACCAGCTCCGAAATCGCAAATTTTTTTTTGTCAGTTTCATATATTTCGGCTGATCTGATGTTGTCGTTTCCATGGGGAGACCAATTTTTTTTCGCGATTTGGGAATTGGTCCCATAGTAAAAGTTGTTCAGTATAGGCTTGTGTATTATCACTTGATTGCGTGATACGCGACCCCTAAATCATCCTGTATATCCTTGGGAGGAGCGATATCTCTTAATACAGGCAAATACAAGCAATTATTTGCATACATGGCGGCCTCATTCCCTGCGTAAAAAATAATATATACTTACTTACCTATTTTATATACCTATAATTTATTCTTTTATTTATTCAAATTGTAGATACCTACATTTACCTACTCCAAGGCATATCGTATGTCATCATCATCATCATCATCTCAGCCATAAGACGTCCACTGCTGAACATAGGCCTCCCCTTTGTTTATTTATTAGGTTACGAAGAGTGAATGAACTGAACTTGTTTACTTTTTGACCTAGATTTAAGTGGTAGTACCTACCTATCGGTATTTTGCCGTACGCGCCATGCTTGGCAGGCGGGTTGGCGCGCGCAGTTTTTTTTTATTATTGTTGTTTAGGCTTTCGGAAGATGCTGGCGATGCTGCTGCCCATCTCCTGGTATATTCCCTTAGTAGACTCCTACTGCAAACACGGGACGATATGGTGGGGGACAATTCGAAGGCCGGGCACCCCACGGCTATCGAATATGTACGTTATGATATATGTACGTCATGATATATGTACGTTCTTCTATAAACTATTTCTATTTAGGTATTTTGACACTTCACAAATTTTAAGTAGCATTTTATCTTAATCAAAAATAAGAAACATTAAACTGGAAGGCTATCAATTTCGGGTAAAACATTCTTAGGGGGCTCAACGACTATCAGTCCGCCTGACGATATCGGCCTGTCAGTTAGAACAAAAATTTGACGGCTCCGAACAACTGACAGGCCAATATCGTCAGGCCGACTGATAGTGGGTGGGCCCCATTATATTTTTCCGTAGTACATGTAGTACTCTGGGGTCTATAGGCTACAGTAGCTTTTTTCTAGATGGGCCGTATTATTATTTGCCACCGCGTCGCGGTATAAAAAGGCCAAGCTAAGAAGGTATAGGCAGGTATAGGTAATTAATAGGGATGATGACACATGTTGAATTAGTCAATGAAATTTAGTTGATAGGATGCAAAATGATCAAAATATACTAATAAAGTAAACATTAAAAAAATCTATTGAAATGGTGCAAAGATATCAATCAGGCTTCAAAATTTCAATTTTTTTCGAATTTAGAAAGTACAAAATTTAAAAAAACCAATGATACCATACGATTTCTAACATTTTACTGTGAAGTAAATTGTATTGCAACCATATACATAAACGCAATATTTCACTGTAAAAATAGCAATTTCATAATTTTTCCATACTTTAAACAGGGCATCTATGAAGCCATGACGTCACGGCTTTATATCATTTTGTTAGGAGCGTTTTGAGAAACAAAAGCAAATCACAGACTAAGTCTCTTTTCTGTCTTTTATGTTGATTTAAGGCAATTGGCCCCATATAGACATTTGATCCTCACAACAAAACGAATCGAATGATACCACGCATGAAATAAATTCATCTAGCCTATTACCCAACTAGCAAATCACTAAATGTAGTCGTATAAACATGCTGGTGACTTTTATACTACATCATTTGCTAGTTGGGTAGGTACTAACTATATCATAAAAAAAAACTTACAATCATTAGGGTTGCCAACGCCAATTTAACTATCAAACAACCAATTTTGTGAATTTTCCGCGTCATTACCAATTCCAACCCCTATTAGAGCATATGCTTTGGACCGGCCTTAATCCCCGAAGGGATGAGCCCCAGTCATATTATCCCGAGGGATGCAATAGTTGTCAAACTGTGACTGTAGTAGGCAATAATTACGTTGTTTTTGATTTTATGTAAGGTATGTTGGGGTAAGGCCGGACTAATTTTCGACACATTGGTAAGCCCTTGAATTTAATTTTTTTTTTTATTAACTTATCTAACGATTCCTTGTATTGTTATAATTTGTTATAATTAAGCATAAAATATATTTTGGGTACATATTTTTAACTCCTTCATATATGCAACCGTTTTTATTTAATATACACGGAAAAAAAAGCTTCCGGGATACTCTCAATCTAAAACATTATTTTATTATG
The DNA here is from genome assembly GCA_911728535.1 of Pammene fasciana. Classification (NCBI taxonomy): domain Eukaryota; kingdom Metazoa; phylum Arthropoda; class Insecta; order Lepidoptera; family Tortricidae; genus Pammene; species Pammene fasciana. The sequence goes on from OU452283.1 coordinate 9,264,156, forward strand.
TTGAAAATATTTCCTCGTGACAAGCATTTATTTCCTATAACTAAAATAAAATAAAGTTTTAAATATAACGAAGCGAATATATTCTTACAGATTTTCTCGTTTTCTTTTACCTCAGATAATACTTGTTTGATTAAAGTACAATCTCTTTTATTTACTCAATATACTCTTGAAGCAATACATTTTTGTATTTCTATTTTAAGAAAACGTGGTTTTATTAAGCGAAGAATCATATTTTTGGTAAAGGAAATAAATACTTGTCACGAGAAATTATTTCCAAGATAATAATAATGTCTTGGATTGAGAATATACCGGAAGCTTTTTTTTCCGTGTATGTCTAAAGTGAGAACATTGAATATTTTTTCACAGTGAAAGATCGGACGTACGCGGGATAAGAACGGACTATGTTCAAAACCGAACTCTGTGCAGTTACGCGTATGGTTCATAAAAATAAATATCCGTTCTTTTCCTGTCAACCCTACAAGCTCAGAATTTTATTGAATACATGAAAAACAAGCGAGAAAGGTTTGTAAAAAGGCCACCACGTCCGATATTTCCCATGCCAAAATAAAAATAAATGCATGTTTTTCAAAGTTTTATTAGAAATACACCAAGGTGTCTAAACAAGAAACAATTTGAAGTAACAGTTGCATACTTACATTCCTTTATCTAGACACATACTGTAAACCATATAAAACGGTTAAGAAACTGTATTTAACCATATACATACAAACGGGAAAACACCGGATGAATTTAGTCCGATCTTGACCCGCAAGGTGAAGATCGGATTAAATCATACAGCCTAATTTACCCGTTATTCGAAGTTTTAACTTACATAAAACAAGTATTATAACGATAATATGGATAATTAACACACAAACATTGATCAAACTTCCTTGGTTGTTGAGATACTTAGCCACGGAAAAGTTCGGATTTCCTGATCACTCGTCAAAAACACTAACATGATTTTTTGTCTCTGTCACAAACAACCTGTCGCTTTAAAGCCACGCGGCTGGCTGAGATGCGGGGCTCAACAAGATGGCCGAGGCAGGCGTGTTGCCAGCAAACGAAAATCTCTTCTAGTTTAGTAGAAAATTGAATTATCCGGTCTTGACCCGATCCTGTCCTACCCCAACATACCTTAATAGGAACCTTTCCATATTCCACCAGTTTTGAATTTCGAATAGATAACTTATCTTCAATTTACTACTTTCCTATAGACAGCAGTGGCGATGCCTTCATAGAACCCGATTTCCACCGGCATGCCTATTTTTTCAGGCAATCGAGCACTTTTCTTATAGCTCACGAATAGACAGATACTGATAGATAGCAGTAGCGGCGCGTCCATACAACACGATTCCCGTCGGCATGCCTGAGTTTCAGGCGCCTGAGCAGTTTTCCTACAGCTCATGAAGAAATTTTAAGCCAAATTCAGTACTAGCTTGCCTAAGATTATAAGAATTTTTGACCCACCGCCACTGATAGAGAGAGAGTATATGTGTACGGACAAAGCGACCACTTTGTCGATACGGCGTTAATAGTACTTTCTAAAACTAATAGGTACGCAATATGCACTATCTATTAGTGAAAGAAAAAAGTGTCCCTATAAATCGACAAAGTGGTCCCTTGCACTAAACTCGTCCACATATATTTAATAGAGAAGCATTTTGAAGCTCCAATTCTGAAGCACCATCTGAACCAAAGTATAGGTACTAAAGGTACTGTCAATGTGGAGCAGAGAGCACAGCGCCATCTAGTAATTTATTTCTTAAATATCATCCAACTAGATTTCTTCGTGTGCCCAGAGAAGGCGCTGGTGCTATCGCATCCGTCCAATAAAAGTAAATATATGCGATTAAGTCCCGTTTTTACAAAATAATATGGCATGATAGGACAGTAATATAGTATAGCATGATAGGGCGTTTAAATACCTATCATGTGACACCTTGTTTGCTTACATCGAATAAATAGTTTTTGAAATAATCATCAAAATCTAACACTAAGTCGCGCCATCTTTGTGACGTTATTAAAACTCATTCCACCACTTTATGACGTGACAAGAGATATTTTCATAATCAGTAGCTCATGCTTATAGTCTGGTTTTTTTTTTCAAGAAATCGTTGTCGAGAAGCAAACGATATTACTTTTGGGCAACCGGGCTTTTTACGTGGTTTAGACCCTGCTGTATCTGAATTGCCGGTTGCCATCAAAGAAACTACAACCAGAAGTGAGATACGGCCAAAAAAAGGACCCGTTTTTTAGCTTTTCTTAAATAACTCGAAAACAGTAGCACCTACCAAAAAATGTTCTTCCACTTAAGTAATCTACATAAAATTCTCTATAAAAAAGGTTCTATACAGTTTTTTGCTGGGATCAATGTTTAATGAGATATTAAGGGACTAAGATAGACAATAAACATATATACTAATTAGCTTTTTCCCGCGAGTTTGTCTACGTGGGATTAACATTCGCTATAATAAATTAATGAAATGCCGTAGTTTAATCTGACAGCAAAAATAAATTTAACGTATAAGCTTTTTTACGTCTACAGTAAGCAACAATTCCATACCAACTTCAACCCCCCGTTTCATCCCTTTAAAAGATGATTACTGGGATAAAAACTATCTTATATCCTTCCCCACAACTCAAACTATCATCACACCAAATTTCATCTAAATTGGTTCAGCGGTTTAAGCGTGAAGAGGTAAGAGACCCACTGACTAGTCCAAAATTATTAAACTCTCTCTCCTTCTCGATGCGACAGGCAAAGCATATTATTTTTTGTTTACACGGATTTTTACCCTATTTGGACCCTTCTGAGTTCGAAATTTAAATAATTTTTTTACCGGAAGTGGAATATTTAAGATGGCGGCCAGTATAAACCTAAGCGACGAAAAATCTATGTTCCTCGTATGGATACCTCCATTGATTATACTTTATTTTTAACGATTGTTATTTTTGGGAATAACAGTTGTAATAACACGTATTTAAAATAAAAAGATTACCTATTTGCAATGGTTCCAAATATACTGGTCTTTAAAGTTAGAACTCGCCGTCAACACTGTATTCCACCACGCGCTTTGTGGACGGGGTTTTGGGAACACGTCTGCAGACCTCCGGTACCCCGTCGTCGTTGCTCTTACGGGCCCATTGTAATTCTGCTCGTGCAATCTCCTCCGCTGACGGCACCTCGGAATACTTGAGGGCCTTCTAGCTCGGAACCTTTCAGGCGAATTATGGAGCTGTTGTAAAGGTGTAAAGAGTGGGTGTAAAGAATGTAAAGGCGGCAGCATCGCCGCATGCCTGGTCTTCTGCAGGAGTGAGTTTACGTCATGTTCGCGCATATACTCCGCAGCCTCCTTTTGGGTCAAGGAGGACTGAGTATTGTAATCTAAGACTCCCTAAGTCGAAACTTCCATATAAGATGTGTATTATTACTACTACCCTTTCAACTAATTTTGCTCACTACAATAATATAAAAAAACGAGAGATTTCCGTCCAAAAAAAGAATAGTACATTTTTGAAGCCTTGCTGGACCTGGACACCATCTTCTATAACTTACTTCCGGTCTAACATTATTTGATGGCAATTGCAAAATATTATAATTACAACTGTTATTCCCAAAAATAACAATCGTTAAAAATAAAGCATAATGAATGGGGGTATCCATACGAGGAACATAGATTTTTCGACGCTTAGGTTTATACTGGCCGCCACCTTAAATATTTCACTTCCGGTAAAAAAATATTTTAAATTTCGAACTCAGAAGGGTCCAAATAGATTTTTACCCTATTTGGACCCTTCTGTAAACAAAAAGTAATATGCTTTGCCTGTCGCATCGAGAAGGAGAGAGAGTTTAATAATTTTGGACTAGTCAGTGGGTCTCTTACCTCTTCACGCTAAAACCGCTGAACCAATTTAGATGAAATTTGGTGTGATGTTAGTTTGAGTTGTGGGGAAGGATATAAGATAGTTTTTATCCCAGTAATCATCTTTTAAAGGGATGAAACGGGGGGTTGAAGTTGGTATGGAATTGTTGCTTACTGTAGACGTAAAAAAGCTTATATGTTAAATTTATTTTTGCTGTAAGATTATACTACGGCATTTCATTAATTTATTATAGCGAATGTTAATCCCACGCAGACAAACTCGCGGGAAAAAGCTAATTAGTATATATGTTTATTGTCTATCTTAGTCCCTTAATATCTCATTAAACATTGATCCCAGCAAAAAACTGTATAGAACCTTTTTTATAGAGAATTTTATGTAGATTACTTAAGTGGAAGAACATTTTTTGGTAGGTGCTACTGTTTTCGAGTTATTTAAGAAAAGCTAAAAAACGGGTCCTTTTTTTGGCCGTATCTCACTTCTGGTTGTAGTTTCTTTGATGGCAACCGGCGATTCGGATACAGCAGGGTCTAAACCACGTAAAAAGCCCGGTTGCCCAAAAGTAATATCATTTGCCTGTCGCATGGAGAAGGAGAGCGAATTTGAGATTTTGCTCCCAGTCTATTATTCCAACGATACCACTTGTCGGTATAAACCTTTTAGGTCCTACGAAAATCGTAAATAAGATAGCTCCTACGAATTGGCCTCCCCACAATAGTACAAAGTAACTTAAGTAGAGCACAGAACAAGACCACAAGAAACAAGAACTTTTTGAAGCTATTCGTTCCTAGATGTCACTGCGACGCAATGTAATTTTTCTTCCTGTTTTTATATTGCGTCGCAGTGACATCTAGGAACGAATAGCGTACCGCAGTAAAGCTATAGGTTTTTTTCTTTTATTGTTATACCTTTAGGTGATTTCGAGTAGATGGCGCTATCAGACATGAGCTTCAAAAAGTTCTTAGGCTGTGCTGCTTTACTATATAAGTTACTCTGTGTCTATAGTAACACAGTTGCAGCAGAGTTGCGCGCCGCACATAGGCTACGGCATAGAGAAATAATAAGCCTTATAGAGTTCTCACTCCATACAACTGGTTATTAGCCCGCAAGCTTGACATTTTGAAGGCTAGACGACTAAGGGGTTGAGGGAGGAGCGGGCAGGGGGCGTGAATACCAAGGTTTTACAACGGGTGCCCTAATCACACCTCTTGCCCGCTCCTCCCTCAACCCTTTAGTCGTCTAGCCTTCAAAATGTCAAGCTTGCGGGCTAATAGCCAGTTGTATGGAGTGAGAACTCTATAAGGCTTATTATTTCTCTATGGCTACGGTGACTGCATATCAGGCTACATGCTTGTTTGCCGCCATATAACATTGCCCTCATGTTCAAACAACCATTATGAAGTAACAATAACAAAACAGACGAGGCAATAAAATATGTCCCGCGGGAGGCAATTATAATTAGCAACTGACAGCCGGTAAATAATGGCGTTGTTGACGGGTCGGGTTGCGGGGATCACAGGATAATATAATAGTATTTCATAAAAAAGTTCATCTTCCTTACAAAATCAGTGTTTGACAGAACTTTGACAGATGAACGGTGACACATGACGTCGCCATACAATTTTGCCTTTCGACTGTCTACGGTTGACAAATACGCAATAGGGTCCTTTCCAATTTTTTAAAACGCAAGCATAACGTTCTGTAGGTATTGACCAAATATTGCCCTAGAATTCATGTTTTGCCCCAAAAGGGCCTTTAAATATGGGAAAATTACAAAAGTTTTTTGGACAGATTGCTTCGCGCCTAAAACGCTCTTTGAAAATGTGTGACGTCACAGTTCAGGCTCAACTTTCGTCCAACTGTCCACGGAAGAATAATGTCTTAACTGTCAACACGTCAACACTGTCAACTGAACTGTGACGTCATCAGAATCTTCAATGGCGTTTCGACTTGGGTCACGTGACGCTAGTCAAACGATATTTTAAATTAGTTATTATCAAAAATATACTCATTAGAGGTCCATAAAAGGTAGTGTTACATGTTCTTATAATCCAAAAGAGTATAATGCGCTACAATTCAACTCTTAACTTCTGTAGGTGGAAACAACCCTATTAGTTTGATTGCTGGACCTGGGGCGCGATTCGACAAGACAAAAAACGAAACGTGGACGTCACAGTAGAATCGCTAGGTGATAGAGTGATATCCATCTGTCCTCAGATGGACACGCCTAACTGTCAAATTTATAGTAGGTCTCGCTAGAGTGTTTGTCTATGGCTATTAGCCACCATTTTAGATATGTTGACAGGACATTGGGAATCCCATGGCAGAGACTAAAAGGCGGGTTTTTTTATACGAATATAGATAACACCATGTTAGTACTGGAACTGGAGCCCACCCTACTGTACATTTATCAAAAAACTTACCGGTTAGCTTCCATAGCGTTCCGTAGCGTTGTAGAACCCATCTCGGAGATCATGTAAACATACTTAAATTGTGGCTTTATGTATGGAGTCTAGTTGAAAAGCGTTGGTAGCCTGGCGGTTAGACGTCTGACTTTCAATTCGAAGGTCTCGGGTAACCCCCGCTCGTACCAATGAGTTTTTCGGAACTTATATACGAAATATACTTTACTATTTGGTGAAGGAAAACTTCGTGAGGAAACCTGCATACATATACGCGGAGAAATCCAAAGTTGTATGTGAAGTCGCCAATCTGCTTTGGACCAGCACAGCATGGGGACTATAGCTCGATCCCTCTTGTGTATGAAACGAGGCCTGTGTCCAGCAGTGAGACATATATAGGCTAACATATTTATTTATTTATTTCGATGGACGCATAAGATGTTAAGATTTTAAATCGTAATTTTTTGCTTTTCTGGTTCTGGGTGGGGCTGCCACGATATTGCAGCGCGTCCGGCATGTTTGCCGAGGCACGAACTGATGGCTTTGCTGCCATTATGAGAAAAAGAAGTGGGATCCTGTTTCGGCTTTGCGGCAGTCTCATCCGTATCTTCGGCGTTGAGATAGCCCTATACTAGCCCGGTCGACGTCAATACACGTTGTTAAAGATAGGATATAAGGAGCGTAATTTAATACGTGTTAGAGTAGTCTTATTAGCTTGGGTACATACACATATTAGATAACATTAAATTATAGGCAAATTACTATAACTAACAAGATGTATGGACTATTTGTCCATAATAAAGTTTTATTTGTTTATTTAATTTATGTTTGAGCTTACCATTCCAAATTTTCACTTCACATTTATACAGGGGTTCCATGCAAGGACCGGTACCGATTACCAATGAAGGGGTATACGGTTATTATTAACCGACTTCAAAAAAGGAGGAAGTTCTCGATTCGACTGATTTTTTTTATCATTATTTTTTTTTATTTTTTTGTATGTATGTTACTCGATATCTCCGTGAATCGTAAACTGATTTTCAAATTTTTTTTTTTATTGAACAGGTATAACCCCTAGATGGTCCCATTGTCACCATGTCGGGGTCTGATGAAGAACTACGCATTATTGTATGTAGTATCTTTAATGTATTTGTAGTACTGTTTTGAAATAATAAGTAATACTTCTCGGGTCAGAGGTGTAGGGTTAGAACCGGTGGTAGTTTCTTTTCTCTCTGACGTTCATAAGTGCATTGTAATGTGCCTAAATTGAAGAATAAATATCTTTTATCTTTTTATCTTTTAGGATCCTGGAAAAATCGAGGAAACTCTTATAGGCACACCTATAGTGATTTCACTATTTTTAACCGACTTCAAAAAAGGAGGAGGTTCTCAATTCGACTGTTTTTAATCATTTTTTTGTATGTATGTTACTCGGGGTTCCATCCATTTGGCATAACTTCTGTGGCCAGAAACGCATCTGGCATAACATATTTGGCATAATTGTTTTTCGAAGAATATTAACATTGCAGAAATCATCGGTTCGCATAATATACAATTGGCTAAATGTTTGCGAATCCGAATTTGAAATCGGCTAATATTCACACGGCCGCTTTTTGATAAGAATAATTTTGTTTTGCATTATATTCAACTGTCCGAAAATAATAACTAGCATAATCTGTTTAGCATAATAGGCTTTAGGCGAATGTTTACTTTGCAGAAAACAAATTATGCATAAATTACAATTTGCAGATTTATTAGTTCTGCTGTAAAAAATGGGTTAGCTTTGGTTAGAACTGTGACCTTTAACCAAATCAAACGGCTGCACAAAAAGTGGGTTAGGTTAGGTTAGAACTGTGACCCTCAACCAAATCAAATGGCTGCTTAAAAAGTGGGTTAGGTAGGGTAGGTTAAAATTGTGACCCTCAACCAACCCAAACGGCTGCAAAAAAGTGGGTTAGGTTAGGTTAGAACTGTGATCCTTAACCAAATCAAATGGCTGCTCAAAAAGTGGGTTAGGTTAAGTTAGAACTGTGACCCTCAAACAACCCAAACACCTGCAAAAAAGTGGGTTAGGTTAGGTTAGAACTGTGACCATACTGTGACCCTAAACAACCAACCCGTGCGTCTTTTTTTAAATGTACTTATAGATTATTCGGCCTTAATATATTTGCGTAATAGAAGTATGCGAAACTTCATTATGCCATAAAATTATATGCTTGTAGTAATTTATGCTTAAAGTAATTTATGCAATGTTGAATTATTACGAAGAAAATTATGCGAAATAAAAAAGATGCCATGCGTCAATTCGTACATTAACTTTATGCCAAACGTTACTTCGTGTGATGAAAATTATGCGTAGAGCACATATGCGGAACTTGGCTATGCCAAAAGAGTTTATGCTAACAGTAATTTATGCTTAACGTTGTTATGCAACACAGAATTATTACAAAAAAAATTATGCCAAAGATAGGGGAACCATGTTACTCGATATCTCCGTGAATCGTGGACCGATTTTCAAATATTTTTTTAATCGAACGGGTATAACCCCTAGATGGTCCCATTGTCACCAAGTCGGGGTCTGATGATGGGATTCTGGAGAAATCGAGGGAACTCTTCAACTATTATAGGCACACCTATAGTGATTTTACTATTTTTTACAGCAACTCGGCCACTTCTTCTTGGAATAGCGGGTCCTAAGTGAAGTCGGTTCTTTTTTGTTTAAAATTACTACAAATCCTATCAATTCGATAAGCACATCATTGGTTTAACCCAAAGGTAAGCGCTTACCGAAATCGAAAACCCCCAATAAGTTTACCCTATCAAGTGTTTTTAGAATGCGATCAAACTATTGTAAACTATATCGTTAAGACATTCGATAGAGAAATCACATTGAATATGGTTAACCTTATTTAAAATGGTTTCCGTAACAATAGGCTAACCCTAGTGATAGGGTAACCATATCATTATGTAACCATTTAATAGGTTTAATAGGTTTATCCTATCGAAAAGATTAATTAAATGGAGGGGTTTTCTGGGTCTGGTCCCATGCAATATGTTAGTACCCTCTGGTTAAAGCTGCTACGGGTTGTGTGCAGGGACCGGAACCGGTTACCATAACCTGGGTATTTCATAGGGTTATTTTTGAGGTTGTTTTAAAAACCCTGATATAACGGTAACCTTATGATGAGGTAACCGTATTGATACGGTTACCGTATCGATCAGGTTAACCTAAGGTAACACTAACCGCATTAAAAACCCAATCAATTCGGTTACCGAATCATAGGGTATTGAGGCAGCTCAAACGAATGTAATCTTTACGAACACTCAGATTAGGCTCATTATTAAATTGCTGTAGTGGCTTTGAGCACGGGGCTGGTCAACTAAGCTCCCAGTACAAACAAACAGGTTTTGCCGGAAACGTCGCGCATCGTTTATTGTGTTCATCTTTAACAATATTTGTACTTTTAGGTTGAAATTGGAGCGCGGCTGCATTTCGTTTGGTTATTTTGTTTTTACATTATTACTATACTAACTTTGGAGAAATTACGGATACGGATTCGTGGCATTCGTGCATATGAATTAAAATGTATTGTTGTAATTATCAAGTACATGTATGTGTACAATAAAATATGAATATATTTTTTTTTTATTAAAATAAAAATATAATAAAAATAGAATAAGAATAGAATAAAAATAGAATAAAAATAGAATAAAAATAGAATAAAAATAGAATAAAAATAGAATAAAACAGAATAAAAATAAAATAAAAATAGAATAAAAATAGAATAAAAAAAATAAAAAATGAATAAAAATAGAATAAAAATACAATAAAAATAGAATAGAAATAGAATATAAATAGAATATAAATAGAATGAAAATAGAATGAAAACATAATGAAAATAGAATGAGAATAGAATGACAATAGAATAAAAATATAATAAAAAATTAAATTAAATAAAAATTAAATTAAAAAGAGAAAGAATAAAAATAGAAAAAAATAATGAAATATCTTTAATAAAATACAATATAAAAAAAGGATTAAAATAAAATAAAATAAAATATAATAAATGACATGCAAATTTTTATTTTATTATTATTTTATTTTTATTTTATTTTTATTTTATTTTTATTTTATTTTTATTTTATTTTTATTTTATTTTTATTTTATTTTTATTTTATTATTATTTTCTTTTTATTTTATTTTTATTTTATTTTTATTTTATTTTTATTTTATTTTTATTTTATTTTTATTTTATTTTTATTTTATTTTTATTTTATTTTTATTTTATTTTTATTTTATTTTTATTTTATTTTTATTTTATTTTTATTTTATTTTTATTTTATTTTTATTTTATTTTTATTTTATTTTTATTTTATTTTTATTTTATTTTATTTTTATTTTTATTTTATTTTTATTTTATTTTTATTTTATTTTTATTTTTATTTTATTTTTATTTTATTTTTATTTTATTTTTATTTTATTTTTATTTTATTTTTATTTTATTTTTATTTTATTATTTTATTTTATTTTTATTTTATTTTTATTTTATTTTTATTTTATTTTTATTTTATTTTTATTTTATTTTTATTTTATTTTTATTTTATTTTTATTTTATTTTTATTTTATTTTTATTTTATTTTTATTTTATTTTTATTTTATTTTTATTTTATTTTTATTTTATTTTTATTTTATTTTTATTTTATTTTTATTTTATTTTTATTTTATTTTTATTTTATTTTTATTTTATTTTTATTTTATTTTTATTTTATTTTATTTTTATTTTTATTTTATTTTTATTTTATTTTTATTTTTATTTTATTTTTATTTTATTTTTATTTTATTTTTATTTTATTTTTATTTTATTTTTATTTTATTTTTATTTTATTTTTATTTTATTTTTATTTTTATTTTTATTTTTTTTAATTTTTATTTTATTTTATTTATTTTTACTTTATTTTATTTTCATGCTCGAGCAACGCGACTACTACGACAACAGCTCTATACGGGTAGTTAGCTAGTTTCATTAAATGTTAAATCTCGACATTGTTAGGGTAGGGAATTTGTTTATAATGTTTTTATTTAATTTACTGTTATTAATAAATTCGATTAGGTGAATTTTCCCAATAAAATGCTTTCAATAGTATTCAAATGTAGTAAAGAAAAAACAACCCAGGTTACAATAACCCAATGAAAACCCTTAACAAAAACCCTATCGCGATGGGGTTTTGAGGTTAACCGTGTTAGAGGTTACGGTTACCGCTTCAATACCTGTTACCACTATGATTCGGTAACCTCATGATACGGTAACCGTATCATGAGGTTACCAAATTGATTGGGTTACCGAAATGATAGGGTTAAGCCTAAAGAGGGGTTTTCCGGTCCCTGGTTGTGTGGTGTTATCTTCGTAAAAAAAAGACTGTATAAGTTATACAATTTTCATACAAAAAACTTCTGTATAAATAATAAAGAAAGAATTGTAAAATGTAGCTTACGTTAAGTATCTTAAACAGAAAACGGACAACATATGAATTTCTTGTAAAAATTCATAAATTTTCAGTACATATTCATAATTTTGTACAAGTTCTATAAGTGGAGCGTAGTTATATTGTTTATTGCTATGCTATTGCTACATAATACAAACTGATAATATATATACAGGTAAACAAATTATGTGATATTAATTTTCAAGCCATAAGATACAATTCATGTGACGTCGAGAAATTACTAGCTTACGGAAATTCTCACCATAAAGGGAGAATTCTCGGTAACATTTTCCTCAAGTAAATTTGACCACGATTAAAACTGGCTTAACTTGATGCTAAAGGCGCTAATAGTAGTTTATGTAACTGTTACGTAATAGGGGTCCTTAAAACACGAGTGTGGTTTTATGAAACGAACGAAGTGAGTTTCATAATAAGATCACACGAGTGTTTTAAGGCCTAATTACGTACAGTTGCATACACTGCTTTATCTACACACATATTATAAACCCGAAATGATGATTGGATGACTGCAATTGCACGGATTGCACCGCCATCGCTATGGCCAACTCGATTGTGCCGGCGGTCGGGCGGGCGCGTGCCGGCGGGCGGGGCCCACCCGGATTTTCATAATGAAATCGAATTTTTGATTATTATTTGAAAATAATAACATCGTTAAAGATAAGACATTTGTTCTAACTACTAACGAAACAATCTATTTTTATGGTGGTTATAACGTGCGGTTTTTAACGCATCATGGAGGGTTTATGATATGGGTGTAGATAAAGCATTTTATAGCTCGTATTATTAAGCAATAATGTTAATAATTTGCAATTATGTCGATGTGATCGGGTCGGTGGTTATCAGTTAGCGTTACGTTCAGGTACGAAAAAAAACAACTTCTTGCAGTATTTTTTCTAAAATGACGAGAATGAAATGGAAGATACATGAGGGCGGGGCTTATCTTTAGAATAGTTTAGAACGATGTCAATTGCGACACAAGCGGATTTTTACAAAGACATAATGCACTTAAATCTTAGTGTCGCCTGATTGGCGTTCACAATATCAGGCAGAAGAGGGGAAAATACAGGGTGTTTGGCACATGACATGACCCAACAAATTTGTTTGGGGTGTGGGTGGTGTCATATCCTTCCTTTCCGTCCTTGGTCGTTCTGGAGATACGATTTTTTAAATATTTTCCTAAATTTCCCAAAATCTGATACTTATTAGAAGCCCCATAACTTATTTTTGTGTGTGGTTTTAAATGCATAATTTATTTTCTTGTCTTACGTTTTGTCTGTCTTCTTCCAAATATTCGTTTTTTGTTACAAATATACCACAAAATGAACACAGGGGCCGGTTTAAATCCGATTATATTTATATCAATAAATAAACAATAATGTTGACTTATCGTGCATACATACCAATATTTTGATTAAGAATTAAAATGATATAATGTTGAAAAAGTAAGAATATTTGGAAATTTAAACTATTTTCTCGATAATTACCGCCGCGGAGAATGTTACCGAGAACTTTCCCCTTAAATTCTCTTCGTTTTCGTAAATTTCGGTAACGGCATATCACTTGAGTTGAGTACCCTAAAAGTTCGTAAGCGCAATTTTTTTCCTTGTGATTAAACAACAAATTTTAATCTCTTTCGATTTAAGTCTTTAAGACTTATGTTTTACGATCTCCGAGATTGGCTGTACATCGCTGTGGAAGCCGACCGATAAGATTTTTGATAAATTTACAGTATGGCAGGCTCCAGTACATATTATGTTTATTTATGTGAAGTATATCAAATGTCAAATAATTATTTTAGGCATTGACATATAATCATGAAGAAACTTTAAACTGGAGCAATATCAGCCAAAAATATCAATAAGTCAAATATACTCTAATGTGATTACTTTAAGGTTAATTTTCGCTCGACATAGGTGAAGGAGGAAAACGAGCCGAGAGAGATGCTAAAACGGGGAGACCTCTGTCCCTCTCTAAACGTTGCCATTCGGAAAAAAATTAATTCTGTGGTAAAAAGTATTTAGCGTGAAATTAATAACAAAAAAAGTTTTTAAATATATTTGATTACAAGAATTACGTATGCTTATCATACTTTTTTATTTTTAACCGACTTCAAAAAAGGAGGAGGTTCTCAATTCGACTGAATTTTTTTTATTTATTTTTTTATCATTTTAATTTTTTTATTTTTCTTTATTTGTCATTTCTCTTAAGTCAGGTTTTTTACAGTATTTTTATAAAAGTAAAATACAAAATACATCTAAAACATACAAAAACAATAAGAACATTATAAAAAACCTAACCTAGGGTGCCGCCGGCAACGGGGCAATTTTTATTATTATTACTTTTTTGTATGTATGTTACTCGATATCTCCGTGAATCTTGAACCGATTTTCAAATTTTTTTTTTAATCGAACGGGTATAACTAGGGTTGCCAACCGTCCCGCTATATGCGGGACGTCCCGTTTCTGGGGCCCTAGAGCATGCATCCCGCAAGGGGTCCACGCGGGACGCCGATTGTCCCGGTTTCAGACTAGACTAGATCATCAGTACTTCAGCACCAAAACGAGCGTTGATTTGCATGTTAGAATCATTTTAAAGCGTGTAATTTTACTTGAATACCGCGAGTAACGCGCGCTAGCGCCATCAACGCTCACTCGCTCGCTCGACACTCCCTGTCGCTGTGTATGGCGGCTATTATTTAAGGTTGTGATTTGTGAATTTAAGAATATTTCTTCTTGGGGAGGGGGGGGGGTGCATTATTGCAGTGAGAGTGAGGCCGCGTGTAGGTGTCCCGCGGTTTTAAGCCTGGTCCCGCAATGTGATCGTAAATGTACCGCGAATCTCTGAATCACAGTTGGCAACCCTAGGTATAACCCCTAGATTGCCACCAAGTCGGGGTCTGATGATGGGATTCTGGAGAAATCGAGGGAACTCTTCAACTATTATAGGCACATCTATAGTGATTTCACTATTTTTTAAAGCAACTCGGCCACTTCCTCTTGGAATAGCGGATCCTATAAGTGAAGTCGGTTCTATTTTTGTTTAAAATTATCGAACTCGCGAAGCGTAAGCGAAGAGAGTTCTTACAAACAACTCCAGACCGAATTGTCAACTGGCTACTGGGACGTCTCGGCATTTGGATGGCTTTTTGATTTCGATAGTTTGTCCGACGATAACTTTAGTAACGTTTTTCTGATCTTTGTGAAATTTCTTGGGGCTGTAGCAGAGATACATAAAATTTGTAAGTTCGTATATGAGCAGGATCTATCAAGTGGTTATGGAGCTAGAAGGAGAAAAAAAATCCTCCTTAGGGTCTTCTTATATTGGTTAACTCGTTTGCAAGTAAATCGCGAGTTCTCAGTTCGAGGCGGACTACTAGTTTTAATAAGTTAATAAACTAGCACGAAAAATCTTTAATAATTATTTTATAACTAGTAGTCCGTCTAGTAGTAAGTAAAAATATCGTTAAAAATCTTAAATCTTGAAATAGGGTGTCCGCTTCATATGACTAATGAGACAAGTTTAAGGTTTGAGTTTTGTTCTTTATGAGAATAATAGACCACCTATCTCCGGTTTTGATGCACAGTTGTATTTTGCTGTGCTGTCAGCATTATTTTGATAATCGACTTAAATATTTCTAGAATACCTACCTATGGTGTGTTTTATTTCCTTATGTTTTATTTTTCCAACGATAATAGATAATAGGAGCCTCCACACATCCAGTCAGTAGCAGAAGTAGCTACCTAACGCACTGTTTTCTAAATTCAAACAACACTAACTGCAGCTTTCCCAATGGGTATGTACCTACTAGGGCTTGCAATTGTTTAACGGCCTCCTAGCCTAGTTGGTAGTGACCCTGCCTATGAAGCAGGAGATCCCGGGTTCGAATCCTGGTCAGGGCATTTATTTGTGTGCTAATCACAGATTTTTGTTCCTGAGTTATGGATGTTTTCTATGAATTTAAGTATTTATCTATATCTATCTATATCGTCACCTAGTACCCATAAAACAAGCCTTATTGAGCTTACTGTGGGACTAAGTTGATTTGTGTAAGATTGTCCTAATATTTATTATTATTATTAATTGTCCGGATAATTCCATACAAATTACTATTCAAAATATCCGGATTGCAAGTCCTTGTATGTGCAGTCGCCATCAGATATATCGGAGCGGCCAAGTATTTGAACAACGCCTCTACTTCCAAGGCGATAAAGTGCATGTTCAGATGTTGAGTACCCTGGCCGGTCCGATATATTTGATGACGACTGTACCTATGACGCGCCGCCGCTGAATCTTGCCAATAAGGTGGTTAGTACAGTATTGCAGTATTTGATGGCGACTGTATCTAATAACCGCCTGCTCACTCTACAGCAAGTTGAGATAGTTGCGTCCTTGTCAGTTCTGTTTTGGTTGTGATTTTCGGATGCGAATGCGTAGGTGGACTAATTGCCAAGACTTTACCGAAACCCTCAGCCCAAAAATGGGAAAAATCATTACGTAGACATAGATAAGTAGCAGAGGAATGGTTGTTCGGAAAGATAAGTGTCGTGGCTGATATGAAAGCTTATGCATTCTAACAACACTTCTCTTTCCGAACTTTTACAAAATATCATTATGACTATAGGATTTAAAATGAGTTGAGTACCTACGAATAAAAATTTGTTAGGACTGAATATTATAACACATACTTAGCATTAATTGAACGAGGATTTCCCAAGGAATTCCTAACTTTTGAAATTAACGTGGTCACCCTAATAGAAAGAGGTGAAGATGAAGGTCTCCCCGTGTGCCACCTCACTCGGCTCGTTTTTTCAAGGCCTGTGTATTATCTTGTTTATCTATGGTAAGTATATCTATGAAAATTACTACTCAACTGACAGACGATGACGGCATGGGCGCACAATATGGCGAATTTTTCGGCCGCATTGGGTTTTTACGTAAATACCCGTCTCTCTTTTTGATTATGGATATAGAGGTGAGTTAAAACGAGACGAACATATTTTTATGTGTTTTCATTTTCATATGTCGCGTCCCTTATATACAAATCTCGAATACAGTGCCACCAAAAAGAGTAGAAATTAAAAAGTGGCAACATCGTAGTGTCGTCCCGTTTTTTTAGATTGATTTGAAAGGGACGACACTACGATGTAGCCACTTTTTAATTTCTACTCTTATTGGTGGCACTGTACATATAGATGTCGCTTTCAAATGACTTTTCATAAAATGCTTCAAGGGGGCTGGCTCTCTTTACCTACTTTTACTTACTTTACTATTTGCTACGTGGGATTCCCCTAATATACTGACGTCTACGTCAAAACTAATAAGATGGCGCCCATGCCCATAGAGGCAATCCTCTAGCGAGACGTGTTGATTTTGACGTAGGTGGATATCACTTTTGAGTGATTCCATGGCGATTGTGGCTGTCACAAAAAAGTGATCTCGCAGTGGTCTCGTCAGCTAATGTCAATTATGCCATGTCGAATATGGCTCCTTCCCTCATCTGCCTCAATCTTCCTAATTCATGAATAATTTTAACATTAAAATAGATAAATGGCAGATTTATTACCTAATTTATCCAATCTAACTGTTATTTGAGAAAAAAAAACTACTACTTAAATCTTTATCTATGGTCATACCGCAATTAAACGAAGGGGATTTTGACAACCCGAAAACGTATCGATACGGTCCAAGGCCGTAGCTGTCACTTCGTGGAGATGGATACAGTGGGCTTCGGATGGTAGAAGGTAAGGATGACAATATCTATGTTACAAAAGTGTCCGTCAAAAGGCGTTAAGGGTATGCGCCACACTATTGTGGTGCATAGCTACCTATAGAATATATGGTAGCGCATATGCAGCGCACTTCACGCCGTCAATAACTGCTAAGTTTACTTACTATAGCTATACTAGCACCACTAGGAGAGATTTCAAACTATTATTTACTGTTTACGCTGGACACTTTTTCGACCGTTCTCCTATAAGAGATACTTATCCTGTCCATACAGTGGGTATTGCATGTTTGAAATAATCCAACGAGCAGTGAAGCGAAGTTCTTACAGACAACTTGGGTTACAACATAATTGTGAGCTGGCAAAGCATACGGCCCGCCTGATGGTAAAGCAGCTACCGTAGCCTATGGACGTCTGCAACTCCAGAGAGAACCTTTAAAAAAAAAGAGGATTCACTGTGTTGACGGCTGGAACAAGAGGGTCCCTCGTCGTCAGCACACTGGGTCCTCTTTGACCTATTTGGCAACTTTACTCACCAGCAGGAACACTGTGAGTAGGGTCTAGTGTTATTCGGCTGTGGTTTTCAAGGTGGAGGTACTTTCCCAGTCGGACTCTGCTTCAGAATTTGAGCGAGACGACATTCGCTGTGCGAAGATGGTCATAAGAATTATATGTGATAAAACATTTGAAGCTCATTTATGTTTGGGTTTCATATAATTATCCCGTTGTAAAAGTCATCTACCTACGACTTTTTCGAGAAGTAGGTACAGTCGGCATAAGAAATACACCGAGTGATTTTTAAATGATTTTCGGAGTTATCCGAATAGCGGAATTACCCTAATACACCATACGCCACTTAAATATTATTTACGGTAATAGGTATTTCATAATTTGCCAAAATATCTGTAATTGGCGTTTTAATTTTATTATACATCTAATAATATAGAATATTCAGACCCAAAAATCAATGACTTGCTCCATTCTACCTTAGCAAACCAAAATATCACCAATTCACCACCACTTTTTCATTATGACCATAATTATGTAATAGTATAACTATAATAAGCTACAATACTTAACACAAGACAAATTAAATTATTTTATTTTATTTATTTATCATACTGTAATTAAACAATATAACAAAACATAAATTTTTACCAAACTGCTTAAAAGTTTGTTGGCGAATCGTATATATGGCATAAGCAATAGTTATTTGTTATACAAGGGGTGAAAGTTGTATTTTACGTGCGAGTGTTATTTGAAACACGAGCTAGCGAAAGGATTCTATTATTGACCACGAGCGAAGCGAGTGGTTCAAAAATAGAATCCTGAGCGTAGCGAGTGCTTTAATACACGAGACGTAAAATAACTTTTACCCGTGTATAACACAAAACTTTTCACCTTACTACAGCGAGGAAAATAAGAAAAAGGGTGCATTTTGCCGTAATTCCTCAGGTGTTTAATACTTCTTCATCACTCGAATCACTAATTTTTAACAAAACAACCTTGAAAAACATGCGAATATTTAACGTTGATATGATGGATGAATTGAAATGAAAAGTTTTGACGTAAAAGGTTTTATTAAATGTCAGATGCGTTTTGTTCGTACGTAGACTTATTCGGCTGTCAGAACAATTTATCCGTTTTTACAAAAAGAATGAAGATTAATGTTGAATGCTGATATTTATGAATTAAAATAAAGTTGTAAGACTGTATTAAGTGTTTTTACTCGATGCAATTCATTAATTGCGATGTTAAAAATTCTGCACTTTTAACGTTTTACGTTTTGTTAGCTGTCAAATGTCACTTAAGCCACTTGTCACTTATGTCAAAACTCTTTCACCACATGTGGATAAAAAGCGATTTTCACAATAGATATTAAACAAACAAAAAGGGCTTTCCGAGCTAGTGAGGTGAAAAATATATAGTTTGCATTACCACTAGAGTAAAATTTTTCGTAAACTATGGATTTAATTTACAGGGGTAGTTTCGGAGCGGGCTCGGGTGGAGTTGGGGCACCAAGCGGGGCCGAACTTGCCCTCTCGTCCGAACATGAAGGCTTGGAGACGCATTTGGCGAAGATACAACTTGGCTTCGTGGGTAGATGGACTGGAAAGAAGTAAAAATAATAATTTTAAACAAAAAAAGAACTGAAATCACTTAGGTTCCGCTATTCTAAGAGGGAATGGCCGAGTTACTGTAGAAAATAGTGAAATCACTATAGATGTGCCTATAATAGTTGAAAAGAGTTCCCTCGATTTCTCCAGGATCCCATCATCAGATCCGGACCTGGTGACAATGGGACCAACTGCAAAGTCTACTCTATCAAACTGCGGCCACAACTGCGGAACAAAACAAGCGGCGCAAATATTCTGTTCTCAGTGGGGGCTACATACAGGGTGTAACTAAAATACTGGTGATCCGTTTAAGGGCATAATAGGTATCGTATTGCGAGAAGGAAAAAGTAGGAGAAAAATTTTTTGGACGCGAAAATAAAATAGTTATTTGTTATACAAGGGGTGAAAGTTGTATTTTACGTGCGAGTGTTATTTGAAACACGAGCTAGCGAAAGGATTCTATTATTGACCACGAGCGAAGCGAGTGGTTCAAAAATAGAATCCTGAGCGTAGCGAGTGCTTTAATACACGAGACGTAAAATAACTTTCACCCGTGTATAACACAAAACTTTTCACCTCACTACAGCGAGGAAAATAAGAAAAAGGGTGCATTTTGCTCGGTTTCCCGTAATTCCTCAGGTGTTTAATACTTCTTCATCACTCGAATCACTAATTTTTAACAAAACAATCTAGAAAAACATGCGAATATTTAACGTTGATATGATGGATGAATTGAAATGAAAAGTTTTGACGTAAAAGGTTTTATTAAATGTCAGATGCGTTTTGTTCGTACGTAGACTTATTCGGCTGTCAGAACAATTTATCCGTTTTTACAAAAAGAATGAAGATTAATGTTGAATGCTGATATTTATGAATTAAAATAAAGTTGTAAGACTGTATTAAGTGTTTTTACTCGATGCAATTCATTAATTGCGATGTTAAAAATTCTGCACTTTTAACGTTTTACGTTTTGTTAGCTGTCAAATGTCACTTAAGCCACTTGTCACTTATGTCAAAACTCTTTCACCACATGTGGATAAAAAGCGATTTTCACAATAGATATTAAACAAACAAAAAGGGCTTTCCGAGCTAGTGAGGTGAAAAAAAAATTGTATGGGGCGAGTCGTCCCAGCTGGCCAACCCTCCATACAAACTTTTTCTGTATGCGAGAAAAAAAATTTTTCTTAGTTTTTCACAATAACAAAAAGGATCACCAGCATTTTTGTTACACCTTGTGTATTTGCGCCGTTTGGCGTAGAAACCCTGAGACCGTGGGAACCCAACGTAAAGATGCTTTTCAATGAAATCTCCAAGCGCCTTGTCGATGCCTCAGGTAACCAGAAGGCTGGCAGCTATTTCGGCCAAAAGATAAGCCTGGCCATCTAAAGAGGTAACGCTGCCAGCCTTCTGGGTACCATAACCCACGAAGGCGACTTGGGGAGCATCTTTTATTTTAGTTTTATATATAGGTTTATTGTTTCTGTAGTTTTATTGTGTACATATATAAATTCAAACAAAAAAAATAATTTTCGAAATTGGTCCAGCCGTCGTCGAATAATCAGTGAATTCATAAAAAAATGGCAAAAAACAAAACAAAGATAACAAGAATTGAGAATTTCCTCCGTTGAAAGTGAAGTCGGTTGAAAATAGTACCTGCAGAACAGGGTACTTTAGTAGGTAATTCAAAAACCGGCCAAGAGCATGTCGGGCCATGCTCAGTGTAGGGTTCCGTAGTTTCCGGCATGTTACAATTCATTAATTCAAAAGGTCGTTTCTTACGAGAAATTTGGCGGCGCTTAAGTCATTTTAACTTACGTCCTTTCACTATGGGTTTTCGAGTGATAACTCAAAAACGGCCCAACCGATTTAATTCAATATAGTTTTCATTGAAGGTACTCATTAGGCCTCAGTTTCATGATTTTTTTCAAAATTTTAGGACCCACGATTCAAAAGTTAGATGGGGGGGGGACGCCCTGTTTTAACTTTCGGAGGTATTATTTCCGAAAGTATTAGTTTTATCCAAAAACTGTTTTAGAAGACCCTAATTCTTTTTAAAAGACCTATCCAACGATACCCCACACAACTTGGTTGGAACGAAAAAAAAATTCGCCCCCCACTTCACGTGTACGGGAGGTACCCTAACAAAATATATTTTTCGCGTTTTTATTCTACCGTTTTGTCGGCTTGGTTAATGCACATATTCAAACCAAATTTCAGCTTTCTAGTGCTAACGGTCACTGAGCTAGACCGCGGACGGACGGACGGACGGACGGACATGGCGAAACTATAAGGGTTCCGTTTTTGCCATTTTGGCTACGGAACCCTAAAAAGAGTATAAGTATCAATTTATCTGGTGAACAAGCTTGAATAGCTTTTAAACCCTGCATGATCTTTGTGATATACGTAGATAGAACTACTCGTCGGTTATTTTGCGTGTTCCAGAAATCATCCATTCTTTAATTTTGTAGACGCTTTATGAAGAAGAAATGTTTATAGCAAATTTTCTCAAAAGAGAACGTTTTGCCGGTCGACATAAAAACAAAAAGATTCGCGAGTTACTTGACAAAATTACACGCCATCTGAGTATTATAGAAGTCGTGTATTAGTTGCTACATGCGCTAGTTGTTAGATGCCTACGTAGTATAATGTTCAGGTCTCCAGTAAAGTCTATTTAGGATACGAAACCAAAGGCCCGCCCACAGGGGCAGAAGGAAACAGACCGAGACCGAGAGAACCGTCTAGCGTAGAAAACAGATTTCACGAGTTAGCAGACAGAACTACCCGCCGTCCTCGTTTGTCTGAGTATTCTAGCAATAGTGCCATTTTTTATGCTCACCCAGCCTCATCCTCAGTAAGTTCTATAACTGTCTCCTCGGGGCAGAAGAACGATTTCCCAACTGGTGTAGGAAACAGCACATTACGGGAGTTGGTGGACAGAACCACCCGCCGTCCTTGTTTGGCTGCATGTTCTAGGACTCGGGCACTGGAGTTGTAGCTGAGCATGATGTTATCAGAATACCAACGCTCGCCACTCGGTGTCTGAAAACGGAATATATGAATAAATAGATTTTATGGGACAACTTACTAGAATCAACCTTGTCCCACAGTAATCTCAATAAGGCTTGTGATGTGGATAATAGGCGACAATTAGGGATTATACGAATGCGAATGCGAATATTCGCATCATTTTTGACATTCGTATCAACATTCGCATTCGCATCAAATGATGCGTATATTTTTCGAATGCGAATGTTGGTAGAACACATCCTGTTTTGACCGCACTGACCCGGCCCATGGCCATATGCTTGCTCATACACAGGAAGTGAAAACGACGGTATCACTTGACTCCTTTTGATCATTAATATAGGACTCCATCACATACTATTTTTGAACTATGGAAGCATAAAAATGATAAGCAAGATTAAGTTTTTTGAATCTACTTCGTAACATTCGTATTTGCATTCGCATTCGGACATTCGCATCCTGAATATTGAGATGAGCATGAGAATAACGACATTCGTGACATCTTTAATTGGCGACAATATAGGTCGTAAACATCAAAAACTCAGGATCAATTGCCGTGATAAATTATCATTGATAAGATAACTAATAAATAAACAAATAAATGCTCTTGCCAGGATTCGAACACTGGACCTTCTGATTCATAAAACAGTGCCATAATAACTGGGTTAGGAGGCAGATAACGAAGAATAGGATATATATTTTGACAAAGCGGTTAGCAAAATACCGGTAATAAAAATATTAGGCTCTTCTTCTTAACCAGTAAGCTAAAGAATATATGGGAATCATAGCTACAGAAAAGACCGTATATGAACATTCTAAGTAGGTATAATTATGTACTGATTTAAACTCACACGATTTTCACTCATTATTTTGACAAAACACGGGACTTAATCGCGTACACTTACTTTTAATTTTCCTGACGTTTCGAGCGTGTCATAACGCTCGTGGTCGCAGGCAGACACCAGCGACCTGCAGTCTGCCTGCGACCACGAGCGTTATGACACGCTCGAAACGTCAGGAAAATTAAAAGTAAGTGTACGCGATTAAGTCCCGTGTTTTTTCAAAATAATAGGTATAATTATAGTTTAATAACCGTATTATAGCAGACTAGATAATATACCAACATTACTTTGTTCAAAACATGGACCCAAGAATACCTATTTAAGTCCCATATATTCGTATGGCCCATCGTTCAAAAAGATCGTTCATCACAGCAATACGGCATATTATTACGAGCTACATTTATGTCTATAACCGTGTGCGGCTGACTAAAAGTATAAATTGCCATCATAAAGTTACCTTAGCAAAAGAGAATTCGAGTGTGAAGTCCTTAAATGAGATGACGAGCTGCTCGGCGTCACCTTCCTTGCAAACGCCGCCTACATTCGCGTTGTTGGGCACGAATGTGTTCGCGGACTACAAGGAAAAATTACACATCACATCACGACATAAAGAATCATATAGACGGAGAGCTGGCCACGTCAGATATGACACAATAATGAGAGCGACGAAACCCCTCTAGTTAGTTTGCTATACTATGCTTATTTTTAGATCCGGACATCTGGCAGCCGTAAAGTGGTGGAGGTCAAAGAATGCAAATAACTTGAAGAAAACAAATCCTACATTTCTAGATTAGATCCAATATTATGAAAAATTATGTAATTAATTAGATTGTATCATATCCAATAGTTTCGATTGGGGGAAGTAGTGCCAAATGATGTATAATGTAATTTTTGGTTACTCGCCTACTGTTTTTGTTTCCGCAATGATACTCAATGTTTTTTGTTCTAATGTTAAAATATAGGCCCTGTTCTCTATAAATGACACAACTTCAGTAGTTTTTTTCTATTTTGGTATCACTTTTTTCCAACTTAAAAACTTTGTTAGTCTGTCACTCTGATCTCCACCCATTAAAAGCTGCCAGATGCCCGGATCTAGCAATAAGGAGGGTTATGCAATCTAACTGGACTGGTTACAAATCTCTCATTATTGTGTCATATCTGACGTGGCCAGCTCTTAGACCAATATGCACAGAAGGTATCTTCTGCTCCTGAAAGTAAAGAATATAGTGAATATTGGAGTACAACAACGCCTTTTTAACCTATAAAAATGACAAAACTCACAAGTCCGATTTTATATTGTGCCCCGTTAGAATACGTTAAGTACTAATAATGACAAATATTTTCTAACAATTGTGAGCATTGCGCTAGGTATAATACACGTATTTGTTTGCTACATAAAGAAAAGATTATGCAAGTTTTATTTTGCTCTACCAGACTATCGCTTTTTATTATTGCTACATAACTTCACATTTTATAACGGTTTTGTCAATAGCATTCGTCGTCTTCGCCATTTGTCGTTCGTTTAGAATTCAAGGTCGCGTATATTTTTACAAATTGTTTACGAATATGCTCACATAATCTATTGACCAAACTGTTATAAAATGACAGATGATATTGAAATAGTTGAATGCAATAGTGTGGTAAAGAAAAATGTAATTTGGATAATCTTTTCTTTGTGTTATTAACAAATATCTATATAATACCTAGCGCATCGTCAATACCTGTTAGAAAATATTTTTTACTATGACTAATCATAGTATATTCTCTAACTAAAAATGAAAATCGCACTTGTGAATTATAAAAGTTCAAAACTGTTCCTGTACCGTGAAGGCTACTTTCTGTTTTAACCTTTATCAGGCAAAACTGCCTACGAATAAAGTTTCGAGCAAAATGTGCTTAACTTTAGAGGAAATTGGGACCTTTGCATTTCGTTATGACCAATAGGTAACAATCTACATTTCATCTATTCTAAATAGTACGCCTGGTGGTACGCCTAAATACGCTGCAAATGGTGTTAAAAGCACGAAAATTGGAACAATTGGTCTTTAGGCCATATGAATCAATTTGACCCGAAGCAGTAAAAAAAATTAAAAAACCGGCCAAGAGCATGTCGGGCCATGCTCAGTGTAGGGTTCCGTAAACTGAGACCCTTAATTCAAAAGGTTGTTTCTTACGGGAAATGTGGCGGCGCTTACGTCATTTTTACTTACGTTCTTTCACTATAGGTTTTTGAATGATAACCCAAAAACGGCTCAACCGATTTATTTCAATATAGTTTTCATTGAAGGTACTCATTAGGCCTCAGTTTCATGAATTTTTTCAAAATTTTAGGACCCACGATTCAAAAGTTAGATGGGGGGGACGCCCTGTTTTAAAGTTTCGGAGCTATTATTTCCGAAAGTATTAGTTTTATCCAAAAACTGTCTTAGAAGACCCTAATTCTTTTTAAAAGACCTATCCAACGATACCCCACACAACTTGGGTGGAACGAAAAAAAATTCCGCCCCCACTTCACGTGTACGGGAGGTACCCTAACAAAATATATTTTTCGCGTTTTTATTCCACCGTTTTGTCGGCTTGGTTAATGTACATATTCAAACCAAATTTCAGCTTTATAGTGCAAACGGTCACTGAGCTAGACCGCGGACGGACGGACGGACGGACGGACATGGCGAAACTATAAGGGTTCCGTTTTTGCCATTTTGGCTACGGAACCCTAAAAACCGAGAGGAGTTATGACGTCATCCTTTTTTTTGTTTGGGAAAAAAAAAATTCTGAAACCTATCGTGTGTGGTATCAAATGAAAGGACTTTTTAAGTTGATTCTAAAAATATATCACATCATTACATTTTAGCTACTTGTTTATATATAATAAAAATCATTTTCGAAACATACAAAATTACAAATTACAAAATTCTTTATTTCATAAAAGCGTACATGGTTATGATACAGGGGATGGAGCCACCCAGTAAGCAAAGGAAAGCCTGTGTTGGGAGGCTCCGCTCTTCCCTTAGGTTTATGAAAGTTACATACTTTAGTTGGTACTTTAGAGCTTTTTTAGATTAATTTAAATTAAGAAATACATGTAGACATGCTATGACTGATGTGTGTGTGTGTGTGTGTGTGTGTGTGTGTGTGTGTGTGTGCGTGTGCTTCCTAGTATGGGGGTCGTAACAAATCCTCCGTATCCTCATATGATTTTGTTTTTAGCCACTTTGTGATGAGCGATTTACACTCGTGGTATGGTTTTGAGTGTATGTCAAGTTCCCTGTTAATTATATTATAAAGATATGAGGACTTAGCATTGAACAACGATCTCGCAAAGTATGTACGTTTGTGTGTGGTCATAGCAGTAGATTAAGTTAAGCATAGAAGTAGATTAAGTTTTTAAATTGTAATTATTTTATATCATTTTAACCTTTTTTTTTATATGCATATTCTACACTGATTTTCTATATGGGTGCTTGCCTGAAATAAATGACATTTATTTATTTATTTATTTATAGCTACGTTTACAATTGTTTTTTTACTTTTACTTATACCAAGTTTGGGCTCCTGCAGATACGATACTGTCGAATATTTTTTTGTAAAATATATCTCAAATGATATTTAATATCCTCAAATGTAACCCCAAGGAAGTTTTTTCGAAATTATTTATCATTTAGTTTTTTTTTTATATTTTTCATTATAACAAAGTTTTATCTATCAATACATCAATTAAATATTCATAAAAAAGCATAAAACACTGGTGTTTGAGCAATCATTACGAAGTATTGGGCTATTGCTTCGCTTTTGATTCGAAATTTGTCTTGAGCATGCACCCCGCCCCCACTCCCTGCCTGTTTCCCTTTCCTGCTCACTCGGCGGCCAAAAAACTGAGTCACCCCCCACCCATCAGGACTTTTTTGACTTAAAGCCGATTACTCAAGGAATATGTAAAAGAAATTTCAATGCTCCGAGAATTATTTTACCCAAATGATATTATACCGCATTGAGTAATTAAAAAAAAACTAAATGTAAATGTTTTCAATATTGCTTTCTTGGGGTTATATTTGAGGATATGAAGTATCATTTGAGGTATATTTGAAAAATGATTCAACGGTATCGTATCTGGAGTATCTGGAGGAGCCCCAACTTGGTATGTTTCGAAAATGAATTTTATTATAATTTAAAACAAGTGACTAAAATGTAATGATGTGATACATTATTAGAATCAGCTGAAAAAGCTTTCATTTGATACCACACACAATAGGTTTCAGAAGAAAAAATTTTTTTTCGCGTACAAAAAAAAGATGACGTCATAATTCCTCTCGGTTTTTTTTTCTTTTTACTGCTACGGGTCGAATTGATCCATATGGCCTAAAGATCAATCATTCCGATTTTCAGACTTATAACACCATTTGCAGCATTTTACCGAATTTCGGGGTGTACCGCTAGCACTAAAAACCGTTTTCAATGCATCTGGAATATTGGGGCATTACACGCCAAACCAGCCACTAAAAAAAGTTGACCTCTCCGATTTGAGTAATTTTTGGATATGTTATACACACATATGGTGTCTGCTCAGACACGAATTATTTTTGCAATATGTAACATAATGTCAGAATTACAGGCCTGTAAAATTTTGAGTAGCCGGCAGGCACGCACAACTTAGAACGTCATTATCCAGTTTTTTGAAGTATTAATTAAATAAAAAAAGTATAAGGTTTTTTATGTCATTAAATAACCGTTTTAACGGTATTTATTGAATAATAAAAAATATTTTTTTCTTATAAAAAAATGAAATGAAATTTTTTAATTCGAATTTTAACAAAGTTGGACCATTTTTATTTTTTTTATTTTTTTTTCAAATATGGCTTATAGCCTATAGATTATGCTTGCCAAGTTTGAAAATGGGCGTGAAAGTAGTTTAGGAGCTATATCTGTTACAATGCTAAAGCGCGTCACCGAGACGCAACGTAGACGCGCCTGGCGCCAACGAGCGCAAGACAACTGGCTACATAATCCTTTATTCATTTTGGTGTACTTGAAAAAAAAAACAGTATACCTAGTTATATTATTTACAGATTTATTTACACATTCATTTCAGATTTATTTATACATACACATTTATTTACATACTTTTACAATTTTATGGGATTCACTATTGCTTGTTCGTTTTATTACGATACCACCAGCAGTAGGAATAAACGCATGGTATTTCATTTTCACGCCACTTCACATGGCAAAGGGCCGTGTGATGGCATTGGTGGAAATTTGAAACGCTTGGCGACCCGGGCAAGTTTACAGGCTGCACCCGATAAGGCAATCACCACACCCGAGGCCTTATATAAATGGGCGAAATCAGCAATGCCTCAAACATCTTTATATTACGCTCGAAGAGAAGAAATTGAAGAAAACAGGGTTTTTCTAAAAAAACAGATTTGACTCAGCAGTTACTATACCTGGTACAAAAAAATACCATGCGTTTATTCCTACTGCTGGTGGTATCGTGTAAAAACAAGCAATAGTGAATCCCATAAAATTGTAAAAGTATGTAAATAAATGTGTATGTATAAATAAATCTGAAATGAATGTGTAAATAAATCTGTAAATAATATAACTAGGTATACTGTTTTTTTTTTCAAGTACACCAAAATGAATAAAGGATTATGTAGCCAGTTGTCTTGCGCTCGTTGGCGCCAGGCGCGTCTACGTTGCGTCTCGGTGACGCGCTTTAGCATTGTAACAGATATAGCTCCTAAACTACTTTCACGCCCATTTTCAAACTTGGCAAGCATAATCTATAGGCTATAAGCCATATTTGAAAAAAAAATAAAAAAAATAAAAATGGTCCAACTTTGTTAAAATTCGAATTAAAAAAAATCATTTCATTTTTTTATAAGAAAAAAATATTTTTTTATTATTTAATAAATGCCGTTAAAACGGTTATTTAATGACATAAAAAACCTTATACTTTTTTTATTTAATTAATACTGCAAAAAACTGGATAATGACGTTCTAAGTTGTGCGTGCCTGCCGGTTACTCAAAACTTTACAGGCCTGTAATTCTGACATTATGCAACATATTGCAAAAATAATTCGTGTCTGAGCAGACACCATATGTGTGTATAACATATCCAAAAATTACTCAAATCAGAGAGATCAACTTTTTTTAGTGGCTGGTTTGACGTGAAATGTCCCTATTGAGATTCATAAAACCAAATTCAATTATCAATTTTAATACCCTGCTGTATTGCAATGGAGTTTTTCTATAGTAGGTATCAATAAAATGATTAACTATTGTTGACTTAGAGCTTTAAACCAAGGGGAGTAATAGCCATTGACAGGCGTTCCCCTCTGCCGAATGAGTATGACCAGTGGTCATACTCATTGTATGGACTGACGTTTATTTGACGTGGCAATTTTGACGTTTCGCATCGCATAATTTTGATGGCGGTTGGCGACAAAGGGTTCTAAAAAGAATTTTCACCCCTACTATTCGAAAAAGGGTAATTTGTTGCCCATTTACAGGGAGCAAAAGTGACTTTTGATCCCTCTGCGATTTGTTGCCCATTTACAGGGAGAAAAAGTGACTTTTGATCCCTCTGCGTTTTTTTAATTTTCCATGTCTTTGCAACCGATTAAAATGAGACAACATTATACATATAACTTGTCTTTCTAGCAGATAGCTAGTTTAGTACCTTTGTTTTCGTTTTTCTCATAGATATGATAGTGAAAAGTAGAGTGTACTACGCGGTAGCAAAATTATTTCGATCTCGGGTCACTTGAATCCCTCACTACGCTCAGGATTCCACGTTAGGTTATTCTAGGATCCTTCGCTTCGTTCGGGATTCAACACGCTACCCTGGACCGAAATAAGTCTGTTTGCTCCCTTGTAATACAATTTACTATTTAGTAAGTAAGTAAGCGTTGGTAGCCTGACGGTAATGACGTCTGACTTTCAATCCGAAGGTCCCGGGTTCAAACCCCGGCTCGTACCAATGAGTTTTTCGGAACTTATGTACGAAATATAATTTGATATTTACCAATCGCTATACGGTGAAGGAAAACATCGTGAGGAAACCTGCATACATCCGCGGAGAAATTCAAAGGTGTATGTGAAGTTCCCAACCCGCTTTGGGCCAGCGTGGGGACTATAGCCTGATCCCTCTCGTGCATGAGAGGAGGCCTGTGCCCAGCAGTGGGACGTATAGAGGCTAACATATTAAGTAAGTAAGTAAAACCATTTATTTGTGACGCTCACTACACTACAAATACATTGAGAGACAATATAACAATAAAAACAAAAAAAATATGAACGTGCATCACAAAATGGACCCAACTCAGCATAATGCCAGCTTAAAAACCGGCGCTGGTCTTCCGTAGGGCCCATTTGGTATTTCCTCTTGTTATAATCTTTTAAAGACTTCCAGCTCTTTCCAACAGAGACCAGTTAAGCCAGCCAGCTATGTTGATTACCCTATTCTGAAACAGAAATAGAATAGACGGGAACTTACCGCTCGCTCGTTAAACTTGGTAGAATAAGAGATATCTAATAGAAACTCATCGACTGTGAGCAGGATACATGTCCTTCCGCCGCTGCCTTGAAGGCGATATGACATCGTGTTTAAATTCTGTTCGGGCACTGCCTCCTGTAATATTAAAATCAGTCATTTGATTTCAAACGAGGGATAACTTAAGAACCAATCAAGAGATGAAGCAGAATTACAAAGAATTAAAATACGTTCACATTTTCTTAAATATATTAATATGACTGTCTAATTGCTGTTTTCGGTTTCTATATATTTCTTTACGGTTATCCAAATATTAAGCCGAATTAAGTAATATTATAGTTCCAAGTTACAAATTGGAAATGTACTTTTTCTCCACTAGATATTCCATTAAGGGAACTTTAAAAGGATACTCACCATCGTGCCCCCCAGAGCGGGGGTTGTTCTGACATAGTTCGTCTTTTGTGTGGAGCCCTGGCTATCCAGCTGCTGCCCCTGTACTGACCATACCAACAGCGCTGCAGACACAAACCACGTTAACACACACATTTCAAATTAACATTTACACTTGAGGGTCAACTCCAAATATCTTTATTGAAACAGTCTTTATTCCAAGAGTCAAGGTCTAATAATGGTATATGTATAACTATAGTGTTCACAAAACATAGATCTAATAATTCTGCAACTGTTCATGGTATATGACAAAAAAAAATTACATGTCCAGAGCGGACACCGAAAATGGAAAATATCACAAAATATTGTGTAATAATCAATTCCCACTCTTGAAAAGGAAGATGTTTGGGTCCAAAAGTCCCAGTAAATCTACACATCTGAACAGTGAACTAGCCAATATATATGTCGCAATATTCTTGACAATTGGTGATTCTATATTGCACTTAAATGGGAAAGAATGGTCAAATCCTCAATCACAATTTGGTCATATGAGATCTGGATATTGTCAACAGGATTACTCATATAAGCCACCAAACACTGTCAGTAATAATGTCATTACTTATGTACCTGTCCTTTTCTATGTATACGAAGAATGAGAAGGATGAGTAGAGAAATAATGTCATTATTACTGACAGTGTCTGATGGCTACAAGCCTTGACTCAATGAAAGTAACCTTTAACGACATTGTTGGGTATGACCAATTCGCACAAACGACTACACAATTTAATTGATTGGTTTAGTGGTGGGGTGTTACAATATCCGAAAAAATTGACTTCTTTAACTGTACCCTGACGGTTCACAAATGTAACAAGTAGGCTATTATGTTCCTCAAATGTAAAATAGCTTTATTCCTGACAGTGTCTGATATTATATGCATAACAATGTGTGTATCTTTTGTGTACTAAATTGTTAATGTTTTTTGTTATTTCTAATGTAATATATATCATGTGTTGGACTAGTCTGTATGTATATTTGATTACTAAATAAATAAATTAAAAAAATTATCGACTTTTTATTTGTTATTGGATAAATGTCTAATAGTGCCCCTTGTATACAAAAAGAAACCGCAAATCGATGTACAGTTTAGCCGTTTGGCAAACGCATACTAGAGGTCAAAACAAAATTTTTCATCCGCAGTTCTTAAAAAAATTCCCTTAGGAGGGGGGTGCTCATTCATCATTTTTTTTGTATGGGAAAAAAAAATTTTTTTTTCAAAAACCTATCGTGTGTGGTATCATATGAAAGGGCTAATAGAGGCGGTTCTAATAATATACGACATCATTATATTTCAGCCATTTTTAAAAATTAAAACAAAAATAATTTTCAAAACATACCAAGTTTGGGCTCCCCCAGATACGATATGGCTGGTTTTTTTTTGGTACTGTATATCAAAAATGATACTAGATATGCTCATATCTAACCCCAAGAAAGCAATTTTGAAAATAATTTCATTAAGTATTTTTTTTAATTTTTCAATATTATCAAGTAACGCAGTACAAAATGTACTGGAGTAGGACTATAGTAGAACTCTACTTCAGTACATTTTGTACTGCGTTATTTTGTAATATTGAAAAATAAAAGTGTAGACATAAAATGTACACAACACGGGAGGTAATAAAGAAAGCCCTCGATCGCATATTTACGTCCCTCGCTTGCAGCTCGGGCCGCAAACTTCTGCGATCTCGGCCTTTCTTTGTTTTACCACCCTAGTTGTGTAATGTACTATTAAACTAGAAGGG
Source organism: Pammene fasciana (assembly GCA_911728535.1). Classification (NCBI taxonomy): domain Eukaryota; kingdom Metazoa; phylum Arthropoda; class Insecta; order Lepidoptera; family Tortricidae; genus Pammene; species Pammene fasciana. The sequence continues at coordinate 9,297,341 of OU452283.1, forward strand.
AATGCTGTTAAAATCTTCGTTTAAAATCGTAAATTTTGCGTAAGTATGTACTCTTCGAATCCATAAATACCTATATTTAATCACACATTGAATTAATTGGCAACTTCCTTCCAATATCAAGTTCATCGATAACTGTGTCAAATACTTAAAATTGAAAAGGGTGAAAAATAACCCTTATATGGTACCTATTATTACATATATATTTAATCCAAACATTACATGAATGACATGATGATAATGTCATTCATGTAATGTTATTCTATCTAATCGATTTTCAGATGAAGTAAACTGAAACCATAGCACAGAGTGGTATTTGACCCTAAAAACTGGTCAAAATCACTTTTTTTCATATTAGTTGTACCCCCTCTAAGCCATTGTTTCTAAAAATTAGTATAACCCCTCCACACTATTGCAAAAAATACAACTTGCTCAGGCCATTCAACATGTGCGTAGGCTAAATCGAAAGTTACCGTTCGCCGTGAGTGTCCGTGTGGTTGTTCGATACGCTCAGATTTCTGTGTTTTAAAATATTCGTTATTCTATGACTGAACGCTTTTCTGTTGGTTTTCACTATGGATCGTGGAGAACAAGGTATGTACTTTATTTTACATTTAATTTTAACAAGTTATATATTGTTTTTATTTATTTATACCGTTGAGAAATAAGCACCTGAAAATCTGCTAGAAAAAAACCCATTTTGCTAATTCAGTGGAAGTTTCTCAGCATATCTAAGTTTAAATTTTAATGGGTCGTAATAGAATAGACCTTATAGAATGATATTAAGCAAAAAACAGCCACCCCAATGCACCCCCCTAATTTTGGTGATTTTTTTCTCCGTAGGCACATTCGATACCCGGTAAATTACATTTGACCGGGTAACTTGCAACGCAGATGTTTTAAACAGGTTTCTATTGACGTCTGACCCTGTCCTGGCAGGCATAAGGAACTGGAAGACTAAAAGAAAACTCCCACTTTCGGCTGATGTATTAAAATTGTTGCTAGAAAGTGACATTATAAATGTAAGCTTTGAAGGCCATGAAGAATTTGACGAATAAATGCTTGCAATAATTCCCCTGTCTTTTTTTCCTTTTCCTACCTAAAAATAAAATAAAACATAGTCGGGAAGCCATTAGGGCAACAAAATATTTTTGGCCAGCTTTTAGGGTCAAATACCACTCTGTGCATAGTGTCTTGCAGCCACGTCATATGTAAATGTCATAAGGAAGTACAATTAATCGATAAAATAATATCGTTGGGAAGCCCCTAGGACAATTTTATTCGTGCCACTTAAAGTCTGGTTTTTATATTATTCGCAGAACTGACACCTCAAAAACGTATTTGGCTGAGCTATAAGTTCCTACTTAGACCGTAAGCCAGGAACCAATTTCGATGGTCATCGCGTCCTAGGCTTCAAACTTGTGAAATGGCTAAGGGCGATGAATAATGAAGCCTCGTGAAGGTCAGCTGCCCCTCCGTTGGTGGGTTGAGGAAAAGCTGTCATTTAATCACTTTAAAAAAATGGTCATCGCGTCCCGATTAATACTTTGTCAGATGATAGTTTAAAGCTTATTACAAATATAACATGTATAAGTATTTAGGTATAAAAGTCGCCAACTAACAGACAAGCAAATTCCAAACCCTATTATTTTTTTATACCACGACGGTTGCAAACAAGGATACGGCTCGCCTCTTAGTAAGCAGCTACCATAGCTTATGGATGGCTAACTTCAAGACTGTTGAGCACTTTCTTACAGCTCATGAGGAAACAAAGAAAGCCAAATTAACTCTATACGAATATTTTTGACACGTTGCTACTCGTATATAGGTTTTTTGAACCCCTGGAGCATCTATAGGTTACGGTGACTGCTTCGTATCGAGCGCGCTGTATGCTTCTTTGCCATCGTTTAAAAAACACACCTTCTTCTGTCAAACAACACTAATCATTTCACTTTACAATACCAAAACTGACGAGGCAATAAAAAACTCAGTGTCCCGCGGGAGGCAATTATAATTTACAACTGACAACCGGTAAATCATGGCGTTGGGTGTTGGGTTGACGGGTCGGGTTGCTGGGCTGGAGAATCGCAAAATGAAATTAATGTAATAATGACGCCACCGTTGAAACTAATAATTCTATCATAACCCGGTATTTTCCAGTTTTCACGAGACACGCATGATCGTTTCATTTGGCAACGCACAGGAAAACCAGTTATATTCGAAACCGTTTTTCAATACGTTTCGTTTCGCAGAAACGACTCCCCTGTAGTTATAATTTCTTAGGGTCGGTTACGCCAAACCGTCTGTTAACGTCAACGTACCTAATCCGTCGCCATATTTAACGTTAATGAGTCAATTAATTTTAAGTGGTGCAAGTGGTGCAACCCACTCTTCGAGTTGTCGTAAACTTTGACGCTTCATTGATGTGCGAGGTGCGCCAGTGTGTGCGCTTTGCACCATCGATAGTATTTAATCCAAGCTACTGAATACAGATGGCGCTATTTTTCTATATTACGTTAATATTTCTAAATAAAGTTCTTGCATATGTTGGATAATGAGCGTCATACGAACTTTGAGGAAACAGGTATAACAACGTAAGTACTATTTTATAAATAAGAGATATTTATACCTACTTTTTATTTTACATTATTGAAAATCGAGTATGTACTGTAATAAATTAACCGCAGCACAGTATTAAAATAGTTTCTAGTACCCATTTAGTATGTATATTAATGAAATGCGAATTAGTGCATTTGCATTTTAACTTAACTGAATAATAAAAATAAATAGGTACTAGGAAAATGAACAACAACAAGTCATTTCGACGTCATTTATTCATAAAGACAATTCAATAAATGAACGCACTAAATTACAATAATTTGAGATATGTCACTTAGATATTATTTAGTGGTGAATGTTATGATTTACCAAAATATCTGTAATTGGTGTTTTAAGTTTATTACATTTCTTATAATTTAGAGTATTTAGACACGACTAAAGTCAATGACTCTTTCTCCTTCTATCTTAGCAACCTACCATAACACCACCACCTTTGCTTTATGACCATAATTATGTATATGTATAATAAGCTACAATACTTTACGCTATTGTTTAAGATCAATGTTACTGGAAGACAAATCGTATGGCATATAATATTTTTAGTACAACATTATTTTTTAAATACAAATGCACCGATACCTTTTCGTAATGCTATCAAACTATTGAGGAAACGAGCTACAGGAGTCCCATACAAAACCATTAGGAAAATAGAATATCTTTCTACTAGAAAATGTTTCAGAAATATTCAGAGTTCTTAAAATGATATATATAATTTGAAATACAAACCATAGTGCGATTCAAATCGAAAAATTCGAAAAGTGGCTTACGAGACAAGAAATATTTACATTAGAAGAAAAAACATCATGCCTGTATGTATAAATATATCGAAAAATCCAAGTAGATTAAATATAAAAGCGGAATTCAGTATTCGGCGAAACGAAAGCTTTCCCTATGTACAGCAAGCGAGACTGAGGGACTATATATCTAACTTAAGCTAACTGCAACTCTAGCTGCATACAAACAAGATACAAACTTACACCACAGTGATCACAAAACGCATGTTACATTAACTTAGATATTAAACGATATGTATAATAGTAATTGATGAGTATTAGGTTACGATAAACAAATAGCCTTTAGACTCAAGCTTTAACACGTAGCGCTTAACTAACAAAACTTGGTCACTAGTGTCCTTACAATATTAATGCTAGTTTCTTTTTTGCTTATAAGTATAATTGAGTATATTACAAATAAGATTAAATATAAAATAGAAGGGTTAGTATGTGCGCTTTGTTATTTAAATAAAAATATTAAAAAATATTTTTATTTAAATAAGAAGATACAGGGAGAAAATACAGAGGTAATCTGGAAGACCGGGTTAATTCAATATTGTTAGTAAACAAATGCTTACAAATTATTTAAGTGACTGATAACACCTTTTTTGTCCTGACTATGAATGCTATGGATACAGTCAATAATATATATATGGCACTATTACATTAGTTTAATTAAAACCGAAAAACAACTTATCTAACAAAGTTTCAATATAATATAGTATGACCTAAAATAGATAATTTGACTATTAAATAGACACTTTATTATGTTTTGCAAGTTGATTTTATATAGACAAAAATATTTATTTTAATAATATATATTGCATACAGTATTACAACAACAATTCTATATGTCCAACAGAAATTGGTTACATAATACCTAACATACATTATGAAAGGAAGAACATATCAAGAAGTAGTCAGTTTTTTTAATAATATATTATTATAAACTTTGAATACAATTTTGCCATTAAGTTTTTTCGATAGCTCTGAAGTAAGTACGGCAAGGGTCTTTATAAACTTTATTCTTTAAAAAAAAGCGTTCCTGAGTTGCCACAGTTGGAAATATCCATAGAATTGATGGCCAGTTAATATCAGGACAGTCTTTTCTTGTTTAGCATCGTCGCAGTATATTAAAAAGAACATGTTATCAAGTTAAGAACTTATTGGTGCTTTTCGTAGAGATTTGTAGGTTTTATTACACCGTAATCCCTCTGGTGTTGCAGGTGTCTATGGGGGACAATAATCTATGTTATAATATTTAACTTAGCATCATGCGATATGTCTGCTCTTTTTTTAAAGAAGGAAAACAAACCAAGTTTATTTAGACCCTTGAAGCAACATCTTAACTCTAAAATACAATACGACACTAGTACCCCCAAGTTTTGCGCACATTACAACATCGAATCAGCCATGTGTCCTACGACGGGCATAATAAAAACGTACTTATTGCTTGTACACGTACTCGATATACTGTCCGCTACCGCAAACAATCTCAAATAATATATCATATATCATATAATTACAATGAATGCTAAATTATATAATTATTATCATGTGATATGTACCTATTATAATGATTATGATGCACTAATTTATAGTTCTCATGTAAATTGACTCTAAATAATATCAATGAGTGTAAGCCAATTTTCTTAGTTGGTTAGGAAATAAAATTATTTTTCTAACCTATGGGATTTGGGGTTATAAGGGATGGGGATTATATACTTTTTTTACATTAATAATCAACCGTCAACAACATTTTTAAACAACTATTACTAACTTTCGCGCAGATTTTCTGCTTTTTTAGGGAATTTTCATCCATTATACTATTATATGTACCTAGATGTTTTTTTTATATCATCGCCTCTCCTGCACTTAATTTTGGTACAAATAAATAGGATTAAGAAATTAAATCATACTTTATCGATATTTCATTTCACATCACTAAAGGAAACTGTGCTAAGGAAATTTAGTCGCATGAATTAAATGGACATTTTAAATTTCTATATGAATTACAGGCCTACCAACAATGTGTGATCATTTGTGATATGACAACGATTAATTACCTATGCTTTCAATGTTGGTATCCGTGCGAACCATATATTACTTATCTCACTTGCAAACGTCAAATCTGACAACTTGTCAAACGTCAAATTGACAATAGTTTGGTCTACCGCTCTAAAACGTTATCGACATTGGCATAATTAGTTTTGAAATCTCACTAGCTTACATTACGTACAATTAATGCGTTCTGAACTCCAATCTTCGACAAAAAATTGAAAGTATAAAATCTAAAATATCACGCATCAAAAAATAAAGTATGAATCGAAAACCAAATTGGTTCGCCTTTTAACTCGTTTAACCAAGTTACAAATACCATTAGAACCGTTTTTAATCACTTACCTAACATTCCATCTTTTGTTATCAACAATACAATATCAAACACAAGAAAGCATTAAAAGCTAATTCCCTCCAAAACTTGCTTTACTACTAGAGATGTACCTATAACATTTTTTAATATGACAGGACCTTGATATGATCTGATATGATTACGTTATTCTCATCTCTATCATAACTATCTTGTATAATTTGAAAGTGATATGACCTTACAACTACTATTTTTTTATTTTATCGCCAACTAACGAAAAAAAACCGTTACGCTAAACGGTTTCGTTATTTTCACATCTCTAGTAAAAGCTGAAAAAAAACTGTTCAGAACGCGACTAGCCGCTTCACTCCATCGTGTCATATTGTACCTTCTTGACCTTGAGATAGCGCCAGATAGCATAACAGACCAGAGTACCAGCGGTGGCTATCGCGAGGGCGGCCCCGACTGCTACCGGGGCGGTCTCGGAGCGGGCTCGGGCGGAGTCGGAGCAGTGCCAAGGGGGGCCGAACTCGCCGTCACGTTTGAACATGAAGGCTTGGAGACGCATTTGCCGAAGGTACAGCTTGGCTTTGTGGGCGATGGCCGGACTGAAACAAAAATTGTCATCGTTTTGTAAATATCAGTAAAGTAGACATATAATATAATAATGCTAGACAAAATCCTATCGATTGGACATTGAATGGAATTAGGATAACATTTTCTCATTATTTATTAAAACAGAAGAATCTTTATTACGAGTACAAACGTTTGCCACGAAACTTCATATACTTCAGGAAAATGAAAACGAGTCGTTTTATTTGCTACTGCTGTAAAAAGCTAACTTAAAGTCTTATGAGATGAGCGTCATCTTCAGTAAGTTATATCTGTTTCTTGTCCTACGGTGTACAGAATAACGACAGACCGAATCACTTTATCGTCCTATTTTAGGTGAATGTTCTAGCATTATATCGTTTCCACTTTTACCTATTCTCATATTCAGTAAAGCCTATAACTGTCTCCTCAGGGGCAGAAGAACGATTGGCCGACCAGGGTAGGAAACAGCAGATAGCGAAAATTAGTGGGCAGAACTACCCGCCGTCACTAGTTCTCTGCATTTTCTATTTAGTGCCAGATTTTAATGCGTACCTAGTCTCATCCTCAGTAAGTTCTATAACTGTCTCCTCGGGGCAGAAGAACGATTTCCCAACTGGTGTAGGAAACAGCAGATTGCGGGAGTTGGTGGACAGAACCACCCGCCGTCCTTGTTTGGCTGCATGTTCTAGGATTCGGGCGCTGGAGTTGTAAGTTAGTTTGATGTTTCCTGAATACCAACGCTCGCCGCCTGGTGTCTAAAAACAGAATCAAAATAGGTTATATTTTGTCATAGCGATAGCGTCTTTTTGCATTCTCTTCTTTTTAAATGGTTAGCGTACCCTAAACCATGCAACATTTACAAATCAATTTGTGACGAACTAGAAATACCAAAATTATTGTTCAAAAATATCAGAAAATCACAGCGGAATATAAGCGGTATATAGGTACAGAACTATTCGCATTGCCATCGGCTCATTTAAAGTAAAACTTTCCATTGTCATAAACTCTGTCAAAGATACCTTAGCAAAGGAGAATTCGAGCGTGAAATCCTTAAACGAGATGACGAGCTGCTCGGCGTCACCTTCCTTGCAAACGCCGCCTACATTCGCGTTGTTCGGCACGAATGTGTTCGCGTCCTGTAAGATTAAATACAAACATCAGAACGTAATGGATCATACCATCCAAACATCAGGTTTGTGGGAAAAATTATATTTAACCAACTGGGTAATCTCTCTTATTAATCTACTAGCGACCCGCCGCGGCTTTGCTTTGCACGGATGGAATTATATATACATATAATATATACCATCCCCTAGAATCACTCTATCTATTAAAAAAAACCGTTTCCTAATCCGTTGCGTAGTTTTAAAGATCTAAGCATACATAGGGACAGACAGCAGGAAGCGACTTTGTTTTATACTATGTAGTGAGACACAAAAGTTATCTTCTGCTGCTGAATGTTCAGGATACTGAAGAGGAGATGCTGAACCTTCATGAGACAGTACCTAAGTTGGTATATACACAGTATGACTAAATGCAACGTTAATTTCAACAACGTATGCTCAGGCCAAATGCTTAGTTTTTGAAAAATCTAAATGAATAATAATAGTACACTCCATCAGTTGTTATCTAACTCATATTTTATTTACGACTCAGTTTTCTACAGCAACTGAATATAGTATAAGAGCCCATGACACTGAACCTAGTTCGATAAGTCTCCCAGATGATTAATATGTATAATTAGTCACGTCTTTAATAGGGGAACACGAAATGCCTATGCTTTTGGAATATTTTTTGAAAAAAAAACCGGTTTCTTGAACGATAAGTCTCCCAGGTTTCCTTTGTTCCTCGAAGCAGAGGAGCGTTAGGACTATACCGATAATGCGGTGCTGCAAGCCCCCGTGACTGGCCTTGTCAGAGGCAGCATCAGCATCATAAGATTGTAGATGTACGCAAAAACTTTGCGCCTACATTTTGATAATAACAATGGTTTTTTTATTAATTTTTCAACAAAAAAATTATGCCGCCACTTTTTTGCATTGCAGCACAGGCATTTCGTGCTCCCCTATTAAAGACATGACTAATTATACATATATTATCTGGGAGGCTTATCAAACTAGGTTCAGTGTTATGGGCTCTTCTACTATTTAATATGTATTTAATAGGTATTTTATGCCCCTGCCCTGTCTCCTACTGCCACAGATACAAAAATTTAGGCGCTGGCAAAAAAAGACCAGAAATATGGTCATTTTTTGTCCTTCCCTTGGACTTACCGCTCGCTCGTTCAGTTTGGTGAGATAAGAGATATCTATAAGCGCATCGACTGTGAGCAGGATACATGTTTCCCCGCCGCCGCCCTGTAGACGATATGTCGCCGTTGATAAACTCCGTTCTGTCACCGCCTCCTGCAATTTTAGAATCGGCCATTAGATTTCAAAAAAAGATGTAGAGTCGCCATCAGATAAATCGGAGCGGCCACAGTGGTCATAAATATCTGAATAGCGTATTAAAAATATTTATAACGGGTTACTCACGTAATTTTAGCAAAAATCGTCAAAAATTACGTGAGTAACCCGTTATAAATATTTTTAATATGTTAGGCGGTATCACACTGCTGCGGATCCGCATGCAGCGCCGGTGCGCGAGCGAGATAGCGCTCTGCATGTGTATTTCGCTATCTCGCTCGCGCACCGGCGCCGCATGCGGATCCGTCGCCAGTGTGATCCGTCGCCGTAACCGAAATCCATAGTAAAAACCGGTTTGTTTTTTCGTTCTTTTCGTTACTGTTTTATACTCAATCGAAAAATTCTATAATTTGAAGTGAAAACTATAATAAAACATCGGGTTTTACATAAAAACCATAAAATAATTAAATATTTTGGATCATTTCCGGGTTTTTTGCATTAACCGGTTACAAGCCCTGGACTGCTGTAATTTTTGAGGTGCGCTATAAAGCATAAAGACTGTATACGTTAAAATCCGGCCACGCATGGTATGGTACATCTTTTTATTGAATGTGCATATTCAACCAACACTTCTAATTAATAATTTGGGGTTATCAAGCTACATAATAAAATTGAAAACATAATATAAACGTTACGTTGTCTATGAGTTTGATCACTGTATATTCCACAGCCTATATTTTTTTGTCCACAGTGTTCTGACAGTGTTTACCAAATTTTCCTGTTAAAAATAGTTTTTTATTATAAATAAGATGAATCAAATGATACCTTATCAAATTCTCTTTTCACCATAGCTAACATTTTTCTAAGTGTATTTAGATTGAAATAGTTCGGAGGTGTTCTAACTTTGCTGAGTTTGACTTTTTGACAAAAAAATGGCTGCCATATAAAAATTACTTTCAGTGCTTGGAGTAGAAAGTTTTCCTGACTACCTCAAGTAGAATAGAGTTTCAAAACATTTTTTTTTGTAAGATGACATTCTATTGACCATAAAACCGGTTGTGAAAACATAAATACAATTGTGGTATTGTAGCAGGAAGCGAGTGAAGATTATCAAAAAACGCTGGACAAAACATTAAAGATATGATGGAATATCTTCAGTAAAAACTGAGACAAGCCCATACAATTGTAATATGATTCTATTTTTATTATATATTACTATGATTACAGATTATTTATAAAAAAGAACTGCTTGAAAATGTGTATCCAAAAGGGAGATGTACCAGATCATGCGTGGATTTTAACGTATACAGTCTTTATATTCATTTATTCATTCACTACAAAATAGCGAAATCAACAATGTACTTTGAACTTCTTTCGTAGTATTTAAAAAGATGAGTAAAGCTAGTTATGTGTCTACAGAAGTGCCTAAAGAAGCCATGAGCCTGTTCATTTTTATAGATATTTCCACAGACTGTAAATAAAAGTGATTAAAACTCTGAAAGTGCCACATAAAGGGGGTTAATGTGAGAAACTTTTGAAACAAACAAATTGTTGTAACTCACTTGGGAAATTTCGGCGAGATTGCGCTGTTTTCAGTAGTTGTAGTTAAAACACAAATCTAAGCTAAACCCACAGTATTTAACAAAATGTCCTACAGCACTTTCACAAAAGAAAATATCGGTAGGTTAATTACCGTCACAAGATATATCGCCCATGATTTATACAATTATAAGTATTATAACACGCCACTAAGATGCGGGTTCAAATATTTGAAAAACTTGATTGCGCCGATATAGGTATCTGATAGTGGCCGTACATCTATGATATCGTAAGTGGAAATACGTATTTTGTAAGTGGAAATATGTATTTTGTAAGTGGAAATACGTATTTCGTAAGTGGACATACGTATTTCGTAAGTTTCAAGGCGCAAGCTACAGATGTAAGTTGTATATGTATATATGGTCGATTCGGTAATTAGCGGCTTATTATCAACATAAGCAAAAGAGCCAATGTTCCCATTTAATTTATTTTTTTGCTCTATAATAGCCATCCACTACATTCAATGTCTTAGATTTACGTATCTTATAGGTATTTGTTGAGAAGTAAGTACCTTCTAAAAGTATTTAAAATACAATCACAATACATATTATTTAAAGGACTAATCATCGGTTAACCAGCTTGGGATTTTCGATTCGTTTTCTCAACTAATTATAGTTCTATAACTTCTTTCTATAAGCCCCTAACTTTCATTATTTAGACTATAATCAGTAGATTTACTCCTTAGTAAATCTACTGATTATAGTATATTAGGAATTTTAAGGTGTTAGTTGGTAAAGGTTAATTCTAATTTTAATTTTCGATTGAACTCGTATTGTGCCTATGTAAATGTATCCATAGGTCATTATGTAATAGTGGTCAAATTACAGAGTCCCTTGTATTTTTAACAAAAATCTTTTGCAACTATCTTGTTCCTACATAGCTTCTAAAGAAATAATACCTCTCAAAGACATGTCTATATACGTATATTTTTAAATCTACAATCATGGGTTCTGGTTTTCTCTATAGCACTAATCATCTTTATAGTAAACGTCTTATGAAGATAGAAAGCAAAAAAATAATTAAGAAATATAATCCCATTTTCTTCTAGGATTTTATGAATATTTAGTTATAGTAGGGTTTTGTCTCAGTACAAATGCGAAAAAAATTGTGCGCATCGAGAAAAAGTTGTGAATTTTTGACCATAGATAGAGTGAGCAAAGATGAATATTTTTTAGTATCGGCGGTCTGTAAAATTGTTGGACCTTCACGTCAAAATCAGGGGTCCCGTGCAATATGTTATTACTCTCTGGCTAAGACTGCTAGGGGTTGTTTGGTATCGTTTCCGTGTAAAACAGACATGCAGAATTCATTTCTGATATTAAAAATGTAAAATTTCGTATTAAAAAAAAGTTGTGCCGCGAGGAAAAACACAATTTTATTTTTATTTTTTTAGAACGTCATATAACTAATATAAATCCTTTATTTCAAATAATAAAAAATATTATAAAAAAGAATATTTAATATAGATTATAGAAACATATACATTTTATACACCTTTAATACAAAAAACTTCTGGTTTTTTTCTTTACTTAAGTTGAGCAACGGAAAACAGACGTCGCGTCGTTTGAATTGTGACGGTTTATGTTAAAGTTAAGGAGGAAAAATATGTTTTTATTTATTGTATTTTTTTATTTCTGCATTTTGTAAAGTTATTATGAATAAAATTTATTAATAACAAGCAATACATGCATTTTATTATCGATACTTACTATGGAGAAAACATATACACCACGAAGCAAACATTTTTTTTCGCGTAGTTTTTGTATACTATAAGCCTAAAAATTGTCTATATTTAGAAACTACATTAAATATGCTCCTTTACAATATTTTTTATTATTAGAAAAAAAATGATATATATTAGTTATATGACGTTCTAAAAAAAAATAAAAAATTGTGTTTTTCCTCGTCACACAACTATTTTTTTAATAAGAAATTTTACATTTTTAATTTCACAAATGAATTCCGTATGTCTGTTTTACACGGAAATGATACCACACAACCCCTAGCAGCGTTAACCATAGAGTAATAACGTATTTCACAGGACGCCTGATTTTGACGTGAAGGTCCAAAAATTTTACGGTACTCCAATACTAAAAAATATTTATCGTGGGCCATTCTATCCATGGTCAAAAATTCACAACTTTTTCTCGATGCGCACAATTTTTACAAATTCGAGCTCTGCTATTAGCGAAAACACCGTCCTATATTTTTCTCTACGATCTTCAGAATACCAACCCGAATTTAGGAAGTTTAGAGCTCCAACTTGTAAACAAGTCAGGTATACTCTTTATCCACTAGACTGCTTTAAATTGGATGAATTCCGAAAAACGGAACGCGTTCCGGAACTCGAACTGCACAGAGTGCACAGGTTGGTGTCAAGACCACCAATTTAAAAATTTTGCCGCATGCGTCCGGAAAGATGGGCCATACTTGCTTCCACGCGAATGGATCTCACAGGAAGGTTATTGGGAAGGGGCAAACCAAAAAAGAGATGGCGGGATTTCAACTTACTGGGTATGAGTGGAGAAAAACAGAGAAGGCAACAGTGGCCACAGTGGGACACTACACTAAATAGGCGAACGAAAAAAGGGAACTTAGAAGGATACTCACCGTCGTGCCCCCCGGAGCGGCAGTTGATCTGCTATACTTCGTCTTTCGTGTGGAGGCCTGGCTCTCCAGCTGCAGACCCTGCACCGAGCATACCAGCAGCGCTGCCAACACAAACCACATTAACACATACACATCACAATCTACGGTCAAATTGTCACACTTGAGGATCAACTCCAAAAATCCTTATTGAAACAGTCTTTGTTCAAAGAGTCCAGGTCTGATAATGGTATGTACTGTACTTAGTGTTCACAAAATACAGGTCTAATGATTCTGCATCTGTTCACGGTATGTGACAAAAATTTACTGAATCACCAAATATGTTTGCTCTCTTAAAGTTTAAGATGATTGGGCCAAGAAGTCGCAATCATTCTGACGCATCTCAACAGCGAACTGCCCAACATATATGTTGCAATAATCTTGACAATCGCTGATGATAAATCACACTTTAATGAGATGTAATGGTCAAATCCTCAATCACATTTTGGTCGTGTGATATCATGTGAGATCTGGGTATTGCCAACAGGATTGCTTATTAGCCTTGAGTGAATGAAAGTATCCTTTATCGACTAATGGAACAATAATGAAATCAATTTAGCACATCACTACATGAATATCCTAAAAGGTCTACAGTATCACTGATTCTAAGTATGGCCGTCTAAAAAATCGTTTGGAACTGAAGAGAAGATACAGTTTTGAATGTATGTAGTGAACTGGGGCAAGCATTGTTTGGTATGGCCAAGCCGCACAATCGACTGCACAATTTAGTTGATTTGTTTAGTGATGGGGCTTTATATATCGAGGTTCTATTTGTTATTAACTAGGTCAATGTCTAACGGTAGGTTATTACCTACGAATTATTACAATATTTGCCTGTAGGTAAATAATTCGGTAAAAAAGGTGAACATAGAACGATGTTTCATTGAGGATAAATTCGCAGAGTAATGAATATAAAAGATGGTTTACGCTGTAGCGTCGGTGGTCACATAATATTCACTATACTAATTGAAGTGTCCAAGGTGTCGTGTGGAATGCGAAACGCTACATCATGAGCCATCCTTAAGGCATTCTAGAAACATTAGATACTTTAAATCCATATACATACTAAAAATTATGAACACGTATGTAAGTAGTATTCCAAAATGTAGAATAACTAGCAGTAGTTGCAAAGCTAGTTCGTAATGGAATGAAGGATATTTTTCGAATGAATTACGCCTAAAATATTTTGTTGTATACTAAGTATATTTTTATACAAATTTGGTTTGTACCAAATGTATACCGATAGGGCCCAGTCGAAGATGTCGGGTGAGTTACACCACGCACAATTATCGAAATCAACGTTCAATATGGCGACGAAACTGTCATCCCATTGATAACTGTCAAACTTTTCATATATGTGCCGGCAAACTTCTTGAACAATTGTGAACAAATTCCATCCTTTTCTTGCACGTAGAAGTTACGCCGTGGGGTGCCCGGCCTTAGAATTGTCCCCCACCATATCGTCCCGTGGTTGCAATAGGAGTCTGCTAAGGCAATATACCGGGAGATGGGCAGCAGCATCTTCCGAAAGCCAACCCGTCTGCCAAGCGTGGCGCGTATGGCAAACCCCCCCTTAATGGGGAGGCCTATGTTCAGTACTGGACGTCTTATGGCTGAGATGATGATGGTGATGATGATGAAGTTACGCAAACTTTCCAACCACCACCTCGCCTTGTGCTCAAGAAGTTTGCCGGCGCTTGTACAAGATTTTTTAACGACGACGTTGACGTTAACAGACGGTTTGATGCAACCGGTCCTTAGACACCTAAATATGTAGGTACCATCGGGTTCAAAAATGCATGGGCAATTTATGAATGAATTGATTGATAAATTGGCCATGCAATTATGAACCCGATGGTACCTTCCTTAACAACCGGTCGGATGTCATGGAAGTGAAGACACTATAATAGGCTAAGGAAAAAAAAACAGTTTGTACTCTTTTTTGGGATATTATAAAAAAAAATCGATATCGATAAAATACTTCGCTCAGCACTACAGCTGCTACACCAATGGAAAATTATGACCACGGATATTCAACTGTTGTTGACATCCTAGAATCTTATATGACTAACTTATTTATTCTTAGAATATAATCATAAGAGTCGTTTTTCGTAATAAGGCTGCCGATATTATAATCAACGTGGAAACGATGCCAGCGTTATGGGCATCTTTGCGCAGAGCCGTTTACGGGAGGCGCAGGGTTGTAATATATAGTTAGAGACTTATATTGAAAATTTAAAAAAATTAATGTTATTGTTAGTGTATAAGTAAGTGTTCTGATTTCTGCTGCGTATTCGAGCAATGTTTTTGAAGTGAAAACTTCTTTAGCCGCGTTGGGCATTTTTTGGTAGAGGGAAATCTTATGAGTTCGCGTCACCGACACCGTCACGCCAAAACAAAAACGCATCACAAGATTTTCCTTGGGTTGAAAGGCTCGTTCGATAGTTAAACTTATAACCGTTCAAATAAAGTTTAATTGTGTAAGTAATATTTTTCTCTTATGCTTTTAATATATTAATTATAGAAAATCACCAGTGTAAATTAAATGTAGGTACACATTAAGTCCTATATAAACTTAAGGTCAGTCTGTGGTCTAAAAACTGTTAAAGGTAGGTCTACCAAATAATTATGCCGTAATCTCGCAGGGTCTGTTTAGTGGACTACTTGGTTCTCAGTTTCTAGTTAGCTATGTTTCTGAAAAAAGGCTGGGACAGAGACGTAATTTTAGTATGAAAAATTGCATTTTCAAATGGGTTAAATGGGCTATTGCACGTAAAATGAAGTCAAAATCAGTCAGCGTCCTAATTTTTTGCAAGCTTTCTATTGGTAGGTACCCCACACGTGTCATACTATACAGTTGTTGCTCGGAGTGTCAGTAGATGTGAAAACCAGATTGATTGATGTTGATCATTTTAATTCAAACATTATGAAATTTCAAATTTTAATCCTAAAAGTTTTAAGTTTTCACTTCTATCGGAAGTCCCAATTTTTTTTATACAATTTAGCATAGAGATTTAAACAAGCATAGAGTGCTCACTTAATGCATAGGTGCCTACATAAATAAAATAAATACTACTCTTGAAAACTCCACGGAAAGTCTAAAAACTAGCCAAGTGAAAGTCGGACTCGCGCATGAAGAGTTGCGTACCATTATCTATAAAAACGGCATAAAATGTCTGTTATATGGGAGCCCTCTTACATATTTATTTTATTCTAATTTTTAGTATTTGTTGTTATAGCGGCAACAGAAATACATCATCTGTGAAAATTGCAACTGTCTAACTGTCACGGTCCATGAGATACAGGCTGGTGACAGACGGACAGCGAAGTCTTGGTAATAGGGTCCAGTTTATATCCTTTGGGTACGGAGCCCTAAAAAAAGATCGTTAGCTCTGACACCGTTAAACGTTCACAATTCATTCCATCCAATACCTTCATATTTCTGTTTTAAAAATGAACAAAAAGTATCCCACTTCTGATTGGCTCAAACGAGAACCGGAGTTAATTGAATCAACTGTCATATTAATTAATGGAACTGCAGCCAAGAGCGGCATTGGGACTTTAAAAACCTGTCATTGATTTGATATTCGTTTGACATTCATTGCAGTTCGCATCTCGCTCAGGGCAATATCAAATTAAGAGTGTTTTATTGGGTATCAAATGGACACGTTTACTGTTTCTAAAATACTGTTTAAATATTCGTGATAAGCAGTTCATTGACTAGATAGTTTGTTGAAGACATTAAAAATGTATCGTCTTCATCACGTTGTAGTTGCCGGACCACTTACCTGTATAACTTTCGCTTTTCGAAGTCTTCCAAAAGATGATTTTCAAGTAAAAGGTAGGTACATAATTGTCAATTGTCAATAAGGTATTACCGCCATAATAATTAATTTAGAAATAAACTCTACTAAACTCTGATTTTTAATCCCACGGAGAAAATGTAGGTGAACATAGGTGTTGCTGCTAATGATTCATTAGCAGCATTTGAGATATTTATACTATCAATATTTAAATGAATTCGACTTTCTAAAATGAAGTTATATATTTTAATAAAGGCCAAATTGTTTATTTGCTGATTACTAACATAATCAAAATATTCGAACTTCATAATATTGATTTAAGAAAAGAAAGCTGTGTTCCTAAGCAACATTTATTTATTGCACTGGTATCACTGTTTCGATGAGCCCGGGTTACTCATCTGTGGGCCGCTTGTGTGTCAATCTTGTTGTGACGTTACTCGCTTCTATATTTCGTTTTTTTTGAGATTAGAAAAAATTTGAAAGGCGCATGTACAGGATTCTTTATCAGGCACGATACGGCATGATACATGTCACAAGTGTCAAAGTGCCAATGCGGCCAATAAAAAATATTTAAATATATTTGTGTTTATAATAAAGCCATGCGTAGGTATTTGTAAATGTTAAATTGGATAATATTTATTATTTTACAGTCTTGTAATATTCTATATATTAATCATTATCACGAAATAATTTATTCTTATCATTGTTAATGTTTTAGTGAATGTTGCACAATAAAAAACCTGGAGAAGAAGAGGTTCGAAACATATGGTTTTCGATTTATAACGTATGCGTGTGTCACTGTCAGTTTCTCAATGTTTAATTTGTGTTGCAAAATCTGGAAGAAGCCTGCGCTGTGGATATTAATAATCACTGTTTATTTTATTTTGACCAAATAATTACAAAGTTTTTCAATTGTCATATGTCTCTAACGTGATAATCAAAACGAAATTGTGTTTTTATTGCTGTTATGGATTATAATCTGCAAATTGTCATTATTTATTTACAGATGTGAACTCTTCATCATGTTAACCAATCGTTTGTTGGTGTGCTTGCAGTGTGTTTAAATTGAACATTCAAACAGAACAGGTAAGAACAGGTTGGCAACTTCTGTTTCTATGTTTATTGAATTTCTAATCTCAAAAAAAACGAAGTATAGATTGAATTGCTCCCGTGCGCTTTCTAGTTATTCTGTTCCGTAAAATTCTTGTTATTATTGAGTTTTTATTGTTATATGGTGTTGTTACGTTGTTCACAGTTACGTTTTTCGTTGTTTTTGTTGATATTTGTCTGGAAGAATGGAGCCCGGTCCGAATATACCCAATATAACGTTAAAAACGATCAACTTATTTTTGATACGTCCACATTGATATGTTAAGTAAATATTGTGAGAAGAGTATTTAAATCATAAATACTACGTAATACAGGAGTGAAGTGTGATAATGTCTCATGATGTGCTTATTTACTATTTCGGACAAGAAACGATGAACATACCAACTACCTACTATAAATTGATATTTGTTGCTGGCCCATACCTTAACATCCCCTGAAATGTCACTTTGAAATTGACGTAACTTTGGACATTTTCTCCGTTGGATTAAAAATCAGAGTTTAACAACCGACAAAGGTACCTACATCCTTTTGCGTGAAAACGTCTCATTTGTTTTATTGAATTTAAATGGGTTTATGTTCTTATGATAGTTACGTTATGATTGTGTACGGTACGGGGCTTTTAATTTTTGACGTGATAACGTCTTATAAATCGATGAACAACCGATGGCATGCACGAAGAAATGTAGCGTTCCGTTGGGGTCACGTGACAAATATTTTTGTCTATCGAGTGTACTAGGCGAACAGAGATTCGAAGTAGTGGTTAAACCGTAAATCCCTTTGACATTAGCTAACCTAATTTCGTCAAGTCTTACAAGCCGGCACGTGGCGTAACGGGAAGAAATCTGTCTGCTAAGCAATCGGCCGGGGTTCGATCCTAAGCGGCGGATGAGAACATTTAATTATGTTATTTTATTTTTTGATAAATGTTGCTTATGAGTTTTATGTTTTAGATATTATTTCTAGGTTTTATTTCTTTATAATAGTGTTTTACTTCTTGTATGTTTTTACTTTAATTTTTTTACACATTTCCGATTGACAGCGCCATCTATGCGGTTTCTTACATATTAACTCGAAACCTGGATGTAAAATAGACATCGATGGAATGAAACGAGTAATTACTTCATTATAGCACCGATAGGTGGCATTGTAATCAGTGTTAAGCACGGTGTTAAAAGTCAGTCTGGTGAATTTATGTTACCCTGGTGGATCATTTGGATCAACTTACTTCTTTGTTGTTTTCTTGACAATTAAAGAAAAAAACCGGCCAAGAGCATGTCGGGCCATGCCTGTTGCCGGCCTGTTACAATTTATTAATTCAAAAGGTCGTTTCTTCCGTAGGACCCCTACTGACCCCCCCTTAGAGGGAGTGGTCCGTAGGGGAGGGGGTCCGTAGGGCGGTTCGTAGGGGGGGGTTCCATAGGGGGTTCCGTATGGGGGGTCCGTAGGAGGGGGGGGTTCCGTAGAAGGGCCCGTAGGGGGGTCCGTAAGGAAGGTCCGTAGGAGGGGGTCCGTAGGAGGGGGTCCGTAGGGGGGTTCCATAGGAGGGGTTCCGTAGTGGGGGGGTTCCGCAGGGGTTGGGGGACCATAGGGGGTTCCGTAGGGGGGGTTCGTAGAGGAGTCCGTGGGGAGGGGGTCCGTAGCGGGAGGGGGGTCCGTAGGGGGGGTCAGTGGGGGGTCCGTGGGGAGGGGGTCCGTAGCGGGAAGGGGGGTCTGTAGGGGGGGCGTAGGGTGGTGTCCATAGGGGTCCATAGGGGGAGGGTCCGCAGGGGGTGTGTTACTTTTACCGCTATGTTGTGCGTAAAAGTGACGCGTGTTTCGTTGATATGCCGCTCCGATATATTTGATGGCGACGGTACTGCATTTTATTTGATTCTTTTCCTAAATAAATTCAGTGATAAGATAATAATTCAATTCAATTCATAAATAAAACTATGCAATTATTCATCAATGTGTTCCTATGACGTTATCACGCAAAATTATAGTCCGTAAACCGCCTTTACAGACAACCACTTTTTCATTAACTTTTTGATTTTATGTTAGATAAGACGAGATATTCTGATTATTAAGTGCGTGTTCCATGTAAGATTAATTATTATAATTTATTAATGTAATGTAATTCCTTTAGCTTATGCAAATATGCCTACTTAGCAGCTTACATGGTAATTTGTTTTACAAGGGCAAAATATAACATATTCCTTCCGACGAAGCAGCAGAGACTTATGAGGCTGTTAAGTTTAAGAATGCCGTAACCTCTTTATGGTACCCTTACCATATGTTTGCCACTGTCAATATCGTTGTAGCTTAAGTAGTATTTTAATTGAGTACAGTAATCTGACAGCTCCTGCCATACATTGTAAACCACTGTAAGGAAAGAGCTGTCAGATTACTTTACTCAATCAAAAATATTACTCTAGTAATTTTTTTCTACGCACCTGAGTGCGCTTTCACATTATCCGATCCGATATCGGATGTCGGATAGGACAAGGAAAAACAAAATTTTAAATCGGTGTTTTTTTTCTTAAATTACTGATTAATTATCTTTGCCATTGCTCAAAAGAAAGGACTAAGCAAAAAAGGCGGACTTAACGCCATATAGAGGAAAGGCCAATTCGTAGGAGCTATCTTATTTTCGATGTTCGTAGGACCCAAAAGGTTTATACCAACAAGTGGTATCGTGGGAATCAGCATGAGCTACTGATTATGAAAATATCTCTTGTCACTTCATAAAGTGGTGGAATGAGTATTTATGACGTCACAAAGATGGCGCGCGACTTAGGGTTAGATTTTGTCGATTATTTCAAAAACTATTTAGTCGATTTAAGCAAACAAGGTGTCATATGATTGATATTTTTATGCTTAATAAAATATGTAAATCTTCCTTTAACCAAAAAGTTAAATAAAAGCCAAATTTATTTTTATTTACATTTCTAACACGCATTAATTTACATTATTAATTATGTTAAACTTTATTGCACAATAATAAAAAAATAAGTCCAAAAGGCGCACTTAATGCCTTAAAGCATTCTGTTCCAGTCAACCATAGGGCAAAACAGAAATTTGCTATGGTGTGTGCAGTGAGATAAAAGGATTGTGAAATTATTAATCTCTCTCACGGCCGTACTATCATTTTCCCGTAGCCATTCAAGCTATTTTCGACGCCCTCTAATTTTGGTATTCTGGTGTTTGGTGGTAGCTAGAAGTCTGAATTTTCAGTGAAAAAGAAGTCATAACACAAGGAAGACATATTCTCAAAATCATTTAATTTTTACTTACTTATAATTTAAGAATTATTGCAAGTCAAAGTTCCTTAGTTTTGTTACTGACTGACTATTATATGACAGATCATACGAATTCTAACTCTAGCTAATCCACAAAAGCTCCAAATTTTGAATACATCTAGTATTAGAGCTATAAAGCCTCTGAAAATCTTAACATACTGCAATGTCAGCCGGGTTACCTGGTTTTACAAACTTTACGAGTACATTGCAATCCCATATAAAGAACTGCAAAGTTACATTTTCAGTTGATATCATTTTTATCTTTTTTTGACCATAGTAGTTGTTAGTAAAATAAAGGCAGTTTTAGGTGCCCATTAATACCTTCGGATGTGGGCATGCGTACGGGTTCATGGGTGAGAATAGGTATAGGAATGTGCACGGCAAGAACGTGGAAGGAGAAAAGGGAGCCCTACTTACAAAAAGGAATGAGATCCCATTAAAAACATTACATGTGAAGGTCTAACTTTTTCTGATTTGGATAATATATTCAGTATATCCATAGGTGAAGCTGGCTAGCCATTGCTTTTGCTTTTGTAATGACTTGTTTGGCTTTAAAAACGGGTTTATCTTTAATGTCTAAGTGTCTAGTCACGGAATTATAAACAAAACTAGATATATACGGTTCCAATCGTTTTGCAAGGTCAGTATTAACGGACGAAACCTGTGTTCGATACACTCTTCGTTTCAAGTATTTGCTTGTGCTTATCAACAACAATTTTGAGTAGGTAAATTGACGAACCGTCAACACCTCGGACTTTTTATATAGTAAAAGTGTGGAATACCGGAAGGGTTTCTTTAAAATTGTTGTGTGTGTGTTAATGTGTTAAGGACAGCACGCTGTGCTATTTCGGCCTCGATGATAACTGTTTTACAAGAGCTGCCCCAACAGCGTAAACAGTATGTTAAAAACACACTGTAAAATACACTACTTATTGATAAAATGTGTAATGATAAGGCTAAATAAAGGTAAAGATTATTACATATACACATACAGCCTTGGCCAGAAGTGTTGAGCACCAATGCGATTTTCATACAAAACTGGGAAGTTTAGTCCATCGTTTCCATCTTTGTTTAAGTTATTTTGTCAATTAATTTAAACTAATAGGCATGTTTTGTTGAAGTTAGTAGTAACTGCATAGAATATTTGCAATATGTCGCACCGACTTAAATTTACATTTTTGGTACCTTCTGTTTTCATATTTTTTAAGTACCTTGAAAGTGTTATTAAGTGAAGTTTTCTATATTTATAAATAAAATATAACATTTACCGTTACCGTACATTGTTAGGATAGGGAAATAATGCTTAACATCAAAATTGTGAACAAAAAACATCTATGCTCAATACTTCTGGCCAAGGCTGTATACTACATATACAAATATTTCTTTACAATGTGTAGAGTTAGAAATTAGGACTCAAATATGAGACTAATAATTACACAATCCTTTTATCTCACTGCACACACCATAGCAAATCTCTGGTTTGCCCTATGGTTGACTGGAACAGAATGTCTTAAAGCATTAAGTGCGCCTTTTGGACTAATTTTTTATTATTGTGCAATAAAGTTTAACATAATTAATAATGTAAATTAATGCGCGTTAGAAATTTAAATAAAAATAAATTTGGCTTTTATTTAACTTTTTGGTTGAAGATAGATTTATATATTTTATTAAGCATGAAAATATCAATCATATGACACCTCGTTTGCTTAAATTGACTAAATATTTTTTTAAATAATCGACAAAATCTAACCCTAAAACGCGCGCCATCTTTGTGACGTCATAAAAACTCATTCCACCACTTTATGAAGTGACAAGAGATAGTTAAATAATCAGTAGCTTATGCTGATTCCAACGATACCACTTGTTGGTATAAACCTTTTCAGTCCTACGAAGAATTCTCCGCTTCAACTTGGCCACCCTACTAATAGGGCTCTCTAGTAGCTTATTTTTTCGTTGGGCTTGAAAACGCTCTTAGCTATCGCGCTATGTGGAGGAAAAGTAGGTACCTAATAAATAATACTTTTCGTGTCACAGGTGTAAAGTTTGAACCGGTGGTAGTTTCCTTTTTTCTCTCTGACGTTCATAAGTGCATTTTAATATGCCTAAATTGAAGAATAAATATCTGTTATCTTTTTTTATGTCCAGTCACCGGCAATATTAGTATCTTCCTACATGAAGTATACAGTATTTAACGCATTTAAAATGAATGCCCCAGTTTTTAAACTAAAGAATTGTTTGGCAACATTTCATTTTGTGTAGGCGGGGGATTAATTAATGTAATTAAAAGCAATTAGGGCGCTGAATGACGTAACCATAACGACATGGATGACCGTTATGGCAAACTAATAAAAGGCTTGTTTGTTGAAACAACAAAATCTCTACTATACATAATATTTTATAGGTATGTACTCGTTAATGCGAAAGTAACTCTGCCCTCTAAAATAAGACAAATGCGGCATTATATGCGTATTTTTGTATGCCTTTTTTTCCAGCAAATATAATGCTGGTTTTTCACTCTGACCTCCACTGATGATAGCTGCTAGATACCCGAATCTAGTAATAAGGACAGTATACGAAGAAATTAAAGGGACTCTTCGTTATTGTGTCACATTTTCCGGGGCTCTCGGGCCAGTTGCACCAACCACTTTTGACGGACTCATCAACGTCACCCGGCAGGGTACTATGAAAATTTCCATACTATAAAATTTAGCGAACGTTTTAACGGTTACAGACGGTTTGGTGCAACTGATCCTGTCTACTAGAAAGTTTACCTACAATTTTTACCCGCCTCTGGATTTTTCGTATAGAACCTAAAATCCGTAAAACATAGGTACGTAGACAATATTAACATAACATGGATAAGGCTATAAAACTATGAGGATGTTAGAAAGAAAGGTTGCTAAATATTCTGTATTGATCTAGAAATAAAATTATAAACTTACCATTATGACTGCCAATCGCGGTCCCTGCATTATCCAAAAAACCGGAGAGAAGTTATACTTATACATAAAATGTACAGCAAATTAATGAAAGACTAATTGAAACGGATCCTGCTCAGCAAAATGCTAGTACAAACAACAATAATATATAGACTAATTTTGACGTGTGATACCTATATTGTCTTCCGTAGTCTTTTGAGGTTTGAACGGTTCCTAAAAACGCCCAACTGTTGTTTGAACTAATAACATAGACTTAAATATATAGTAGACGGCCATAGCCTAAGAACATTTTGATGCTCCTAGTATTTAGCGCCATCTAGTTCAGAGCCACATAAACAGAGCCAATATGTATGAGATAAAATCAGCGCCACCTAGTAACGAATAACGTACTAGTAGTACACTAGTCGTTACTAGGTGGCGCTGATTTTATCTCATACATATTGGCTCTGTTTAGGTGGCTCTGAACTAGATGGCGCTAAATACTAGGAGCATCAAAATGTTCTTAGGCTATGGCCGGCCGTCTACTATATATTTAAGTCTATGACTAATAATAAAAAAATAACGGTTGATTTCGCCAATGTACCTTTATTTTTGTCAGCCATATCAGGAAAATTTTTAAATGAGACTACTTTTTTCCGCTAGTATTGTATTCATTGTATTAATACGCTTAAGCAAATGAGATGCAAAATGGCGAATTTAAAAATCGATGTCCCAAAAATAGCACCACGACAATCGCACGATTTTTCTAATTTGAAAACAAACGAAGTATACTCCTTCAAATATTCGGTAGAACCGAAACGGACCGTAACATACTCAATAAACTTAAAGGTTTTATTCCTATAAATCCTTAGAAAAAACGTGAAAATCCTGATAAGGACGAAGTTAGCGTAACTTATTCACTTAGCCATTCTCAAGTGAGGCTCGAAAATCCCTCACGCAATATTTTGGCCGCGATAATAAAAGTTTCCTATGAAAGATTCATAGCCATCTTTGTGAAGAGTAAATTCGGGAGATTTTCTTTTGACTGGTCCACGTATAGAATTGCTTTTTTATATAC
This sequence comes from Pammene fasciana, assembly GCA_911728535.1. Classification (NCBI taxonomy): domain Eukaryota; kingdom Metazoa; phylum Arthropoda; class Insecta; order Lepidoptera; family Tortricidae; genus Pammene; species Pammene fasciana. The sequence goes on from OU452283.1 coordinate 9,322,529, forward strand.
AGGGTGAATTTTAAGTCGTGAATCGAAATATGTTTTTCTAACTCTATAAACAACGAACAATTTAATGCCCCGACTCTTACTAAAATCAAACTCAGATTTTTTATTTTTTTAAATAATGTTTTTGACATTTATTTTTCTTTTAATGGCGGTTTCATGCTATTACACCGACTTATTAAGATATTTAAATTATTGAATTGATTTGGAACTATTATTAGCTTAAATTTAGTAATTTATCCTAGCGAAAAATGAGATTTACTTAATTTTACATCTAAAAAATGTTAAACCGCCGTTTTAGTGTTACTATATCACCTTTAAGGGGCTCCGCACGGTTTTTACCGATTTTTGACCAGTTTTGAGTCGATATTCCTACATTTGCACTACAGATAGAATTATAAGGCAAAAGGATATCGGTTCTTTAATCTTTTATCTCCATTCTGTAGAGCCAGATTTTGAAATAAATGACCACTTATTTTTTAATGATTTTTTTAAACATGGTCTAAAAAGACACTTTTTTCGATATTCGAATGCCGTGAAGAATCTTACATATACAAAATCTATATATCAGGGTTCCTCTTTGCCGTCTCTAAAAACTGTAGAGAGAATTTATTTTTAAACTAATTAACACAAAAGTTATGATCAGAAAACCACTTTTTTGGCCTAAAATTGCTCGACTTTGATGTCAAATATCTCGAAGACGATGAACATTGAAGTAAATATAGGATACTATATTGATTAAGGACGTTACTGACAATATGATAAGATATAAAACTCATTAGAAAACTAAGGCGTTCAGATCGAAGGTCATTGGCGCCAGGGACCCCTTAAAAGAAATATAAATGGCAAAAACATTATTTAAAAAAAAATAAAGAATCTAGTTTGATTTTAGTGAAAGTCGGGGCATTAAATTGTTCCTTGTTTATAGAGTTAGAAAAACATATTTCGATTCACGACTTAAAATTCACCCTGTATACAATGATTGAATCTCTTTTAGATATATGTGGAGATTCGTGTTTGCCTAAGTCCTGCCACACTCTGCATGGATTTTGTAGCGATTTAATGAGGGCCACCACTATAAACGTATTTTTTCATACAAAATTCGAGTAAGTATGAGGTAGCTCTCCAATGTTAGTGACTTTCAAATGCAAATTCAGTTCATATTTAGCGCGGTCTGACTATAACATTATCAGGGATCGGAAACTCGGGAGCTATTATACCTAAAACTAGCAAAATTCCGAAAAAAGCTAAGCAAGTATGGAGTCGGCTTCTTAAAAATAATACTTTTTATTAGTTAAATCCCGGGATCCCGGAATTGTATGCAACATCAGAAGATGGTTAATACGTATTCCGATGTCAAGTAATTGCGGTCTTGCCGTCCTTTTTACCTGCTAAACATGAAACAATGACGGAAATACAAATATACCACGTGTGCCGCGGTAGGTTGATTACCTGTTTACTTTTGCATAGGTATGTACATTTTGTTTTGATTTACTGATTTAACGAAGATACATACCTTTGTACCATTATTTTTACTAAAAGTAACAATACAACTTTAGTTTGATGTCAACTAATACTGTACTGTCAGTTAAATGAAAAACACAAGAATTACATAAAATTTTGATCATAGGAACAACTAAAATAGTCTATGTAATTACTTTAATACATTTGTATGGCTGTTATTCCAAATTTCGGTATTTCGAGAAATCCCGGGAAATTTATTAGTAAAATTAAATTGAGTCCGCCTCCATGCTAGTCAACATCGACGCGGCGTAGGCACTGAGCCCGAAGTTTAGGTATAATAGCTCCCGATTTTCCGATCCCTGAACATTATATTATATGTGCACTTTTTCAATTTACAAGGACACTTTTTTCTTTCACTATACCTAATAGTGCATACTGCGTAGTTTTAGAATGTATTAACTCCATATGGACAAAGTGGTTCCTTTGTCCGTACACTGACACATATTTGCTTGTAATCATTTTAAAGAAAATAGAACCTACTTCAATCGGATACTCCACCTATCCAGTGGAGTACACTAGTAGCTACTAGGTGGAGTAGCAGTGCAGCTGACATTTCTCTTACATATTCGGTATCTTTAGGTGGCTTTAACATAGATGGCGCAATCGACATGAGCTTCAAAAAGTTCTTAGGCTGTGGTCGTCTATAGTCTATATCTCTATAGTCTCTGCTATATGTGTACCCAAATATTAATATTTGAGGAGTACCCTGAATTTCTCCAGGATCCCATCATGAGATCGGCAAAAACAACAGAGCGACGTATTTTTTAAAGTCACTTAAAAACATAACTGGCAACGAAATATATCAAACACAACCTTCCAAAGAAAACATTGAAAATTAAGGGCTCGACCTTGGGGTTAAAGTATCTCTAAAACATTTAAATGTCTCTAGTATTTCGCAAATTGGAAACTCGGTTAACAAATTGGATAAAAATTATACAGCTCGCTTTTTCTATCCCCCAATCTGCAAACGCGGCTAAATTGTATTACGAGTCTACTATACGACCTACGATAAAAATATCGCTTTTGCAAGCAAAATGGTTTAATTTCGTAATATTACTGTAGTAATCTACGTTTACGTCTTTCAATGACCTTGGGGTTAAATTTTGATCTATTACTTACTTTACGTAATTGATATTATAGTACAGTCAGCGTCAGAGATACGTGACCCCCCTAGGTGTAAAACTGGAACTCTCGTTCGACACGAGAATCGGCATTTACCACACTGTCATTTAATTCTTTCAAAAATGAAATATCTCAAATCTGCTTGTCAGCTAAGCTGGGATCGATCCTGGGGCCTCGGCTCACACTCATTCGCTTCACTGATACATTAGTCCGGCTTTTTTCCGCTGGGCTATCGTAACACATGGACTACACAACAAAAATATGAACCAGTTCCGACCGGCAATAGAGAACTATGACAAAATCTATAAAAATGGACTTTATTGTCAATGGCGCTTACGCCGCATCGGGTTGCGCATCGTTGCATTTTTATTGCAGCATCGCTGATAATGGCGTAAGCGCCATCGACATCGAGGTCCCTTAACATAGATATTCTGTTCCAACTATTACTTATATCTATACTCGTCCCTGTTTTGCAAGCTTGTCTTGGATCATATTAGTAATGTCTTTGGTTTATCAATATTTTCCTACCCTCATTTTTATTCATTTTATTTCCACAGACGACTAACAACGACTTTTACCAATTACATTTTAAGGTTTAATTTACTGGAGTAAATGCGTCTAGTTATTTCGTGGAGAAAATTTGTCTGAGGGTAAGTCATAATTTGCGTGTGCGAATCATACCTGTGTCGCAACGCAATTACGATCTCTCGACAATCCTTTTGCATTTCAAGCAATTGAATAACTGCCCCGTCCGTTTTTTTGTGTTTCAATGACAATATGGTTCGATAAAATTGTGGTTCTTTGGGAAGAGAACAAAAGTATTAAACAAATAGCACACGAGTACTGAATATAACGGTAAGTTTGTAACCTGTGACTCCATTGGGACATTTATTTTTTAGTAAAAAAAGTAAAATGTTATCAATAAGTTAAGCCACCAGATTTTGTTTGTGAGGATTTACTGTCGTGTGTTTACCTATATATGGGATAAGATAGAAAAATATATTTAACGGAAAAGTCTTTTAATCGGCAGCTTTTTTATGTGAAGTAATAGGTATAGTCTTAGAGCCATGTTTATTTTTAAAGCTATTTGAGTTTTTTAAGTTTTATCATCATAAACGAGCAAATTTAATACTATTTTTACTTGCAGAGAAATACGATTCGCAGATGGGTGAGATTCGTTATATCGTATTTACTGACGAGAAATATTTTAAGTCAGACAAAGATGGAAGAAAAATATTGTGGCGCAGAAGTGGAGAGCGATTTGACCCCAAAAATATGCTAGACCTTAGAACAAGCGGAAGGACATCATTAGGTGGGTATATTATATTAAGTATACAATTTTCATTACCTGCACTTTAAAAAAAAACTGTGATTTCAGTTTTACGTTTTTCAAGTTATGGTATGCTCATGATATTTTTTTTAGCGTATTGGGGCTGGATGTCATCTATGGGGCCCGAGCAGCTCGTTGAAGTTGGAGGCCGAATGAACAGCGAGCGATACCTCGAAGTGTTACGTGACGTCATGTTGCCTTCCGTTCGCGTCGCCTATCCCGAAGGACAAATTTATTTAGTGCAAGACATAAATCATTGGTGCATGACAATAGTGCAGTGCATCGTTCCCGTATAGTGAAAGAGTGGTTAGCCTTACAAACAGACATCACTGTATTAGATTGGCCTTCTAAAAGCCCTGACCTTAATCCTATTGAGAATTTATGGTGCTTAACTGGGACCCTACACAAGTCAAATCAAGACAAAACTTAGACGAAGAAGTTTATTGAAAGTGGGAATTGATGAGGAACACCAATGTATGTTCAAACATGGTTTCAAGCATGAAAAGCCGGCTAAAACAGGTAGAAGATAAAAAAGGTTTTCCTCTATGTTATTAGTAAAAATTGTAAAAAAAAATGTGTTGTTGGTATTTCTCCATTATTGGGCAAATATTTACTCCATGCAAGTTTTAAAATAATGAGTAGGTATAATGCTATTGTATAAGTAGTGTCTAACAAATTATATTGTTTTTTTGCAATGAACAAGATAGTGCTTAAACAAGTAGGCTTTTCCAAGAGGTAACTCGTTAATTTCTACCTTAAAAACCATACATATTGTTAGCCATTTAATGTAGTTTTTTTAACATGGATTCTTCTTCATTAGTATTATTTCAAGTCAATTTGATGTGACATGACTGAATAAAGTGTTTCTGTTAATAGGAAATTTCAATGTAACTTTAATGGGAGCTGTTTGAATTCGACCTAATTAGTGGAGAAATACCCTATGCTTACTAAGATTGTGGTAAGGTTGCATTGCATTGGTAATGGGCTAAGAGATGAATTATTGTTATCTTTGATAACATGTCGTTTCTCTTTGCAACGTTAAATAGCTGGTTTAGATTACGTATTACATATTGATAATGGCATACAGACTAATAGGGCGAGGGGCGGTGTAACCTATACTCATTTTTGAAATTGTTTTTTGAATAGCCCATTTTATACTTAAAAGCCTCTTCCCGCAATTTCCACAACTCCCACCGCTGTGTCCCGCCATCTCTGTCTAAAGTATAACTGAAAAATTGTGTTAAATGCAATAAGAATATTAATTTATAATCAAAGAAAAGGGAAACTATACATTTCACTTTTAACCGAGTAGTTTGGTATTACTTATAAAAAAAGTTATGACCCGACTTGTTTTTACGGTTCTACTCAATGAAGTAAAATGGAGATATAATCTAAAGTAAACAACCAAAGTGTAATGCCTTATAAAGTTTAACAGCATGCAGACCACCAATACCACAATTTTAAACAGTAAGTTAAGCTAAAGGTATTTTACTTGTTAACTTTAAGTTTCACTGATGTATAATTGACTACACATTATCATTATAATTTAACTAGTAAATATTTAGCTGTAAAATATATAGTAATCAGTTTACAGAACACGCATAATATATCTACTGTCATATATATATATATACTACCCCCATTATTCAGTTAGTAAACAATATTTAATATAATAGTATTTAAATACCTACTTTTTAGTTAATAAAAAGTTACCAGTGACTATGGAATTTTCATTATTAGTCCTTAAAAAAAAGATTTTAACTTCTATTTTAATTAAACTTACTATATTAAATAGGATGTTAATAAATTATTAATAAAAAAGAACAAGTATAAAAATACAAAAAGTATCCTCTACGTAGATTCGAACCGCGAACCTAGTGTTTACTAGTCTGTTACACTATCCATGACGCTGCACGGACTCTTGTGAAGTTAACGAAATTATTGTTCTAGTTAAAAATTGATTAAAAGGGTAATTTTAATGTTCCGAGTTAATAACTGAGTAGGTAATAAGGAATAACAAAACGTATAAAATAAATATTTGTGGTAATGTAAAAAAATATTAAAACCAGGAATATAAAACAAAAGTAAAAAAAAAGCAAAAAGTGTGATTCTTATGCTGGGGTTCGAACTAGCGACCACATTTGTCTATTGCTGGAGGGGGGTCACATATCTCTGACGCTTACTGTACATTATTGCAGAGGACGGGAAAGGGAAATTCGTGGATGAGCGATTTTTTCGGACGAAGCGCAGCTGAGTCCGAAAAAATAAGACGAGTCCACGAATTTCAATTCCCGCCGAGGCATATATAGTGCTTTTCTCTAAATGTGCGAGGAAATAAAGTAAAGTAAATGAAATAAATTACAGATTTTGGTTACGTTATTAGCGTTCAATGTCATGAATTAGCTTCCCTCTATAATTTTTTTTATAGTATTAAGAACTATGTATACTGCCAATTTTCATTCAAATAATATTTAAAAAGAAATTTTCGTCAAAAGCTATTTAAGACAGTATTAAATATGCTCCTTTTATGCAACAAATACAAGATTAAACCTTAAAAATAGTTGTTTTGTCTATGGTTGTATTAAGCCTCATTCGCACGATCAGACGCGGTGCTATGACAAAGAACGAGACAACCAAGGTTTTTGATCTAACTATCTCGCTCTATCCTACAGTTTGAAGGGATTGCCGTTCAGACGGTGTATAGACGTCGCTTAAGTATTGGCTGTTTGAAATGATATTTGTTAGTCGGGTGAAAAGTTTAAAAGGTAAAAAACAATACAGTAATGGATTTTACTAGTCAACGCCTAAAATATGTATACACTTTGAACCTTATTACAATGGAGTAAGGTGCAAAAGTGTATACATATTTATGGCGTTGACAAATTACTTCACGGCCGCTAAAACAGGTAAATAATGATTTTTATTTTTTTTAATTCGTTTTGGTAAAAAATGAAGAACTTCACGTACTCATTTTGCTACAGTAAGCTGAAAATTTCCGAGCACATTGGAGAAAAAACTATTTTCGTCTTCGTCGCCGTACATTAAAAGGTGCTTACGCTTATATTCGTCGAATACAAGCGCCTTCCGCCAAATGGTACCTTTTCATGAAAACTATCACATACATTTTTAAGGTTTCCAGAGTGGATCGTTCCGAGAAAATTTTAGTTCTTTCTATTCAGGATCGTGACTAGGTTAGTGTCTCAATATTTTCAAATTTATTTACCTTTTTTTGACATGTCTCCTGAATTACAACGAAATAAAGATATGGACTAAGTCTTCAGTACAAACATATTATGACTCCCAGAAACGGTTCCCCTTCACCCCCTTCCCCGGTTTTGAATATGACCCTACATGCAGAATTTCAAAGAAAGGTATGATTAGTCATCATTATACCGTGTGCAATCTAAGAAGCGGTTTTTGACACCTGTCATCTCAGTCCATTTTATAACCTAAAATCAATAAAAGTTTACATTGAGCCTAAAATAAAATCGTATACGCCAAACTTCATGGCTTACTTGCATGTAGGGCTGCCATCCGTCCGGGTTTCCCCGGATTTGTCCTAGTTTGGAGGCCGTCCGAGGTGCGTCCGGGGGGTTTTCAATAAGTAACACTTTATGTGAGGAAACAACCCATTGAATTTAATTATTTAGTGCCATTATTGATTAGGACTCGTCCGGGGAAAAAATGCGATTTACGCCAAATGTCCGGGTTTTTTATAATTATTGTCCGGGTTCGGCGAATTTAGAGATGGCAGCCCTACTTGCATGGCTTGTATGCCCCGGCTCCGATGTCATATGAACTCTGGAGTTGTTGGCTACCATAGGCTATGGTAGCTGCTTACCATCAGATAGTCCGTATGCTTGATTGCCACCGTCGTAGTATATATATAATAAAAATAACTTTCGCCCCCTTGGACTAATAAAGGATAAAAGCGGTATTACACATTGCAACCTGCAGGGCCCAATCTGTTGTGTACCCTGCCTCTCCCTCCCCCTCCTTCAGCTCCCTACAGGCCCTACCTTTAATTACACCTACCAACCTGACAGATTGGGCCCTGCAGGTTGCAATGTGTAATACCGCTTTAAGGACTAGGCATCTCCGTACAGCCAACTGTGATCCAATAATGGCGCCCGAGTTGAATGTGTGCGTAGAGACCAGTGTTGCCAGTAATACAAATTTTCCCGATTAAGTGTAACATATTTTTGAAATGAAAGGAAAAATAAAACAGATTATAATTTATGTTCTTAAATATAATTAATATGCACCTGCCTTAATAAATCTGATGAAATATATTTCTGAAGAGGCGGATAAATGATTTTTTTTTTAATCTAAAGTTACAACTTATTAAAAGTATACGACTACCGTTGAGTGCATGTGGCCCATAGACATAGGATGGTATAGACGGGGCATGGTCATAGTAAGGGTCGCCACACACCTAGCGGTTTTCCTCGCGGAATTACCGGAAGTAGCGGAAATTCATAGACAAATTAAGCATTTTGTCTATGAATTTCCTCTACTTCCGGTAATTTGTCTATGGCTTCCATACAAAAAATCTGCTACCATAGACAAATTTCCGCTACCATAGACAAATTTCCGCTACTTCCGGTAATTCCGCGAGGAAAACCGCTAGGTGTGTGGTGACCCGAATACCGAGATAAAACGGGATGGTGTTATTACACTTTCAGTAGGTACGGCAAAGAGGTGCTATTATCGTTGGTCCTTGTCATAGTTCCTATTACCTCCCGTTACTTCTAGCAGAGGAGGGTAACAAACAGATATAAGTTGTGCGCAAAAATGGTCTTATGTAACATGGACGACTTCTATACTAAAACCTTCTCCAGAGTATAACAAATACTTTTCTGAAAACCGCATCAAAATCGGTTCAGCCAAACGCGAGATTATCGCGAACAAAGATAATTTTTAATGCTTATTTATAAATTTTATTGGAAAAAAAATAGGTACTAAAGAATATAATTTGATTACAAAGACATAAAAGTTATTAGCTCTTAAGCAAAGAGAATTAGGGTGACAACACACCTAGCGGAATTCCTCGCGGAATTAGCGGAAGTAGCGGAAATTTGTCTATGGTAGCGGAAATTTGTCTATGGTAGCGGAAATTTGTCTATGGCTTCCATACAAAAAATCTGCTACCATAGACAAATTTCCGCTACCATATACAAATTTCCGCTACTTCCGCTAATTACGCGAGGAATTCCGCTAGGTGTGTGGTGACCCTTAAGTACCTATAGAGTGTTCTTTCCATACATGGCTAAATGCGTATATGTAATAAGTTTTAAGCGAGCTTTGCTAAAAGTTATTATTCAAAAGATTACAGCTTAATACGTATTACGATTTAAGTGTGCTTAAAACTTAGTATAAATGAGTTAAACCATACCTCCCATACGACTTATTATTTAATTAGTAGTTTTGCTATATGTATGGAGTTAGCAATCTACTATGCTCTTAGGCAATGTGTTAATATTAGTTGAAAACGTGCGTGAAATAAAACATCAAGTTGGGAGCGGGACGTCAACATCGTGTTGACAACATATCGTGGCTATTGTAGACCCCTTTACGTTCGGGAAGTTTCCCTGCTCTACCACCTGGCAACACTGCTGTCGTGAAGTTAATAGTTTACGAATTTACAGATTTTTAATATGATTACGCATTAAAATGTTTACTTATCGATGAAAGGTGACTCCATCCGGTTTTCTCTTACGACCGGTGGCATTTGTGCAGCATTTGAGGACGTACGCCGGCATATTTTAATTATTATTTGTCCGCTCTTTACTGCAGTGACGTTTGGATACGAATGGCGGCGGATGGGCACAAAATTGCTGTGCGTATGTGTGTGTAGCGTGTAACTACGTGGGCACGGGCACAAATGGAATCACAGTTTGTTGTTAGCAGTGCGTAATCTGATTAATTATTTAAATCTATGTTCGCCCCTTTTGCCCTTGCCGGGCCGGGATTCTAACATTAGACCGCTAGCTTGAGATTGCTTAGCTTCATACACATTGCCAAGTAGTCACCATCAGATTTATCGGAGGGGCCAAGATGATCACAAATATCAGAATAACGCCTCTATTATCAAGGTAATAAAGTGCATGTTCAAATATTTCAAAGTACTTTTGAAAGTATTTGATGGCGACATTGGCGACTGTACCTATGCTTCGATATTTACACGACTTGTGGCTTTATAGTTAGACGTCTCGTAATCCCTCGAACTAATGTCGTCAAGGCACGCAAATCGCGGCCCAAAATAAGTAGAGGTCAAACCGGGTCAACGGCAGTCAATGGTTCATTCAGTGTTCAGTGACACTGGCAGCTGATTACGGGGTTCTGAGACCCTGGAGCCCTATTCGACACGGCACACGGCAAAACTGACAGATAATTATAATGATATCACACTTTTCTGACAACCGAAACCTCTACGGATTTACAAAAGAGTGATATTGTACTTACCTACTCGTAGTAGTCTAACGAGACCTACTTTAAATTTGACAGTTAGGTGCGGACACGTTACGTGTGGACAGATGGATATAGCTAGGGATACACGCACAGATGTGTCCGCCAGATTTGTCCGACGGATGTGCCCGGCGGACAAATCCGTGCGTGTTAGGCGCGAATTGGACACGGATTTGTCTGCGGACACATCTGAATAGCGCCATACACGAACGGATCTGTCCGCCGGGCACATCCGTCGCACAAATCCGACGGACACATCTGTGCGTGTATCCCTAGCTTATATCACTCTACCCAATAGCGATTCAACTGTGATAATTGTGGTGTCAGCACCCTCTTTCATAGACAGTTATTTCATAGAATTTCGTTTCCCAGAAATTATTTCATAGATTATTTGGTTCATGTAGGTACTTTCTGTTCCAATATTATTGTTTCATAGCCTCTCCCCCCCTAAAAATGTACATCAAAAATCTTGGTGGCTCCACTTCTCAAATCCATCCTTGGGTCCTAAGGAACAATCATGACGAGGGAAATCTCTTCTTCACAAAAAGCCGTATTTTTAAGGCTGCAGCCGCAACTATAGTAATCTCATGCGATGGAGCCCTGGCGACTGAATAAAACAGTTTCTTAAAAACCGGCCAAGAGCATGTCGGGCCATGCTCAGTGTAGGGTTCCATAGTTGCCGGCCTGTTACAATTCATTAATTCAAAAGGTCGTTTCTTACGGGAAATTTGGTGGCGCTTACATCATTTCACTTACGTTCTTTCACTATGGATTTTTGAGTCATAACTCAAAAATGGCTCAACCGATTTAATTAAATAATTCAATAATTCAATTCAATAATCAATAACATATAATAAAGCTGAAGAGGGTCGAAAGTCTGTACATGGAAAATATTCGAAAAAAAATTGGCTGGGGATACTAAGAATCGATAACAGAACACGTTCCAACAGTTTTTAGAATTTTTGTCTGTTTATCTGTTTGTCTATTTATCTGTTTGTCTGTTTATTTGACCGCGCATCACGTGAAAACGGCTGAACGGATTTTGATGAAATTTTGTATAGAGATAGCTTGAGTCACGGGAAAGGACATAGGATAGTTTTCATCCCGAAACTCAACCCTGGAGAGGGTGAAAAGGGGGTTGAAAGTTTGTATGGAGAATTTTTAACCGTTGAACCAATTTAGATGAAAATTAGTATGGAGATAATTTTAGTCCCGGAAAACGACATAGGATAGTTTTCATTCCAAAAATCAACCCTAGAGGGGGTGAAAAGGGGGTTGGAAGTTTGTATGGCGAATTATTAACCGCTGAACCAACGATTAAGATGATACTTGGTATACAGATAGTTTGAGTCCCGGAAATAATATACTGTTGCCGATGGAACACGAGCGCGGCGCGGGGTGAGAGCGCGGGGGGCAGGGTCGACCCGCCGCCCGCAGAGATCCTAATGCGAGTTGAACCGAACTGACGTTAATTGCTATTTTATATTTTTATATTTCTTTTCCTAATTTTCCAATATTTTGTAATTTGTTTTTTTCTGTACGTTTTATAAAAAGTATAGTGCATATTTGGACCATTTTCATTGCATTTAAGACCACAAACCTCTATATACTATAGTTTATAGGTATCCCGAAAATCAACCCTTTAGGGGATAAAAACGGGGTTAAAAGTTTGTATGGGGTATCAATAACCGTTGAACGCTGGAGATAGTTTGAGCTCTGGGGAAGGATATAGAATAGTTGATATCCAGAATTCATTACTTAACGGGGGATTACTAATTCCACGCAGACGCTAGTTAAAATAGTTTTCATTGAAGGTACTTATTAAGCCTCACTTACATGATGTTTTTCAAAATTTTTGGACCCACGATTCAAAAGTTAGATGCCCCCATCTAGGTGACGCCCTGTTTTAAACTTTCGGAGCTATTATTTACGAAAATATTAGTTTTATCCAAAACTGTTTTAAAGTACCCTAATTCTTTTTAAAAGATCTATCCAACAATATCCCACACAACTAGGTATCCCACATACCCTAGAAACAGAACCCAAAACGTCAAATGGGGAAAACCATATTTACAAATAATTTTCCAAGTGTAAATTTTAGAGCAGTCTCCATAAGGGTCAGAGGTACTAGAATACCAAAGAGCCTTTGAATGGGAAGACTGAGCAGGAATTCTGTACTGATTTACTGAAGGAAAAGCAAGAATTCTGTACTGATTTACTGAAGGAAAAGCAGGAATTCTGTACTGATTTACTGAAGGAAAAGCAGGAATTCTGTACTGATTTACTGACGGAAAAGCAGGAATTCTGTACTGATTTACTGAAGGAAAAGCAGGAATTCTGTACTCATTTACTGAAGGAAAAGCAGGAGATCTGTACTGATTTATTGAAGGAAAAGCAGGAATTCTGTACTCATTTACTGAAGCAAAAGCAGGAGATCTGTACTGATTTACTGAAGGAAAAGCAGGAATTCTGTACTCATTTACTGAAGGAAACGCAGGAATTCTGTACTGATTTACAGAAAGAAAAGTAGAAATTCTGTACTGTTTTACTGTAGGAAAGCAGCAGCATCAAAACCTTGCACCTACTTTTGGTAATAAAACCGGCCAAGTGCGAGTCGCACTCGCGCATGAAGGGTTCCGTACCATTATTTATAAAAACCAGCCGTAGTAGCTACTATCGAATAAATTATTATCACAAGGTCGTATCTGCCTAAGTGCATAGTTATTTGGAGATAACTCAAAAACACCTCAACCGATAATGTTCAAAATAATTTTCGTTGATAGAATATTTAAAGGTGTATCTTTTTGATTTTTTTCATAATTTTTGGAGTTACTGTTCAAAAGTTACAGAGGGGACACAATTTTTATGACTTTCGGAGCGATTATTTCTGAAAATATCCACTTAATCAGAAAATGTTCAAAGAAACCTCAATGTTATTTTTAGTGACCTATCGATTAATGTGCATCATGTTGATATTTGGCTAAAAAAAATTTTGACAATTTGTTACATGTATGGAGTGCCCCCCTAAAAATTTTTTTTGCAAGTTCTCTACAAAACTAGGTAGCGGCACATACAATACACTTTGTGTAAAAATTTGATAATCATACGTCTTATAGTTTCCGAGTAAAATGGCTGTGACATACGGACGGACGGACAGACAGACATATCTATAAGGGTTCCGTTTTTTGCCATTTGGCTTCGGAACCCTAAAAAGTGGGAATTTGGTTTTGGCAAACTTCTACAATCTTATGATTTAAAAAAATTGCCGCACGGTTTTTTGCATTGCAGCGCCGACATTTCCCTGATCCTCAATTAAAGACGTGACTAATTATATGTATATCATCTAGGAGACTTATCGAACTAGGTTCAGTGTCATGGGCTCTTATACTAATATATCTACCTACCTATCAACGTAACAAGTGTAACAACGGAAGGAGGCTTAACTATGCTCAGCTACCCACTCGATTTATCAAAACTTATTAAATAACCTAACAGACTATTTAAATACGTCCGGATTTTCAACTCGCAAGAAACCCGGGGGCGGTGACCAGGTAACTGCTATTAGTTCACTCTGAACGTCATGGGAAATAATGCAGTTGAACTTTGCGGATCGTCGCCATTTTTGGATAGCGTGGGCTGCGCTGAAATAAGCCGTGACAGAGCTTGATGGATGTAGCTACGAATACAGAAAAAATTGAGCTTTAGCAAAGTACCAATTTAAAACACGGAATAAAGCTTTGTTAATGATAAACAAGCAATTGCTAAACGTTCTTGGTTATTTTAACCACGCACTAATTTGAATTCAAATAAGTGTCCTAGTAAATATAACCCTTACCTGCTTCCCTTGTTTATTTTTAACATATTTAATGGTATAGTTTTGGTGGTTTGGTTTCGCCAAGACTTCTTTGGTTTTAGCAACGAACTTTGCAGGCACCATGCGAAGCGACTCGCTCGGTTGTAAATAGCAAAAACTTATTTATTTCTAGCTGTTCCATTTTTTCAGTGTAATATTCGCATAACATTACGCACACATATACACTGATGAAAGAGATGTGCGCATACACAATTTTTTTTTCTAAATAAATGGCTTTCTCCCTTTGCACATGAGCAATGGGAATTCTGCCAATGACAAGTTGACGACGTTAATCATATTTTATCTGTTAAATAAATATAGGCAACGTTGTTCGGTTTTAGTCTTGCTCTTTGTAAGGGCTCCTTACAAACAACACGTGGCGGCCATGCCAGGACAACTGTCCATTAAACTACAGAGAGTTTACACGGGTTTTGTACTAATTCTTCATTAGCTGCACACTTTCATTAGATCACCGCACAATAAGCTATCAATATTACACACTGAACTACTTAAATGAGCAAAAAATAAAAAATGTTTCTCAAGACGTCCAAACTACCCTGCGTTACGAACAGAAGTCCGCATACACAATTGTACGCGTGCAAATGAGAAGCAATAATAGATTTTCTGTCCCTCATCGCGTATGCCTTTTTTTGTCTGCCATCGGGTGTCTGCCATCGAACTGTCACTGTCACTGGCCTAGTTTAGGGTGGCCAGTGCTTTTAAACTGTGACTTTACCCATTAAGTTGGGTAATTATTGGGTTACGTAATATTGAAAGTTTAAACTTTAAGTGTGAGTAAATTATTGAATTTCACGAAAACTCTGACAAACATTTAATGAATATGTTTTACTAAAATAATAGTCATGTTAGGTAGTTTAGGTAGTTTTAGTGACTTAAACATATATCTAGCTTTTAATTACTTTGAAGGTTGGGCTGATTAAGTCAGATTGCCCAGAGTGAGCTGTCATTTTAGTATCTAGAGAAAAATAATATTATGTAATAGACACCATTTGGACTTTGAATATTATGAGTAACAGATTTTATGACTAACAATAATTATGACCTGCAAAAATCGTACCAGCAATTTAGATTGTAAAATTTTATGACTATTGACAATATGACTAATAAAAATTATGATCGAAAACGTTATGGACTGACAAAAACGGAAGTTAAAAATTATGGGAACCAATAGAGACCCCTACCGCGAACATCGAAATTTGAAAATTGACTACCTGCCCTGCGTCTATATCGCTCTTGCCTATCCAATACAAGCAATAGAGAAGCTATTAGACAAATCGCGACAGGCATCTTGAAGCAAGGCGATTGTTCGTGACTCAAAATACTTCAAAGGTTACGTCCCAATATTACTGCAAAACTAATTGTATAAGTACTAGTACTAAATATAACTAAAAAAAATTGCAAAAACAAAGATCCATACGAATTGAGAATCTCCTCCTTCGAAATCTTGAAGTCGGTTGAAAATATTGAAAGTACAAGTCATCAAATCATACTAAGTAGGTATTATTTGTGTCCTAGTAGAATACAATTCTGAGTAACAATAACCTACATTTTTTTAAAGAGATAAGAGATCTTTATTAAATTTCCAGGTACTTATGCTAGGTAAATGGACCCTGATAGGGTATCATAACATAACTAACTAACTTTTTTAGATTTCAAACAATGTTTGAACTTACAAGCTTCTCTTAAAACGCCCAAATACGTCCAAGACAAACATGAGCATTATACCGAACTAGTATCTCTTTTGCCTATTGTATACCAGAAGAAACTTCATCTCAAAATTCATTTTCCCTGCCAGTGCAGATTTTCATAACAAAACCCCTATCTCATTTAATCTCAGATAGAAAACCAATATTGAACGGTTACGCCACGTTACAGCCAGCTGGAAAACAATGAAAGTTTCTCTTTCATACGGAAAAAGCAGAAAGCTGGTGCTTTCCAATGAAAAAAAAACTCAATATTGGTAGCTAATAATTAGATAAATATATGCAATTTTCAAGTAAAAGGTACTTACATCATTGTCGGTTGTCAATAAGACATAAAAAATCATATAGATATAAACTCTATTAATAACAGACAATGATGTACCTTTTAGTTGAAAACGTCACATACGTTCAAATAAAAGATTCATGTGGAAAATATACCTACTAACTCAGCGATATTTAATAGTATTTTATACTATCGTGACATAATGAAGGGCTTTTCAGTCGAGTACCGTGTTTAGGCCACGAAGCTTGCTAAGAGTAGATAGATCATGTTTAAAAGAAAAAGAAAAAACAAAATGTCGGCTAAGTCTAAATTTAGTATTATTTGACAAAATTCGGAACTTATGCATCAATTCAAAAGTCGAACATACCATTACCTTAACTTCAAGTCTTAAAAAAACAACAGGAGACTACGTCTAAAGTTTGTGTTTTACTGAAATAATCAGATTACCTAGCTTAGATACCTAGGTAACAACCTAGCCCTAGGCCCATTTTACTTCGAAACGTGTCTAAACTTGTTTAATTTCGGTCCGATAAAGGGGAAGTTAGGGAAAGTTGGTATGGGCCGTATTTGTATGCTGTAAGTTTGCTGACAACTATTGTTTTTCCTCAGTCGGGTGTTTCGGGCCGAGCTCAAAGGAAAGGTAAAACTAATGTATTTTGTAGTGGATGTTTTTTATACGTCGACGTTGGCAAACAAGCAAGACTGTCATGATGATCACTGAGTACAGACGTACAGGTACATGGAAAAAAAAGTATCTTGATCCAAGTCAAATCCTCTTGGTCAAGACATTGTCGTTTCGTATATAGGTGGAAACAATTTGCTGCCTAGAAAGTGGGCTTGATTCAAGTAAAATGTCTTTTTTCAAGTAAAATATATACGCACAGATCTGTCCGCCGGATTTGTCTGGCGGATATGCTCGGCGGCCGTATCCGTCCGTCCGTATGGCGTGGACACGGATTTGTCTACGGACACATCTGAATAGCGCCATACACGGACGGATCTGTCCGCCGGGCATATCCGCCGGACAAATCCGGCGGGCAGATCTGTGCGTGTATCCCTAGCTATTATTTACTTATGTTTAAACAATAATATTCTCGCATTGGTATTCTTGGCTGAAGATATCCTTTTTTTCCGTGTAAGTTCGTTTGTCATAAGTGCCTGTCTGCTTATCAGATATCAATAAACTAAAATTTTAAACAAAAAAAGAACCGACTTCACATAGCGGATCCTACCGCTATTTCAAGAGGTAGTGGCCGAGTTGCTGTAAAAAATAGTGAAATCACTATAGGTGTGCCTATAATAGTTGAAGAGTTCCCTCGATTTCTCCAGGATCCCATCATCAGACCCCGACTTGGTGACAATGGGACCGTCTAGGGGTTATACCTGCTCAATTAAAAAAAAAATTGAAAATCGGTTCACGATTCACGGAGATATCGAGTAACATACATACAAAAAAATAATAATAAAATAATAATGATAATAAAAATAAGTCGAATTGAGTTCTTCCTCCTTTTTTGAAGTCGGTTAAAAATACTAATTAAGTATTCGGTTCGGAGGACTTATTACAAAATATTTTTCATTTAAGTTCTAAGAAACGATGACAGAGTGATATTGATTAATGATTAGATTATATCTACCTAAAGGATTTTGCACTCGGATGAACTCGCGGAAATAATACAGTTTGTTATTAATAGGTCCATTTTACGTTTCTGACAAAGTTCAAACCGATTTGGGGATGGGGAAGTCCGCTCTAATAAAATAATACATATCCATATTTTAAATAGTTTTGTATTTTTTATAAATTTCGTTTCTGATAGGTCCATCGGCAATAACGTATTTAGAGATGTAGCTAAGTAGTCTAAATTGAATGTGTCTCATTTATGAAATAATTAATGCAACTATACTGGTACAACATGGGAGAATCGTTTAAGCTCAAGATGGCTGCGGCGTCTTTAGAATAGTTTTTTTTGGGGGTCATTTACGTAGTTCAGTTTCTAATATTGATAGCTTATTGTGCGGTGATCTAACGAACAAGTGTGCAGCTACTGATAAATTTGTCTCAAAACGCGCGTAACCACCATTTAGCCGTAGGGAGGCTATCACCTTACAATCAACAAGGTATATACCGAACAACGTTGCCTATATTTATTTAAACAAATAAAATGCGACTAACGTCGACAACTAGACATCGGCAAAATTCCCATTGATGTGTACAAAGGGAGTAAGCCATTTCTTAAAATAAATAAAAAAACAATACAATACAATCTATACATTATACAACTCTTATTAAAGCAACTATATTTAGCAAGTACATTTACTTAATTGGCACCTTCAATCTTAAATTATTTATCGGATTACTAATATGTTGCCGAAAATTGTATGACAAATTATCACTTCCTAAACTATTTTTCCCATAGTTTTTTTGGCAAAATTATCGGAGGGCATAATATCGTTTCGCATAATTTTATTTGGCATACTAACCTAACCTATGCCAAATGAAAATTCGGCCAAATAAAATTATGCGAAACAATAATTTAGTAACCATTGGTATGCTCACTAAACGTTCTGCGATAAGTTGTTTGGGAAATGAAATTATGCCAAATGATTTTCGGCAAAATGGTCTTCTTCTTCTTCTTCTTCTTAGCCTTTTTCAATCTTGTAGATGTAGGCCTCCTTCAATTTTTGCCACTTGAGTCTGTCTTGTGCTCTTTGTACCCATTTTGTTCCAGCTGTTCTTATGATGTCATCATACCATCGCATTTTTGGTTTGCCTTGCGGACGTGACTCTCCCCATGGTTTCCACTCTACCACCCTCTTGCACCAAGAGCCGTCTTTACGGGCCACATGTCCAGCCCACTCCCACTTCAATTTTGCCATTCGTCTTGTAACATCAGTGACTTTACTCTGCTGACGAAGCCACTTGTTTGTTTTCCTGTCCCTAAGTGAGATTCCCACCAGTCTTCTTTCCATCGCTCTTTAGGTTACTTGTATCCTGTGTAGAATTTCTTTTGTAAAGACCCAGGTTTCTGCTCCGTAAGTAAGTACTGGTAGGACACACTGGTCAAATATGCGAGCCTTTTGAAGTGTTGTGAGGTTCATTTTGAAGGCAAATTCCAAGTTGGAGTATGCCGCCGTACACGTATTTGCTGACTCTCTCAACTACAACTTGGTTCACAGTTATCACAATATTCTTGCTCTCCTTGGTTGCCACGTTTGTCATGACTTTTGTTTTGTCCAAGTTCATTTCTAAACCGCATTGTAATGAGGCGTTGTTGAGCTCCCGTATCATGTCCTGTAGGTCTTGTGGATTGCTTGACAACAAGACAATGTCATCAGCAAATCTTAGGTTACTGAGGTGGATCCCTGCGATTTTCAGCCCCCGCTTTTCCCATTCCAGTGTTTTAAATATATCCTCCAGTACTAGGGTAAACAGCTTTGGAGAGAGTGTATCCCCCTGTCTGACTCCTTTTCTGATATATATAGGTCTTGTTTGTGGCGGTAAGTTCACTTTTAGTGTGGCGTTAGCGTAAATCGTTTTAATGAGATTAGAGTAACTATCATCGATTCGGGCATTCTGTAGTGCATTTATAACCGCCCATGTTTCGACACTGTCAAAGGCTTTTTTATAATCGATGAACGCTACCCATAGTGGCATCTGGTATTCGGTAGTTTTTTCGATGACCACCCTCATTGTCAATATGTGGTCCATTGTACTGAATCCGCTTCTGAATCCTGCCTGCTCCACCGGTTGATAAAAGTCGAGCTTGCTGGTAAGACGCATGGTGATGATTTTTGTAAGCAGCTTATAGAGTTGTGACAGCAAGCTTATTGGTCGATAATTATTTAGGTCGGCTTTGTTACCTTTCTTAAACAGCAAGATTACAATTGCCGACTCCCAGTCTTTTGGGATAGCACAGTCATGTAGACACTTATTGAAGATGTTGACTAGGAAGTCTACGACACTGTCACCCCACTGACACTGGCAAAATGGTAGTACACCTAAATTATCTATAACTAAAAATATGTACGTACTTACTTATCCATAAATGAAGTTCACTTTATCGTATTAGTCCGTGAGAGTAAATAAGGTCAAAGACGAAATGTAGGCAAGGTAAGAAGGTCAGGACCTTGACATGAAGTACTTGAGCCTGTCCCAAGGCTTTTCTCAGATAATTTCACTTGGACCCCGGAAAATGAGTCGTTTATGGTGCAATAGTGCAATATTAAAAAAGAAAAACAGGAATTTGCAACGAGTAGTATTCTGTTATTTTTTTAGTAAGACAACAAGTACGGCAATTTGAGCCATATTTTCTGACACTTCGAAGGGTATCAGAATTCAGGACATAGGTAGACCTAGAGTCATGAAATTTGGCAAAAGGAAGGTCAGTAGGTACAGATGAGGTAAACGGTCTAAAATCGTTAATTTGGTGTTTCATCATTTGATAAAATTCATCATCTGATGACTTCATCACAAAAATAAAATATTATTTGCGATTACAAACTTATTTGCAGTTGGTAAACTAATCGTTACCTATGTCGATGTATGGAGACAACAGTTTGCAACGGTAAAGACATGTTCGGAGACTAATAATATGGTGTGACGTATGAAACCCTCAGGCTTTCCTAAGCTTAGGACCCAAGTATCATTCGCACTTGGCCAGTTTTGTTGAACAACAAATGTTGTTCAACAGTTGAAATAAAAATTCTGAGGCATATTATACTGAAATAAAGCCTGATACATGACTAAATAATAATTCTTATTCTTATTCCTATTCTTATTCTAAAATTACGCCGGTAATTAGTTCATTCTTGCCATCTTGCTGGAGGCATGCTGTTTTTGATAGTTTCGATATTAGGCAGACATGTACCTTCAACATGTGAATTTGCCAACCCTGAATTATATATTTTGTTAAAATCCTTTATCATTTTAATTTTTCATACAGTAATATTTTTTCATAATGAAGTGTATATTTCTTATTCCGCCACCCTGTATTTACAATAGGTAAATAAGTTACCATATACCATAATATTTGCTGGCTTGAAAATTAGTTGTTGCCCGCAAATAGCTGTATCTATATAATTCCTAGGAAATTTGAGAAATTTAACCACATACGTATTTTTTAACATAATCGTACATTAAAAAATCATCACTAAAGACTGTGCACGTTAAAATCCGGCCACGCATGGTATGGTACATCTCCCTTTCGGATACACATTTTCAAGTAGTTCTTTTTTATAAATAATCTCTAATCATAGTAATATATAATAAAAATAGAATCATATTACAATTGTATGGGCTTGTCTCCGTTTTTACTGAAGGTATTTCATCATATCTTTAATGTTTTGTCCAGCGTTTTTTGATAATCTTCACTCGCTTCCTGCTACAATAGGTACCACAATTGTATTTATATTTTCACAACCGGTTTTATGGTCAATAGAATGTCATCTTACAAAAAAAATGTTTTGAAACTCTATTCTACTTGAGGTAGTCAGGAAAACTTTCTACTCCAAGCACTGAAAGTAATTTTTATATGGCAGCCATTTTTTTGTCAAAAAGTCAAACTCACCAAAGTTAGAACACCTCCGAACTATTTCAATCTAAATACACTTAGAAAAATGTTAGCTATGGTGAAAAGAGAATTTAATAAGGTATCATTTGATTCATCTTATTTATAATAAAAAACTATTTTTAACAGGAAAATTTGGTAAACACTGTCAGAACACTGTGGACAATATAGGCACTGTGGAATATATAGTGATCAAACTCATAGACAACGTAACGTTTATATTATGTTTTAAATTTTATTATGTAGCTTGATAACCCCAAATTATTAATTAGAAGTGTTGGTTGAATATGCACATTCAATAAAAAGATGTACCATACCATGCGTGGCCGGATTTTAACGTACACAGTCTTTATACGGATTCTACATGGTTAAAGTAAATTAGGTATATTTTTAGGTCCATCTTTTTTTTAAATTTCAATTCATACGTCTGTAAATTTTATAAAAAATTCTCAGATACTAAACAGAATCTTAGTTTCTATAGTTTATACTAATTACCATTTTTTTATATATTGGCAATTATTTTAAACAACTTCGTTTAGACATGGCTGACGCTTCTGGGCCCGTAGCGTAAAATTTTATTTACAAAAAAATATTAGTTTTATTAAATTACTAAATAGGCGGTCAACATGGTTTCTGTAAAATACTGCAAATGACTAAATGAAGTCTCCAATTCTCCATCAAATATTTTTGATAAGACGGCAAACCATAAGCAACATCAAAGCTAATTTTATTAAAACAGCACAATGTTTTTTCTACTCAAACCAAACAAAAGCAAATGCACACAGCAATCAACAGTTTTACTTACATAAACACAATAATTTCAGTAAAACAGGGCACGTAGACTCGATCATTTTCATAAACTTAAGTACAACAGGATAAACCATCTCTAGGTTTCCTTAGCTACCGGTGCACAGATCAAGTACCATTTAATCAAACGAGTCTCCGCGATGTTTCGACGCGAATGAAACAAATGCTAGCGGAAACAGCCTTTTAGAAGACTACCTTTGCTTTAAATTTTAGTTTTTATACTGAGCTACCACGTCGACCATCTTGTGACGTCATTTTAGGAAAATCAATTCTTCTGCGCATGCCCGTTCGGTCGCCTTGAATGCGCGACATTGGTATCACTTAATTTTATGACCATTTTGGGTGGCGGCCATATTTTTCATGAATGGAATTCATTCATTTGTTATATTTGGGTTATCGGCGGTCTATAATTAGGCGGATTGTCGATCGACATGAGAAAGCACAGTTATAAATGTCGGGTCGATTTTCTTTGGCCATGAATATATTCGCCTGTTGCGCTATATTGTTACGAAAAATCGTAGAGATGGTTATAGCTGATAATTTAGCTTCCGTGAAGCTCATTTTCGGAAGTGTGTATTTACACGCCTTACAAACGGTTGAACTAAATAAAAAGGAGGTTGATTATTGAATTGAACTTATGAACTTTATTTGGCACGCCCCAACGGATAGTTCCGTATTTATATTTACATATAGTCAGCTTATATTATGCTTAATTATATATCTTTTATACTACCTAATTATGGTCACTTTTGTAACATGTAGTGGAGTGACTATCAAACTGCCCATGCTGACTCATTTGGATAATCCACCCTGTATGCTACGCACGGCGTTCTACGGCGGCGTAGCAGGCTCGGGTGATTATAACTACTGTAGGGTAGGATATTTGCGGAAATCAATGTTTAAATATTTTTTTATATGTAACTGACAGTACTTATATTTTCGTATGTGTTTGTGGTATATATATTTTGCATTTATATAAGATGTTTATTTTACTTTTTCATTTAAGATACTTATTTGGATATACCTAGCTACCTAGTTAGGTTACAAATTATAATACGACTCGTCTTACCGTATCGTTAGTCTGCCTAGCACTTAGAGAATTCAACCAACCGGAGCGGCCACTGACAGGCGTACCCCTCTGCCGAAAACATATGACCAGTGGTCATGTTTATCTGATGTGGCTATTTGTGCGTTACGTACGACGTTTTTTTGGTTATTGTTGTTTAGGCTTTCGGAAGATGCTGCTGCCCATCTCCCGGTATATTCCCTTAGCAGACTCCTACTGCAACCACGGGACGATATGGTGGGGGACAATTCTAAGGCCGGGCACCCCACGGCGGAAATATAAAATAACTATATTATACTTTATTACATTTTCCTCCTGCACCAACTTACAAGTCTCTGTTTGGCCCAATGGTTGACTGGTAGAGAATGCCATTTGGCAATAAGTCCGCCATTTGTACATTTACACTTGTTGTGCAATAAAGTTAAAATAAATAAAAATATGTAGAAGACTGAACGAAAAAAGTTTGCATTACATTTTTAATCGGTTAAGTTCATTTAAGTACAAAATTTTACTTTAATATTTTGTTAGTAAATATGGTTAACATAAGATATGCCATAATTTATAAATAGATAAATATAAAAAATACAGTAAAAAAAAATACCAACATACCTATAACCGAATTTAGAACCTCCTGCTATTCAAATCTTGAAGTCGGTTAAAAAATAAACTACAATAGCAGGTTCTAACCATAAAACTCTCGTGAGACACTAACACATTAAAAATATTTATAACGGGTCACTCACTTAATATTCGAGCAAAAATCTACCAAAATTACGTGAGTGCCCCATGTTAATATTTTAAATATACAATGCCTACGAAGCTAGAGTTAAATACTTTTAAAAGAGTCACTTTTATTCCTTTCGTTTTGTTTTTATTTGTTCAAAAATGAAACTAAAATTACATTTATAATTCAACTGAGGCAATAGAGTTTTGGAGGGCAAATTGCCCCAGCTCTGATCTGCCCACGGCTCCCCATTCGCAGCGACAATGGGACGAGCCGCTCTGCGTGCTGGTACGGGATCACCTGTACGAAACGTTTACCAGCCCCGTGGAGCGTGCTCGTTTCCTTTCTTGTTCCAAGTGGGAATCAGGGGCCTGGTTACTTGCTTGCCCTCCAAAAATCTAGGCACTCTACTGAGCAACGAGACTTTTAGGCTATCCATTTCTCTACGCCTTGGTGCAGTCTGCGTTGCCCCACATCAATGTCACTGTGGTGCCAACGTCACTGGTAAAGGCTTGCACGGCCTATCTTGTAGCAGAAGCGCTGGCCGCATCTCCCGGCACGCGAGTATTAACGATATCCTACGTCGGGCCTTTACCAGTGCCGGAGCACCAGCAGTCCTAGAGCCCACGGGCCTAGCTAGGGACGACGGCAAGCGGCCGGATGGCATGACCCTCGTTCCTTGGAGGCTGGGACGGCCTCTAGTCTGGGACGCCACATGTGTGGACACCCTTGCGCCGTCCCACCTTCCTGGAACTTCGGCCAAAGCTGGAGCGGCTGCCGAAACGGCCGAGCAGCTCAAGCGGCGCAAATATGCAGCCATCGATTCTGGCTGCATGTTTGAACCATTTGGAGTTGAAACCCTCGGGCCTTGGGGACCCTGTGCACATCTAATATTTAGGGAGCTAGCTAAGCGGCTCGTAGACGCCACGGGTTACCAGAGGGCTGGCTCTTTCCTTGCCCAGCGCATTGGTATCGCTATCCAGCGCGGCAATGCCACCAGCCTTCTGGGCACCCTACTGCGCGGTGATGAGTTAGCTCCCATTTTTTACCTGTAAATATGTGTACATAGCTAGTTAGATATTTTTAGTTTTAATTTGTAGTTTAAATTTTTAGTTTTAACTATTTTTAGTTTTTTTTAGTATTCATTTTATAATTGAAAACTCAATATTTCAAGAACAATAGGTATATTAAGTTTACGCATATTATCAAATAGTTCATTTACGTGTCAAACTTTCACTGCTTTACTGATTTAAACTCAAGGTAAGTACTTTCGCTCATTATTTTAATAAAAACGAAACTTAACTTACAGTAGGTACCTACCGGCCAATAATATACCTATCACATACATGTTTTTACGGTAAAACTTTTTGAATTGAAAACTTCTTTAGCCGCGTTGGGCAATAGGGAATATTACGCAAAACTCTGCGTAGGGGGCAGCACTAGCATAACCAGAGGGCCTACCGCGAAACACGAAAATAAAAGTTTCGTTATCTGGTTCTCTGTCACTGTTACATATTAGAGCGATAGAGAGGCAAAAGTCAAAATTTAAATTTTTTCGTTTCACAATAGGCCCTCTGTAAACAAACCGCCTTGGTGAACAAATGACATATTTATTCGTTATAAATTATCTATGAAAACTTGTAAAAAACTGTTTACGGCCTAGTATGTATTAAGAACTCTATGGTTTACCGATGTGCTAGTGCTGCACTCTGGTGGCAGAACATTGCAGTAATATCCCCTATTTTGGTAGAGGGAAATCTTATGAGTTCGCGTCACCGACACCGTCACGCCAAAACAAAAACGCATCACAAGATTTTCCTTAGGTTGGAAGGCTCGTTCGATATTTAAACTTATCTTATATACAAATAAAGTTTAATTTTGTTAGTAGTATTTTTCTCTTATGCTTTTAATATATGGATCTCAGAGAAGACCAGATTGATGTTGATAATTATAATTCAAACAATATAAAATTTCAAGTTTTAATACTAAAAGTTTTCACTTCTATATCGGCAGTCCCTATAACAGCCATTTTCTTTTTTTTTATATTTGTAAGCCCATTTCCACCTCACTACTTTAGGAAGTCTAGTGGTAGTCTTTCGTGAGAGTGAAGAGAAAACCTGAGCTCGTGTTATGGTTTATTTTATAGACATAAAAAAATGTTCATACAAAAAAAACTAAAAGGTGATATATTATTGGCCGGTACTGTACGGCCGTAGCTACTCGTAGGGGGGAGGGGCATTATGGGGCAATGCCCTACCTTAATAAAATTGGGCTCAAAAAAGTATAAGACAAAAAGTATTAAAATTTGTCATGCCCTATCTTAACCGCTATTTTGGCTACGGGAGATTAACATCACGCTCGAAACGCCAACAAAAATAGAAATAAAAAACTTTCACCGGTTTTCCTAAAAGCTCGACTCAACGTAACCTACCTTTCGTTATACACAACGACCTTCATTTGTTTTTTTGTTGTAAGTATCCATTTGTAAGATTAAAAGCTAACTTGAAAATATGGGTTAAGGATAATTTAATAGCAGGATAATAAACAGGCATGCGCTGAGTGAAAGATGAAGAGACATTAGACAGACAATGTGGCTATGAAATAAAATCGTACCTACTTTATTATGGTTTCATAGCGATTATTTTTTATGATAGTTAACTAACTAGATCATTGTCGTTCGAGACTTTGTCGGCATGGAATAGTGATTACCCATGCAAAATTTCACTTCCCTTTTCATCGTTTTAAAGGATGATTTCTGGGATGAAAACTATTATATTTCCTTTTCCGGGGATCAGACTATAATAAATAATAATAATAAATAACGTTCTTTATTGACAGGTATACACCCATATTCAATATTAAAGTAATTTTAAAATAACAATAATAACACAAATTAAAAACTTGTTCACATGCCTAAACTTACTAGTAGGCAATCACATATAGGAAGAAGTTACTTCCTGTTCCTCTCACGGTGCACGGAAACCCAGTGTTTATATATGGGATTGTCTAGATACCCGGACAGCTCACGGAGAATACCGTTGCTAGATGTTCCTAGACAATTCCAAAAAGAAGCGACGCGGGGACGTATGATGGCAAAAAAGTCGGGAACTTCGGCCTCGGCAAACATGGTTGACGCACTGCAGTATCTAGGCAGTTTCATTATACTTTATCCATAGCAAATTTAATCAAAATTGGCCCATTGTAAAAATCCATTTTTGTTATTTGTAAGTTAGTTTTAATATATTTGATAAGTGTATAGTTTTAGCTAATTATTAGAATTTGCAATGTACTCTTGACATGCTAATTACTAGATACTATTGGAAAAATATTTATCGAACGAGCGGAGCGTAAGCGAAGATCGTTCTTACAAACAACAACTGTCACCTGGCTACTGGGACATCTCGGCATTTGGATGGCTTTTTGATTTAGATAGTTTGTCCGACGATAACTTTAGTAACGATTTTCCGATCTTTATGAAATTTGTTGGGGTTGTAGCAGAGACCAACAAAATTTGCGAGTTCGTATATGAGCTGGATTGAGACGGGGGTTCTGAAATTAGAAGGCCTAAAAAGGTTTTGTAAAGGGTTCCTGATACATTGGTCATCTTATTTGCTACTTTTACGAGCAAGTATGGTTGAGTTTGGTATCAAACGAAAGGTATTGATTAACACTCTCGTCAAATCGTTATTAACTGCTTACTGTTTCATAACAATTAGCAACATAAAATTGATTTCAAAAATATTTTCAATTATATTTTGATTTTGGTGTAAATATTTTGACAACTGACTTTTTTTTAATTTATTAGAGCTTTGGCTGCTAGCGCTATCAGCATACTGACATTAACACATTACATTAGTTAGAGAGAGTTACCATAGACGCATAATGATGGTGACCGAAACCTATATAGTTGGTCCACAGATGAGAACGACATGCCAAGGCAACAGAGTGAGAGGCATGTGAGAGGTGGATTTAAATTAAGATGAGACAAAAACTGTTAAATCTGAAGCGATTTCGTCGCGGTAAAATTTTGCGCATCAACCGCACAATTTAATATGGACGTTTAGTTTCACCGTGATGGTTAGTTGAGAAAAAAATACCCGATACCTATTTTTGGTATTTGTAGTAATTCTACTATTGCACATTTATGGCGAAACACAAGATTCGCGAGTTCACAGTTCGGGGCGAACTACTAGTATATATTTAAACAATAATATTTTCGCATTGGTATTCTTGGCTGAAGATATCCTTTTTTCCGTGAAGAAATAGCCTTCCAATCAGGCGCAGATACAGGGGGGTGACAACAGGGACAGGGCAAAAGCATCGTAGGGTGTCTAGAATTGTGAAAACGCAGTGGGAGTAAAACAACATTAGATACAACTAGACAGCTGGCGACAAGGTCGAAATATCGAACAAGAAAGGTCGGGTGGGTAGGCGTGTATACCCACATTCTATTAATGCCAATCGCTGTAGATTCGTTTGTTCATGGGGATGTAGCCACTTGATAATCGAATGAGTGGAGAGTAGGTAAGTGAATTGAATTTTTTACAGACAACTTCGGATACAACTCTCAGCTGGCTCCGTCCGTGCTTTCGATGACTTTTTGATTTTGAATGTCTGTTCCGCGATAACATTAGCAACGTTTTTCTGATATTCATGAAATACAAAAATACAGCGAAATTCACGAAATTAAAAACTAAACTCGTTCCGGAGAGTGCCCGGGGCAAAGGTCCCTAGTATGCTGGCGGAGTTACCACGCTGTATGGCTAGGGATATTCTTTGCGCCAGGTACCAAGAATGGGGATCGGCTCCGCGGTCTCTTAAACGTCGGGACCGGTTGCGTCCCAGAGTAGGCTCATGGAACCAGTGTGAGTCCGTCCGGCCTCTTGCCATCAGTGCGGGTTATGCCCTGGGGTTCTCATAATATGCATGGTATATTGGCCGAAACCAAGGCGCGTCGTATGAGGTCATTGATGGCGTGGTATCGCGGGAATCTTCCCGCGGCGCGTTGGCAGCTTAAGCCATGGTGGCCATTGGGCTCTACTTGCAGTTCCGCATATACAGAGGTGAGGCTCACAGACTTGGCACCCGAGTCTCAGGGCTGCTCCTACCCTGAGGGAGTCATTGTCAAGGAGTGTGGCAAGATGTGGAGAGGGTAGCGCATGCAGCCCGGCACCTGACCCAGGGGTCATCGCAGCTTTGAGGCGAGCTATGTACCTGACGCGTTAATCATTAGCGTTTCCTTGGTTTTTTTACAAATTATTTCGTCCCATTGGCATTGGCTTTTTGGGTTTTTTGGCAAGTCACCGCTTGGACATCGGGCTGACCACTCTATGAGGGCCTTGTCTAAAGATGGAATGACATCATTGTCACCATTAATTTTGAGGATCTGAGTGATAAGTTGCTTAGTAGCGTTAGCAGAGGCGATGAAAGCGATCAGTCCGATGTCCTCAGCTCGCCGGATGCCTAACCCGTCATGGCGGACGGGGAGGGTAGCCTGGGGCCACTGAGAGTCGTTGCAGCCTATTTTTAGGATATTTTCTAGCCCCTTTTTAAGAGTCCAATCAAAGTTATGAATTTCCCGTTGGAAGTTCCATGTGGGGGATGTTCTGAGGGTGTAGGTTAGACTGGGCATAGAAAAACATTTTCGCAGCAACAAAAGAGATGTGTTTGCTGACAGTTGCTGAAGATCGGGTAGTGATGCTGCTAATTTAGAAGTTATTCTACTCAAGACTGGGCTTATACCTTCATGAAAACTTGAAGCGCCTAAAAGGGTGAAGGAAGTTTTGTCTATTGTTTTTAAATTTGGAAGAATGGGGATGGATTCATAAGCGACGGGTCCGCATGTAAAAAGTTCGCATTTGGCGGTGTTAAGTTCTACGCCAATGGTCAAGAGAGTAGAGATGAGTTTTTGCAGATCACTTAATACGACGTTAGGTCTTCCTCCCAGGGTTCCATCGTCAAGGTCATCATCATCATCATCATCATTTCAGCCGAAAGACGTCCACTGCTGGACATAGGCCTCCCCCACTGAACGCCACAATGACCGGTCCTGTGCCACCCGCATCCAGCGGACTCCAGCGACCTTCACCAGGTCATCAGTCCACCTTGTAGGGGGCCTACCAACTCTTCGCCTTCCGGTGTATGGTCGTCAAGGTACCAAATTTTTAATGGAGAGTCTAGAGTATTGATGATATTCTGGATGGCTAACGAGAAGATCAGCGGTCCGAGCGGTCACTCTGTTGGGCTCCGACTTGTGCCGATATCGTAGAGTCGTTGTAGAGTAAATGGCTAGGTGATGAGTAGCACTGGAAAAGGAATGGGTACAGAGACGGGATGTGATCCTTTGTATTCTTCAGCATCATGTCTCTCTCGACGCTGTTGAACGCGTTCTTGAAATCCACTTTTACTATGACGGTATCGGTGCCTTCGTGATCATTTGTATAGGATCGGCGTGCATGGATAGCAGCCTCGCAGCCTAGTGGAGTGCCAACTCCTATTTGATGGGGCTGGAGGTAGCCTGCCATTTCTTCTTTGACTGCTCGGCATCCGAGTTTTGCAACGAGTCGGCGAAAGGTATTCCCTATTGCGATGGGTCGTACACCCCCGTCTTTTTTGGTCAAAGCACATAAGGTGGCCCTTAGAGGTAGGGAGTAATCTGGGGGTTTAGCATGCCTTTCAAGAGAAAATTGCATAGATGGGTAATGGATTCTAACAGTTTTGATCCATTGTCTCCCGCTGAAGAAGATGTGAGCTCCTTCAGGTGTTGGGGTCGGAGTCAATCCATCCCAGATGCGGAGCCGTTGTGGAACGAGGCTATGGCAGCGGCGACATCGGTGACAGTTGCTTGTAAGTGGGGACTAAATATGTCTGGATCTGGAGGAAAATTGAGCTGTCTTGATGGTACTGGGTGTTTTTCAACTGGGGCTCTCACAGTATTAGCGTCATCAGGGGCGAGTGTTGAATCTGACAGAAGAAGACGCGCGCCCCTCTCAATAGTCAACTCATTTGCAAGTAAATCGCGAGTTCGCAGTTCGAGGCGGACTAGGTACCTACTAGTTTATTGAATTTATTCACAATATCTGAAACCTAAATTATGTACGAAAGTTACCTAACACGGAGAAAAAAGTCTCGTCCATATCATGGACGAGACTTTATAGACCAAAATACTGTAATCTGACAATAGTGTAACGAGAAAATCTAGTAAATTCTGGGACACTTGTTCACATAGTATAAATAACTAAACCAATGTGCATATTAATGTTTGAATAGTCCTATTGAATTCAAGATATAGTAAACGTAAAAAAATAGAGTAGTTTTCCTTACAAGATTGTAGTATCGGTTACAAAAATCTATTTTACTAAACGTTCTGGTAGTACCTATTGTTCTATTGTTTTTCTTTCCGTGTTCGTTCGCATTGTACATTCGAACGAAACTATTTTTAGTTTTTCATTAATAATCGACTTTGTAGAAGTAGACTAACGTATATAACCATTGTGTATTATATTTACATTTTTTGCTAGGTTTTATAACAAGGCGATTTTTTATTAGGTGCGGGAACATCGTAGAAACTGAGGATACAAAGAAATAAAGACAAGCAAACCAATTCAACGAATAGGTATAGTTTTTCATTTGATTGGCACGTAGGAGCTTAATCTGGAAATGCGATGCGACCCGTCGTAACATCGCGTTGGATATTTTATACTTTTTTGCTTCAGAATATGAATAGGCTTTCATTCAGAATAGGCCCAAACGGAGATGGCGGGATGATTTAGATACCTTCCTTAACAACTGGGCGGAAGAGGTTCAAAATTGGGAGATATGGAGATCCAAGGGAGAGGCCTTTGCCCAGCAGTGGGACACTCAAATAGGCTAGTATAAAAAACTTGAAGCTGTTTCCAAGCAAGTTATCAATGGTTAAAATAAAACGTCCCGGATTTTTAGCCACGGCTCAATTGAGTCTGGAACCGCTTGGCAACCTAATGCCACGAAAAACCCATGAATTGGCGTGGGAACTATCTACACTGAATGCACATCTTTTATATTTTACTTCGCTATAGTCCTATCCGATATCAGATATCGGATCGGAAAATGTGAAAACTTTCTAAATCGGACGTCTTCTCGCCCCAGGCTACCAGCGCTTCCACTTTGACTAACTAACTATTTTGGCTCAACGACCCAAAGAGAATCTCGGCCTCCGAAATGAGAGCACGCCACCTATCCCAATCCTGCGCACCTTCTTGCCAGTTGTTGACGCGAAGCTGCAGCAGATCCGCCGCCACACTGTCTCCCCAACGATATCTGGGACGACCCACCAGTCGTTCGTCCCAAAAACGCTCTCTTGACAGCCCAATCCTCACCCATTCTCTGTAGGTGACCGAACCAGCGAAGTCTGTGGGCTTTTGTTTCGCCGATGATATTGGGTCCGGCCACTAACTCTTCGATCTCGGCATTCCTTCGGATCCTCCAGGTGCCGTCATCTCTTTTAATAGGGCCCAGGATCTTACGGAAAACTTTCCTCTCCGCTACCAGGAGCTTCCGCTTTGACAGTCTGTATTATTTACTTATCTCTGGAATCATGCAATCAACTCAACGAACAAAGCGTAAACCCTGTTTTGTTTATCGCTGCTGCAACTGATTGAAAAGAGTATAATAGGATTATTACAATGGCCAGTAAAGCGAAGGCAATGGTGTCTTTTTAACATTACCGAGGACGCCTAACAGCAGGGGACCAATGAAGTATGGGGCTACATGCAGACGCTTTGGAATTAGTTATCTCATCACCGAAAATATAGGTAAAAAATTCAAATGATATACCTAAAAGGCTTGAGAGACGCTTATTTGTACAAGCTAGGATTCAAACTTTTGACCTCCACTAAAGGCCTCTACAAACGTAAGCGACTAGTCACCTACGATTTTAAATACATTGCGGTTTTTGATCCATCGATTGATTTCGTTGCACCTTCCTAGACGGCAATGTCTCGAAATCGCGGGCGAGTTTTGTGTCAAAATTGCGCCGATTGTAGAGGCCATTAGGCGACTTTCACACTGCTGCGGTTTCCGCATGCGGCACCGGTGAGAGAGTATAGCGCTGTCACGCTTGCAAACCATCGCCGCATGCGGTTGCGGCGCTAATGTGATAATCGCCCTTAGGTACCTATATTTTGAAAAGCAATCCCTTTGCTTTGACTTCTCATTCGGCGTTACTTTTTGATCAAAGGAAGCATTAAATTTTCCAAAAAAGCACAAAACTTGCAGTATGTTTGAGAGTAACACACCAATACATAAACTGTGAAATGCGAGATTTGATTAAGGCGATTCGGACAAGCCACGCCTCAACCCGTTAGAGACACGTTTATGGCTCCCGTGCACGAAAGAAAGAGTTGCAGCGCTCTTAAGGATCAGACTTTTTGACCAAACTACGATAAATAAGCGAATCTATAAAGTTTTGTCTAATTTTGCTTCTGTGACTTTTTAGAGAATACCATATTTTGTACTTAGTTATATTGCTTAATCTCTTATAGATTACGTAAACTGAGAAAAATAAGGGGAAAAGTACCCAACTTTGGATTTTTTTCTATCGAGGCAACTTTCAGCAATCGTGTTTCGGCTTGTGCCAAAAACAAGAGTATATAATCTAATAAATTAATAATACATATTCGAAAATAAATTCAGTCCCTTTTCCCGTTTAGTCACTATAGAGCGTTTGAAAAAACCTATAATTTTTCAAAGTAGCCCCTTAAGGGTGGTTATACCATATGAACTCGAGAAGTCTACAATCGGAAGAAATCAATTAAATTGGTATGTATAGCAGTGGCGGCGCGTCCATAGAACACGACTCCCGCCCGCTTGCCTACTTTTCAGGCACCTTTCCTACAACTCATGAAGAAATTGTAAGCCAAATAAATTAAACTCCGGCTTGCCTAAGAAAATTTTTATCCCACTGCAATATTTAGTTCGGCGAGGAAGTTGCTAAATTCCAGCCTATGAAATAATCATGATCATGATCTCTTTATTTTACTTAAGGGGGCTTATTACTTTTACTGGTACTCCGGATATTGGTTTGCCAGGAGCAGGCTGACGAGGTCCTTGCAGTGGTGGTGGTGTGGTTAAAGGAAATACTGGAGAACTTTGAGTACATTTATTAAATAAAATAAGCTTACAATATGCGTGGTGGCCTCCGGTAGGTTGAAAGGAGCAAAGAGGCAGAGACAATATGGACGGCGCTTTTTAAAGGATATGACCATAGACAAATGTAGAAGTGTGGACATTAATTATAAAGAATCCCATACATTATCACTTCCCCTCACACTCTACATCAAAGAGAAAGTAACATTTAATATACATAATTACTAAACAACATTTCTCAAATTTAAATCATACACAAAACTAGAGTGTTTAAGACCAGATAAACCCTTAGTTAAAATATCAGCAACCATTTTATCTGTAGGCAAATATTTAGTTTGTATGTTACACTTTCGAACTACGTCCTTGACAAAATGATATTTCAAATCGATATGTTTTGTTTTCTTATGACAATATTCTCTTATTTCTAGTAGTCTCAATGCACTCTGGTTGTCGCTATAAAGTGTACAACAAGATTGTTTATCAAAAATTTCATTCATGAAATTCCTGATAAAACATAGTTCCCGGCAAGCGTCACCCAGAGCTAGATATTCCGCTTCAGTACTACTAAGCGCTATGCAACGCTGCTTGCGCGACTCCCAGTTTACAGTTGAGTGACCTATTTTAATTACAAAGCCACTATAAGATTTTCTATCACAATCATTAGCAAAATCAGCATCTGCGAAAACCGAAATGTTAAAATTACCACTTTTAACAAATAAAAGACAATAGTCAATTGTCCCTGACAGATAACGCAAAACTCTCTTAGCTGCTAACCAGTGATCCTTTGTAAATGAATTGCAGAATTGGCTCAACTGCGATAGGGCAAATGAAATATCAGGGCGCGTGCATACAGATAAGTACATGAGACACCCAATCAATTCTCTAAATGGATAAACATTTTCAGATAAACAGTCTGTATTATTTTTGGGTCTCTCAAGTTTACAGTTCGCTAATGGGCTAGAAACACTCTTACAATTTGACATATTGAACTTTGACAGTAATTTCTTAATATAGTCTGACTGAGATAACGTTAATGTGCCTTTCTTTCTATCTCTTAATACTGTAATACCTAAACAATTTTTTAAACTCCCTAATTGTTTAGAATTAAATTCCGCGTTCAATAATTTACAAAGCAAATCCTTCTCTTGTCTATTATTCCATATAATAAAGAAATCATCAACATATAGCGCTATCATAGTTAAGCTGTCTTTAGTCCTCTTTGTATAAATACAAGGTTCGCATTTGCTTTGTATATAACCATTATTAACTAATACATCATGCACTTTACAATTCCAAACCCTACTAGCCTGTTTCAAGCCATATAAACTTTTGTTTAATAGACAAACTTTATTTTTGTTACAAGTAAAACCTACTGGCTGTTCCATATAAATTTTCTCAGCTAGGTCCCCATGAAGAAATGCAGTAGTTACATCTACATGTTCTATTTCCATATCTAACTCGTTAGCAATACAAAATAATAATCGCATAGTTGAATGGCGGACTACAGGCGCAAAAGTATCTTCATAATCAACACCTTGTCTTTGTGAGAAACCACGGGCTACTAAGCGAGCTTTATATTTTATGTCCCTCGTGCCTGAAAAGTCATTTTTTATTTTATAAACCCATTTACATTTAACTATATTTTGATCAGAGGGCCTATCAACAAGGGACCATACATTATTGGATAATAAAGAATTATATTCAGATTGCATAGCAGTTTGCCATTCTTCCCTATATGGACTTGACATGGCCTCATCATAAGTTTGAGGCTCATTATAAACTGGATAAGAACTAACAAACATAGAGGAATCTGACAAATCATAATCATCATACCTTACTGGTTTGTTATTGCGTGTGATTCGTACGGGACGTTCGCTCCCCGGCGCCTGTTCCTGGTCCGGTGGTCCATCTTCCCCTCGAACGTCACGCACGTCCAAAGATGAGGCTGATGATGGATGACCACTCCAGCTGCTAGACCCAGGCTGCGGCTCGAAGGGGGCGTCATGGTCCTGAGACTCCTGAGCGATCCGTGCATCAGGGGATGACGACTGCGAAGGCTGGCCAGGCCCGCTGTCATCAGCTGCACTGCTCCACGACAAGTCCTTATCTGAAATCACATCATTGTTTTCATTAGATTTATCAGTATTTATATGCAACATGTCATTGGTTAAAATATCATTATCATTATTTATTGAAATATTATTATCATTTAACTGTGTTTCACACAAATTATTATTCCTTACAGCTATATCACTTGACTGTGTTTGACACAAGTTATTATTCCCTAAAGCTATATCGCTTGATTGTGTTTGACACAGATCAAGTTGGACAACATCGGCGGGGACAGCTACTTTATTTTTGTTTAAATCAAAGAACTCATTTTCTAAGAAAATAACATTTCTAGATATAATTGCCTTCTTGGGATTTAAGGGATCTAACAGTTTATAGCCTTTAGAATGTTCAGCATAGCCAACAAAGATACAATGTTTTGACCTAGCATCTAATTTGTCACGCTTGCTCTCATGTATCAATGACAACGCCTTACAGCCGAATACCCGAAGATGACTCAAATCAACCTTGTTGCCCGACCACGCTTCCTCAGGTGTCTTACCGGGCACAGCATTTGTGGGTGATCTATTTTTTAAATAGATAGCAGTCGAAACCGCTTCAGCCCAAAATTGCTTACCGAGGCCTGACTCCTGAAGCATGCATCGTGCTTTCTCCAAAAGAAGGCGATTTTGAGACTCACTTACTCCATTTTGTTGAGGGCTATAAGGAACTGTTGTCTCATGGACTATACCTGCTTTTTGTAAATAATCCCTAAATCTCTGACTCGTGTACTCCCCGCCATTGTCACTACGAAGTCTCCTTACAACACAACCTGTCTGTTTTTCAGCAGTAGTTTTAAATAATATAAATTTGGACATTACCTCAGATTTATTTCTTAAGAAGTATCCAAACACTTTTCTTGAAAAGTCATCTGTGAAGGTCAGCAAATATCTTGATCCTCCCAGACTGCTCACAGGAAACGGACCGCACACGTCCGAATGTACAAGTTCCAGAAGTTGTCTGGCTCGCGTGGCCTCCCCTTTGGGAAACGCCAACACCTTCTGCTTCCCCTCAGCGCATGACACACAGCTTTGCAGATCATGGCGAGGCTCCTGAAACATTAAACCAGAAACCATACCTCTCAGGGTGCACATACCTTTATAACTTAAGTGAGCTAGTCTTTGGTGAAGCACTTCTACGGGCACCTCCCTGGTTGACACGTTTGCCACCTGTGGATCATAAGAATTACCTAACCCTACACTTTCTACACAGTAGACCCCGTCAACTTTGCTGGCACTTAGAATGACAGTGTTTTCTCTCAAAACAAGGCATTTATTATTTCCAAATTTTACAGAAAGGGCCTTCTCACATAATTTACTAACACTAATTAAATTGGTTGAGAGGCCCGGAACCAACATAACATCTGTCAAAGTGACAGCACCAAGTTTTGTTTTTAAACACACATCACCCCTACCTTCGCAAGTTAACCTTTGACCGTTAGCTACAACTACACTTTCAGACAGGTTCTTAAAGTTTTTAAAACCACTTCTATGGTTGCACATGTGCGAGCTCGCTCCGGAATCTATTATAAATTGATGGGCATCAAATGTCCTGCATGACAAGGCTACCAACACGTGTTCCTCTTCTTTCTTTGTCTTCTTTTTCTCATTTTTGTATTTATAACATTTTGATTTTAAATGGCCTAATTTCTTGCAAAAATGACACCGTCTTAGATTACTAGTTCCTGTAGCAAGCGCTGATGCATCCATAGAAGAGCTTTCCTGGCCACCACGCCGATGCTCCTCTTGAAGTAATCGGGTACGAACTAAGTCGCTTGTAAGATTGGCGGTTATATTCGCCGACTCTAGACTCGATACTATAATATCAAAATCTTGAGGCAAACCACTCAGCAGCAGCTCGGCGACCTCTGCATCCTCAATATTCTTGCCAATGTCCGCCAATTGCTGTACTAACGTGGTCACACCCTCAATGTACTCAGTCATATTCGCGAAGTCCGTGTATTGCGTGCGATGAAGTTGCCTCAATAATGAAACTCGTCTATAAAAACCTTTGTCTTCGAAGACGCTGGCCAAATTCGTCCATGCTTCTTTTGCCGTTGTGGCGTTCCGCACGTACTGTAGACACGACGGTTTCACAGATAAGCATATTCTTGCCAAAGCTTTCTGTATTTTGGTTTCCTCCACCTCAGTCCCAAGGATACATTTGTTCAAACCTTCAATGTTGAGCGCCATTTCCATATAAAATTTCCATGTTGAGTAATTAGGCACGCCTTCCAGTTTGTTGAACGAGTATAAGCGCATTTCTTCTGACATTTTGAAAGATATGTGGAGATATAGATACGAGAGGAGACAGGAGACAACTTTTGAGGTTACCTTGAGCACGTCGACACGGCAATCCAATTAACCACACCACTTTTCTAGAATTCCTTCTTCGGATTGCTGGTCACATAACCTGACGAGGTCCTTGCAGTGGTGGTGGTGTGGTTAAAGGAAATACTGGAGAACTTTGAGTACATTTATTAAATAAAATAAGCTTACAATATGCGTGGTGGCCTCCGGTAGGTTGAAAGGAGCAAAGAGGCAGAGACAATATGGACGGCGCTTTTTAAAGGATATGACCATAGACAAATGTAGAAGTGTGGACATTAATTATAAAGAATCCCATACATTATCACAGGCTTTATGTATGGGTAAAAACATCGTGGGTACAGTCGCCATCAGATATATCGAAGCGGCCAAGATGGTCACAAATATCTGAACGACGCCTCTATTGTCAATGCGATAAAGTGCATGTTCAGATATTTTTCAGTTCCCTGTTCTGTTCTGTTCATGTTTATTGTTTACCTTCCTTACGGCCTTGTATCCTTTAAGCAAAACCCTTTTTACTGCGCCATAATGGTCAAGTTATCCTTGAAGCATAAAAGCTTTTAATGCAACAACAACAACCTTAAAAGCTAGTCAGGGACGTCGATTAAGGACGCCTGCAGTAAATTTGCAAGTATTGTGTGAGATTGCTATTACAATTTGTGTAGGCGTATTATATTCTGTTTTTATAAAATCATAATAAAAGATGTAGGCCAAGGATTTTTTTATGAGCCGTTTATTCGCCTGTCAGGGTTTTTTAGGCCAAGTTAATGCCCACAATATTCATATTAATATGATAATATAAGAAATTAATCTGTTTTATAAAGATAATATACAGGGTGTAACAAAAATACTGGTGATCCGTTTAAGGGCATAATTGGTATCGTATTACGACTAAGAAAAAGTAGAAGAGAAAAAATTTTGGACGCGAAAAACATTTTTTTTCTATGGGACAGGTGGTCCCAGCCGGCCGACCGTCCATACTAAACCAAAATTATTTTTTCGCGCAAAAAATTTTTTTCTTACTTTTTCGTAATTAGAATACGATACCAATTATGCCCTTTAAAGGATCACCAGTATTATTGTTACACCTTGTATAAATATATAGAGGGATTCAGTTTAAGAACTTTTGGAGGCTCAAAGTTTGATAGCTTTACTAGATGGCACTGTACTGCCCCGTACATTATGCGGTAATGGTAACTCTGATTCAGATGGCGCTTCAGAGTTACCGCATGGCTCTCTACAGACGTAAGCGACTAGTCACCTGCGATTTTTAAAACATTGCGGTTTTTGATCCATCGATTGATTTAGTGGCACCATAAAGCTCTATACCTGGAGGAGCCATCGCCTCATCTTTCCAAACAAAAGTCTGCCAAAATCTGAGGGGGGCGAGGAAACATACGTATGGCGTTTTCAATTTAAAGGTACATCATTGTCGGTTGTTAATAAAGTTTATTTCTAAATGAATTTTTATAGCAGCATCGCCTTATTGATAAAGGACAATGATGTACCTTTCACTTGAAAATATCACGTATATTTGACAGTGAGTCACGACACTAAATGGAGCAACAAATAGTTGATTTTACATATGTTGAAATATGGTTCATTATTGGATGCAGTCTTTGCAAATGTCAAACAAAAAAGCCAAGGATCATTTTTGCTTGTATTTTCAAACAAAATATAGAAGGCAGTAATCCTTAGGGGCGTTAAATATGCATAAGTGTCAAACGTCAAAATAGTTACTGCCCGTCAGAAAATAAACGATTATCTTTGAATCGATTCAGTAAACGACGCTGGATTTTCGATATGGATATTCGATAAAAAAAGTAAAACTATAATTACATGTGAAATTATATTTCATATTTTTGTAAACTAGACATAATAGAACATTTTTTACACCTAAAAACAATACATAAAGGCATTTTCACGGAGCTCTTTACTCACTGAAAACGATGAACTGAATGCGTGTAATCGATTTTTGAAATAGTTTTTATAAACCTATTAGATTTTCCTGCTAATAACGTTGACAGAGGGGAAATGTACCTAAGCTTACTCCAGGTATAGAGCTTTATGAGTGGCACCTACCTAGACGGCGGCGTCTCGAAATCGCGCGCGAGTTTTATGTTGAAATTGCGCATATTGTAGAGGCCATAAGGGCTGTACAGCTCCATCTAGTAAAGTTATCTTTTTTTTTTCGTTAGCCTATTTAGTGTCCCACTGCTGGGCAAAGGCCTCCCCTCTTTTTCCCCATTCGACCCTGTTGGTTGACATTTTCGACCACTCTTTACAGTTATCATTATCAAACTAAAACGGCTATTAGACATTGCAACCTGCAGGGCCCAATCTGTTGTGTACCCTGCCTCTCCCTACTTCTCCTTCAGCTCCCTACGGGCCCTACCTTTAATTACATTCTCCAACCTGACAGATTGGGCCCTGCAGGTTGCAATGTCTAATACCGCTTTAAGGCTCTCTACTACCATAGACAAATTTCCGCTACCATAGACAAATTTCCGCTACTTCCGGTAATTCCGCGAGGAAAACCGCTAGGTGTGCGGCGACCCTTAGGTGTTACTTTTATTTGAATGATGCGTTTAATTTAAAAAAAAATTCATAAATGAATAATTAAAAAAAATAAAACTAACTAAAAAGAAAACTGGGATTATTACGTATTGAAGCTGTGGACCATAGTTGCAGTAATGGACTATAGTCGTGTAGTTTTACGGTTCGTAGGCTCAAAACACACCTAGCGGAATGGAGGCAGTAATGTATGGAGGCCATAGACAAATTTAAGCTACCATCGACAAAGCTCTATACATTACGGGTCACCACACACCTAGCGGTTTTCCTCGCGGAATTAGCGGAAGTAGCGGAAATTTGTCTATGGTAGCGGAAATTTGTCTATGGTAGCAGATTTTTTGTATGGAAGCCATAGACAAATTTCCGCTACCATAGACAAATTAAGCATTTTGTCTATGAATTTCCGCTACTTCCGCTAATTCCGCGAGGAAAACCGCTAGGTGTGTGGTGACCCTTAGAGGTTTATAAAACTTGGCCATAACCACAGAATAATATAATAGTATTTCATACCATAACTTGGCTTTCAATATAGTACTGGAGCCGGCTGAACTGGTAATTTATCACTTTTCTTACCGGCTGGCTTCCATATAGGGTTGTAGAGCCTGTCTCGGAGATCACGAAAACACAAGTCTTAAAGGTCATAAATGGGCGCTAGTATGTATGGCGTCAAGTTGAAAAAACGAAAAAATGACGTTAATTTATCAACGAGCTTACCGCTCCAAATTTTGAGACACGGTAGAGCCCACCTCAAATGACCTACATACCGAATTTAAGACCATTCCGGTGGGTGCAGTAGATTTTAAGACCAGTTGAAAATACGAAAAAATGGCCTTAATTTATGAACGAGCTTACCGCTTCACATTTTGACACACGATAAAGCCCACCTTAAATAACCTACATACCAAATTTAAGACTATTCCGGTGGGCGCACTAGATTTTAAGACCATTTTAAGAAAAAAATCGATTCCATAAGGAAAATAGCAAATAGCTTTAAATTCGGTTCAAACATTCATTTAAATGGTTCAACATAACGGCATATTCATATTCAAGGGTCTCATAGTTAGATATGCCGTAAAAGTATACTACATAAATCTAAAAATTGAAAAATTCGTCAGCAGTGCTTAAGTCAGGGTGTTTTGTCCTTAAGTCAGGGTGTTTTGTACTTAAGTCAGGGTGTTTTGAATCACAAAATTCATTTTTTATTTTTAACTTAATGGTACAAATCTCGATTCAGAAAATCAGACGTAATGCTTATAGGCGTTTTCTAACAGTCACTCATAACCCTAAACAAACAAGCTTCAAGTTAGGTCCTCCTAAAATATGTAGCTGTCTGAATAAAAAAAATAGCATTTTGACGC
This sequence comes from Pammene fasciana, assembly GCA_911728535.1. NCBI lineage: Eukaryota > Metazoa > Arthropoda > Insecta > Lepidoptera > Tortricidae > Pammene > Pammene fasciana. The sequence goes on from OU452283.1 coordinate 9,365,484, forward strand.
TCCAAATTTTGAGACGCGGTCGTGCTGACCTTAAATACATTTACATGCCAAATTTAAGACCATTACAGTTGGCGCATTAGATTTAAAGACCAGTTGAAAATACGGAAAAGTTGCTTTAATTTATTAACAAGCTTACCACTCTAAATTTTGAAACACGGTAAAGCTCACCTCAATTAAGCTACATACCAAATGTAAGACCATTCAGTGAGCGAACTAGAGTTTAAGACCATTTCAAGAAATAATCGATTCCATACGAAAAATAGCATAAAGCTTTAAATTCGGTTCAAAAATTCATTTAAATGGTTTAACATAACGCCATATTCATATTTAAGGGTCTCATAGTTAGATATGCCGTAAAAGTATAGCACAATAAATCTAAAAATTAGATTTTTTTATAGCAATACTTAAGTCAGGGGGTTTTAAATTAAATTCTTTATCCTTTTTTAACTTAATAGAACAAATCATGATAAACCATGATAGGTGCTCCTAAAATATTGTTACAAGCCGTAGGGTTCGTTGGATAGAAAATAGCCGTTAGGTAACGTTAAAGAAATTTATTGAACAAAAAGGAATCACTTAGGAACACTATTGACTTAAACAGTAAACACTAGGAAATTGACTAAACACTGGAATCACTTAGGAACACTATTGACTTAAACAATAAACACTATGTAATCGACTAAAACACTATTCGCTTTTAAACAACTTGGGTTCACTCTTTTAATCTCTCCGATGTTTATCGCTCTGTATCACAATGGAAACTCACTGCGTCCGCTACCGGTCTCCTTTTATATACGTGCGATAGTTTTTCCAGAACATTCACAGTAGGTACCTATACGGTTGGTAAACAGCAGGTATCGAGATCATTCCGGGCGCACTCGAACATGGTTATCTCTGTCTAACGCGCGTATAGCGAATATCGATGCTTCTCACACATTTCTCGATTGTTCCAGAGACATGATCGATTAGTGTCATCGCCTCCGCGCGTGTAGGCCGTCCCTTTCACTTCCTTCTGGAATATTCCAGGAACACGTTCGAGTCTGTTCGGTTATAATCGTATCTCTCGCTTCCACGTACAGGCTATCCTGCTCGCACACCTTCTGGAATGTTCGGGAGACAAGAGGGGTGTAACTAGGCCTGAAACGTCCTGAAAACGGGTTTTCAGGAAGTAGTGCCATATGAGTGTTAGTGGCCTGAAACGGCCTGAAAGCATGTTTCAGGCGCCTGAAAACGATGGTAACCGTGAGCAATTTCCGAATCTCTGGTATGTGTTAGGGCTTCCTCTGAAACGGCCTGAAAACGTGTTTCAGCTGCCTGAAAACGGTGGTCACTGGGAGTAATCTCGGATTCTCTGATATGTGTTAGGCCTTCCCCTGAAACGGCCTGGAAATGGATATCAGCCGCCTGAAAACGCCTGTAACTCGTTAAAAATAAAAAAACGTTCCTTTCATGTCATCTTTACCCCGTCTCCGTAACAATATGTAGCTTTCTGAAAAAAAAAATTATTCATCTCGACGCTCCAAATTTGGAGAGGACCTCAAGTAACTTACATACTGGGCGCACTAGATTTGAAGATCCATTTGAAAATATGAAAAAAATGCGTTAATTTATCAACGAGTTTACCGCTCCCAATCTTGACACTTGATAAAGCCGTATTGAAGTATACAGTATACTGCATACTAAATATAAGACCATTCCGGTGGGCGCGTATGATTTTAAGACTATTTTAAGAAATAATCGATTCCATACGAAGAATAGCTACTAACTTTAAATACGGTTATAAAACTCTTTAAATAGTTTAACATTACCTGCATATTCAAATTTAAGTGTTGCATAGTTTGATATACCATAAAAATATACTATAATAAGTCTATAAAGTAGATAATTCATTATAGTTTAAGTTACTGGAGTCTTAAATCACAAAATGAATTATTCATATTTAACTTACTTAATGGCACAAAACATGATTCAGAAAACTGGATAATGCTTATTGCTTATAGACGTTTTCTACCTGTCGCTTATATACGATAATAGATAAGCGTCAAGTTAGGTGCACTGAGATATCCTATGAAGCTGTGAGAAAAAATTACTTTATTTTTTTTTTATCCAATAGCTCCAAGTTTTGACATATAATTTGTGGCACTTCAAATAACCTACATACCTAATTTAAGGTCTTGTTAAGAAAAAGCTGATAAAAGGGTACATTTGGAGCATAGCCTTATACGGTTGCTAAACGTGGACAATGCTTCTACAGGACAGAAAGCGTCTTGAAGTGTTTCAAATGTGGTGTTGGCGGCGTATGGAAAGAATAAGCTGGACGGAAGGAGTAAAAATTTGTAATAAACAACGAGGTTTCAAATAGAATTAAAGAAAAAAGATGCCTACTAAGAACCATTGAAAATGGAAGAGAGAATATGTTGGGACACTTGTTACGACACGATGAATACATCAATACAATCATAGAAGGGAAAGTGGAAGGAAGAAGGAATAGAGGGAAGCCAAGAAGGGCATACATGGATCAAGTGAAAGAGAAAGTGAACGTCGTGTCGTATCAGGCTGTCAATGAGAAAGCCGGAGATAGGAGTACATGGAGATTGCTTCACTGACAAGAGCTCAGCTCTTAAGTTCATGATGATGACGATGGCCTAATTTGAGACCAGTCTGTGGGCAGATAAGATTTTAAGGCCTGTTGAAATCGCAATTATTTGAACTTCATTTATTTTTAAGCACACTGTTCTGAATTTGGCGAGATAACACGACGCCATGACTTTTCAAGGTCAATTCGTATCATGTTTTTGTAAATAAATTATATTCTCAACATTTTTTTGGATCATCATCATCATCATCATCTCAGCCATAAGACGTCCACTGCTGAACATAGGCCTCCCTTTATTAAAGGGGGGGTGGGGTTTGCCATACGCGCCACGCTTGGCAGGCGGGTTGGCGCGTGCAGTTTTTTATTTTTTTATTGTTGTTTAGGCTTTCGGAAGATGCTGCTGCCCATCTCCCGGTATATTCCCTTAGCAGACTCCTACTGCAACCACGGGACGATATGGTGGGGGATAATTCTAAGGCCGGGCACCCCACGGCACAGTTTTTTGGATACAATTTACAAATAAATAAATTATCTTATTTCTGATAATAATTACAAATATTTCGTAAACGCCTTTACCCGCTTTCGACACCAAAATGAAGAATGAATTTTTGAACCGAATTTATAGCTCTATGGTATTTTTCGTATGGAATCGATTATTTCTTGAAATGGTCTTAAACTCTAGTTCGCTCACTGGAATGGTCTTACATTTGGTACGTAGCTTAATTGAGGTGAGCTTTACCGTGTGTCAAAATTTAGAGTGGTAAGCTTGTTAATAAATTAACGCAACTTTTCCGTATTTTCAACTGGTTTTTAAATCTAATGCGCCCACTGTAATGGTCTTAAATTTGGCATGTAAGTTATTTAAGGTCAGCGTGACCGCGTCTCAAAATTTGGAGCGTCAAAATGCAAATTTTTTTTTTCTTCAGACAGCTACATATTTTAGGAGGACCTAACTTGACGCTTGTTTGTTTAGGGTTATGACTGTTATGAGTGACTGTTAGAAAACGCCTATAAGCATTACGTCCGATTTTCTGAATCGAGATTTGTACCATTAAGTTAAAAATAAAAAATGAATTTTGTGATTCAAAACACCCTGACTTAAGTACAAAACACCCTGACTTAAGGACAAAACACCCTGACTTAAGCACTGCTGACGAATTTTCTAATTTTTAGACTTATGTAGTATACTTTTACGGCATATCTAACTATGAGACCCTTGAATATGAATATGCCGTTATGTTAAACCATTTAAATGAATTTTTGAACCGAATTTAAAGCTATTTGCTATTTTTCCTATGGAAACGATTTTTTTCTTAAAATGGTCTTAAAATCTAGTGCGCCCACCGGAATGGTCTTAAATTTGGTATGTAGGTTATTTAAGGTGGGCTTTATCGTGTGTCAAAATTTGAAGCGGTAAGCTCGTTGATAAATTAAGGCCATTTTTTCGTATTTTCAACTGGTCTTAAAATCTACTGCGCCCACCGGAATGGTCTTAAATTCGGTATGTAGGTCATTTGAGGTGGGCTCTACCGTGTCTCAAAATTTGGAGCGGTAAGCTCGTTGATAAATTAACATCATTTTTTCGTTTTTTCAACTTGACGCCATACATACTAGCGCCCATTTAAGACCTTTAAGACTTATGTTTTCGTTATCTCCGTGACGGGCTCTACAACCCTATATGGAAGCCAGCCAGTAAGAAAAGTGATAAATTACCAGTTCTGCCGGCTCCAGTATTAATACTGTCAATGCTACAAAATTACTAATTTACTACTACTTTGGAAGAAATTTCGGGCCACTACCACTGGCAACACTGAGAAGTGATTGTCAAAATGGAGAGATGTGTACTTAAGTCAACCTTAGAATATTTTTGTTAATTAATGGATTTTTCCTCTCCTTCCATTAGAAATTTGCGTTGTAATCTATTGCGTACACTTAATTTGCAACGCTGAATGCTGTATAGTCTGTACCAACGTAACATATCATCATAACAGCGTAATGTTTTGGTAGGGCCTTACTATCAACATTTATTCCACATCGTTATCGAAAATGTCCGCGACGAACGCGATAGAGAACAGCGAAGAGCTAGAAAACGTGGCTCTAGTGCGTATGGAAGACGTGCAGCCTTCAAGAGACAGGAATTGTGAAGTGGAAGTATTGGAAACCTGTGTTGTTGATAACATAGAGTATGATTGTGTTGTGAATGATGACGAGGACTCGAATATTGGGAGTATGGTGTCCATTCAGTCAGAAGAAGTGGTTGCAGATGACAGTGACACTGCTGAAATGATAGTTCCTGAAGTTCTGGAGCCATTGGATGAAATTCCAATAGTAAGTTATGTTTTATACAAGTAATAATTATTAAATTGGTAAGCATATAAAATTGGTAGTAATTGCTAAGCGTATAAAATTGTCTTTGCTTTCTTGTTTACTATACAGTCAGCTGCAGAGAAAAGGACCCCCCTGCATACAAAGTTTGTATGGCAGCGGGGGCCTTTTTCATTGCAGCTGACTGTACTGTACTAGCCTGTCTTGCAACTTAGTCCACATTTATAAAACTCGTTAAATTTAATACTTTAATTGCTTAGTAAAATTCACTTAATTAATGTATCATATTTGGAGCAATAGAGTAGGTTATCTAGGATTAGGGTAGTTATGCCTGTTTTTTGTCTGGGTGCAGTGTGCCGTTTGCCTGACTAAACTGGTACAAATATAAGGAAAAAACTTTAATATAAGTACATAAAATAAAATTTTTATGATAACTGCAGTATGGATTCACCACAGTCAAACCATTTTCCAGGATATAGTACCAGAGCACAAACACACAGACCTGAAACCCCCCGACAGCTGGCCAACCCTAGAAATTCTCCCCGGTGGAGTCATAAAGAATGCAGATAAGTGCGAAGATGATCTCAACGCGTACGAGAATCCGGATAAGGTGGAAAAGGGAGAGATGATGTACGCATGTGCGAAGTGTTCGGAGAGCTTCAAGTACCTGTTCTGTTTGGTGAAGCACGTGAAATGGCACGAGGATGAGAAGAAAAAGGAGAAAGGACTGGATATGACCAAACTTAGTAAGTTATTCGTAATGTTTGGTATTTAATTAATTTCAATAACTACTTTTTGTTACTATATACAGACAATATTTCGTCTACTATGGTACTATTTTTACATTTATTTATATTTAGTAAAAAAACAGTCCACTTAAATCGCAGCATTCGCGCAGCATTAAAAAAAACGCAGTAAGCCTGCAAATTTACGATTTCTAGTTTTTTTCTTTCGTGTTTTACTCAATTAAGTTTTATTACTCAATTCAATGGTGTCCCTTATGTCACTCTTAAAAGTTTTAGTTTTGGATAAAACACTAAATTCCTCTTTTAATGTAAAAAATAAAACAAATCAAACCACTTACTATCATTAATAAACAGTGATCGGCGAAAAGGATTCCACACCGCGGGAATTCAACTAGACATAGCATTATGGATGCGCCGTTTCGCCCGCGATACCAATTAAACTGCTCGAAAATATACGTGTTTGTCATTGTACTATGTTTAATACAATGAATCAGTGTCAGTTACGACTTGTAATAACTAGTAGTCCGCCCCGAACTAAGAACTCGGTCGTTGACCAGTAAAATAATGGTTTGTTATTTTCATTTTATAGAGATAAAAATAAAACAAGAAATAGTATGCGAAATAAATAATTTCATTAAAATACTTAATTACAAATGTTTGTGAAAATTACTGTAATTTTATTTTTCTATCCCGCAAATGCCGCGGCATATCCATACTAGCATAATGATTGACGTCATTCACCCCGTGTGGAATCCTTTTCGCCGATCACTGGTAATAAAGCTTTTTAAACAAATGAATTTAGGCAAATGAATCATGGTTGTCTCTTGAGTCACATCACAACTGAAACTTGTGTTAATTTACAAAAAACAATGTGTAGTACAGTGTAGAAGTTGCATAACAAAAAAAACTAAAATGAAAATGAATACACTCATTTAATATTTTATAAAATATGATTAATTATTATTACATAAAATCTTTAGTGACCATATTGTGGTGTACAAAAAAGGAAGATAGCATTATTCATTGGTAAGTATATTTTTAAAAGGTAATAGTTTAATGGATGAAGTTAAGTAATTTATAGATCCACCAAAATATAGATGTAATTAAAAAGTGGCTCTTATCTTTAGCAACTTAGTGAGTTGTTCTCTTCTATGCCACAATATGGTCAGCTAAGGCATTATTTTTGGTTGATCTATATTTTCTTTGTTACAAGTACACTAAAATAAAAATAATTATTAATAACCCTTGTTATAACTATTGTTCAGTAAACATAATGCCTTGCACTGTAATGTTTAACTACATTTTTATACTTGTTGTAGCTACATATGAAAAGGAATTTATTACAATTAAGAGGGCGAGACAGGAACTCGACAAAGAGCATAAAAAGCAAAAAGTTGAAGTTTTTACCAGGTTAGTAAAAAAAACTATTTACAATTGAAATAGTGATTTGAAGAGACAAATTCGTTTTTTTTTCAATTATGTGACTAAAATTCGATAAATATTTGATGCTAATAGAAATTATAATATATTATAAATATAATTAGCCAGTGGTTTTTGGGCGAATCAACCTTTAATGTTGTTTACTCTGTCCCCGTTATCCGCGGGATATTTTCATACGTTTCATAGCAACGAGTGACTTGATTGACTTCTTTACTTTGTTACAGGATTGCAGAAGCAATGGGGAAGATTGGGAGTTTCGATGAGATTTTCAATTAATAAATTATTATAAAAATTTAAGTGTTTCATTACTAGTACGTAATGTTTAACTATCTTGATAATATATTTCGTATCCTACGAGCTCAAAGAGGACCCAGTGTGTTGACGACGAGGGACCTCTCTTGTTCCTTTAGCCGTCAACACAGTGAATCCTCCTGTTTTTAAAGGGTCGGCATGTGACACCTCTGGAGTTGCAGGCGTCCATAGGCTACGGTAGCTGCTTACCATCAGGTGTGCCGTATGCTTGTTTGCCACCGTCGTCGTATAAAAAAAATCCAGTCGAGATATATCAAATAATTACTTATAACACGTCGCTGGAAAATATCTGTGATTTTTTATTAATTAATTCAACATTTAGGAGATCACAGTCAGTTAGTCGTTACATATCTATCCCAGCGGCGTCTTTAAAAATATCAATCAGATACCTACTGTGGAAATGAAGAACTGATCTACAATTAAGAAATAAAACAAAATCTAAAGATTATACATAATTATAAATATGACTAAGTAACATAACATAACTGATCACTAGACTAGAGTTCAAGTTAGTGTTTATTTAAGAAATATTAATAAGTTCTACGTTCATTCCTTTAATTTGATTTACACAAATACCTACGGCCCTGTAGGTATATATAACTTGTTTTTACTTTACTCGAATATATGAGCAAAATAGGCGGCGTGAAATACCACCACCATGCATTTTTTGTGAATTTTACAAAATTCTTCCTCATATGTTTCACCCTGCTACTCAATTCGCTTCGTCTACTCTACCTTTACCTTGACTTTAGGCATTCATTACCAAGGAGCTATTAAAGGATGTTTTATTTGTTTTCAGCAAACCGTAAGAAATGCATTGTTTTACACTCGGGCAAAAAGAAAATGGTGCAGCGAGGAAAAGCAAAGAAAACTACAAAGACATCATAGTATCGTAGCTTTAGTATTAACCGACATGGGCTAAAAGCTAAAACAGCGCTAATAACAACACGACTTTTTGTGCTGTTACCGGTGCCGAGCAGGTCAGGAGTGGCCTAACTATGATTCAAGTAACTTGTGACAATCGTATCATGTCTACTGGGTCACAGAGAAAATAATAAAATATTTAATTTGTTTTTTTTTTATATATTTAATTGCGACTACTTTCCCATGGAGAGTCCATGTTGACAAGTCAATGTATACATTAAATTAAAGCTAGCATTATAGAAGATACTCAAAATTCATTGAAAAAAGGAGTGCCTGGTTAAATAATTTATTCCTGTTGCTGGCTGCAATGGTGGCTCTTTCAAAAAAATATGTGTAAAGGGGTAAATTTAATTGTAATAACTTATTTCATCTTTTAACATGCTGCGCTAACTCCAAATAAATCGGCTAAAGGGCCATGCCGATGGTCATTATTGCACAAAAAATTGCCGGAATTTACTGATTATTACTGTCCCCTGGGTAACGTCACGGCGAAAGAGTAATAAAATTACAGTAGTTCCTTTTTTACTGCAGTCTAGCAGACAGCTACCGTAGCCTATGGACGCCTGCAACTCCAGAGGTTTCACTATGATTTTTTGCAGAGCTGAAAACGGAACTGTGAGTACTATACGTACGTTTTTTTCAGATTAGGATAATCGTGCGATTGTCGTAGTGCGATTTTTGGGCAAACGATTTTAAAATTTGCCATTTTAAGCGTATCACTAAAAATGGAAAATAGTAGTCTAATTATATTTTTTCTCTGATATGTCTGAAAAAAAATAAAGGAACATTGGCGAAATCGACCGCTATATTACTAATCTGAAAAAAGGGTATAAGGTCAAACTTTGCATTGAGGCTAGAATTGATCATTTTTGCATCGCCTATAAGGAATAGCCCTTATTTAAGATACCAGTAGTCATAAGTTTTCAAGACTTTGGTGTAAAAAAGTATGATAAAATTAAAGTGTTGCTTCCATGTGCCTACCTCATTGTGAAGCTAAATTAAATGTATCCTAATGTAAGTAAAATTGGTGAACAGAACCCCAACCGTTGGGGTTTCAGTTATTTAATTGTACTTCCATATTTGGCATTACTAAATCCCATATAAAGCAGAATTTATAACATCAACATGAGATGGTTAGATATTTGCGTAAAGGAAGTATATTTTTGTTAATTCTTCCTACTAAGGCTTGTTTACGTAATAAAGTAGCCACCTAGAACTAAGTCTTCACAGGAATATAGAAACATTTTGCAATGCTAGTACGTGACATTCCAAAAAATAAATAATCAAATTTAAAAAAAGTATAAAATAGATGTCATTGAGTAAATATAATCAAAATGCCGAGAATAAATGAAAATATTACTTAATCAATTGTTGTCGCCTATTGCAACGAAAAGGGTGTCTCGATGCGACAATTAGCAAAACGATATAAAATATCTAAGGATGGTGTGCGAAAAGTGATCAATAAATTTGGGCAATTTCATATTCTACATGATCGACCAGGTCGCGGTCGAAAAAACTGCGTGAAGCCTAAATTAGGCTAAATTGGACACCGCAATAGTCTTCTCGTTCCGCCATAATCCATCGGCATCTATTCGAGATATCGCCAAAAAGGTAAAGACATCGGTTGGAAATGTACAAAACGCTAAGAAGAGAAATAATCTTGTGACCAGAAAGAAACAAAAAATCCCGAAAAGGACCCCTGCTCAGATCGAAAGAGCAAAATGTCGTGCTAAAACTTTCAGCAAGTTTTTCAATCAAAATCGCGACCGATGCATTTTAATGGATGACGAAACATATGTAAAATAAAAGTGGCCAAGTGCGAGTTGGACTCGCGCATGAAGGGTTCCGTACCATTATTTATAAAAATTATAAAAACCAGCCGTAGCTACTATCGAATAAATTATTACCGCAAGGTCGTATCTGCCTAAGTACGTATTTACGTATTTTTTGGAGATAACTCATAATAAACGCCTAAACCGATAATGTTGAAAATAATTTTCATTGAAAGAATATTTAAAGATGTATCTTCTTGATTTTTTTCATAATTTTTGGACTTACGGTTCAAAAGTTACAGGGGGGAGACAATTTTTTAGACTTTCGAAGCGAATATTTCTGAAAATATCCACTTAATCAAAAAATGTTCAAAGTAACCTCAATGTTATTTTTAGAGACCTATTGATTGATGTGTATCATGTTGATCATCTCAATTTTATATGAGTGAGGCTGACCGGGATGTTTCGGAAGAGCATAAGTCCATCGCTTTTGAAAAATGTGCCCCTAAAATCCTGGTATGGCAGGCTATTTGCTCATGCGGGCTGAAGAGTTCGAGCTTTTTTACTACTGGCACAATCAACGGAGATGTGTCGGATGAGTGTATTATGATTTATGAAGCGAATTTTGCCCTTATATAGGAAACATGAACGTCCCCTTATATTTTGGCCTGATTTAGCTTCAGCTCATTACGCTCAGACAACCTTAAATTTGCTCGATACTCAGAATATCATTTATGTGGCGAAAAACATGAACCCGCCAAATTGCCCAGAACTTCGCCCGATCGAAAGGCATTGGGCGAACATCAAGCGAAACCTGCTCAAGAAAGGTGCAGTAGCGGACATTGATGCTGACTTCAAAAGAATATGGAACGCAGCCGCTCGTCAGTTCACTAACACTAATGGCAGACGTTCGAAAGAAAGTAAAACAATTCGCCAGTTCTTAAGTATTCCGCAAAAAAATGCATTGTATATTACATATTTTTAAAATGTTTTCTTATATAATTACCTGTTTTTGTTATCTGTAGTGTTAGAAGTAAACGATTAATTTACATTTTCATATGGCTACCTTAATACGTGAACAAGCCTTAAGAATCGAGCATACTATCGATTCTATAAGCAAAATAAGAATATGGCAAAATACCATAGGTGCATAAATTACAAAAATGTAAAAAAAAAATATTTAGAGCTAATATTCTCAATCCTGAATAAATAAAACCCAAAAAAGTGAATTATTGCATGTTTACAAACATTGCGAAGTTTGATTACGCACTTCGAGCCAGCTAACTATGAAAATAATATATTTCTCGACTTGGAGCGATTTGCATGGCTAGTTTATAGGTAATTAGTTTGTCGTGTATATGAGTTTAAACCAAAATGAGTTGTTTTCGTTTACTAAAGTTGTTTTTAACGGTTTCATATTTTAAACGTTGTTTATAAGAATGTTTATTAGTTTGTGAGTTGTGTAATATATGCACTGAGTGCTATTTATTGTCAGTTTCTATGTTCTATTATGAGAAACACAATGTGTAATTACTAAGTAGATATTTTACTTAACAACTTCCAATTATAAAAAAAACATAACTACAAGGGTAAATCAATTTTTACTTTACGCTCACGTTGACTGTGTCTTTTGGGTCACCCTTTAAAACAATTATTTTATCAGTCATAACATGCACTTAGCTGATAATGAGCATGAAGATAAATCTCATAATATTCCATTTTACGTATACGTCAGTAGCAAATACTTTACTTGTTTATGTTTAGTGCAATAGCTTATGTTTGTGCCTTTTATTTTATGAATAGTTGTGAATTATGATAAGAATATTATTATTTTATGTTCGGTTTTTAAAAGTGAGTGTGTCAATCTGAAATCGATGGTTTTATTTTCTATGGGGCCATTAATGTTGTAAATTATAAGTCAATTATTTGAAAAAAAATTTATCGTTTGTTGTAAACAGTTTTATTATTTAATTATATTACAATCCCCTCCACTCCACCACTATAATCTGGCTATTTATTATACAAAAACACAGTAGTAAAAAATGCATAATTTATTAACTTGCACTTTTACGACTAGATGCAAATCAACTCAGTCAACAATCATTTCCTCTTGCCTTTTCTAATTTAGTTGATAAATAATGGCAATGGTACGGTATTCTCCTTTCAGAATTAATAAATAAATCATCTATCGGACCTTTGCCGAAATTGTGGCCTTTGTGTGTATCAGCTATGCTGTTGTATAACATTATATCCTAATCTAATATAGGTTTTAATCCGAATAAATCTTCCGATTAGGATACTTTCATTTTGTCATCTGTTGTTCCTTTACCTGGCACTATATCATCAACAACTAACCGTTTCAACTGCATTAACTCCTCTCTCTTACTCTTTATATTATCTCTGTCTATCATTCGAGTGAATTCTGATAAATTATCATAATATGGACTAGACATCTTGTGTTCTAACTTAGCTACATAATCTTCTAACTTTTTTACTTTTTTCATTAGTTTAGCTTTAGCGTCTTTCATAGCTAAATCCATGTCTTTACCTAATAATTCTACATACACATTAGTATCTTTATCTAGCTTTCCACTTACGAAGTTTTTGTTTGTAATTTCACCAAATGTAATATTGTCACATTTTGTTAGATTTTTTACTATATCACTATACTTATTTATATCATCCTTTAACACTTTATGAGTTGTATTTATGTATACAGCTGGCCTTAGTTTATTAGATATATTATAATATCCTTTCAGTTGTCTAATTAAAAATATTGTACTCAGAAATTGATCTACTTGAGTTTCTAAATTATTATTATTCCATTTTCTAAACTCGATACTTTGAGGATATTTATAATCTTTATAATCATCGAAATTGTATATTATACTTTCTTCGAATTGTGGAATTGTTGGTATCAGCTCGTATGTCAAATATATCATGAAAGGATTTAAACATCTCAGAGAAGCATTTAAAACTGTGCTTAAAGTATGAGCATGGGCATAACCAATCTTCTGGTTTTTGTGTTCAAATCCTGGTTTTGTTGTTTCCAAATACACGTCGCAGAATTCGTTGTAAATAAATGTTCTTAATGCTTTCGTAGCTAAGTGGAAATCATAGTTTTTCATGGCAGTGTTGACTTTGTCTATCATATTTGCTAGTCTACTCAAAATCCATTTATCAAAGAACGTTAAATCAGTTTCTGAAATGTTCACTTTGTCCGGCAGTTCTTTTAATTTAGCAAACTGCAAATGTGTATATTTTACACTCTGCCATATTTTATTACAGAACAACTTGTTTGAATGACACATGTTCACATCAAAATTAACAAAATGTGACTTAATGTCCTGTGAAAGTAATGTGAACCTTAAAGCATCCACCCCACATTCTGGTATACCTTTGGTATTGGAAAAATTGCTCTTATGATACTCCAAAGATTTTGCCAATTCACTTTTGCTTAAAATTCCATCCGCGTACATCTTTTCAGTTTTCTTTTTAAGTTCATCTAAAGAAATGCCTTTTATAACATCAATAGGGTCTATGACATTTCCTTTGCTTTTGGACATTTTTGATCCCTTGTTATCGCAAATAACTCCATGGAGTAAGACATTTTTAAATGGGAGGGTGTCAGTCAATTCCAGACCGAGTATTACCATTCTATGCACCCATAAGCCTAAGATATCATGTCCTGTAGCCATTAAGTTTAATGGGTAGAATCTATCGTAATCCAAGCTATATTTATCAGGCCATCCTAAGGACGAAAACGGATAAATTGCTGAAGAAAACCAAGTATCCAAAACATCTGTATCTTTTTCAACCTTAATCTTATCTCCTTCTGTGTCTAACAGTTTGGCAGATATCTGTTTGGCTTCATTTTCATCGTTAGCCGCAACCCAAGACACGTTTGATCCATAACTACATTTATACCCCGGAATCTCCTGTCCCCACCACAACTGCCTTGAAATACACCAATCTCTGTCATCTTTACACCAATTCACCCAATTTTTCACGAATTTCTCAGGGTGTATCTTCAGTTCACCTTCATTAACAACATACATTGCTTTCTCATTTAACTTACTACAGTTTAAAAACCACTGCTCTTTTGGTAAATATTCTATAACATCATTGGTCCTACTACAAATCGGTAGAGTCATCGAATGTGGTATAATGTTCTTTAGAAGGCCCAGTTCATCTAATTTCTTAACAATTTCTTTTCTACAGTGATACTTCTTCAAACCATTGAAGCTTTTAGAGTTTATAATGTTTCCTAGTTCATCAACGACTTGATGGAGATCCAGCTTATGTTGCTTAGCGACTTCGTAGTCTACTTTGCTATGAGCGGGGGTAATTTTAACGGCTCCTGTACCGAATCTCATGTCCACGAAATGGTCGAAAATTATGGGTAAAGCTTGACCGTTAAAAGGATGGAGCACTCGCTTCTTTCTGAGATGTTTATACCTGGAAAGAAGATAGCGCTATATGTGTGATAATCGAAAAAAATATTTACCTAAACGAGACTTATACGCGCTTCAACTTGATATAAAGAAATGTATGGGCTTAGTTGTACGCTGTAGTAGTAGTCCTAGCGGTACGCCTAAAAACGCTGCAAATGGTGTTAAAATCATGAAAATTGGAACGATTGGTTTTTAGGCCATATGAATCAATCTGACCCGTAGCACCAAAAAAAAAACCGAGAGGAATTATGACGTCATCTTTTTTTGTATGAGAAAAAAAAATCTTCTGAAACCCATCGTGCGTGGTATCAAATGAAAGGGTTTTTTGAGCTGATTCTAAAAATATATCACATCATTAGTATCATTACATTTTAGTCACTTGTCTTAAATTATAATAAAATTCATTTTCGAAACATACCAAGTTTGGCCTCCTGCAGATACGGTACCGATTTTTTTTTGTAAAATATACCTCAAATGATACTTAATATCCTCAAATGTAACCCCAAGAAAGCTATTTTGAAATTATTTTCATTTAGTTTATTTTTTATTTTTTATTATAACAAAATTTTATCTATCAATTAAATATTTATAAAAAAGCATAAAACACTGGTGTTTGTGCAATCATTACGAAGTATTGGGCTATTGCTTCGCTTTTGATTCGAAATTTGTCTTGAGCATGGACCCCGCCCTGCCTGTTTCCCTTTCCTGCTAACTCGGCGGCCGAATAACTGAGTCACCCCCCACCCATCAGGACTTTTTTGACTTAAAGCCTATTACTCAAGGAATATGTATAACAAATTTCAATGCTCCGAGAATTATTTTACCCAAATGATATTATACCCGCATTGAGTAATTAATAATATTTAAAAAAAAACTAAATGTAAATATTTTCAATGTTGCTTCCTTGGGGTTATATTTGAGGATATTAAGTATCATTTGTGGTATATTGTACAAAAAATTATTCAACGGTATCGTATCAGAAGGAGCCCAAACTTGGTATGTTTCGAAAATGAATTTTATTAAGCTTTAGTGTATACTTATTATTGACAAAGCCTGTGGCGGATTTCATCTTGTCCAGTTTGATTGTTATGTGACGAAGCCTGTGGTTGACCTATTTTTGTATCTGTCTGACGAAGCCTGCGGCGTGGATTATAAAATTGTGGATAAAACAATTATTAAGGCATATAACATTAATAATACTACTTGATAATAAATAAATTCAGTTTATTATAATTTAAGACAAGTGACTAAAACGTAATGATGTGATATATTTTTAGAATCAGCTCAAAAAGCCCTTTTATTTGATACCACGCACGATAGGTTTCAGAAGATTTTTTTTCTCATACAAAAAAAAAGATGACGTCATAACTCCTCTCGGTTTTTTTTTTGTGCTACGGGTCAAATTGATCCATATGGCCTAAAGATCAATCATTCCGATGTTCATACTTTTAACACCATTTGCAGCATTTTACCAAATTTCGGGGTGTACCGCTAGCACTATAGGATTTAAGCTTAAGATCGGATTCTACCAAGGTAGGTACAAGGTAGGTAATGTGGCGATAATATCTTGTACAACCAAGCGCACAAACATGTTACATAATATTTTAATAATGTCATAATAACAGCATCCTTTATTTTGCACGCTTCATTGTACTGGTAACTCTTCTTCCGAAAATACAATCAACGCCAAAAATATGTATACACTTTTGCACCTTGCTCCATTGTAATAAGGTTAATACACATATTACACATATTTATGGCGTTGACTATCTATCGAAGTCTTAATATGAAAATAAATACCTAGGATCATCTGGATGCACAGCAATGGCCACGTCCCCCAACATGGTTTCCGGCATCGTCGTCGACACCACAATCTCTTCCGTACTGTCACATATCCTATAGGCCAAATCGAAGAGCTGGCCGAACGTTACTGGTTCATCATACCCTGGTAGTCTTAACTCTGAAAGATGAAGATATTTATTTACATATAAATAGGTACAGAAGTATAACAAATGGGTTAATATTTTCTAATTTGTCGTTTGGTAAGTCCCCTGGGTCACCTTTAAAAAAATGCAAGCCACATTATATGGGTGTATCTAGATTTTTTTTACACATGTTAAAGGACTAGTTAAATAAATCAAAAAATAAAAGTGGAAAAGTGGATTATACAATTGTGGATCAAGTATCTTAAAATCATGAAATATTGTTAATATATTTTTTTGTTTTCTAACATTTATTTACACAACAAAAATAAACGAATATTTGTAGTAATAAAATGTAAATGGAATAAATCAAATGATATTTCATACATTTTCTGTGTAGCTCATTAGTACGAACTTGCAATTTTGAACTCTGTCATCATTTACTTTTTCTTTCTCTCAAATATCAGACTGCGGCGGTTAAAATGATGAACTAGTGTGTCTGTGTACCTAACCTAAACATATTTTGACAAACAACAAGAAGTAGGTACCTGTGCAACCAACAATCTCCATATTATCCACTTCAATATCTGACACAGTCGATTGAAGAGTATTACACCAATTCACTAAAGCATTTTGTCTATAAATTAATCCTTTATTAAATAGTGTAATAAATGCAAAGTTCACTGCATTTACATGCTTCTGGTCCATAGTAAACATGTCTCGGCCCCAGTCGAGAGAGTAGCCCATGGTCCTGAGTTGTTGGCAGATGGTGTTGCCATGTTTCTCTTTCCATTTCCAAACTTCCTTGTTGAATTTTTCGCGGCCTATCTCGTGGCGGGTTAGATTGTGACGACTTTTTAGGTATTTTTCGACAACACCCTGAAAAAAAGGTAAGTTGTAATGGCACTGAAACATGACATAATTTAATGTTGAAAAATAACTTGATCAGTCCTCTTGTTGCAATGACAAATATTGATTTATACATTAAGCATAAATAGGACAACTTAAATAAATCACTATTGCAAGAAATTCAAAATTTACTGATCTTTTTACAGAAGTTGTGTCCTTGTTTTTGTTAACTTTTTTTGACATTAGCTTGGTCATGTCTCCTGGGTCACCTTTGGAAATCATGATTTGAAAGCATTTTAATTCACTTAGCACACTTTTAATGCATTATGGGCTGTGTTCATTTAGTTTCTAAGCAGTCGTACACATTATTTCTAACTTTGTTATATTTGTCTCTTGGGTGACAATAATAAATGATACCTGTGTAGCAATACCCGCATGGTCTGTGCCTGGCAACCAGAGGGCGTTGTGGCCTGTTGCCCTCTTCATTCTGACTATTACATCTTGAACTGTTCCCGCTAGGGCATGACCTGAAAATATATATTTTTTTAATATAAGATGATGGGAGGTGGAGCAATGATTTCCTAGAATAGAAACCTCGTTAAAAAGATCAGGTCATAGACCTCCAACCAGTTGTGAGGATGATATTAAAAAGATTACAGGCCCGGTCTGGCGGGCAGTAATGGCAAATAGGCTCATTAGAAGAAAAGAGAGGCATATGTCCAATAGTGGGTGTATATTCGCTGAAGAAAAGAGAGAGAAGAGATAAGCATCGGAAAAGACGAAATTGTTAACATGTATATTTTGACTTTGTTAACTGACTTGGGCCTATACATTTTTTTTATTAATAAATAGTATGGGAGATGGTTGGTTTAAGATAAAATTAACACTTAAATAGCAAGTGACTTTAATATAAACCAACCATCTCCCATACTAATATTATATTATTAGTATGGGAGATGGTTGGTTTATATTAAAGTCACTTGCTATTTAAGTGTTAATTTTATCTTTCTATGCACAGGACCAAGGTTTATTCATTCAAATTATGAATACATAATAAAATCAGCTGCTCTACTAACCTAAATGCAACTTCCCAGTTACGTTAGGCGGCGGGAGCACCATACTAAAAGATGGTTTATCACTGGAGTTCTCTGGTATGAAGAGACCATTCCGCACCCAGTTTTCGTATGCATGTTTTTCCACAAATTCTGGCTGGTAGGCCGATGCCGACAAGTTAGGCTTAGGAAGAATAAGAGAGGTTTTGGAAATACTGCGACTCCATAAACATAAATAGGGTCTAAAACTGTTGATAGGCTGATGACGGGAATACATTTTATGTTAAATAAATTGAATTTAAATAAATTTTAGTTCCTAACATTCCTCGCTATCTTATTGTATTTTTGACATACAAAATAAAATTTAATTTAACTAAATATACAAAACTAAATTTTGACATTGACATTTGATTATTGACGTTCCGTTATATGTATTTTGCGAGATGATCGGATCACTCCCTAATTGACTTTAAACGTAAATTACGTGTAACGGAACTCATTGCGATCCATTTTATGTACGTAAGTATATACCAAGAAATCACTTTTGCACAGTACCGTATTCCAACTAGTAATTTGTAATCAAAAATATTAAATAGATGATAAAATAGTATATTTAAACTCATCTCATCACTTTAACAAATTAAATTATGTAAAAAAAATTACCAATCGCAATAATATTACAAATTACAAATTAACGTAACGTTACTGTCATACTGACATAATCGACCTTCTTGACAGTTCAACTTCAACTTATCAGCCGGTGGTTTGTTTTCTTTCTACTTTTATCAGTTTACGACGGTCTATTATCGACGCAATAAATAAGTCATTATCTAAAATACTGTTCTAGTTCCGTTTCCTTGACCAGAGCTTAGATAAGAGAGTCCACAAATCACAGTTAGAAAAACCATGGCTATGTTAAACTACGTAAACCCATTTCACATTTTTCGTGAGTTTGTGCGTAATCCTGTAGAAGCGTTTGTGCTTCACCAGTACTTTAGCTACAAGAAGAAGACAGAAGAAGGATTCAACAGCGTGAAAGAGATACTATTCAGAGCTGGGATCATATCTGTTTTTGTGACCGCGATTTTGTGGGTGTCCATATTTATGTATGTAGTATTTTATTATACTTACATGCCAAACGTAACGCATATGAGGCCGGTGCATCTACAATTCAAGTAAGTAAACTAAACTTGTACTGATTGTTTAGTTTGTGTTGTGGACAACATTAACTAAGAATATGATATGTGAATTATAAAATGAAGTAAGTAAGTAAGTTTTATTAACATCAAAAGGATTACAACTATGTATACATAATTTCTTAACTATAATTCATAGGATGCACTGTCCAAATATTTACCTTAAACTTTATATATCTTGGTCAAAGTGCTTTAAGTTACCAAATATTATCCTCACTGACTAGAACTTGGTCAGATTATTATGAAAATAACCAATTGCAGTAGAAACAAATAAATATTATATGCAGACCGATATTACACAAATCAAACTATTCCCACAGTAAGCTCCATTAGGCTTGTGTTGTGGGCACTAGACAACAAAACAAATCAAAATCATTATTACCAGGAATTTGCTGGTAGCAACTCCTCAGACTACTTAATTTTTTTTTAAATTAAATCACATTCATTTATTCTAAAATCATATAAATACTGTATGGATCTCTGTAACTTAGAATCTGGTACTGCTTGAAATTATTATTGAAATGAAGTAGTGACAAAAAAAGTGTATGAATAAAAAGTATTGATTGCCAAAATTGTTTTTCTAATTATTTTACTGAAAACAAACTTGAATGTTAATTCAAAAGGTCATAGTAACAGCACTAGAGCATGCAATACCGGTATTATTTATATTGCCAATCCCGGAATTCCGGTATTGGCCCATACAAGCAATAGCGATATTGCATGCCCTACATAGCACTACATACATTTCATGGTTACAGATTATTCTAGGCCATGTATGGTTAACAATATATCGTCAGGTGACAAGCAAAACTCACCAAGTACTACAAATTCATAGCCATAATGAACCATACTGGCAACATAACAAAGTTGATTTTCATTTAATATTTTAGTGAGTTTTGCTTGTCACCCGATGATATTATCTCTCAACCTCTCATCTTGGGCATTAACCTTAAGATACATACATTAACCTGTAACATCTATTGTCAGATACATAATTGCTTTGATGTTTTCATACCACAGTAAGACAATAATTTCCTGTGTAAAATATCTGTCATACATTTTTAGTTGTTATTTCCATTCAAAATTTAAAAGGATAAAACAACTCATAGCAAGCAAAGTTTAATTAAATTAATTTTATGCATTTAAATATGACTTAACAAACATACACGGTGTAACATGAGGAAACCGAATAATTTTAACAGCATACCTATTCCTGATCATAATTGAAGACTAAAATGTCATACAAACTTTCCTGAATTTTGCCTAGTTTCCGAGTTACGACCAATTAAAAAAAAAACACATTACTCATTGTTACTCAGCGAAACACGATTTTTAGATGGCGATTTCACCAGTAGGTATGGGGCGTAGTCTAAAGACATCTTTTATTGACAGATGTCAAAGTGACAATAAACATTTTGTATAAATTATTTCTTATAAAAAAAATGTAGAAATTCATTTAAACCGATAATTTTACCTTGAGACTTACTAATAAGTAGGTAAGTAAATGTACAAAAGCATTCAAAAGAACGAAAAAGAAAAACAAAAAAAAATATTTTTTTTGGCGTTTTTGACATAAAGTCATATAATGTTTTTTTTCTTCTATTGACCTCAGATATGCGTGGTTCATATCTTTCTGTTTCCTCATGTTACACCATATATATTTTTACCCAATGGTTAACTAGTAGAGAATGTGTTAGAGCATTAAGTCCGCTATGTGTATGTGTTATTTTATTTGCAATAAAGTTAATATATATATTACTGATGAAATTAGAGTTATGGTAATAAAATTATACGCTTCTTCTTCTTCTTCGTCGTTCCCTCATGACTGAGGATCGTGACCAACTGTGATATCCCTCCATGTGACGCGGTCGAGAGCCATACGGGCCGCGCTCTGCATGGAGCCACACGCCGTCCGGATGGTATTACACCATTTGATGGCTATCGGCCCTCTGGGACGTTCACCCTCTACTAGTCCCAGTATGATGCTTTTTTCGAGCTGATGCTGGTTAGAACGCATGATATGCCCGAAGAACTTGAGGATCTTTTCGCAGCAGATGGTTGAAAGGCGCTTGGAAACTTTTAGCTCACTCAATATGGATTTGTTTGTTCTCCTTGCGGTCCATGGAATTCTGAGCATTTTTCTCCAGCACCACATCTCAAAAGCATCAATCTTGCATATATCTATGCTTTTCAGCGTCCACGTTTCTGCACCATATAAGAAGATGGAGAACACTAGTGCCCGCATCAGCCGTATCTTGGTTGCACGCCGAATACCTCGGTTCCTCCATAGTTTTTCGAGGTTCGACATTGCACTTTTGCCTATAGCAGCTCGCCGGCGTATCTCTACAGTGCTACCACCTTCGCTAGAGATTAGAGAGCCCAAATATACAAATTGATCCACCTTCTCATAGCTGTCGAGTACATTCGATTTTGGAAGAAGATTTTTCCGGTCCACAACCATAATTTTCGTTTTACTGTGGTTTATCCTCAGTCCAAACTTGGCGCTTTCCTCTTCAATCCTCTTCAACACAGAATACATCTCATGCTCACTCGCAGCCACAATCGTTGTATCATCTGCATACCTCAGGTTTGTTATCGTGCGTCCTCCAACTTTGATGCCAACCTGCAGGTTTTCGAGCGCTCTCCTCATGATGCATTCGCCGTACAAGTTAAAGAGTTTAGGAGACAGAATGCATCCCTGTCGCACTCCACGTTCTGCACGATATGGTTTTGACATCTTGTTCTCCAATTTTACGCTAAATTATACGCTAACAGGTAGAAAATATTGAATTTTTCAGGTCATGCGATGAGCAAATGGGGCTATGTTCGTTCCCGTCAGCACATGTGCAGCTCACCAAATACAGTCAGATGCTGATGTCGGCGCAGCCCTACCGTGTCCGACTGGTTTTGGATATGCCGGAATCACCCATCAACAGAGAACTTGGTATGATAGCTTCGTTTACGCACCCAATGTTGAAATACACGATTCTATACATTTATTTAGAAACAAACAGTCATACATACATAGTTTATGATCAAAATTTAAAAACAAAAAATAGACCTACAGTTTGATAGAAGAAGTAAAACAGAGATAGGTATGTGGTAGCCACCACAAATAAAAACTTATTTTAATTTTACAACAACATTATTATACTTACATTTGATACTTTTGTTGAAAAGGTATCATTAACAGGTTTAAGTTACACAAATTATAATTGCTAGATCGATTCAAGTTTTAAATGCATTCTTAAGTTGTGTTAGTGAACAGTTAAAAATGTCTATATCATGAAGTTTAAAGTTGTCATTAGGCAGGTACACACCGAACGAGCCGCCTCGTAAGAAAATTGCCGCGCGAAGCAGCTCTGTCAGTGTAAACGGCCGAGGCAAACACACGCGCGGCCGGAATGCCTCGGCCGAGCTGCTACGCGTGGCAATTTCCTCACGAGGCGCCTTGTCCGGTGTGGACCCGACTTATTGTTTAGAAAAAATCAATATGCCTTAGGCCGGCCTCACTCACATAGCTGGAATGTATTTCTGAATTTATAAGTTAGCCATGTATTCACATCGCAGAAAAACTTCCTGTAATGTATATTTTGCAGGCATGTTCATGGTGTGTGCGCAGATGAGAGCCAAGGGCGGGGTCCTGGTGTCCTCATCCTGCAGATCCGCTATGCTTAGACACAGGTTAGTAGTATTAGTAGTTATAGCCAATTCAAAGTTCGGGGATTAACGTTACTCTGCGTCCGTAGGAAACACCTTAGACAAACGTACACGTGATCCCTGGCTGGTGCTAAAAGAGTAACAAACTTGGAAGGTGCACTGTCCCATCGAGCGGGACGTCTCAACACAGGCATTGCAAGCCTAAAGAGAGGTCCCAGCAATGTGTATTGAATATTTGTTAACAGTTAATAAAGATATTTTTCATTTTCATTCATTTTTTTTTCATCTGGACCTCGCAGCACTCACTGGATTTCCTTCACCATCTACTATTACCACCTGAGCGAAGATATGCGTATCTATATCCAGTGACGTGTAGCCATACGATAATAGTAGATTGTATTACAAGGGAGCAAAATGACTTATTTCAGTCGAGGGTAGCGTGTTGAATCCCGAACGAAGCGAAGGATTCCAGAATAGAATCCCGTCGCTACGCTCGGGATTCTAACCTGGAATCCTGAGCGTAGGGATTCAAGTGACCCGAGATCGAAATAATTTTGCTACCGCGTAGTACACTCTACTTTTCACTCCTTCTATGAGAAAAACGAAAACAAAGGTACTAACTACCTATCTGCTAGAAAGAGAAGTTATATAATGTTGTCTCATTTTAATCGGTTGCAAAGACAAGGAAAATTAAAAAAAAACGCAGAGGGATCAAAAGTCACTTTTGCTCCCTGTAAATGGGCAACAAATCGCAGAGGGATCAAAAGTCACTTTTGCTCCGTGCACAGATAGAAAAGATATTATAATTTAAGACTGAAAACTCTCTCAAACACTGTTTTTCAAATAGAATAATATAATTCTTCATCTAATAAAAATGTCTTAAGCTAAAGGTATATTACTTTTTCAAAGAAGAATCAAAATGTTTCAGTCTCAACTTTATATACATTTGGTGCAAATAGAACAGATTTGAGTTAAAGAAGTATTTATTTGAAACAAAATATTGTACTGTTTTAGTATGAATATGCTAGTTCTTAAAAAACGTATTTGTTTCAAGTAACCTATATCAAAGCAAAAAGTATTCCCATTTCAAAAGAAGAATCATCAAAATTTATCTACATGATTTCTAAGTTTTTAAGAGTAAATTATTATTTCTTGGTTTGATATATATATTCTACAGTCAAGATATAAGAAGTTCAAATAAATTATTACATGGTTTTACGTCAAGATTTAGTTAATTCTTATCTTGATTTTAATAGTTCTTGGTTTGATGCTTATAATCTCTATTCGAAATTCAATACCTCTTAAATAAAAATTAACACGCGCTTACGTCAAGATTTATTACATTCTTGGTTTCATGTCCCAAATTCTTGATTTAATGTCTACAATCTCCACTCGAGAATCAACAATTTTCATAGCAAATCAGATTCATGTGACCCTGCTAAGAGACTTTTGTTGTTTGTTTCACAAATTTTATTACCCAGTAGATGTCGCTAGCAGCGCGCTACAGCAAACGTACATCGCGGTGTTAAGATTTTTCCTCGTTTGGTTAGGTCCGCCGCCTGTCATTCGTGTTTGTAGATTCGATACAATGTTTTGTATCGAATCTTAGGGATAGAGTAATCTCTAGTTATAGCCCACTGCATCCTCTCGGGGAACTACGTGCTATAATTAGACATTATACCATAGATTTAAATGCTATGGCCGTCTACTATATGGTAGACGGCCATAGTCTAAGAACTTTTTGAGGCTCCAAATATTTAGCGCCATCTAGTTCAGAGCCAATATGCATGAGATAAAATCAGCGCCACCTAGTAACGAGTAACGGACTAGTAGTACACTAGTCGTTGTAGGTGGCGCTGATTTTACCTCATGCATATTGGCTCTGTTAAGGTCGCTCTGAACTAGATGGCGCTAAATACTTGGAGCCTCAAAAAGTATTGTATTCACCCCCCCCCCCCCACGCAGTTTACTCAATACAAATGTAATATAATTTCAAAAAATAGTATATTTTGAAAGAACTAAGAGAAATTATATCCAAGAAGTAAGTGTATTTGGTTTAAGATACGTAGTTTTCACCCCAAGAAACATTAACATTTACTTCAAGCATGTGACTCTTTACCTAATACCGTCTTTTTAAAATGAAAAATTAATGTATTTGGTGTAAGTACTTCATTGTTTCACCCCAAGAAATATTAACTCTTACTTTAAGTATGCACAACTCTTAACCAAAAACCGCCATAACTCTGAATACAAGCATTTTTCTTAATAACAACCAAGAAAGATTATCCTTGTTATTAAGAATTAAGCTGATTTGCTTCTGAGTAACAATGATCACTGAGCAAAACGGTTACGCTCTTGGAATAAATGATATATTTTTTTAAATAAGATTGTGTTACTAATCATGTAAAGATATAAAATGTTTAGTGTAAGTAATAAACTTTGAAACATTTTATATCTTAAAGCAAGGATTTTTATTTTTTCCTTATATGGGAAACTGGATATCTCTTGATTCAAATAGGTTTCTTTGGTTGAAGAGATTTTTTCTATCTGTGTGTAATCGCAGAGGGATCAAAAGTCACTTTTGCTCCCTGTAAATGGGCAACAAATTACCCTTTTTCGAATAGTAGGGGTGAAAATAAATATGTAGTAGTAATAGTTTTAAGTACCAAAGCCCCTGTAATAAAAACCACGAATTGGAATCAGATATCCTCTATACAAATAAACTATCTACATCCATTACCTAATATAATGAAAAAATCAACCGTGGAGAACTGACAGGAATCGAACCTGAGACTGCTCTGTACAGTCGCCATCAAATATATCGGAGCGGCCAAGGTGGTCACAAATATCTGAACAACGCTCCAATATGTTTGATGGCGACTGTACATACACGAATAGCCGTGTCTACACCTACCTGGCGCACCAGCTCGGCTAGTGTGGACGTGCCTCGCCCGACGCATTGCGGCCGCGCGTGCGTTTGCCTCGGCCGAGTCACGTCCACAGTCCACACTAGCCGAGCTGCTTCCTCGCGAGGCGGTGCGCCAGGTGTAGCCACGGCAAATTACGGTGACTACTTGTGGTCACGTATCAGTTGCTGAAGTTTACTTGCTTATTTCCATGTTTTCAAGGTCTCGTCTGCACGAGTTAATCCGAACCGTGGTCTTCGCTCCCCTGCTCCTCGCTGGAATGAACGAGGAACGACAGCAGCTACACGTCGAGCTGTTCAGCGACTTTGAAGATGATCAGGTAATATCCGATTTTACTCTAATTAATTCGGTCACCCTAATCAATATGATGGCTTGTCGTTTCCATACAGGATATGGCAAAAGTGATAGGGTGACCATGATCTAATTAGTTTAAGATAATTTTAAAAGGATAATATTGATCAGGTCAACTGAAGACATAAATCAATTTATTTTATCAAATCGAATTATTATTCCTGGGCATTTAGGCCTAGATCTTTTATCCTTTGTATATGACATCTAAATATGTAAGTTTATAATGCAGGTATATAGTAGTGTATCTACTTAAAATATAAACAAATCCAAATATTGATTTAAATAATTTGATTTGTTCTTTAGTTGTATTGACGGCAGCGCCATCTCTCTCGTTTTCGATGAACTCCTAAGTAGTTTGGATCGGAGGTACGAACTCATAATGTTGTACAGTCAGCGTCAAATACATTGTAACAGCTAGAGTAGCCGTATAGTTCGTGACACCATACAAAATATATGGTGTGACGAACTATTTGATCACTGGCTGCTACAATATATTTGACGCTGACTGTACCTTAGATGATTGGCCAAATATACTTAGCATATATAGAACTTACACATGCGAATTCATAGATATCTCATTTTTAATAGTATTTTTATGTTACATATTGGAAACAGATGTCCATTACAATGAAAAGATGAACTGTGAAGAACTATGGAACATCACGGGATTCGAACCCGCGTCCTTCGGATTGCCGGTCCGACGTGCTTCCAATTGCACTATTATTAATTAGTATTTATATTGTCTATCTTCAGAATTTACCAGTAACCGACGCCTATGTGGAACTACAGTCCAGACACGCTCAAGTATACGCCTGTGAGTTACAAATAGAGGCCCACTTCACCGGGCTCCGGTACTTCATGTACCACTGGCCGCGACTGTCCGCTGCTATCGGTTAGTACACCTTATTGCCACTACATAAGGTCTAGAATTATGTAGCACTTCACCGGGCTCCGGTACTTTATGTACCACTGGCCGCGACTGTCCGCTGCTATCGGTTAGTACACCTTATTGCCACTACATAAGGTCTAGAATTATGTAGCACTTCACCGGGCTCCGGTACTTTATGTACCACTGGCCGCGACTGTCCGCTGCTATCGGTTAGTATACCTTGTTGCCACTACATAAGGTCTAGAATTATGTAACACTTCACCGGGCTCCGGTACTTTATGTACCACTGGCCGCGACTGTCCGCTGCTATCGGTTAGTACACCTTGTTGCCACTACATAAGGTCTAGAATTATGTAACACTTCACCGGGCTCCGGTACTTCATGTACCACTGGCCGCGACTGTCCGCTGCTATCGGTTAGTACACCTTGTTGCCACTACATAAGGTCTAGAATTATGTAACACTTCACCGGGCTCCGGTACTTTATGTACCACTGGCCGCGACTGTCCGCTGCTATCGGTTAGTACACCTTGTTGCCACTACATAAGGTCTAGAATTATGTAGCACTTCACCGGGCTCCGGTACTTTATGTACCACTGGCCGCGACTGTCCGCTGCTATCGGTTAGTACACCTTGTTGCCACTACATAAGGTCTAGAATTATGTAACACTTCACCGGGCTCCGGTACTTCATGTACCACTGGCCGCGACTGTCCGCTGCTATCGGTTAGTACACCTTGTTGCCACTACATAAGGTCTAGAATTATGTAACACTTCACCGGGCTCCGGTACTTCATGTACCACTGGCCGCGACTGTCCGCTGCTATCGGTTAGTACACCTTGTTGCCACTACATAAGGTCTAGAATTATGTAACACTTCACCGGGCTCCGGTACTTCATGTACCACTGGCCGCGACTGTCCGCTGCTATCGGTTAGTACACCTTGTTGCCACTACATAAGGTCTAGAATTATGTAACACTTCACCGGGCTCCGGTACTTCATGTACCACTGGCCGCGACTGTCCGCTGCTATCGGTTAGTACACCTTGTTGCCACTACATAAGGTCTAGAATTATGTAACACTTCACCGGGCTCCGGTACTTCATGTACCACTGGCCGCAACTGTCCGCTGCTATCGGTTAGTACACCTTGTGACGTTTTAGGACGTCAGCATGTAGGGTAGGGTAGATTAGGGTAGGTTTAGATTAGGAAAATATGAATAGAAAAGAAGAAGATTAAATTTGGACAAATATATTTACATAGCACAAAAAATAAATAAAACAAAAAGAATTGTCCGGCTAGGCCGTAGGTCCGCCACTGAGCACACTAGGTAGATATGAAATTAAACTGATAAAACAAGTCCTTATTAAAAAATCACTATCCTGTGGATGTGCAGCATGTCACCCTTAGACGTGACGGTCTTCAAATTTAGGTGCAGAAGTATTATCGGGTTCCGGGTCTGGGAGACCGGAACACCGATGTAGGCGCCGCAGCTTGCGCCAAGATGTAAACGGGTTCCAAGTTCCAAGTAAACCCCAGACTTGACTCCCCAGTCCGGGGAATTAGTACATATACAAATAACGACGTAGACAATGTCGATTTATATATTATTTAGTAATTTACAAATCAAAAGGAAATATTTCATCCGTTTCATTGCAGAAATTCGCGATCGTCAATTGTTCCTTTTCGTAAAGAAAAAATATCATGACGTTCTGTCATTAGTTGGCCAGCACAAACCTCTTAGCGCGAGCGCGTGACAAGAGGTTTGATACCATTTAGAAAATAGCACACTGTTACAACCTTATTGCAACTACATAAGGTCTAGAATTGTATTAATTCATAACTCAGTAACAGATATGTAGAACTACTATTCACCGGGCTCCGGTACTTCATGTACCACTGGTCGCGACTGTCCGCTGCCATCGGTTAGTACACCTTATTGTAACTACATAAGGTCTAGAATTGTATTAATTCATAACTCAGTAACAGATATGTAGACCTACTATTCACCGGGCTCCGGTACTTCATGTACCACTGGTCGCGACTGTCCGCTGCCATCGGTTAGTACACCTTATTGTATCTACATAAGGTCGAGAATAGTATTCCTTCAGAAATTATCAATATAGGCATAGAGTAACTTATATAGTAGCACAGCCTAAAAACTTTTTGAAGCTCAAGTCAATTGCGCCATCTGTCCGAAAGTCCCCTAAAGATACCCAAAGTGTAAGAGGAAATGTCACCTGCACTGCTACTCCACCTAGTAGCTACTAGTGTACTACTAGTACGCTATTCGTTATTCGTCGCTATGATATAGGCGTATGTGAAAATACTGTCAGCAGTCCATTTTTTAATCCTAATAGCAGTTCGATCTCGAATCTGCCTAATCCTACAGTCATTTTAATACAAACATTTTTTCATAATTTATTTGAGATTAGAAAAATCGTGCGAGCTCTGGGCAAAACCATTTTAAAACTCTCCTTTTTGCTTCTTATATATTTTTCCCTAATATAATATTACTCAAAAAAATAAAGATACATGGGCGAAATCGACCGTTATTTTTCTAATTTCAAAAAAGAGGTATAGAACTTCGTCATTTAAATAATAGTCATCAAAACCAATATATTTCAATTGTTTTGTACCATAAACAAGAGCTTTTGGGCTAGTTGGGTGGTTTTACTGTATGTACAGTCGCCATCAGATATATCGGAGCGGCGAAGGTGGTCACAAATATCTGAACAACGCCGCTATTGCTAAGGTGATAAAGTTGCACGTTCAGATATTTTCGAGTACCTTGGCCGCTCCGATATCTTCGATGGCGACTTTACCTACATTGAGCATTACTTACTAAGGTATTCTTTTATTTTACAGGTATCAGCACGAATCTATTCTTCGTGTCGCTTATATTCATATTAAGCTGGTATCATCTTCAGGACGGGTTGCCGGATTTTGTGAAGGTAAATCATAACTATTTAATAACAGTTCATTTTACAAATATAAAATGCTGACTAGAGTTTAATGTCAAGTCAAATTAGTTACGCGACCGTTTCTCAAAAAAATTGCCACTTTAAATTGTGTTAGTTTCTGTAAAATCACGAATTCTTTCGATTTTAATAGAATAAAAAAATGACCTAATGTTTGTTCCTATTGTGTTATTGTGTATAAGTTGTATAATGGTAACATAAAGGAGAAAGTAAAATATGTATGGAATTTTTGGGACAGTTTTTTCTTCTTTTAGAATGGAAAGACCTTCTGATTCCGAGTAAAAAATATCATAAAATTTACAGAAAATTCTACAATTTCCCAAAGTGTAATTTTTTTTTAAAAACGGTCACTTAGTTATGTTTAGTATGAATAAATAACATATATTATGACGTCATATGTCAGAGGAATAAAGGCCTAGGTCACTTTCCTTTGTATATGACATCTATATGAGTTTATAACATACTGTTCTATGTTTTAGAGCAAATTTGGCGATATTAAGAGTGAAACAGACTCCGACGACGAAAAGAAATCAATAAAGAAAATAAAGTTGGAGAGAACAGGTACGTATACAGGGTGGAAAGATAAGTCGGGCCCTGGAGGGAAACTACCTTAAAACGTTGAGATAACTCAATACACTGAAAGGAAACATTCCTTTATTTTTCCTAAAAAGTAAAACTTTGACAAAAATTACAAAATGAGTAGTTTTTTTTTGTGATTGGGTAAAAATGCTTTAATAAACACGTAACAAAAATTAAATTAAAATAACTAAAATTGTTTAAACACGTTGCTACGTTACCGAAATCCTTTATTCAATATTGCTCCAAACATTGTATAGAACTTATGAAACACAACCGTTAGCTAGTTTACGTTTGTAACAACGCCATCTTAAGGGAAATTGGAACAACGACCTAAACATACTCCCGCCTTAAATGACGAAGTCATTTGAAAAGAACAAAATATTAACTAACTCAACTTGCACATCACTAAAATAATCTCAAATGAAGTATTAGGTAATCGTTGATTACGAACGCAAACTAGTTTTCTATATATCATAAATATCATAATAAGGGACAATAATTTGGAAATTGAACGGCGCTAAACTCCTGATGATGTATCTATGTCGTAAGTTCTCGTTGACCTTTCCCCCGGTACTTCTTTTTAAAACGAGGCATTGGCCACCGATCAGGAGGAAGCCTCAGGTCCTTTATTAAGACTAGATCTCCTTCTTGGGATTCTCGAGTGGACTGTATATTAGATATTTGTTGAATTTTGCTCAAATATTCTGATTGCCATCTTTGCTCTCTATTCTTCGTGTGTTTTAACGTCATGTACTCTTTCAGAACTTTGTTGTACTCTTCTAATAGTTCTGGTTTATTCTTAAGTCTGTTCTCTGTAGACTTCCAGCGACTCAGTGCAATCTCTCGGCTGTTAGATGGTAGAACTGGTGGCTCGTGTCTCATTGGTAGCTCTACTATGTAACGTCCGTCTTCGTCTCTAGTTGTAGTTTTCTCATAAAGCTCTTCTACTTTGATCTCTTCTGCGGTTAGTTTGTCTCTCTTCATCTATGTTCTCTAGCTCCCAGAATTTCTTTAGCATGTGGTTCAGCTCGACATTTAAATGCATGCTAATGAATGGTTTCTCTTGTTGCTCTTGCTCTATCTCGACTGTGATCTTTCCTGATATTAACCACCCCAGATCTGTTTGTATGGCTGTGGGAGAGCCTGGAACGCCTTTAATCAGACCAGGCCGTAACATCTCGTTGTAAACCTCTACTCCCAACAGAATATCTATAGGACTTGGCTGGTAATAAGTTGGATCAGCTAGTTGTAAATCTATCAGGTGTATCCAATTCTGGGTGACGAGCTTCTCTGCTGGCATGATGTTTGTAACTCTCTTAACTATGTAGGTTGTTATGTTCATTCTCTTTTCAGGGTTAAGTCGTGATGAAATTTCGATGTCTGCTGCAAATCTGATGGGTGAGTTCATCTCGTCAAGGCCAGTTACATTTCCAGGCACGTAATATCTCTTAAGTCCCATAGTTTGCGCTGCAGACTCGGTTATGAACGACTCTTCAGAACAGGGATCCAACAAGGCTCTTAGTTTGAATACTTTTCCTTGAGCATTCATCACGTTTATCTGTGCCGTAGATAACAATCCTGTCTTGCTTCCTGTAGTTAGATGAGTTACTATCTCTCTCTCGTTTCTCGTCTCTAGCTTGAATTCTTGTTTAGTTTCTCTCTCTCGCTTCGAATCTTTGGTATCTCTCTCTTGCTTTGCTTCCTCTTTGTGCTCTTTCTCTTTGGATTGGTAAGTATTATTGTGCAACAGTGTATGATGTCTTCTTCCGCATTTTTGACATGAGAACTTGCTTTTGCAGAATCTGACAGCATGACCAGGGATAAGGCAGTTGAAGCAAAGTTGTTGGTTCTGAATAAACTCTGTTTTCTTCTCTAGTGTTAACTCTTGGAACTCTTTGCATTGGTTCAATGGATGAGACTGCTTGCAAAATCCACACTTGATGACTGGTGATACGTGAAATGACTTTGACTCGACAGTGAAGTTGGGTTCTCTCTGAGTGCTGTGGTTGGTGCTCTTCATGTGCATGTTCATAGTTTGGTTGGGTTGCATCATCTCTAAAACTCGGAATCTCTTCTCTAGAAACTTCTTGAACATGGACATGGTTGGTAACTCGGTAAGGCTCAGAGAACTGGCTTCTTCTTCCCACTCTTTATGCGTTTCTGTGTCTAATTTGTCAACAATGATGTGAATGATTATCGTGTCCCATGAACTAGTGATGATACTTTGTACTTCCAGCTTGTTTAGGCACTCCACAGTTGTATCTAATATTTCTCGAATAGCTTTAGCTGTGCCTGTCTGAATTTTCTTTTGGTTCATCAACTTATTTAGTATTGAATTTACTATGACTCTTTTGTTATTGTACCTGTTTTGCAGTGCGAGCCATGCTAATTCGTAGTTACTTTCAGTGACAGCTAGATGACCCAACAGCTGGGCAGGTTCACCAGACAAGTAGCTCTTCAAATAGTGCATCTTTTGAACGCTGCTCAAGTTTGGTTTGTTATGGATGAGTGAAGTAAACATGTCGTAGAACGAAGTCCAATCTTGGTAGTTTCCTGTAAACTTCGCTATGTCTATCTTCGGGAGCTTCACGTCATCGCTGGTGCTTAGGGTTGGATTTAAGCTCATTCTGCTCGTACATGGTGTATAACTTTCTAGCATGTCCGTCATGTCTGCCTTAAAGTCGATGAACGTATCTTCACACGCGGAGTACACATCTTCCTTGAAATAATCAAATTTTACCTTATCTGCCGCTTTTGCTATCTTATTCAATCTCCGGTTATTCGCTGCAAACTGATTCCAGTAATCTTCCAATGATTCTTTTCGAGTTTGAATGTATCCTCTTGTTAATCTAGATTTAGGGGATTTTTTGAAGTTTACTTGCGCTTTTAGTATCATTGCGCAAATATCCTCTTGCTCTGCTATTAATTCTGTTAGTTCTTCAGACATTTTGAAAGATTATTGTAGAAAACTTCGAAATAAAATCACAGCGGAATTTTCTTTGACGTGAAAAAAATTTGACGTATCTCGATATTCAAATAATTATCCCAAGTCAATAAAATTGAATATTGTTAATGGCATTGGCGAAAAGCGGCGATTTTTCTGATTATTCTGGTAGGTTTCAAAATATCACGAACGTATTTTATCTTCTTGAAATCTTTAAATTTTAATTTTGTAATTTTAATGACAATTTTGATTGTTGACGTTTTGAAAATTTGGGAATGTCGTAAGTGCACTGATTGTTTATTTACTTTGAACTCTAACTCTATGTCCATAAGGTTCACTTTTCTACTTCACTATCTCTGTCGCTTAAGTCACTTTACTACTCAACTCGAAGGACCACTTTGTTTAAACACGTTGCTACGTTACCGAAATCCTTTATTCAATATTGCTCCAAACATTGTATAGAACTTATGAAACACAACCGTTAGCTAGTTTACGTTTGTAACAACGCCATCTTAAGGGAAATTGGAACAACGACCTAAACAAAAATAAACTAAATTAAAACTAAATACAACTATAAATATATAAAATTTGTGAATTGTACATTTTCTCTAAAATTTGTAAATGCAGATATAACTCTTTTTAAAAATAAAAGAATGTTTCCTCTCAGTTAATTGAGCTATCTCAACGTTTTAAGGTAGTTTCCCTCCAGGGCCCGACTTATCTTTCCACCCTGTATATTGATATTATATGACCGTACATACAGTCACCAAGCCGGATTGTTGAGCCACAAGCCATTGTTCGTTTTTCTTATATATCAATGGGAATTTTGCTAATGACGAGTTGACGACGTTAATCACACTTATATAGGTGTTTGACGGCCTCCTAGCCTAGTTGGTAGTGACCCTGCCTATGAAGCAGGAGGTCCCGGGTTCGAATCCTGGTCAGGGCATTTATTTGTGTGTTTATCACAGATATTTGTTCCTGAGTTATGGATGTTCTCTATGTATTTAAGTATTTATCTATATCTATCTATTATATATATCGTCGTCTAGTACCCACAACACAAGCCTTATTGAGCTTACTGTGGGACTAGGTTGATTTGTGTAAGATTGTCCTAATATTTATTTATTTATTTTATTTATTTATGTTGTAAGGCAGGATATGGAGGACTTGAAAAATTTGTAAGACCATTGTAATATACCCATAACCATGCAATAAATATTCTTGAATCTCTTTGCTAAAATAATTTTTACTCCAAAAAATCGTCAGTGTAAGTAGATTTTTTTATATTCCAGATTCATCCATGTTTTTCGACGATGAAAGCCTTATGGAGGAACTGAAGCAAATTGATGAACCCAAGACTTAGAACGAATCGAGCTTATAATATTTTTGTACTGCTTTTTACCTAAATTATGTCAATTTATCGGCGAAGCTAAATTAATATAAGCGTAAAATTAAATAAACGTGATATTTGAGGATTATTGTTGGCTATGAAAAGGTGCATGAACTAAAACGTGTATAAAAAATGTTATAAAACATGATTTTGAGTTGAATTGAGCATTTATTTATTATTTATCGTATGGTGACGTGTATCACTGGATATAGATAAGCATTTTATCTCTCAGGTGGCAATAGTAGTGGGAAAGTAGATGGTGAAGAAAATCCAGTGAGTGCTGCGAGGTCCAGATGGGACAGTGCAGCTGCCAAGTTCGTTACTCTAGCACCCAAGGGTCACGTGTATGGTTGTCTAAGGTGTTTCCTACGGACATAGAGTAACATTGATCCCCAATTGTGCAATATACGTAATGGTCTTAAGTAACAATTTGTGATTATTATGTTCAAAAAGGTCTTACCAGATAAGTAATACGCAATCATCGTAACATGAAAGTAATACGCCTAAGCAACTGTAGCATTGGATGAGGGTTTCCTGAAATCCAGGTGGCGGCACTGCGACGAGAGATCTTTTTGACACCAGCTGTCAAAATCCACCAATAAAAAAAAGTGATTAAAAAAATTGGTGGATTATGACAGCTGAACCTCTCGCCACCGTGCTGCCGTCTGGTGAAAAATCGATTCAGAAAACCCTTATTAGTTCAAAAACCATTTAAGTAAGTAAAGAAAACACTGATACGAGTAAATAATATAATATTTTATACAAACGTGACATAATGGATAGTTTTTCAGTCGAGTACCGTGTTTAAGCCACGAAGCTATGCTATGTTTCATCGAACACACCTTATTGGTCGAAAATTCATTACAGTTCTCTCGACCGTTATTTAATGGATGATTAAAGGTATGTTGGTAGCTCCATCAAAAATATGCGCTAGTAATACTCATTACAAAGTCTAAATACCAGGGCTTGTAACCGTAACCGAAATCCATAGTAAAAAACCGGTTTGTTTTTTCGTTCTTTTCGTTACTGTTTTATACTCAATCGAATAATCCTATAATTTGAAGTGAAAACTATAATAAAACATCGGGTTTTACATAATAACCATAAAATAATTAAATATATTGGATCATTTCGGGGTTTTTTGCATTAACCGGTTACAAGCCCTGCTAAATACATGCATTAAAGTCGGAGAATATAAATAATTAATTAAATAACTTGACTGATATGGTTGGATTTTTCAATTATGTATTATATATTTTCAAAGATTACTGAGCCCTGCAATCCCTGCATATTATCAAGGAAGGCCTTTATTAATGATAACAAAATAAGTAGGTAGGTAGTTGGGAAGTACGCGCCGGTATGAGAACAGAGTGGTCGAAGCATGACGAAGCCTGGCTCGACAACCTAAGACAGGAAAGGCTTCGCAGTTTCACTTGTGACAGATGTGGCAACAGATGTCGTGCAGCGATAGGACTACTAAGCCACAGAAGACGATGTACCGGCACCACCAACTGATCCAATCCACACACTGCAACAATCATCTGTCAAGATGTTGTGGCCAATGATGATGATTATATTATTTTATAAGGGGACAGGCGCGGATACAAGGGGGAGGGCGGGGGGCAATAGGGGCAATTACCCCCCTCCTAGCACGCAAGTTTTGTATACGGGGGCCATAGGTGCGGATTTTTTGTGTAGGAAAAGGTCCCCCCCCCCCCTCCTGAACGAAATCCTGGATCCGCCCCTGCCACGGTGTATAACTATAGTCATGTTATAGTGTCGCATACATGTATAAACTCAACATAGCTTTCAGTCTGATATTGTTAAATAAAATCCATTCCATATCGCTTTAACTGTACTTTTAATCTAAGGTGTACAGTCAGCAGAGCTAAGCGGGTAGGGTGTTCAAAATGACCTACACACGCTCTTATTCTTTTAACAATAAAGTCGTGTACAGCTCATTTTGAACACCCTACCCGCTTAGCTACTTTTGCTGCTGACTGTACTTACCCAAACTAAACTTGATAGGTATTTGTATAACATTTGTTTAATATTTTTCTCCGCCTATTAAACGAAAGTAACTGTTGGTCGTAAGATATTTTAACCCTTTGACCGCCATAGCCGTGATATCACGTCCAAAATATAACCGGTTTGCCTTGCGCTGGCGCTGAGGACACGATTTTTCCGTCCGATGCTTGGCGTTCAAAAGGTTAATATCATAAGGGTTGCAAAAATCTAAGGCTTCTTCTAAAGAATGTTGTTTTAATAACATTTGTTATTCATTGTTAAGTTTATATAATTTTACACAGTTTTATTTAGCTTGACCTTTGTTTATTTATTTGTTTATATGCATCAAATCTTTTAAGTAAAATTTCAACCACTTCCTGGTGTCTGGTTGTGCTGAAAATTGGTATACTTCCGTAGTTTACATGACAATGCTACTAGGTACAGTCAGCAATAAAACTGTGTACCAAAAAAGATTGGGAGTTACTTACTTGTATAGGTATTGTTTCTGTTAGGGTCTTAGCTTAGATTTGATAAATCACATTTATACTTTTATAATTTATCAATATCTTTTCATACAGGGCCGTAGCTAGGGGGGAGGGGCATTAGGGGGCAATGCCCTACCTTAAAAACTACAATCGGGTCAAAAATTTATGAAAATAAAGTTAATGCCCTACCTTAAAGTTTGCTATGCCCTACCATAAATTAGCACTGCCCTATCTTAACTGCAATTCTGGCTACGGCCCTGTTTTCATATCATGATAAAATCTACTTTAATACATTGTGATCTTACATTTTAATAAAGCTTTGATTATAAATAAAATACATATAAAGGTTTTTCTCTTGAATGCAGCGAGCGTCTTTACCTATGTACATATTATTTCACTTGACTCATATGTACAGGGGAATAGTACAATCGCCATCAGATATATCGGAGCGGCTTTGGTGTTCACAAATATCTGAACAAACGCCTCTATTGTCTAGGCGATAAAGTGCATGTTCAGATATTTTCAACCGACTTCAAGATTTCGAAGGAGGTTCTCAATTCGTCGGGATCTTTGTTTTACTTAATGTATGTTCACCGATTATTCGAAGACGGCTGGACAGATTTGGAAATTTCCTTTTTTTGTTTGAAAGAGTATAGTATACCTCACAGTTGGTCTTATTGTCATGTACTAAAGCCAAATTACCGCGGCCCTACCTACTCTGTTACATTTTGGACGTATTATCACGCGCTGGTGCCGAGGCCACGACATTGCTATAGCAGTCAAAGGGTTAATAAAAGACAGCGAAGATAAGGTTAAAATAAAAACCACATGACGTTAAAAGGTCTTTATTGATTGGTTTCAAGTTTGACGGGTATTCATTCGATCCGCTAGTGAGCGTGACAACCAGCCCAATTCTATAGTTTCATCTAGTTTGTAACCGACTTCAATTCCATAGAAGAAGGAGGTTCTGCATTCGGTTTGGTGTTTTTTTTAATTGTGGTGAACACACAATTAAAAATTACTACGAATTACGATTACTCCGAGACCCATGGGCCGATTTGAATAATTATTTTTTTGTTTGAAACGATCTACATCCATGGTGGTACCATATTAATCTGGTGCTGTACTGATGATGGGATCCATGAGTAATTGAGGGAACTAGGCACAGGTATAGTGATTTGGGTGTTTTCTTAAGCTACTCCAGCATTCTTTCACGAAAACCACCAATTTGATAGAGCGGGCCTGATGATGATGATTGTTTTAATGATAATGATGAAGATTTTTTAAAATATAGGATGTTAAGCGATTTGAATAATTATTTTTTGTTTGGAAGGAACTACCTCGGAAGATGATCCCACATTAATCTAGTGCTGTTCTGATGATGGGATCCATGAGCAATTAAGGGAACTCCTAAATTTTTAAAGGCACGTATATGGTGATTTGGGTGTTTTCTTAAGCGACCCAAGCATTTTCTCTCGAAAACCACCAATTTGATGGAGTGGATCTAATGATGCATTCCACATATGATACGTGGAACTTTCCTTAGATTGAATGAGTGTATTATGAACTTTTTGATATATGGCACCGACTTCAAACATATCAGTTGGGCGTAAACATAACGCATATAAATAATATAACGATTCATTTAATCCTTTTTGAAGTCGGTTTATCTTTTTTTGTAAAAAGTTTTTATACAAATAGTACCTGTGTAATTTCTAAAGCTTAAATTAAAAGTGATCCGAGGTACAAATAAAAATCAGTTTTGCATAAATACAAATTGTATATTTTTAGGGTTCCGCAGCCAAAATGGCAAAAACGGAACCCTTATAGTTTCGCCATGTCCATCCGTCCGTCCGCGGTCTAGCTCAGTGACCGTTAGCACTAGAAAGCTGAAATTTGGTTTGAATATGTGCATTGACCAAGCCAACAAAATGGTAGAATAAAAACTGGAAAAATATTTTTTGTTAGGGTACCTCCCTTACACGTGAAGTGGGGGCGAATTTTTTTTTCGTTGCAACCCAGTTGTGCTATATCGTTGAATAAGTCTTTTAAAAAGAATCAGGGTCTTCTAAAACAGTTTCTGGATAAAACTAATACTTTCGTAAATAATGTCGTCGTCGTCGTCGTCCCCATTTAACTTTTGAACCGTGGGTTCAAAAAATTTGAAAAAATTCATGAAAGTGAGGCCTAATAAGTACCTTCAATGAAAACTATATATTGAATGAAATCGGTTGAGCCGTTTTTGAGTTGTCACTCAAAAACCCACAGTGAAGGGACGTAAGTAAAATGACGTAAGCGCCGCCAAATTTCCCGTAAGAAACGACCTTTTGAATTAATGGACTGTAAAAGGCCGGCAACTACGGAGCCCTACACTGAGCATGGCCCGACATGCTCTTGGCCGGTTTTTGTTGTGCAAAGATAGGACCACAGAGGTCGATAGCTATTCAGGGATGTAACAGATGTGGTTTTACTGGACGAAAGAGAAATGTTTTAAATTTAGTTTATCGTAACCAGAAACTGAATCGGAACCGAAAACGGGAGCGGAACCAGAATCGGAGCCTGAGTGATAGGACGACTACAATTAATGCAGCACGCGGGAAGCGGGGACGGGGACATGAGCAAATCACAGGTATATAACTGTTTGTTTTTGATGTACCTACGCCGCTCATTTCCTTACCCCCCGCTTCGTTGCTATGACATCCTATATAACTTCTGTTTTGAAAGAAACAGAACCGGAACCGAAGCGGATGTTTAAAACCAATCGGGACTATTGGGAGTTCCGACTGAACGGAACCGGATCCGGAGCTCTGAAACATCCCTGCCACATAGACAATTCTCATATTTAGGATTCACGAATACCTCCGAGATTATTTGTTTTAGTACCTATAGATACTCCAATAGACGGCAATAATGTAGGTATATTATATTATTATTATTTACTATAACATTTAATATATGTATTTGTATAGTTATAGGCATCTAATAGGTATCATCATCATCATTGGCCTGTAACGTCTATGGCAGACGATTGGACGCAATGTCCAAAATCAACTTAGACACTTTCCTTTGGTGACTGTACAAACCAATACGGGACTGGTAATAGGTATAAGCCGCTACTAATAAGTCTATTTTTATATATTTTTATAAAACACCCCTACATGCGTGTACAGACAGACGCATTAGATATGATATCTAAGATATCGTATACCATTAGGATTAGAAGAAATGTAATACTACATAAACTAATTTTCTACAATAGGGAAGATGCAGCTATTAATATTTACCCTTATTTTGTGATCAAAACGTTGAAAAAACATATAATAAAAGGTATTGTAACGTTTTTACTTTAGTTTATACCAATTTCAAACAATAATTACGATTTGAAGTCACGTGAAACGGAACGTGTTTTAATCCACCAATCAGCGTCTGATGACGTCACACCTGTATGACGGCTAATGGGGTTGGCAACTGTCCCTTAGTTTTGTTCTATGGGATTTGGCTTAAAGAGCTAGCATCCGGGTCAAAAAAAAAAACAGAATTTGACACTGTTGGCAGGTTTGACAGGGACGAACCAAGGACGAACAAATATGGAACAAATAGGAGTTTACATTCGAATTCCAACATGGCAGGTTGATCTTGGGGATAGTTCTTTGTTTTTTGATCACTAAAGTTGTTCACGCTATCAATATTACACACTGTGTGTAATATTGATAGCGTATTGTGCAGTGATCTATCGAATAAGTGGTGCAGATAATGAAAAACTAGTCTCAAAACGTGTCTTTCCATGTTTTGATCATCGAATGTTCTCTTTGTAAAATATAATAATAATAAACCCGCGGGGGCAGCTTGTGGCGAGCTGACGGTGAGTGGCGACACCGCGGACCCCTATTCCAGAGGGCCCTTTCCATCTGGCCCTCGTTTCTGTGCTTGCCTTAACTGGCCGGCCACTCCGGCCAGAGTGGAGTCGCAAGAGCGAGACCTATGCTCCAGGTTGGAAGTGTAAAATGTCATAACGC
The DNA here is from genome assembly GCA_911728535.1 of Pammene fasciana. Lineage (NCBI taxonomy): Eukaryota > Metazoa > Arthropoda > Insecta > Lepidoptera > Tortricidae > Pammene > Pammene fasciana. The sequence goes on from OU452283.1 coordinate 9,407,302, forward strand.
CGGCGGCCTGCTGAACGGAACACCGGGATCTGGCTACCGCAGACTCACCTCTCGACAACCTTACAGCCACTCTCAAGTGTTGCGCCGTTGTCGCACCGTGCGTGCGGCCGTTGCGGGGCCCACTCAATGAGTTGGCGAGTCACCACCTGTCTTTTACAATTTTGAGACTGATTGTCACGGCAGGTGCACAGTAGAACGACTTCATACTAAAGACATGACATTCACTTATGATACTGTAGGGATGTTCTCGTTGGTGAAGGTTGCGAAGAGAAAGTCGATTGTTGTATATATCGGAATAATTTATTTTCGGCAATGTGGTTTATTATATAACAAAAATAGATCTTACAACTAGTAATTTATATAGGCAGAAATACAAGTATTAACTTAACCAATAACAGTAGAGGAAAGAGATAGCGATATCGGAATCGCGCGGCGCAGATCGCGTGATGGGGCGTGGCTCGCGCATGCGCAGGCGGCGCGGCGCGTCCAACTATAAATACGTGAGGCGCCAAAATTGCTCCCTTTTCTCCGCTGGCCGTCGTCGCGTGCACATCGTGTCATCGCTGCGTCGGGTGCGTCGTGTCTTGGCTCCGCTGCTCGCTGCTGCTGATTGAAGATCACGACGCTGATGCTGAAGAGTCTCCAGCTACATTGTCCTTCCTTGGACGTTTACAAACTGCACTTTTCAGCGCAATACAACTGCTCTTCTCAGGGCAACTTCTTGTTTCAATCCTTCGACTGTTTCTTGACGAAACAATGTCGCGTTTCTGTTATGCACGTACGGGTCAATCGGTAAGGATAAAGGTGTGGTTTATAACGTGGATAAAGGTACAGGTAAAAAGGTTTAAAGGTTAAAGGTAACGGTTTAAGGTAAAGGTTTAAAGGTGAAGGTATTTAGGTAGGTATAGGTAAGTAGGTACCGACAGGTTCCCCCTCAAGCGAAGCGTACCGGCAGGCGAATAGCGCGGCCTCGGCGTGTCGTAGGTACTTCTGTGGTTGTAGTTGTGTCGGGTACATCTCTTCGTTTCAGGTTGCTTTTTTTCTGTTGCTGGCTGTTGTTGTTGCTTTCTGAGTCTTGTTGTGACGTAGTCTGTGTGCTCGGTGTTGTAGTCGGCTGCGATGTTATGTTCAAAGTAGCTGTAGCAGGTGTTTCCGGCGAAGTAGGTATGTCCGTAGTTGTAGGTATATCTTGCTCCGTAGTTGTAGGTATATCTTGCTCGGTGTCGGCGATGGTGTAGGCAGGCTTGAGGCGGTCGATCGAAATATTCAACTGGCGGTTAGGTAGCTGCAGAGTGAATACTTTGTTGTTGCGGTTTAGTACTCGGTAGGGTCCATCGTAAGGTGCTTGTAGCGGCTTCTTTACGGCGTCGACTCGTACGAATACTTGTTCGCAGGTTTGTAGGTCGCGATGCACGAATATGGGTTTCGTGTTACCATGCTGCGGGATGCTCGGCGTCGGAGTTAGGTTTTGTATCGTTGCTCGTAGTTGTTCGACGAAGTCTGAATCCATGATGACGTCATTTGTCGTAGGTGTTACGAAATCGCCGGGTACACTGAGAAAAATAATTCCTTACTGTCACACAGTAAAGTGATTTTCATTAAAATTTACTGGTTTGTACAATATCTACAAATGTTTGAAAAACAGTAAAATATAAAACAGTAAAAATTACTGAATGAGCATTACCAATTATTGAAAAAACGATAAAAATAAACGATCGTCATCATTGCTGTACAATCAGTAAGCTATAATGTTTAGAACAATATCACTAAATGAACGAAACAGTTGTTTTAACACATAGCACAGTAAAATCAACTGATCAAGCTTTCCCAAAAATGTCTGTTTTGTAACAGTAGAATATAATGACTTGAACATTATCACTAAATGAACAAAACAGTTGTTTTAACACATAGCACAATACAATCAACTGATCATGCTTTCCCAAAAATGTCTGTTTTGTAACAGTATATTATAATGACTTGAACGTTATCACTAAATGAAGAAAACATTAAATCTAAAGAATAGCACAGTACAATTAACTGACCTTTACCTCGTAAAAATTATCTGAATTGAAACAGTAAACTTTAATGATCAAAAGGATACCAGTAATTGAACAAAACAATAAAATCAGCGGATAGCACAGTACAACTAACTGACCATTAGCTATTAAATTGAAGCAGTACACTTTAATGATCGGAACGATACCAGTAAATTAACAGAACAGTTAATTTAAAGGATAGCACAGTACAACTGACTGATATTAGTTCATAAAAAAATATCTGAATTGAAACAGTAAATTTTAATGATCGGAACGATACCAGTAAATTAACAGAACAGTTACTTTAAAGGATAGCACAGTACAACTGACTGATATTAGTTCATTAAAAAATTCGGAATTGAAACAGTAAATTTTAATGATCGGTCGATACCAGTAAATTAACAGAACAGTTACTTTAAAGGATAGCACAGTACAACTGACTGATATTAGTTCATTAAAAAATTCGGAATTGAAACAGTAAATTTTAATGATCGAAACGATACCCTTAAATTAACAAAACAGTATAATTTAAAGGATAGAACAGTACAACTGACTGACATTAACTCATTAAAATTACCTGAATTGAAGCAGTAAATTTTAATGATCGGAACGATACCCTTAAATTAACAAAACAGTTAAATTTAAAGGATAGAACAGTACAACTGACGGACGTTACTCATTAAAATTACCTGAATTGAAGCAGTAACTTTTATTGATCGGAACGATACCCTTAAATTAACAAAACAGTTAAATTTAAAGGATAGAACAGTAATCGTGACTGACGTTACCCATTGAAATTACCTGAAATGAAGCAGTAAATTTTAATGATCGGAACGATACCCTTAAATTAACAAAACAGTTAAATTTAAAGGATAGAACAGTACAACTGTCTGATGTTACTCATTAAAATTACTTGAATTGAAGCAGTAAATTTTAATGATCGGAACGATACCCTTAAATTAAAAAAACAGTTAAATTTAAAGGATAGAACAGTACAACTGAATGATTTTAATCATTAAAATTACTTGAATTGAAGCAGTAAATTTTAATGATCGGAACGATACCCTTAAATTAACAAAACAGTTAAATTTCAAGGATAGAACAGTACAACTGACGGACGTTACTCATTAAAATTACCTGAATTGAAGCAGTAACTTTTATTGATCGGAACGATACCCTTAAATTAACAAAACAGTTAAATTTAAAGGATGGAACAGTACAACTGACTGACGTTACCCATTGAAATTACCTGAAATGAATCAGTAAATTTTAATGATCGGAACGATACCCTTAAATTAACAAAACAGTTAAATTTAAAGGATAGAACAGTACAACTGACTGATGTTACTCATTAAAATTACTTGAATTGAAGCAGTAAATTTTAATGATCGGAACGATACCCTTAAATTAACCAAACAGTTAAGTTTAAAGGATAGACCAATACAACTGACTGACGTTACCCATTGAAATTACCTGAAATGAAGCAGTAAATTTTAATGATCGGAACGATACCCTTAAATTAACAAAACAGTTAAATTTAAAGGATAGAACAGTACAACTGACTGATGTTACTCATTAAAATTACTTGAATTGAAGCAGTAAATTTTAATGATCGGAACGATACCCTTAAATTAACCAAACAGTTAAATTTAAAGGATAGAACAGTACAACTGACGGACGTTACTCATTAAAATTACCTGAATTGAAGCAGTAACTTTTATTGATCGGAACGATACCCTTAAATTAACAAAACAGTTAAGTTTAAAGGATAGACCAATACAACTGACTGACGTTACCCAATGAAATTACCTGAAATGAAGCAGTAAATTTTAATGATCGGAACGATACCCTTAAATTAACAAAACAGTTAAATTTAAAGGATAGAACAGTACAACTGACTGATGTTACTCATTAAAATTACTTGAATTGAAGCAGTAAATTTTAATGATCGGAACGATACCCTTAAATTAACCAAACAGTTAAATTTAAAGGATAGAACAGTACAACTGACGGACGTTACTCATTAAAATTACCTGAATTGAAGCAGTAACTTTTATTGATCGGAACGATACCCTTAAATTAACAAAACAGTTAAATTTAAAGGATAGAACAGTACAACTGACTGATGTTACTCATTAAAATTACTTGAATTGAAGCAGTAAATTTTAATGATCGGAACGATACCCTTAAATTAACCAAACAGTTAAATTTAAAGGATAGAACAGTACAACTGACGGACGTTACTCATTAAAATTACCTGAATTGAAGCAGTAACTTTTATTGATCGGAACGATACCCTTAAATTAACAAAACAGTTAAGTTTAAAGGATAGACCAATACAACTGACTGACGTTACCCATTGAAATTACCTGAAATGAAGCAGTAAATTTTAATGATCGGAACGATACCCTTAAATTAACAAAACAGTTGAATTTAAAGGATAGAACAGTACAACTGACTGATTTTACTCATTAAAATTACTTGAATTGAAGCAGTAAATTTTAATGATCGGAACGATACCCTTAAATTAACAAAACAGTAAAATTTAAAGGATAGCACGGTACAACTGACTGACATTAAGCGGCCCACAGATTACCAGTCCGCCTGCAGTCTCTGATCCTATCAGACGGCCTTCAGTCCTAGGCCAATAACCTCCGCACACTAAAACGATTATTGCCTGCTGGTATCGGCCTGCTGCCATCACCTCCGCGAATACAGACTAGCAGTTGAGAGTCGTCGTTTCAAATCATAGGATCGTCCGCCGGCAATGCTCTAAATCAGTTTAAATATTAAGGCCGGCCTCAAACAGCCGGAATATCTCTCTGAATTTATAATCTTAAGTCATGTTATTAATTAAAAAACCCCGGAATTCCATAGAATGTTTTTATGTTCCAAACACAATTTGATGTTTTCAGATTATACATTTCTCAAATAGGGAATGTAGCTGTAATTTTTTTTGTCTATGGTATATGTCAAATCTCATCCACAAACGACCATCGTACGCAGCGCCATCTCATTTAACCAGCTGTCAAATTCCATGTAAAATAACGACCATAGTACGCAATACCATCTATGAAGACTTTTCACCGGCCTCCCCATTGATCTGGAAGGCACACCACACATTTGAGCTGAATTCAGATTTGAATTAAGAAATTCATAGACAAAATGTTTAAATTTAAGCAATCATAGATAAATTTCAGCATATTGTTTATGAATTTCTTAATTCAAATCTGAATTCAGCTCTGATATGTGGTGTTCTTAAGAATTATACTGACGAGCGTTCTGAATTCCGATTCAAAATATCCAGAATATGTCATAACGCACGTAATTCCATACATTTGAATAGAGCTGCACACACATACTGTAATCAAATTATGAATTAGTGCCATGTGTGAGGCAAGGTGCCGGAATTTAGATTATGAATTCAGAGGCATTCCGATTGTGCGAGGCCGCCCTAACAGTCCGCCGTATGATATCAGTCAAGTCACCGTTGCAGATTTTAGTTTAGACTGACGATTAAATTCGAACCAAGAGTGTGTTGATTCCGGCCTGATAGATCGCGATCTTACAGATTTTGGAAGGACAGTCCATGGTCTTTAGTCCGAATGAACACACAATGCCGGAATACAAAAATCGGGAGCTGCGCTTTCAAAATGCAGATTTTTAAATGAAAATGCGGATGGATATTGTCAATTTTGCCCGACCTTTGTTTTATTTTATGAGTATATGCTACTGTGTGACTGAAACGGCATCATCGCAATAGCGCGCAAGTGTAAATAGTACTAGTGCTTCCGATGCATCGTAAGCGTTCAGCTGTTTCGTTTATTCGATTTTTTTAATATTACGACGGTGGCAAACGAGCATACGGCCTGAATTGAATTTACCACCTTTTTCCACGAACAAGGGGTAAAAAAAGTGTGTATTTAAAAAAAAGCGGATTCTCGTTACCTTAATGCTGATAGCGGCCAATGGCAAAAACGCGATATAAAAAGCGGAAAAGCGGGGTGTCTGGCAACACTGATCGTATGCGCTTTATATGTTCATCTATTTATATATTTTATTATTACTGCAAACGATATTTTAATATTTTTCATCAAAATGTTACTGTACCTATTATCAAGAATCTATGAAACACGATACATTATTGTATAATTTTAAACAAAAAAAGAACCGACTTCGCTTAGGATCTGATTGATGGGAATGGAGTGGAAGTCAGTGGTGGGAGTGTAAAAATCATTTAATTTTTCTGCTATGTTTTCACTGCTGGGGTGAGAAGTTCTATGAGCAGCATGAGATCAAAATTATTTCAATCTCGTCCTTTTGAGTCCCTCGCTATGCTCGTGATTCTATTATGGAATCTTTCGCTTACTCGGGATTCAAAATTAGCACTAAAAGCAGAACTAGTTTTGCTGTCTTGTTGCAAAAATAACTAGTATTTAGGGTAGCTACCTCCGATAGTACAGTCGCCATCAAATATATCGAAGCGGCCAAGGTGGACACAAATATTTGAACAACGCCTCGATTGTTAAGGCGGTAAAGTGGATGTTCAGATATTTTTGAGTACTTTGGTCGCTTCGATATATTTGATGGCGACTGTATCCACTCATATTTTTTTTGTCCTTATAACAAAATATGTCAAGAAACTTATAACAAAATATGACAAAAAATATGATATATCGCTAGAATATTTTGTGCTAAGTTGGCAACACTGAGACAAACAGAAGATGGCGGTCGGTCGTCAGGCCAGGGGGGTTTCACTATGTCTCTCTCCATTGTACCTGTTTTTTAAATTTCGCGCCCCGTGCTGGCGGGTTAATGAGGGCAGGGTTGGCACATCGCTTATTATCTTATGGGTGCGTTCGAGAATAATACTTTATAGTAGTAGTTTTATACTAAAATAATAATTACATTGGGCAAATAAGGTAACAAATCTGATATTTATCTAGTTTTGTATTAAATTTACTGATAGATTAGGTAGATTAAGGCAGATTGACTATTCACTTTTTATCTGTAGATACCACGTGCACGGAATGAAGCACGTTGACAACCCTATTTTATTTTTTGCACAGATAGCATTTTCATCTCTGTAGCTAAATGTCAAAATCAGGAAGGAGAACCTTCTGTACTTTAGTACTATTCATTATTCTGTGGTCAGGCCGGCTGAAGGCCACGGCCTATCGGCCGATATCTGTCAGATCGATGTCTGTCAGGCCGGAATCGTTTATCGGCCACACACTATTGGTTCGTATTAGTTATCAGTCTGAAACCTGCAATGGAAAAACATCCAGCGCGCCAGATTTCTGTCGGACGTCCGAACGCTCAAGGTCAGCACAAGGTTACGTCCACGGCTTACTTCCGATAGTTTGCACAGTTCAGTGTATAAGTCGCGGCTGTGAGCCGCGTCCCATAACCCATAATATGTTTCCAGCTTTAATTACACCTCCTGACAGATTGGGCCCTGCAGGTTGCAATGTATAATACCGGTTTTAAAACTATTTTTAGTTGGGCACAACCTTAGAGCTTTAAACCAAGCGGAGTAGCCATTGACAGGCGTTCCCCTCTGCCGAATGAGTATGACCAGTGGTCATACTCATTGTATGGACTGACGTTTATTTGACGTGGCTATTTTGACGTTTCGCATACATTTGACGTTCCCCTCCCCCGCAAAAAACGGCAGACTTTTTCCAATAGAAATGAGAGTGCGTCTCGCATCCGGTTGGTTAAATAATCAAAGGGCACAACACACACTAATGGCCTCTACAATCGACGCAATTTTGACACAAATCTCGCTCGCGATTTCGAGACATTGCCGTTTAGGTAGGTGCAACGAAATCAATCAATGGACCAAAATCGCAGTAGGTACTTATATTAAAAATCGCAGGTGACAAGTCGCTTACGTTTGTAGAGGCCTTTAGCGGAATTCATCCCGGAATTCAAAACAGAAAAACAGTGGGAAAAAATCAAAAGCGTAGGCTAAAAAAGCCGTTATAGTACTGGAGCCCACGGAACTGTTAATTTATCAAAATTATTTACGCTTGGCTTCCATATAAGATTGTAGAGCCCGTCTCGGAGATCACGAAAACATAAGTCTTAAAGGTCTTAAATGGGCGCTAGCATGTATGGCGTCAAGTTGAAAAAACGAAAAAATGGCGTTAATTTATCAACGAGCTAACAGCTCCAAATTTTGAGACACGGTAGAGCCTACCACAAATGACCTACATACCGAATGTAAGACCATTCCGGTGGGCGCATTAGATTTTAAGACCAGTTGAAAATACGAAAAAATGGCCTTAATTTATCAACGAGCTAACAGCTCCAAATTTTGACACATGACAAAGCCCACCTCAAATAACCTACATACCAAATTTAAGACCATTCCGGTGGGCGCACTAGATTTTAAGACCATTTTAAGAAATAATCGATTCCATACGAAAAATAGCAAATAGCTTTAAATTCGGTTCAAAAATATATTTTAATGGGTTGACATAACGGCATATTCATATTCAAGGGTCTCATAGTTAGATATCCCGTAAAAGTATATACTAAATAAGTCTTGAAATTGGAAAATTCGTCATAGCAGTACTTCAGTCAGGGTGTTTTGAATCACGTCAGGGTGTTTTGAATCACAAAATTCATATTTCATTTTTAACCTAAGGGGGAAAGCAAACGTACGGTGGACGGCACGGCTGCCTGGTTCGGTAACCGGACCGAATCACAGAAGCACACGTCCGGTTGTGACATTTTTACATGACATTAGGTTTTTATGCCGTTCGGTGGCGAACTGTATGTGTGCGGGAAATTGGCATTTTGTCTATGAATTTGCTTAATTCAGGGCAGGGATTGAAAAACCGCAAAAGACCGGTAACCTAAAATAAAGGTATCAATTGAAAAGGTATCCTAAAATAAGGGTAACCGATACAATAACATTTTACCGGTACCTACCTTTATAAAATGATATTTATTCACTTATTAGTGGAAAACGACTACCATGACATTTTTACAAAAAAAAATTATGACCGCCATCTTGGATTTTAAAACAGGCATAATTTTTGAAATCTACACACTGAAAATTATCCGAAAAACGACTACCATGACGATTTTCCACAAAAAGTGTATAAAAGCCATCTTGGTTTTTTGAATTTTAAAACAGGCATAATTTTTGAAATCTACACGCCCAAATTATCCGAAAACGACTACCATGACGATTTTTACAAAATGTGTATAAAAACCATCTTGGTTTTTAAAACAGACATAATTTTCGAAATCTGCATCCATTCATTAGTAGAAAACGACTACGATGGCAATTTTTGAGAAAAAGTGTATGGCCGCCATCTTGGATTTGAAAAAACAGACATCATTTTCGAAATCTGCATCCACTTATTAGTAGAAAACGACTACCATGGCAATTTTTGAGAAAAAGTGTATGGCCGCCATTTTGGATTTGAAAACAGGCATAAATTTCGAAATCTACATCCACTAATTAGTTGAAAACGACTACCATGACGATTTTTGAGACAAAGTGTATGGGCGCCATCTTGGATTTGAAAACAGACATCATTTTCGAAATCTGCATCCACTAATTAGTAGAAAACCACTACCGTGACGATTTTTGAGAGAAAGTATATGGCCGCCATCTTGGATTTGAAAACAGACATAATTTTCGAAATCTACTCCCCCAAATTAGCCGAAAACTACTACCATGACGATTTTTCACAAAAAGTGTATGACCGCCATCTTGGATTTGAAAACGGACATAATTTTTAAAATCGACTCGTAATTAGCCGAAAAGTATTACCATGATGATTTTTGAGAAAAAGTGTATGACCGCCATCTTGGATTTAAAACAGACATAATTTTTTTTTTAAATCTACATCCTCCATTTAGCCGAAAATGACTACCATATATAACCGCTATCTTGGATTCTAAAATAGACAATTAATAGAAACCCTTACAAAACGGTTTTAATTCGGGTAGGTACCCGTATTTCGACGCACTTTTATTTTAGATACCGTTTGGACGGATGCTTATTTGGATACCCAAAATATGGGTATCCGAATTCTACAGATACCTTAATTTAACGATACCCTTTGGACGGACGGTTATTTGGATACCCAAAAGGGTGAATACGGGTACCCGAATTCTATTTTAACGGTCGGATACCTTTATAAATACCCGGTCAAAACCGTTTATACGGGTACCGTGTCAGTCCCTGATTTAGGGTGTGTGGTGTGCCTTATATGGCTCTTTAAACGCCTGTTACACTTTACTTTTTTTAGCATCCTAACTAGCATCCTAATTAGGATCCTAACTTTTTTCAATAGTAAATTTACTTGCTAAATGCGGTTACACTTGACTAAATTTAGAAACTAACTCATTTAGGAAGCTAACTAGGACAAGTGTAACACGGCTTTTACATACGTAAGCGACTAGTCACCGGCGATTTTAATGGCGTCTACAATCGGCTCATTTTGTCTATGAATTTTCTTAATTCTGCTCAGGATCAACCGCTATGTATTAGGCACACAACACAGTTGTGTGCCTAATACATTGCAGTTTTTGATCCATCGACTGATTTTGTTACACCTATATACCTATCTATCTAGACGGCAACTTATCGAATTCGAAATCGCCAGCGATTTGTGTGTCGAAATTGCGCCGACTGTAGAGGCCATATGACAGGTGCGGCGCGTACGTCGATTCCTCCCCTCTCCCCTCTCCACGATGGCGTCCATTCTTTTTCGTCTCGAACGTTCCTTACACAATTCGCGCTACGTTCTGTCTGGCTGTGTGTTTGTACGTCCAGTGATGAGTGACGATACAATACAACAAAAACACTTTTAACTGACTGGGGATTCGCACAATATGTCGATGTTTTTAGAGGTAAGCTAATTGTCTACTTATTAATATTTTTCTTTAATCCAAACTGTGTTCATATCATTGAATTGATGTTGTAAGCATTTTAAAAACCAGTGCCGGTGTCTATTCAGAGTCCCGACGCATTTTTCGTTCCAGGACAGTAGGACAGTGTGAATTGCAAAATCTACGAAAACGAAAAACACGAGGTATATAGAATATAATAAATAGCCTGTTTTAATGTAATATTGAAATTCAACAATTGTGTTGGTCGCGTTTGGGTGTTATGGTGTAATTTTTGTGGTGTTGGCGTGCACGCCACAAAAGTTATTTGTGATAATGTATGGGATTCTTTATAATTAATGTCCACACTTCTACATTTGTCTATGGTCATATCCTTTAAAAAGCGCCGTCCATATTGTCTCTGCCTCTTTGCTCCTTTCAACCTACCGGAGGCCACCACGCATATTGTAAGCTTATTTTATTTAATAAATGTACTCAAAGTTCTCCAGTATTTCCTTTAACCACACCACCACCACTGCAAGGACCTCGTCAGGTTATGGGCCCAGCAATCCGAAGAAGGAATTCTAGAAAAGTGGTGTGGTTAATTGGATTGCCGTGTCGACGTGCTCAAGGTAACCTCAAAAGTTGTCTCCTGTCTTCTCTCGTATCTATATCTCCACATATCTTTCAAAATGTCAGAAGAAATGCGCTTATACTCGTTCAACAAACTGGAAGGCGTGCCTAATTACTCAACATGGAAATTTTATATGGAAATGGCGCTCAACATTGAAGGTTTGAACAAATGTATTCTTGGGACTGAGGTGGAGGAAACCAAAATACAGAAAGCTTTGGCAAGAATATGCTTATCTGTGAAACCGTCGTGTCTACAGTACGTGCGGAACGCCACAACGGCAAAAGAAGCATGGACGAACTTGGCCAGCGTCTTCGAAGACAAAGGTTTTTATAGACGAGTTTCATTATTGAGGCAACTTCATCGCACGCAATACACGGACTTCGCGAATATGACTGAGTACATCGAGGGTGTGACCACGTTAGTACAGCAATTGGCGGACATTGGCAAGAATATTGAGGATGCAGAGGTCGCCGAGCTGCTGCTGAGTGGTTTGCCTCAAGATTTTGATATTATAGTATCGAGTCTAGAGTCGGCGAATATAACCGCCAATCTTACAAGCGACTTAGTTCGTACCCGATTACTTCAAGAGGAGCATCGGCGTGGTGGCCAGGAAAGCTCTTCTATGGATGCATCAGCGCTTGCTACAGGAACTAGTAATCTAAGACGGTGTCATTTTTGCAAGAAATTAGGCCATTTAAAATCAAAATGTTATAAATACAAAAATGAGAAAAAGAAGACAAAGAAAGAAGAGGAACACGTGTTGGTAGCCTTGTCATGCAGGACATTTGATGCCCATCAATTTATAATAGATTCCGGAGCGAGCTCGCACATGTGCAACCATAGAAGTGGTTTTAAAAACTTTAAGAACCTGTCTGAAAGTGTAGTTGTAGCTAACGGTCAAAGGTTAACTTGCGAAGGTAGGGGTGATGTGTGTTTAAAAACAAAACTTGGTGCTGTCACTTTGACAGATGTTATGTTGGTTCCGGGCCTCTCAACCAATTTAATTAGTGTTAGTAAATTATGTGAGAAGGCCCTTTCTGTAAAATTTGTAAATAATAAATGCCTTGTTTTGAGAGAAAACACTGTCATTCTAAGTGCCAGCAAAGTTGACGGGGTCTACTGTGTAGAAAGTGTAGGGTTAGGTAATTCTTATGATCCACAGGTGGCAAACGTGTCAACCAGGGAGGTGCCCGTAGAAGTGCTTCACCAAAGACTAGCTCACTTAAGTTATAAAGGTATGTGCACCCTGAGAGGTATGGTTTCTGGTTTAATGTTTCAGGAGCCTCGCCATGATCTGCAAAGCTGTGTGTCATGTGCTGAGGGGAAGCAGAAGGTGTTGGCGTTTCCCAAAGGGGAGGCCACGCGAGCCAGACAACTTCTGGAACTTGTACATTCGGACGTGTGCGGTCCGTTTCCTGTGAGCAGTCTGGGAGGATCAAGATATTTGCTGACCTTCACAGATGACTTTTCAAGAAAAGTGTTTGGATACTTCTTAAGAAATAAATCTGAGGTAATGTCCAAATTTATATTATTTAAAACTACTGCTGAAAAACAGACAGGTTGTGTTGTAAGGAGACTTCGTAGTGACAATGGCGGGGAGTACATGAGTCAGAGATTTAGGGATTATTTACAAAAAGCAGGTATAGTCCATGAGACAACAGTTCCTTATAGCCCTCAACAAAATGGAGTAAGTGAGTCTCAAAATCGCCTTCTTTTGGAGAAAGCACGATGCATGCTTCAGGAGTCAGGCCTCGGTAAGCAATTTTGGGCTGAAGCGGTTTCGACTGCTATCTATTTAAAAAATAGATCACCCACAAATGCTGTGCCCGGTAAGACACCTGAGGAAGCGTGGTCGGGCAACAAGGTTGATTTGAGTCATCTTCGGGTATTCGGCTGTAAGGCGTTGTCATTGATACATGAGAGCAAGCGTGACAAATTAGATGCTAGGTCAAAACATTGTATTTTTGTTGGCTATGCTGAACATTCTAAAGGCTATAAACTGTTAGATCCCTTAAATCCCAAGAAGGCAACTATATCTAGAAATGTTATATTCTTAGAAAATGAGTTCTTTGATTTAAACAAAAATAAAGTAGCTGTCCCCGCCGATGTTGTCCAACTTGATCTGTGTCAAACACAATCAAGCGATATAGTTTTAGGGAATAATAACTTGTGTCAAACACAGTCAAGTGATATAGCTGTAAGGAATAATAATTTGTGTGAAACACAGTTAATTGATAATAATATTTCAATAAATAATGATAATGATATTTTAACCAATGACATGTTGCATATAAATACTGATAAATCTAATGAAAACAATGATGTGATTTCAGATAAGGACTTGTCGTGGAGCAGTGCTGCTGATGACAGCGGGCCTGGCCAGCCTTCGCAGTCGTCATCCCCTGATGCACGGATCGCTCAGGAGTCTCAGGACCATGACGCCCCCTTCGAGCCGCAGCCTGGGTCTAGCAGCTGGAGTGGTCATCCATCATCAGCCTCATCTTTGGACGTGCGTGACGTTCGAGGGGAAGATGGACCACCGGACCAGGAACAGGCGCCGGGGAGCGAACGTCCCGTACGAATCACACGTAATAACAAACCAGTAAGGTATGATGATTATGATTTGTCAGATTCCTCTATGTTTGTTAGTTCTTATCCAGTCTATAATGAGCCTCAAACTTATGATGAGGCCATGTCAAGTCCATATAGGGAAGAATTGCAAACTGCTATGCAATCTGAATAAATATAATTCTTTATTATCCAATTATGTGTGGACCCTTGTCGATAGGCCCTCTGATCAAAATATAGTTAAATGTTAGTAGGTTTATAAAATAAAAAATGTTTTTCTTGCATGAGGGACATAAAATATAAAGCTCGCTTAGTAGCCCGTGGTTTCTCACAAAGACAAGGTGTTGATTATGAAGATACTTTTGCCCCTGTAGTCATTCAACTATGTGATTATTATTTTGTATTGCTCACGAGTTAGATATGGAAATGGAACATGTAGATGATTTCTTTATTATATGGAATAATAGACAAGAGAAGGATTTGCTTTGTAAATTATTGAACGCGGAATTTAATTCTAAACAATTAGGGAGTTTAAAAAATTGTTTAGGTATTACAGTATTAAGAGATAGAAAGAAAGGCACATTAACGTTATCTCAGTCAGACTATATTAAGAAATTACTGTCAAAGTTCAATATGTCAAATTGTAAGAGTGTTTCTAGCCCATTAGCGAACTGTAAACTTGAGAGACCCAAAAATAATACAGACTGTTTATCTGAAAATGTTTATCCATTTAGAGAATTGATTGGGTGTCTCATGTACTTATCTGTATGCACGTGCCCTGATATTTCATTTGCCCTATCGCAGTTGAGCCAATTCTGCAATTCATTTACAAAGTATCACTGGTTAGCAGCTAAGAGAGTTTTGCGTTATCTGTCAGGGACAATTGACTATTGTCTTTTATTTGTTAAAAGTGGTAATTTTAACATTTCAGTTTTCGCAGATGCTGATTTTGCTAATGATTGTGATAGAAAATCTTATAGTGGCTTTGTAATTAAAATAGGTCACTCAACTGTAAACTGGGAGTCGCGCAAGCAGCGTTGCATAGCGCTTAGTAGTACTGAAGCGGAATATCTAGCTCTGGGTGACGCTTGCCGGGAACTATGTTTTATCAGGAATTTCATGAATGAAATTTTTTGATAAACAATCTTGTTGTACACTTTATAGCGACAACCAGAGTGCATTGAGACTACTAGAAATAAGAGAATATTGTCATAAGAAAACAAAACATATCGATTTGAAATATCATTTTGTCAAGGACGTAGTTCGAAAGTGTAACATACAAACTAAATATTTGCCTACAGATAAAATGGTTGCTGATATTTTAACTAAGGGTTTATCTGGTCTTAAACACTCTAGTTTTGTGTATGATTTAAATTTGAGAAATGTTGTTTAGTAATTATGTATATTAAATGTTACTTTCTCTTTGATGTAGAGTGTGAGGGGAAGTGATAATGTATGGGATTCTTTATAATTAATGTCCACACTTCTACATTTGTCTATGGTCATATCCTTTAAAAAGCGCCGTCCATATTGTCTCTGCCTCTTTGCTCCTTTCAACCTACCGGAGGCCACCACGCATATTGTAAGCTTATTTTATTTAATAAATGTACTCAAAGTTCTCCAGTATTTCCTTTAACCACACCACCACCACTGCAAGGACCTCGTCAATTTGAATGTGATTTATTTAGCACAACACGGTCATGTTGATAAATAGTCGGTTTTTGTATAATATTGATATCCATATTGGTTACGTTTGGGCGAGTCCATTAAAAATTATAACGCCGCCGCTTATAATGGTGGCGGCAACCATTATCGAGTTTTGGCCGAAATCAAAATGGCAGTGATCTAACATTTTTTTACGATATTTGTTGTGTCTAATCTCATTTAAATAGCTTTTGTGGCGTTGGCAGCATAATTATATTTTCACATTTGGAATGTGCTATTTTCGAATGCTTTCACTGACGGTGTCCGGTGTGTGATGTAAATTGAGATTTTGTTTCGAAATTAGGGATTTTATCTGTCTACATATTATTCTGGATTCTGTATTAAATTAACACACTGCAATGTTATATTACTAATTATTTAACTTTAATGGCACATGCAAAACAAGTTGTTGTTCCACGTTGTATTGTTTCTATCTGTTCTGATGTTGCTCTGCTCATATTAAGTTTCTCTCTGTTTTCAGAAAATGAAATAGATAAGGAAGCATTAGAATTATTAGACGACGCGCAGGTGAGGGCGTTGATTCCAACCATAGGACCACAAGCAAAGTTCAAAAAGGCCCTATCATGCTGGAAGGAAAGTCTAGTTAAGGTAATATAATTTATAATATATGAGTATTTGATCTTTAAGGCCTCCGGTAAAAGACCTGAAATGCCTCCCCAAAATGTCATTAGTCTGAACCACTGATATCTTAAGCAATATCCAAATTCAGTCAATGAATTTGAAAGAAGAGTAAGAAGTTTTTCTTTTTAGAGGCACCTTTTGACCTAAAGGCCGCAACGTCATAGGTGCATAGTTACATCACTACATAGTATAAAACGAAGTCGCTTCCTGCTGCGAGTCCCTATGTATGCTTAGATCTTTAAAACCACGCAACGGATTTTGATGCGGTTTTTTTTATAGAGCAATTCGAGATTAAGGTTTATATGTATATTGCACCCGTGCAAAGCCGGGGCGGGATGCTAGTACTTATTTACAAATATCTAAATTATTTCAGATTGGCAGGCCCGAGTTTGAGAATTTGAATAGACTGCACGCTTCCCCAAGTAGATTCCTAGCATCACCCAGCCTCTCATCCGTATCTTCACCATCTTCGGTGTCTGCACCACTCACTGTAAGTGTGTGTACCTATCAGTTAGATTTTTTATTTGCGCTCCACTATTTTATAGGGTTTTATAGCCAAAAATTCAAACATTAGATCATTTTATTACAAGCTTTTATTTAACTCACAGTGTTTGTCAGTATATGTGTGTTAAATGTTTAGGTAGAATCTTGCGAGCCAGATTTGAACCAGTTCTTGATGCCCGATTGAGCTAAAATTTAGCGCACATGCGTAACTTATTTTGATGACAATACAATATTTTGATTTTTTTGATACCATCGAGCTGGTTTGATGATGGAGGCGGTCATAAGAACTCTGCCATAAAGTACCTTAACCAGTTTGAGTTTGGGTTTGTTAGAATCGTTCCGATGAGTATTCCTTGATTTTCTAAAGAAAAGTACAGTCGGCTATATGGCTTGTAGTAGCACTTAGTGAGTTTGGGTTGTCACCCGACGATACATACTAATCCAATACACCTAAATAACACTTGACGTGAATTTGTTTTTTAAGAAATACAATTGTTAATTATAATTTTCATTCAAGAATAATGGGCTGGGCACATTACATATTTTAATTCTTTTGCACTACCGTCATAGCTCATAGGATTACTTGGCTTCTATCAGTTACACGCGCATACAGTTTCACCTAAATATGTGCAATCTCATTTACACGGGGAAGTCCCGCGACAAGCTTTTATGTCATAAAATTTATTCCTATAAAATAAGTATGATTGACTCAAAAGCTTATTTTCTCTTTGTAGAGCATTCAAATAAAAGCTTATTTCTTAACCGACTTCAAAAAAAAAAGGAGGTTCTCAGTTCGACCCGTATGTTTGTTTGTATGTATGTTTGTTCGCGATTATCTCGCGTTCGGCTGAACCGATTTTGATGCGGTTTTCAGAAAAATATTTGTTACACTCTGGAAAAGGTTTTAGAATAGAAAAAGGGGTCGTCGATTTATTACGTAAGCCAATTTTTGCCACTTTTTGGTCCCCTTCCGCCCCTACGTAAGAAAAAAACCTCCTCTTGTAAGTAGAAGTAAGGCATGGTCAATCCCCCCGGCTTCTAAATTGTCTTACGTAATAAATGAATGGCACCCGAAAGGATACCCGTGACGTCGTCTGCATGGATCCGATTATCACGCGTTTGGCTGAACACAGTTTACTCATTAATTAAGTTCTTGCACTACAGTCACGCTCCAAAGTGACAGTGAAGTGGTTTGGCACCGACGTCAAAAATGAAGTAAATACCCAGATCATCACTAATTTTCTTATTATTAGGTATTAATTACTTTTTGGCAGAAATTTGCTTTACGGGGTAGAATAGAGACGGGATAGGGACTGGTTAAGGTTAGGGGTGAGGGGTGAGGTAGGTAGTGTAGGTACTGATATAAAAATTATTTTATGCTTTTCAGTGGGTTGGTTTTTTTTTTAAGGCGGTTCCCTTTTTATAAAAAAAGAAATTAAATTATAATTTTGGATTAGTTTTTTTGTTTCGGTTTTGAATTTTGTTTTGTTTTTGTTTTATTTTTATTTTTATAAAAGTTTTTTATTTAAATTTTTTGTAGTAAAACTGCTGAAAAAAAAATTTCATGTTATATTATATGACATCTATATAAGTTTATAATGTTTTGATTAAGTTAACATTTTCAGAAATAATTGTTTCGAAAGTCAAAAAAATGTTGTCTTAGTTTCAGTATTGATTAGGTAGGTAGGTACCGTGTTAACATTGATGACAATGATGACTTAATCAGTAAATTTTAAATTTTTCAGGATCTTACTTTGCTTCTGGAAAGTTCTGCAGATGGTCAAATTCTACTTAAGCAAGATGAAGGAAAACCGCTTGGTGAACAATATCGAAAAATTCTCACAAGAGTCATTGCAAAGGAAATTTTAAAGCAGGACCCGAAGTCGCATGTGACCTCAGATATTTTTTTAAGTTGGCTGCAAGAGATAAGTAAGTATCTATCTATATGTATAGCTTGGAATTCTAATCCATATTTCAATGTTTATCACATATATTTGTTCCCGAGTTATGGATTATGGATATGTTTGAGTATTTATCTATATTCATCTATTAATATGTTAGCCTATATACGTCCCAATGCTGGGCACAGGCCTCCTCTTGTACACGAGAGGAGGAAGAAGCCTGGAGGAGGAGGGGATATTCATCTACTATACTTTAAAAAAAGGAGGTTCTCAGTTTGTCCCGTATGATTGTATGTTTGTTCGCGATTATCTCGCGTTTGCCTGAACTTATTCTAATGCGGTTTTTAATAAAGCATTTATTACATTCTGTGCCCTATTTAATAAAGCTACAAGTGACAATTTACAAGCGGAAGTCTCTTTATAGCCTTAAGTATTAGAAAAATACTACTGCTTGTAAATTGTCAATCCCGTCTAAAATTGAATAATATCTCATATTAAGAAAATTTATTATTATCTGGGTACCTATTTACTTAATTTTGGAAGTCGGTGAAGTAGTTACCTACTTATTTCTTAAAATTATTTTCTGGTTCCTGTAGAAACCAGGCGGGTGGTAGGCTCACGGCCTTCAAAAAATGTCTATATTGGTATTTCTTTCTTTTCAGAACGGGTATTTCCTTTAGAAAATCTACAAAGTTATTACACTAAACCGAAAGCAGGGCTTCAACGAGCTCACGGCCGACTCTCCGACGCAGTGTCTAACTTAAAAGCAAAGTATCGCAGACACAGAATATACGAACCGCGATCACGACGTTCTCTACAGAATACCCCGGAATTTACTACTGCATCTAATACCTCGTCGGCATCTACATCATCGGAATCTACCTCGTCGGCATCTAGAAGCAATCCCACCATCACGGAAGAGGAAGAAGAATGCCTGGAGTGGTTACGTTGCTCCTCTGATGATTACGCCTTGTGTGTGGAAAAGTGGCAAAAAACCAACAAGCAACGGAAGCAACGTGTTCTCTCAAATGAGAAAGAGTCGTACCTTCAAGAATTTCCCTGTTTGAAGCGCTCTTGGGGATACGCATTAGTAAGTAATGAAATAACGCATTTGTATTTTGTATTTGTAAGTTATCCGCTGTTGGACTGTTGATGTGTTATACCGATAACCTTCATGATGTTGACACATTATTTTAACAACGGTACTTAATCGCATCTAAATACGAATTATATATTTACCTCGACGTTTCTGACGGTTGTGTCCCTTCGAGAGCATGGGCGGTACGACTTTTTGAATGAATGTATATTATTTATTTCAGACTTAGTACAAATCCACATTTTTGTTAGTACTAATAGAATTAGATGGCGTAGCAGTGCAAGTGACATTTCCTCTTACATTATGGGTATCTTTAGGGGGCTTTCGGGCAGATGGCGCAATAGACTTGAGCTTCAAAACGTTTTTAGGCTGTGCTGCTCTACTATATGTATAAGTTACTCTATAGTATCATGAATGTGTCTATTGGTTAGTAAACAGTAACTTTATAATAATATTTTGGGAGTGATACAGCTACACGTTTAACGGTTATGACCCAAAAAAAAGATTTGGGTTATCCCATCTTTCGGCAATTGGCTTTCGGAAAGCTTTTGGAGCTGTCCCACACCCCGTGCAGCAGGGAAGCGACTCTTATACGAATTGTTGTATAGGTATATTAAAATAGTCCGTTCAAGCCTCCGCAAACATTCCTGATGCACTGCATTGTCCTTATTGCGTTTGGCTTAAGGCTCGGTCAGACTGCCGCGTTTTGTTAGCGTGGCGGTAGCGGGCCGCGATAAGAGCAGCGCGCATCACGCTCGCGAACCGCCAGCGCCGCTCGGCGAAGAGAGCGATACGCGCCAGTTGTGAGCAACTGGCGCGTATCGCTCTCTTTAGGTTCAGTCATATATGGTTATAGTACGCCTCTTCCCACAGGTGAATTTTTCACTTCGAGCCTTAATCTTCCAAACAAAGGCCATTGTCTCTATTATCGCAAAGCCGCTAGCTACCGAGGGAGCAAGTGCCAGTGCCAGTACAACATTCATATTGAAAAACAACCGGTATCGTCATAGTATTAAGGTTCAAATTTAATGTCACTGATATTCTAGATATTACGTTTTGGTAGTGTAGGACGATAGACCGCCCCGAAGCAAGACGGCACTCATATTATTTTGATACTTAGTGTGGTGTTAAAAATGAAACGTGGTTATTTATTATATTGTAAATATATTAGCTTGCGGTGGTAAATGTAATAATTTACAGAGATGTAGCTGCAAGCATTTATATTTCTTCTTATCTTTAAAATAACGATACTGTGAAATTAGCACCTCTGATGTGATGCCGACGCATATAGTGACGATAAAACACTGATAAGGATCTGCGACCTGATGACCACTATTGTTTTGCATAAATACAAAAGGTTTATGAGAAGATCGGTGTACAAGATACAAGAAATTGGTTACATCTGATTTTTTATGACACGATTTTATCTAGTAGTACGTATAACTGTTTATATACCTACACGGAAACATGTTGATTATACCTATTTAAACTTTGTAGTCTTAAATTTACAATGTTACCTTAGATTTTGTTATATAACAAATATACAACGCTTTATCAGAAATAAACGACACCGTGTTTCATTTTTAACACCACACTAAGTATCAAAATAATATGAGTGCCGTATCGCTTCGGGGCGGTCTATCGTCCTACACTACCAAAACGTAATATCTAGAATATCAGTGACATTAAATTTGAACCTTAATACTATGACGATACCGGTTGTTTTTCAATATGAATGTTGTACTGGCACTTGCTACCTCGGTAGCTAGCGGCTTTGCGATAATAGAGACAATGGCCTTTGTTTGAAAGATTAAGGCTCGAAGCGAAATATTCACCTGGGAAGAGGCGTACTATATCTCTGTCTGCCCGGGCGCGGCGCTCTAGCGCGGCGCTGCGTCCACGCGCGGGTCGCGCTTTCATCGCGCCAAGCTATCGCCACGCTATCAAAACGCGGCAGTCTGACCGAGCCTTAAGTCGTTAACTTTTATGGTTTCCTAACTAACTTACACCTCTTAATTCCAGCTCATTGCGGACTTCAATGAATGGTATCCTAATAACGAAAATTCGTTGGATGATAAATTGCCTCTATTAAAGAACAAATTACTCGGTTTGTCTAAAACCTCATCAACACGATCACCTTTTGTAGAAGAATTGAAGCGACTTGCAGAAGGTTAGTTTGTTATATGCTTATGCGTTTATTGTTTATAGTAGGTATTTTCTTAGATTTTTAGGTTTCCTATAGTCCTTAAGCCCGGGCCCATATTACCTACGTAACATGACATCACTTTCAAATGCATGGCAATATAATGGAAAAGTTGTGTTGAGTCAGGATCAGTAGATAATTGCATACAAAATTGGCCGGAACTCCAAAAAAACCAAATCCAAAAAACATAACTTCATTATGTTGCCATGCATTTTAAAGTGATGTCATGTTACGTAGGTAAGGCCTTGTACGCGGGTCTCTATTGGTTCCCATAATTTTTTACTTCCGTTTTTGTCAGTCCATAACGTTTTCGGTCACAATTTCTATTAGTCATATTGTCAATAGTCATAAAATTTTACAATCTAAATTGCTGGTCCGATTTTTGTAGGTCATAATCATAATTATTGTTAGTCATAAAATCTGTTACTCATAATATTCAAAGTCCAAATGGTGTTTATTACATAATGTTTTGTTCCACAAATTTTAAATTCCATAAAAAAAAATAACCCTAACCTACCTATCTCTGGGAGCAGTTTCGTTTTTAGGGCCATAAAAAAAATAACCCTAACCTACCTATCTCTAGGAGCAGTTTCGTTTTTAGGGTCATAAAAAAAAATAACCCTAACCTACCTATCTCTGGGAGCAGTTTCGTTTTTAGGGCCATAAAAAAAATAACCCTAACCTACCTGAAAAATATTTCTGAACTATTATTGATAGACCTTCGAATGTTATACTCATCATTTTTATGCCTTTTGCGATTATAGTGTTTAATATTATAGACCTTTATTATTAGAACTATGAAACGTTATGCTTTACAAAAATTATGACTATTGATGTTTATGCCCATAAATTATAAGGATATCAATTTCTGACTATCGAAAGTCGAAACAATAAGTTTATGGGAAACAAAGGGATCCCCTATAGACCTTTATTATTAGAACTATGAAACGTTATGCTTTACAAAAATTATGACTATTGATGTTTATGCCCATAAATTATATGGATATCAATTTCTGACTATCGAAATTCGAAACAATAAGTTTATGGGAAACAAAGGGATCCCCTTGTACGCACCACGATTTATTGTCGTGTGATAATTTTCATCACACATCACATGCTAGCAAAGTGCTCCTGCGCATTATCAATGCTAGACTCTCGTGCTTCTGCACATCATTCTGGGCCGTATGAATGGCAAACGTGCTCGCGGTGGGGCACGAATGAGATGGTCCAACGGATTTATATGTCAATGCGCGCACCGCTATCGCACATCTATGTGCGCGCATTGACATATAAACCCTTACGTTGCATTTCTGCGACAAAATTATCGCACGACTATAAATCGTGGTGCGTACGAAGCCTTAACAAGACTACAACCAAACTTCAAAAATAAACAACTGAAGAACTGATTTTAAGTAGTCACACTACTATAATATAAATTATAAACTTATATAAAATGCGCCTTAGCATTTACAAGGATTGCATATACACCGGAAAATTCGACCGGTGATGGTGATCGGTGATGCCATGTAGTTGAGGCGTCTGCTGCGAATGCAGAAGACACTGGTTCGATCCCAGCCTTGGGTACCGGAGGCCTAGGTTACTTTTTCCTTTGTAGGTATATGACATCTATATAAGTTTATAATTCAAAAATAAAATAAAACTTAAGATCGGTAATTAGCAAATGGATAATTTTTTTTTGAAAGATGTCCTTTGATTTGTTATCCCGTGAGATTTAAATGTCTCTAAAGCTCCATTTACACCGGAATGGCAGGGGCCGGCAGCGGAGGCCGCCGCCGGCCGCGCGCTTCTCCTGTAGCGGCCAGCGGCCGCCTGCCGACTCCGCTCGCCTAGTCTCCTCTTGATCAGTACGCTTACCATGAGTTATGACATTGGCGTTTTCGAGAACGAGTATCGGAATTCTATCTGTGCATCTTGCTTATAACACATTAGTGTAAACGAGATGCACAGATAGAAAATTCGTTACTCGTTAACGAACAATTACAATGTCAAACTCATGGTAGCCGTACAGATTTAAAGGGCGGGGAGCGCGTCGCCGCAGTCGGCCGAGACCGCGAGACGGCTCACGGCGTCACGGCGCTGCAGGCGGCCGCACGACCTTGTCGAGCTTGTTACGCGATACTGATGGACTTTTAATTAAGTTGACGCGATACGCAAATACGTGAAATTGAGGTGTTTTGTGATGAAATCAAAGCACTTGGAGGCGTGAATGTGTATAAAGTGAGGGGATATTTTTAACCAGTTTGTAGGGCAGCAGGTTGATCCTGTGCTGCTACGCGGAAATGGTCT
This sequence comes from Pammene fasciana, assembly GCA_911728535.1. Classification (NCBI taxonomy): domain Eukaryota; kingdom Metazoa; phylum Arthropoda; class Insecta; order Lepidoptera; family Tortricidae; genus Pammene; species Pammene fasciana. Next base: position 9,431,753 of record OU452283.1, read on the forward strand.
TAGAAGACCTGTCCTTAACTTTATAATTTATTATTATTGCAATTTTTTTTTCTATAATTATATAGTCAGTGAAAGTTAGATGGAAAATAGCAGCTGCCCTCCAAACTGTTTAAAAATATCCCGTCACTTTATTCCCCCGTATATACTTAATTATGGAAACCTACCGTTTTTCTCCTGTATATCATAATTAAATATGAGATCATGCCACATCCACGCTCCCATAAAGTGCTTTGATTTCACCATAAAACTTGCTCAAAAACACCTCAACTTTACGTGTTTGCGTGTCCCGTCACCGTATGTAGATAAAGTTTAAAATTATTAAATTGCTCGCCGCGCCGCTGTCAGCTGCTACTATATTCCGGTATGAATTGAGCCTATCCAACTTCCTACCTATTGCAGCCCGGCAACCTCAAAAATGCATAAATATGTTAGGCTAAGGTCTCCTATAAACGCCATCGGCCGCTTACAGTTAGAACATTTAACCAATCGGAGCGGTCATTGACATCAGGCGTTCCCTTCTGCCGAAAATATATGACTTATTGTATGGACTGACGTTTATCCGACTTGGCTATTTTGACGTTGCATAATATACATTTGACGTTCTCCTCCCCCGCAAAATTTGGCAGATTTTTTTTGTATAGGAAATGACAGACATATGGCCGCTCCGGTTGGTTGAATGCTCTAAGGCTTACAGCGTCTGCGTCACAATGCGTATCTTATGCCCTTCATTATGTACAGTCACATAAACTACTATTTCACGCATGTTCTCGTGGATAACGAAGCGTCCGATGATAAAAAAAAATAGTGACTAATTTTCATTATCGTTACTTTATTTATAGATCAAGATCCCGAAACGAGCAACCTGGCCTTATTTCTACTTCTGCCGCACATGATTGGCCCGGTGCAGATAAAACGGAAAAGAATATCAGCGGCAGAAGTGCGCCAAAGCTTTATTTCACACATTGAAGTAGAAACGAAGATCCTGGAAGAGCGACAGAAGCGACAGGCCAGGTACAAAACTTTGGGATTGAATATCCAGCCGTATATGATAGCTGCAGGTCCTCTGAAAAAAATTACAGCGTATTACATTGTTGTTGACGATATTATATACGAATTGCAAAACATCTCCAAAACGGTTGACATATGTTTCAAGATAATATGGGCTCTTAACTTAGAGTATCCTACTGAATGTTTACCCGTCTGGCAATTCTTAGAAAGGGCCATTTACAAGTTTCCGGAAAATGTAACTTTACAAAACAGACTTTCATTGACTGTTCAAAGTTTACTGAGTGATTGTAGTGTACCTGTAACTGAGTAAACATGGTTACCTGTTTTATTTGTCGCGCTATTGTCATAGACGTCCGAGCACTCAAAACCCATTTCCAACTTTGTCATCAGTTCCACAGGTTCGAACAATATCATTGCGTAGAAGATAATTGTTCCAGGTCGTATCATCTTTTTAATTCCTTTCGTAGACATTACTTTCGGGAGCATTCCAATCAAGTTAGTGCTTTAGCTGAAGATAACCAACGAGATACTTCATCTGATGACGAAATTTTAGTAGAGACCGACGGTTCACCTTTACAAGAACAAGTTAGTCAGTCTGATCTTACCTGGAATGATTATTCACTTTCCGAAGAACCTTTTCCCCAGTCTAATCATACTAGGCCTGATGTTGTAACACCAGAAGTAACTTTAACACAAGACTCAACTCGCGTTCCTCTAGAAATTGCACTAGCTTCGCTAGTAGCATCCTTGTATGGGTCTGCAAACTTGCCTAGGAATATTGTCCAAATAATTATGAAAACACTTCTAAGCGTTTTTTCATTTTCGTTGGTTCCACTGATAGGTGACCTCTTTCAGAATATGGCTCATAATGGTGAGATTTCTTGTAATAGTTCAGTTGCAGAAGTGCTACGTATAATATCTACTGCAATTTCTTCGTGCTTAAATCCGTTTCTAACGGAGTATCGTAGATTTCAATACTTTCAGGGCCGCCGGACTTATATTCCACCTAAAGCAATAGTGGTAGGTGAACGCCACAAGTCGAATACTTTAAGAGGTAGGCAGGTTATTTCATCAGTTCCTTGCGTTATGCACTTTATTCCATTAAGAGAAGTCCTACATGCTTTTTTTTCCCTAGAAGCAGTCTTGGTTGATACATTGCAATACATGGCGGATCTTTACAAAGATACTGACGTTATTCGAAACTTTATTCAGGGGCGTTATTGGCAATCAAAAAAAAGAGCTCACATGGGTAAACATGTAATACCGTTGTTTTTATTTTTTGACGACTATGAGACTTCAAATGCTTTAGGAAGTCACTCCGGGATTCATAAATTAGGTGCCGTATATGTGTCAGTCCCTTGTCTACCTCCTTGGCGTTGTAGTGTTCTATCTCATATTTTCTTAACGTTGCTGTTCCATTCTTCAGACAGATTAAAATTCGGCAATAATATAATATTCCAGCCTGTAATAGATGAGCTTAATTATCTGAGTTCCATTGGTATCCCATTTGTCATTCCAAATTTTGATGGAGTTGTGTATTTTGAACTGGCTTTAATTATCGGTGATAATTTAGGCATCCATTCCATTACCGGTTTTGTGGAAAGCTTCTCTGCCAATTTTCCATGTAGAATTTGCCGCGTAAGAAAAGAAGACATGAAAGTTCAAACATATGCGGATGAGGTTCTCCTAAGATGTGCTGCTGATTATGAAGCTGACATTTTAGAATGCAATCCTTCAAATTCTGGTGTTAAAGAAAGGTGTGTTTGGATAAAGGTGGACGGCTTCAGATTATTCGAACAAGTTGGAATGGATTCGATGCATGATGTCCTTGAAGGTGTTGGAAAATACGTCATGGGACTTGTTCTTAATAAGTACATTAACCGTTTTGGATATTTTTCCTTAGAACTGCTTAACACTAGGTTAAAAACATTCGATTATGGACAAGATTCACGCAATAAGCCTGTTGAATTATCTATGATCCACATCAAAAACGGTAATATTCGCCTGAGTGCGTCAGAAATGTTAACTTTCATTCGGTATTTTTCCGTTTTAGTAGGAGACATGATTCCTGATGGCGACATGTACTGGACACTTTACTTAAAGTTACGAGAAGTTTTAGAACTTATTATGTTAACTTCTGTTTGGGAAGGTCTTCATATGGTTATGCAAGACTGTGTTACTCAACTGAATGAACTGTATTTGCTTCTCTCTAATGAATCCCTGAAGCCAAAGTTTCACCATCTTACGCACTATCACAATGCTATGATTAATTTCGGACCATTTTCTTTCTTTTCTTCTATGCGATATGAAGCGAAACACAGGCTAGCGAAGTCATCTGCTAAAGCGTCATCTAATAGAATGAACGTGACATTAAGCTTAGCTGTCAAACACCAACTTAAATTAAACGAAATTTTTTTTAATGGTTCCCTTGATCCTATTCTAACTTGGGGGCCCGAGACACGGCAATTGGAACAATCTGATGAAGTAACGCTTATTGGGTCTACTCTTAATTTGGACGGCAGCAAGACTTTGATCCGTGTCAATTGGTTTTCAATGTCTTCCATTCGGTATCAGAAAGGTTCTATACTTGTTTATGCCTTTGAACCAATTAGCGATCGCAATGACGTGACTTTTTTAATGGTGGAGAGTGTGTATGTTTACCATAACTCAGAGGTTATTCTGACGGGGTCTCTGTTACAAACAATTCTTTTTGACTTTCATTACTATGCGTATGAAGTGGAAAATCAAAAAAATAAAATTGCTATTAGGTTTAAGGACCTTCATTTTCAGATGCCCCATACATTAAATACAATATTGTCTCCTTCTAGAAAGTCTTTGATTACTTTACGTTGTCCTATTTGAATTTAAGCTTCCTATCTAGAGTCGCAAGGACGATCGACTTTCTATTACAAAGGTAATTTGGTTTTCATTTTAAAACGGCATGCTGTGGAATAACATGAAACTTTGAATGCACAATGGGAGGAGCCATATCTAGGTCGGGAACTAGTGCGCTATAGAGATTAAGTACTCGTATAGGTATTATAATAATAGAGAAAAAAATCGAATATAATTTCAAGCTACAGAAACTAGTTTTCTACATAGATATGGCTTCTCTCATTGTATTGTGCATACAAAGTGTCGTATAATTCCAGCATGTCGTTTTTAAATAAGTTGCTGCGGCTATACCTGCGCCCGTCTTAGGGTTATGCTTTGAAATTTTCTTTGAAGTCACTAGTTAAAAATTACTTTGTTTCTTTATCACTTGGTCTTACAAGCCAAAAACGGTCATTGTTATTTTTTAGTTTTTTATGATTATTTTCTTTGTGTATAAAACTTGATAAGAGTCGATTATTTCCTTGTCATTACTTACATTATATTTCTTAATATGTGTGAAATCTTGTTAATGGCCCAGATATCAGCCCCATTGTAAGTGCTATTATTCTTTCTTAATATAAAACATTACATACAATGATTTAGCACTTACTTCGTTAAGCCTGTAAAGGCTTCCACAGACCGAAAGCAAATCAGAAGCAGTGCAGGGCGTTAGTAGTCAAGCCCGCCGCGCCGCCTTGCCCGAGCAGAGCTGACCGCCAGACAATGGGAACCCGAATACGTAACGCAATGTAAGAGCGTTACCATTGACTGGCAGTTCAATATCGCAAATGATGTCATTGCAAACGCAAGTCAAATCAGACCCCAGTTTACGTAATCCGCGCTTGTGTATGATGTGATTGATGTGTAATGGTTCCTATCGACCTTTGCGTTACAATTGCGTGGCTCACGTTTTAACTTTTAACCGCGCTGCTTCTTGACTCGAATCCTGCCGTCGAAATATCGGATTATGATGCCGTCTTTATCACTCCAATCTTGCAAAACAGTGAGCAAGAGGGACGGCATCATCCGAAATTAATTTCAGATTCGAAGTTCGTAATAACTTATCTGCTCGCGGTGTGTGGAATCCTTGAAATGTATACCTATAACTGTGTACTTACATTGTGGTTGTTAAGCAGTATTATCCTATTATATTTTTAGGATATTGTGTCTGAATTCGCCGTGTGCGCTTATTTAATTTATATAAGACTAACCCTTGGAATCGTGTACTATGTCTCATCTTTCTACAAAAGATCTCAACACAAATATAATTCTTTTTTGTCAGTTTTCTAATTAAGTATTGTCATTATCTCCACATTTTGAAATATTTTGGTTTGTATTCTCATTTATTTGTAGATTACATAAAAACTTGTGAATAACTAATGCAGGTATAAGTTTCCTACCTTTAACATGGAGCTATAATGTATATTAATAGGGCTTAGATAGCGGGGCCCTCAACAATTACTCTATTGAACTATCTATAAATAAGATACTGGAAACGTGTGGCATTCAATATTTTTATATAATTTAATATATTTTTGCGATTTGAACAAACATTTTGACCCGCAGTTCTTGAAATATCCTCGCAGTTTTCTTAATATATATTTGGACCCGGGTAAGTCCTTAAACTACGTCCGGACACGGGTATGTCCTTAAACTACGTCCAAAAGAGAGGTACGAGTATGGGTACTGCGAATGTCGTCTTGCTATGTGTGGTTGCACAGGTTGCACAGCACAGTACTTATAGTGTTCTGTTCCTGCTGGTGAGTAAGGTTGCCAAAGAGCTCAGAGGACCCAGTGCCATGTGTTCACGACGAGGGACCCTTTTGTTCCTTTAGCCGTCAATCCTCCTTTTTATTAAAGGGTCGGCAACGCGCATGTGACACCTCTGGAGTTGTAGGCGTCCATATGCTACGGTAGCTGCTTACCATCAGGCGGGCCGTATGCTTTGTAATTTTTTTTGCGGCGGCCATGTTGGATTTACAATGTTACAGACAGAAAATTATATTAAATTGTATTTTCTTAAGAACTAAAATTGTGTTAGCACCTTATTACAATGGAGTCAGGTGTAAACATATCTTTGACGTCGACTGTACCAAATATTTACAAAAAGGAGGTTTCACTGAGAGTCCCTCGTCGTCAACATGACCCTTACTCACCAGCAAGAACAGAACACTATATATTATATAAGTAATAGGGTCTATATAGTGCTATTTTGGCTGTGGTTTTCTGTAAGGTGGAGGTGCTTCCCCAGTCGGGCTCTGCTCCAGACTTGAGCGAGATGACATTCACTGTGCTGTGCCCTACCACATAGTATAGCGAGATGACATTCGCAGTACCCATACCACCTCTCTTTAAAAAATATTCGGTAAGTTTTAGGTACCAGCCATCACACTACTCTCCTCATCAATCTAGGATATTGATCTCACAAAAAAAACGAGAGGCGTAGCGTAACCTGAGTAAATATGTATGTAAGGTTGCGGACTGTTGATAAAAGTTTCACGCGCCCCATGATTTTATTTTTTGTCTGATCAATTTCCTAGATTCATGGGGAGAGTGGTGTGATGGCTGGTAGTACCCACCGAATTATTTTTCATAAAAATATTTAATTTAAAAAAAATCAATACATATGTATTGTTTGTCATTTATATAAATGATTACATCATTCTCCATCCCTACGAGGAATATTTATAAAAACTGCGAGTCAAAATGATTGTTTTCACCTCAAATACCTGTGTGTGAAACGCGGCTATTCTAAAGGGTCACATTTTTTTTCGATCCTATTAAGATTTGATGCTTTGACACATTCGAGCACAATGGCGGCGGGGTGTGAGCGCGGCGCAACAGCGTTGTGCCTAATATAACGCATAAAATAAGGCAATTCATTCGGAGGTCAGCAATGCGCCCCGCTCACGCCACGCCGGCATCGCGCTCGTGTGTCGTGTGTAACAAGGCCTTTAAGAGCCGCCAGGACGCTCGCGTGAACTCGCGTCCCCATACACGCGTCCTGGCGACTCTTAAGTAGGAACGAGAACTTTACACACAAACCTTTTTAGGACTATATTACTTACTTAATTACAAATGGATAAGAGCAAATTACCCAGTAATTACCTACAAAGTATCTAGAGCCTTATCAACACGATCACCATTTGTATCAGAATTGCACGAGGTTTGTTTGTGATATGCTTATATGTCTATTATATATTATAATGATTATATTGAGACAGTTTTACACAAATCCGCCTAGTCCCAAATGAAGCTAGTTATTCACAAGTGTCAACATTATTTCAGATTGGCAGGCCCGAGTTGGATTTGAACTGAATGGTTCTCACATACAGAACCTGTGGTGTGAACGGACTACCGACTTCCCTAAGTAGATTTCTAGCATCACCTAGCCTCTCATCAGTATATTCACGCCATATCCCCAGAGTGTATGTATTTTTTTTTATTTGCGCTTCACAATCACCACCAACAGTCGCCCGGATGGTATAGGTGGTAAAAACCACATATATATTACCATTCCCTATTAAGACTTGAAACCACTGAGCACTTTGAGCAACACACATTATATTATTTAAGGTTATGTAGGTACAGTCAACATCATAAATAAGTACCTATCTGTGTAGTCAGTCCATTGTCGCTAAGCAATAAAGTAGTAAAATGTACAAATGTTTATGTTGCTGATGTACGTACAACCCAGAGTCTACTCTAGAGAACTTTGTGCTCGCGGTTCGTACACTCTGTGTCTTCAGTAGGTACTTGGCTTTTAAGTTTGACACGTCGTCGAGGAGTCGGCCGTGACGTCATGCTCAAGGCCGTCTTAACACATTCAATGCCCCCGGAAACTCGACTATCGGGTATTTTATGATTACGTGCCCAGGCCGCACTACCCGATAGTCTGGATCGTGGTACTATAGCTATACATGACTAAAGGCCACGCCGGAGGACCCGATATTAGGTACTGTTTTTGACGAACAGGGTTGTCTCTAATATATTAGTGGTAACAGACATACTAGTAATTTACGATTTTTACCATTTTTCACTTCCGAGTTTTTTTTGATGATTTTGATCTGGCGTGTGACCTGTCATACCGAAAATCGTTAGAGAATCCCCGTCACGCGTTCAATTCTCAACTTGAATTGTTTCTAATAATTAGATATTTATGTGGCCTAACTTTCCGGTATAACGTAATAAGTGATGAGCAACTTAATAACAAATGTTTTTTAGCGCAACCCTATCGTGTACCCGACTGTCGGATTCTTGGCGTTTAATAGTGCCGATTCATTCGACAAGTGTGCAACTGTACCTGAGTATATCGGGTCGTATATATTTTTTGCGGCCTGGCGCAGATGTTTTGTTTGGCTGGGTGGCAATGAATGTGTTAATATGTGATGGGGGCCCTAGGGCACTTAAGAATGTGGGGCCCTTGGACAATTCTTATTTCTACTTCTGCCGCACCACTATTGCCCAAAACCCCGATCTAGTTGGACAAAATTATGTTACACTCTTAATCAATTGTAAGAGATGCGTATATTTATGGTTGGCCACTATAAGGAAAACTTTACAGTTATTATTATTATTTTGCTATAATTAATGTAAAAATATATAAACCAGTGTAAGTTGACCATTCTATAAAAAGAATTACTAAGGCAGCAGAGTTCATCTAAAATTGGTCGCCTAATTTTAAAAGAAATGAAGCATTTTTGCAAATGGCACCAAATAAATAAGAGTATCAGAAATAAAAACGAACCAATATCTTATGTACAGTAGGAGGCATATAGTACCACGCATAGTGTTTTAAATATAGTGTTCGCGTATCACGAGCTAGTTTTTCAAAAGCATCTAAGTCAATATCATACCCCGATGTTAGTGCTCTGTGCAAGAAACTGAAGTTTTTAATTAAGTCCTCATTTAATCCAGTGATTTCCGCACTCAACTGAGGATTCTGAAAAAACCTTTACATCTAGAATGATTATAAAAAAATGTTCTTACCATCTTCTTCACGATTCATGACTAAAAACTTAAATAATATTCTTGCAAGCACTATACAAAACGCTCAAGCAAATACGGATATTGAATGATTCTAATGTGTACGACAGCGCTCTGATTGGCACTTCGAGATTAATTATTAAAAATAATAAAATTATTAAAATTAATAATTTTATTGGTGATGGGTACTTACGAAATATGGCCGACAGAATCGTGACCTCGGGGGTATATGCTATCGTTTTTTATAGTACAACTAAAGAATCGAAGTGACCCTTTTTGTCCAGATAGATCGGGTTTTGGGCCATAGTGGCTGGCGCACATGATTGGCCCGGTGCAGATAAAACGGAAAAGAATATCAGCGGCAGAAATGCGCCAAAGCTTTATTTCACACATTGAAGTAGAAACGAAGATCCTGGAAGAGCGACAGAAGCGACAGGCCAGGTACAAAACTTTGGGATTGAATATCCAGCCGTATATGATAGCTGCAGGTCCTCTGAAAAAAATTACAGCGTATTACATTGTTGTTGACGATATTATATACGAATTGCAAAACATCTCCAAAACGGTTGACATATGTTTCAAGATAATATGGGCTCTTAACTTAGAGTATCCTACTGAATGTTTACCCGTCTGGCAATTCTTAGAAAGGGCCATTTACAAGTTTCCGGAAAATGTAACTTCACAAAACAGACTTTCATTGACTGTTCAAAGTTTACTGAGTGATTGTAGTGTACCTGTAACTGAGTAAACATGGTTACCTGTTTTATTTGTCGCGCTATTGTCATAGACGTCCGAGCACTCAAAACCCATTTCCAACTTTGTCATCAGTTCCACAGGTTCGAACAATATCATTGCGTAGAAGATAATTGTTCCAGGTCGTATCATCTTTTTAATTCCTTTCGTAGACATTACTTTCGGGAGCATTCCAATCAAGTTAGTGCTTTAGCTGAAGATAACCAACGAGATACTTCATCTGATGACGAAATTTTAGTAGAGACCGACGGTTCACCTTTACAAGAACAAGTTAGTCAGTCTGATCTTACCTGGAATGATTATTCACTTTCCGAAGAACCTTTTCCCCAGTCTAATCATACTAGGCCTGATGTTGTAACACCAGAAGTAACTTTAACACAAGACTCAACTCGCGTTCCTCTAGAAATTGCACTAGCTTCGCTAGTAGCATCCTTGTATGGGTCTGCAAACTTGCCTAGGAATATTGTCCAAATAATTATGAAAACACTTCTAAGCGTTTTTTCATTTTCGTTGGTTCCACTGATAGGTGACCTCTTTCAGAATATGGCTCATAATGGTGAGATTTCTTGTAATAGTTCAGTTGCAGAAGTGCTACGTATAATATCTACTGCAATTTCTTCGTGCTTAAATCCGTTTCTAACGGAGTATCGTAGATTTCAATACTTTCAGGGCCGCCGGACTTATATTCCACCTAAAGCAATAGTGGTAGGTGAACGCCACAAGTCGAATACTTTAAGAGGTAGGCAGGTTATTTCATCAGTTCCTTGCGTTATGCACTTTATTCCATTAAGAGAAGTCCTACATGCTTTTTTTTCCCTAGAAGCAGTCTTGGTTGATACATTGCAATACATGGCGGATCTTTACAAAGATACTGACGTTATTCGAAACTTTATTCAGGGGCGTTATTGGCAATCAAAAAAAAGAGCTCGCATGGGTAAACATGTAATACCGTTGTTTTTATTTTTTGACGACTATGAGACTTCAAATGCTTTAGGAAGTCACTCCGGGATTCATAAATTAGGTGCCGTATATGTGTCAGTCCCTTGTCTACCTCCTTGGCGTTGTAGTGGTCTATCTCATATTTTCTTAACGTTGCTGTTCCATTCTTCAGACAGATTAAAATTCGGCAATAATATAATATTCCAGCCTGTAATAGATGAGCTTAATTATCTGAGTTCCATTGGTATCCCATTTGTCATTCCAAATTTTGATGGAGACAAAACAGACTTTCATTGACTGTTCAAAGTTTACTGAGTGATTGTAGTGTACCTGTAACTGAGTAAACATGGTTACCTGTTTTATTTGTCGCGCTATTGTCATAGACGTCCGAGCACTCAAAACCCATTTCCAACTTTGTCATCAGTTCCACAGGTTCGAACAATATCATTGCGTAGAAGATAATTGTTCCAGGTCGTATCATCTTTTTAATTCCTTTCGTAGACATTACTTTCGGGAGCATTCCAATCGAGTTAGTGCTTTAGCTGAAGATAACCAACGAGATACTTCATCGGATCACGAAATTTTAGTAGAGACCCTTTACAGTGGGGCCCGTGGACACTTGGAAATCAGGGGACCAATAAAAATGCATATACATTAAAAAATCATATATCAGTAGTTTCACTGTAAATCGTACATATCTCACATTTACTTAATCATAAATATTATGTAAGCACGAAATTTTTAACCAAAATTAATAACCTTTTTATCTCTTGAAGTCAATTTAAGGCCATTGCACCCCGAACAGCAGGGCGGTAGCGGCGCAGCGACGAAGCGAGCGCGGCGCGCTGTATAATAGCATTAAATGAAATACGGTGATTCACACTGCGAGCGCGGCGCGCTCGCTCCGCCGCCGCGCCGCTACCGGCCCGCGCTTTCGGTGTGCAATGGCCTCAAAATAAGTTGCTGCGGTTACTTGCGCATTCGGATCATCCTTTAAAATTAAAATGACCCTTTAAATCACTCTTGTTAATATTTTTCGGTATGATTGTTACGTCAAACAAAGCTGGATTAAGCCCCCTAGCTGGCTACCCCCAAAATAACAGCAGGCAGGAGAATGGTCGGCAGAAATATAGCACGATTTGGACCTCGGAAACCGATCATTACTCCCCTCTTTTTTGGGGGGTAGCCACCGCTTGATCTTGGGGCTAGGGGGCTTAATAAGCTTTGTTTGACCAACAATCGTACGAAGCGACGTGCATTCTGTTTCATACATTTCTGAATCTAAGCGTCTCTGGTAGTATTGCTCCCCAGCGGTTTTTCTTGAGCTTATTTAAGTAGTATTTGAAAATTAAGATCATAAAAAAATTCAAAATTCACTAATTAGGTCATCGATCATCATGATAACTATAGGTACTTAATCGATACTGATATAACATACATACATACAATCACGCCTTAACGATACTGATATAAGTTTGTAATATATGGATCATTTTATCATTTGGGTACAATCAGCAACATAAATATTTGTACATTTTAATACTTTATTGCTTGGCGACAATGGACTGAATGCACATACCTAGACTACCTATATTTATGATGTTGACTGTACCTACATAACCCTAAATAAGATGCTGTTTGTTGCTCAAAGTGCACAGTGGTTTGAAGTCTTAAAAGGGGGTGGTAGTAAGTTGTTTTTAACCATCTACCATCCGAGCGACTGTTGTTGGTGATTGTGGAGCACCAATAAAAAAAATATACTGATTGTTATGTGAAAATAATTTATTTAGGTTAAAATGCTCATTTAACTCGGACCTGCCAGTCTGAAAAAATTTGAACACATATGAATAACTATACATCAGGTATGTATTTTTACCCTTTACGTAATATAGACCGTAAGCCAGGAACAAATTTATTAGGAACAGGAAAATATATTATATTATTTTTCATGTGTTTATGGATGGCTGCCGTTCCTCAACCCACCGACGGAGCGGCAGTTGACGCTCACGAAGCTTCATTAAATGTCGCCCTTAATCACTATACGAGTTACCAAGTTTTTACCTTAAGGCCGTAATCAAATGAGGATTTGAACAGGGCTTGCAACTCCGGAATTGTTTGTATAATTCTAACTGTAAATTGCTAACTCCAGAATTCCGGCATTTATAACCAGACCTATACATTGCAATTCCGGAGTTGCAAGCCCTAGTTCAAATCCTGATTTGACTACGGCCTTAAGGTAATAAGCCAATAAGGTGCCTCTTAAAAGAAATAACTTGATAGTATTTTTTCAAACTTAAGGCAATTGCACACCGAAGAGCGGGGCGATAGCGGTGCGGCGGCGCGCGGCGCAGCGAGCGTGGCGCGCTGCATAGCATTGAATAAAATACCGGTGATTTACACTGCCAAGCGCGGCGGACCGCGCGCGCGGGTCGGTGTGAATTACCGTATTTAATTCAATGTTATACAGCGCGCCGCGCACGCTCCGCCGCCGCGCCGCTACCTCCCCGCGCTCGCGGTGTGTATTGGCCTTTATGGACTGGATTTGGATGTCTTCATTGTTTCTATATAAGTATAAGTATATACATTGTATCTATGTCACCGTAAAATTGTCAAAACCGTTAGTTTATAATCTAACTAGAGAGATTGTAAACTATCGAAAGATTGTGAACCGTAACGTGCTGTTTACAATTTAACGGATTATTTTTCGTTAGATTATAAACTATCGACGAGGAACCGTTATATTGTCAAACGTAAAGTGCCTCGCACGCTGATTGGTCGGTTTCCAGAGCCTACATAGATGCGGCGCGCTAATTGGTCGGTTTTACAGTAGGTCGTTCGTTATTAAGTATTTATAAACTAAAGTGCTATTAAAAAGTCGGTCTGGCGCTCGCCGGCCGCTGCCGCGGCACGCTCGCTTCCCTCGCTCGGCGTCGCGCGTTGTTAGGTCGCGGTTGACCTAACGCACTCCTCCTCGCTTCGCTCGTCGTCGCACCTATCTAGGCTCTGGAAACCGACCAATCAGCGTGCGAGGGGCTTTACGTTTGACAATATAACGGTTCCTAGTCGATAGTTTATAATCTAACGAAAAATAATCCGTTAAATTGTAAGCAGTACGTTACGGTTCACAATTTTTCGATAGTTTACAATCTCACTAGTTAGATTATAAACTAACGGTATTTACAATTTTACGGTGTCATCTATAATCCATAGTGCAAATCTGGAGCTTTGCTTTGGACTAGGCTGATTTGTGTAAGAATGTCCCAATCCCAATAAAATCATAATTATAAATTATGTTACCTTCCCTTAGAGACTTCTATCATCATGAAGGGCCTTTTTGAACTTTGCTTGTGGCCCATGCATCGTTGGAATTAACGCCCTGACCTTGCACATCAACTAACAATCGTGTTTTTCACTAGGTGGCAGCACCGTGGCGAGAGGTCTTTTTGACAGCAGCTGTCAAAATTCACCAATCAAAAAAATGATTAAACAGGATTGGTGGATTATGACAGCTAGACCTCTCGCCACCCGTGCACGGTGCTGCCATAGCGAACAAATGCGATCGCGGAAATCCTCATTGTTAGACATGCATCTATATCCACTTAATTGTCTGAAGGAAAGGTAAAACAGAAATGAAAGGTTATAGGGAAAGGTAATGTGACGTTAAGCTCAGCTGCCAAACACCAACTTAAATGAAGCTATTATTTTAAGGTTCTATTAAAACTGAAGTTACCATAAAATAATTAACTATAATAATAAAAATAATTTGGTATTTTCGTTAAGCCTATAAAAAAGTTTCCACAGACTGAAAGCAGGTAATATACGCGCTGCCCGAGAAGAGCTGCTTGCCAGACTAGAAACGCGCATTCGTAACGCATCGCGCCATATACACTGTCACCGCAGTCACCGACAGTACCTGTACCTAGTATATTCTCTCATTCATATTCTTTTCTTACACGATGTCCGCAAAAACATGTGCCACACTCTTGTGGCCCTACAAATATGTGCCACACTATCGTGGCCCTACAAATATGTGCCACACTCTCGTGGCCCTAATATACAGTCACAGATTTTAGCGGGCTTCGTGTAGGAAGATCCTATTGCCGGTGACTGCAAGTTCGTTACTATAGGCATAGAGTAACTTATATAATAGAGCAGCACAGCCTAAGAACTTTTTGAAGCTTAAGTCTATCACGCCATCTAGTTAAGAGCCATTTAAAGATACCCAAAATGTAAGAGGAAATGTCACACTCTCAGTCGTTACTAGATTTTGGCTATCTTTATGTCGTTCTCAACTAGATGGCGCTAATAAATAGGTACTTGGAGCCTCAAAAAGTTCTTAGACTATGGCCGTCTATTATATCTTTAAGTCTATGCTATAGGCTGGCGGTTCAATATCGTAACTGATGACAGCAATTTACCATAATAAGGCAAGTGATGGCAAAACGCAAGTCGAATTAGACACCAGTTTGCGAGTGGCCCGCGCACGTGTATGACGTGTAATGGTTCCTATCATTCTTGCGTTACAAATGTTACAATGCGCGCTACTTTTTAGATGACGGTTCGAAGTGTCGGATTATGCCGTCCTCACTCCAATCTTGAGCAAGAGGGAGGGCAGCATTCGAAATTGGATTCGAAGTTCGTAATAATCCATCTGCTTAAGGTTTGTGGAAGCGTAATAGGTGTGGAGGTGTATAGGTTGTTAATCAGTCTTATCCTATTATATTTTAAGGCTTTTAAATGTAGTGTCTAATGTAAGTATATCGTGTATTTATGTTAGCAAATATGTTTTTTAAACTTTATAACTAACTATAAAGCCAAAACTACATTCGACATATAAAAAATAAGATTTAAAATATCATTATATACTTATTTACATTAAAATAGATACCTAGATAATGTTTATACCTTATCTACATATTTTGATCAAAATTTCGCAACTCCCTTTAAAATCTTTAAATCTCCATATGATGATATAATTTGGTTTGTATTCTCATATATTAGTAGAGGCCTGCCACTATGTGATGAATATTTCTGAATAAGTGAATGTAATGCGGGTATAAATTTCCGACATGGAGCTATAATGTTATGATTACCTATGACTTTAAGTTTTTTGTACCTACTCTTGGACTTTAACAAACAGTAATTCTGAAAGCTATCGTGTCGGGTATCAAATGAAATAACTTTACGAGCCGATTCTGAAAAAATACAATATAACACCTTAACAACAAAACCATTTTTGAACACCAAGTTTGGGTTCTTCCAAGTATGTACAATAACATTTGTTTCCCCTTTAAATTATACGAATAACTCGTGATATTCTCATATCCAATGTCGAAAAAGGACAGTCTCTTTTAATTCAATATTTCACAAAATTGACCTACTTGACTACTGATAGATAGTGTGTTGTATTTTTAACAATGATGCGATGATGTCTAAGTATAATAATAAGTATATACATATTAGTCTTGCTTTCTTGACGTTAGATCAGAGAATCTTGAGATTAATTTTGCGTATTTTTTACGAAAAAAAACCAAGTCGTTCCCTATCTGGAGGGGTTCAGTGTTTTGAAAATGTTTTTTATTTATTTATTTTAAACATGTGTGTAAGATATAATAATGTAGTATATTTTTGGAATCGGCTCGAGAAGCACTTTTATTTGAAACCCCACACGATAGGCTATTGTTTTAAATCTATAAGATACAGGGGGATAATCTCGACCGGAGGGCAATTTCAACTAAGTCGTAATATCTTGCGTGTTTAACATATAATTAACTAAATTTTCATCTATATCCAGATAGCGGAAAAGCTACTTTTTCGCTCCATAAATGGCACTATAGTTAATTATGTAAAACACGTAAAATATTGCGACTTAGTTGAAATTGCCCCCTGTACAGTCGGCATCAAATATATTGTAACAGCAAGAGTAGCCAAATAGTTCGGTACACCATACAAAATATATGGTGTGACGAACTATGATCACTTTGGCTGTTACAATATATTTGATGCTGACTGTACCTTACCTTACATAACGGTTCTAAAGGGTCTCTTTTTTTGTGGTTCTGTACCTAGGCATGAAGGTGGAAGTGGAACGACAACGTGAACGTTCCATAAATTTTTGTGTTATCATTGTTTTACTTTGTCAATCATGTCACCTAAGTATTATAGCTTCCGCAAAAGTAATAAAATTCATATAGTTAATAGGCATGAATAAATACTTTATTTAACCTTTTGAACGCAAAGCATCGGGACGGAAAGATCGTGCCCTCAGCGCAAGGCATCAAGCTGGTTATATTTTGGACGTGATATCACGTCCTGGCACGGCACGACTTTCCGTGCGCGTGATATGACGACGGCTTTGGCGGTCAAAAGGTTAATTTTTCATACAAAAAGAATAATTAAAAAATAAAGTACGATTTTACTTATGTAGTCCGAAAAACATTTGTACAGTCGACGTCAAAGATATGTTTACACTTTTGCACCTTACTCCTTTTTAATAAGGTCCAAAAGTGTAAAGATATCTTTGACGTAGACCTGTACACGCTATTGTTCCACCTTAAGATGTAAAATTAATAAGTACCTAATGTAAATTATTTGTGATTTTATCGTTCTTAAATAAATGACTTATTATACTATTTTATTTGTAACTTATTTTAGGTTGCCTGCATACCTACCTACCTACGCAGTTCCTGATCTAGTAGCAGTACTGCGTAGGCAGTAGGTATCGGGTACCGTCCTTCAATTTTACCGTGCTCTTACAGTACTCGCTAACTGTAAGTGCAGTTGCAGGTAATGTGAGGGACGCTACTTTTTAATGTGCACGCACAGTAGCGGCTACTGTAAGTGCACAGTTGCAGGTAATGTGAAGGATGGTACTTTTTAATGTGCATGCACAGTAACGGGTACTGTTACTGCACGGTAAGTACATTACCCGCTACTGTGCATGCACATTAAAAAGTACCGTCCTTCACATTACCTGCAACTGTGCACTTCAGTAGCCGCTATTGTGCGTGCACATTAAAAAGTACCGTCCTTCACATTACCTGCAACTGTGCACTTCAGTAGCCGCTACTGTGCGTGCACATTAAAAAGTACCGTCCTTCACATTACCTGCAACTGTGCACTTCAGTAGCCGCTACTGTGCGTGCACATTAAAAAGTACCGTCCCTCACATTACCTGCAACTGTGCACTTCAGTAGCCGCTACTGTGCGTGCACATTAAAAAGTACCGTCCCTCACATTACCTGCAACTGTGCACTTCAGTAGCCGCTACTGTGCGTGCACATTAAAAAGTACCGTCCTTCACATTACCAGCAAATGTGAACTTCAGTACAGGGACTGCATAACCGGAATATAAAGGTACCTTTATAAAACGGTATGACGTCATACCGCATGTTTCGGTATGATTTCGATAGCGCAACCGATATATTTCTGTACAGAAATATAACGGTACCGCTATTTTTTTCGATACTTCAACCGTTATCATAAAGGTATGGATTGAGGTATATGAGGGTGAGGATGCCCCGCCGACTGACCGGCGACAACCAATCAGCGTTAGTTATTGAGTGCTTGCCCTAAGCACTTATTTTGTTTGATTTCGTTCAGTGCGGCACATTTTTGAGTTATTCGCTGTTAGTTTCTTGTCGTTAGTTGCGCTTTATTCGCATATGTTTTGTTGATTTTAGGATTTCATAAGTACTTAGTACAAGACACCTTTAACAAAACATTTTCAGTTATAAAAATAAAATAAAAATAAAATAAAAATAAAATAAAAATAAAATAAAAATAAAATAAAAATAAAATAAAAATAAAATAAAAATAAAATAAAAATAAAATAAAAATAAAATAAAAATAAAATAAAAATAAAATAAAAATAAAATAAAAATAAAATAAAAATAAAATAAAAATAAAATAAAAATAAAATAAAAATAAAATAAAAATAAAATAAAAATAAAATAAAAATAAAATAAAAATAAAATAAAAATAAAATAAAAATAAAATAAAAATAAAATAAAAATAAAATAAAAATAAAATAAAAATAAAATAAAAATAAAATAAAAATAAAATAAAAATAAAATAAAAATAAAATAAAAATAAAATAAAAATAAAATAAAAATAAAATAAAAATAAAATAAAAATAAAATAAAAATAAAATAAAAATAAAATAAAAATAAAATAAAAATAAAATAAAAATAAAATAAAAATAAAATAAAAATAAAATAAAAATAAAATATATATTAACCTAACATTCAACTTCATATCTGCACTGATATTAATATCAATTATCTATTTAATGAATCTACACTAAAAACTTTTCACCAATTTTCATTGTTGAAAAAGACAAAACATTAATTATTTCCAATTATTAGTTATTATTAATGATGAGTCAATTGATTTTAATTCTAATTGAAATCAATTTGCATTGAACTGTTAGTGTTCAATTGTATCAGAGTACAAAAACAATCTTCTCCAATGTGCTCGGAAATGATGTAGCAAAATTAGTACGTGAAGTTCTTCATTTTTTACCACAACGAACTTAAAAAAATACTAGTAGTCCGCCTCGAACTGAGAACTCGCGATTTACTTGCAAACGAGTTGACCAATATAACAAGACCCAAGGAGGATTTTTTTTCTCCTTCTAGCTCCATAGCGACTTGATCGATCCCGCTCATATACGAACTTACAAATTTTATGTATCTCTGCTACAGCCCCAAGAAATGTCATAAAGATCAGAAAAACGTAACTAAAGTTATCGTCAGACAAACTATCGAAATCAAAAAGCCATCCAAATGCCGAGACGTCCCGTCGACGTCTTAGCGGACGAGAAGTTGCTTGTCAACGCCATAAATAAGTGTATACTTTTGCACCTTACTCCATTGTAATAAGGTTCAAAAGTGTAGACATATTTTAAGCGTTGACTACTAAAATCCATTACTGTATTGTTTTTTACCTTTTAAACTTTTCTTGCTCTCACTTAACTTCACAAACAATAGGAACACATGGTACTTAACAGGTAAAACCCAAAGCTACTTGAAGGTAATCATTATCAATGGCCCGCAAACTATTGTTTGTTATCTTTATCTGCACGTGCAACTATTTCTTAGTGTTTTCACCGAAGAAAGACGGTTGTCCAGCCAGTAATAATATTTATGAATAACAAAGTAGGTATATTATTATTTCACTTAAAATACTTTTAAATTGTTGCATTAGTCTACCTGTAGCATTTCTTACTAGGGAGTAAATATTAATTAGAGATATTAATATATTTATTTGGTTGAACTTTCATATTCACCGACATCGACAAGTAGGTACCTAGTACCTAGTGTACCTACCTGAGGTGCGATTTTTGATTCTCATCGGGTGGCTTATTTCGTACTAAGTAGTCATCGGCTACATACAAAAAAACAAGGCACCGGTGAAATTCAAAAATCACACCAATCCCACCTTTGGTTTTTTTGTACAAACTCATAATGGCTGGTTATCAGAGAACAGAATAATACCAATATGTAATTACTTAAAAAAATATCTGGAATCAAATCAATGCAAAGACCACGAGTATAACACATAATGCGAAGGGTCCGTTCGACACAAGCTCTCTTTCAACAACCGAGCGGAGCGGAGCCGAGCGGAGCCGAAGTCGAGATTCGCGGGAACACTATATCAAGATAGCTACGGTTCCGCGTGTAACACGTATATCACAAGCCCTAGTTCAAACCCCCTACGGAGTTTTTCGGAACTTACGGAATATTCATTGATATTTATATCAATATTATTTATTATTCATCGATTCATGTCATTATTTACCAATTGATTTAATTTTTATTTTATTTTGTTTATTTTTATTTTGTTTTTATTTTTATTTTTATTTTATTTTATTTTTATTTTATTTTTATTTTATTTTTATTTTATTTTTATTTTATTTTTATTTTATTTTTATTTTATTTTTATTTTATTTTTATTTTATTTTTATTTTATTTTTATTTTATTTTTATTTTATTTTTATTTTATTTTTATTTTATTTTTATTTTATTTTTATTTTATTTTTATTTTATTTTTATTTTATTTTTATTTTATTTTTATTTTATTTTTATTTTTATTTCATTTTTATTTCATTTTAATTTCATTTTTATTTCATTTTTATTTCATTTTTATTTCATTTTTATTTCATTTTTATTTTATTTTTATTTTATTTTTATTTTATTTTTATTTTATTTTTATTTTATTTTTATTTTATTTTTATTTTATTTTTATTTTATTTTTATTTTATTTTTATTTTATTTTTATTTTATTTTTATTTTATTTTTATTTTATTTTTATTTTATTTTTATTTTATTTTTATTTTATTTTTATTTTATTTTTATTTTATTTTTATTTTATTTTTATTTTATTTTTATTTTATTTTTATTTTATTTTTATTTTATTTTTATTTTATTTTTATTTTATTTTTATTTTATTTTTATTTTATTTTTATTTTATTTTTATTTTATTTTTATTTTATTTTTATTTTATTTTTATTTTATTTTTATTTTATTTTTATTTTATTTTTATTTTATTTTTATTTTATTTTTATTTTATTTTTATTTTATTTTTATTTTATTTTTATTTTATTTTTATTTTATTTTTATTTTATTTTATTTTTATTTTAGTGTTATTTAAAAAATAATTCGCGTCAATAAAATCTTCCATGTTTTATTAGTCGCGCAATACTATACCAAATTACTGTATACATAAAAAAAAATCAGTTCCATATCCGCATCGAGTTAATATCAATGATCGATTCAATGTACTCTTTCACGAAATTTCAACTGAGGAAGACTAAAATGAATTCACTACAATTATCGCCGAGCGCGCCTCCGTGACCTTGAGCAAGTAGATACTTGCCGGCTACCTGCCCCGCGCCCCGCACCCCGCACCCTTGGTCAGTTCCTTACAGCCGCAAACAAGTACCTACCTCGTAAATTCTGCGATGAAAATAACGATACCGAAATCATAACGGTATAAGTATCGCTATATTAAGGTATAAGTACCGTAACGAAAAAATTGCGATATCGTAATTTTATTTCGGTACCGTACCGCAATATTTCAACCGCTATGGCTCTACCTTTAAAACATTGCGGTATCGTAATTCTATACCAGTACCGTAACGCTTATACCGTAACGAAATCACTCCCTGCTTCAGTAGCCGCTACTGTGCGTACACATTAAAAAGTACCATTCTTCACATTAGCTGCAAATGTGCACTTCAGTAGCCGCTACTGTGCGTGCACATTAAAAAGTACCGTCCCTCACATTACCTGCAACTGTGCACTTCAGTAGCCGCTACTGTGCGTGCACATTAAAAAGTACCGTCCCTCACATTACCTGCAACTGTGCACTTCAGTAGCCACTACTGTGCGTGCACATTAAAAAGTACCGTCCCTCACATTACCTGCAACTGTGCACTTCAGTAGCCGCTACTGTGCGTGCACATTAAAAAGTACCGTCCCTCACATTACCTGCAACTGTGCACTTCAGTAGCCGGTACTGTGCGTGCACATTAAAAAGTAGCGTCCCTCACATTACCTGCAACTGTGCACTTCAGTAGCCGCTACTGCGCGTGCACATTAAAAAGTACCGTCCCTCACATTAGCTGCAAATGTGCACTTCAGTTGCCGCTACTGTGCGTGCACATTAAAAAGTACCGTCCCTCACATTACCTGCAACTGTGCACTTCAGTAGCCGATACTGTGCGTGCACATTAAAAAGTACCGTCCCTCACATTACCTGCAACTGTGCACTTCAGTAGCCGATACTGTGCGTGCACATTAAAAAGTACCGTCCTTCACATTACCAGCAAATGTGAACTTCAGTAGCCGCTACTGTGCGTACACATTAAAAAGTACCATTCTTCACATTAGCTGCAAATGTGCACTTCAGTAGCCGCTACTGTGCGTGCACATTAAAAAGTACCGTCCCTCACATTACCTGCAACTGTGCACTTCAGTAGCCGCTACTGTGCGTGCACATTAAAAAGTACCGTCCCTCACATTACCTGCAACTGTGCACTTCAGTAGCCACTACTGTGCGTGCTCATTAAAAAGTACCATCCTTCACATTACCTGCAACTGTGCACTTCAGTAGCCGCTACTGTGCGTGCACATTAAAAAGTACCGTCCCTCACATTACCTGCAACTGTGCACTTCAGTAGCCGCTACTGTGCGTGCACATTAAAAAGTACCGTCCCTCACATTACCTGCAAATGTGCACATCAGTAGCCTCTACTGTGCGTGTACATTAAAAAGTACTGTTCTTTACATTACATGTAACTGTGCACTTACGGTACCCGCAACTGTTTTTAGTTTCACTGTTTAAAACAGTACTAATATTTTACTGATTATTTTTACTGTTTTAAACAGTAAAATATTTTTACTGTTTTAAACAGTAAATTTTTTTTTACTGTTTTTAATAGTCACCACGCTTTTACTACTCAAAACAGTAAATTTTACTGAAATTCTTTAATGTTTTCGGAACAGTAAAATTTACTGCATTGATCATTATGCTCCCCTGGAACTGTTTAAAGCGGTAGAGGTTAATGGTTTATCAGTGGTATTTACCGATTATTTTTCTCAGTGTAGTCTTACACTGCAGCCGTAAGTGAGTAAGGCTGCGCTTACACCGGTGTCCGTTCGTAACGCGGCTCGAATTCCAAGTAGGACGGTAGGTATTATGTCGATCCATGACTTTTCTGTTTGAAGTCTTGCTTTGAGTGCTGCTTTCAGACTTCTGTGAGCTCTCTCGATGATTCCGTTAGACTGCGGTCGATACGGGGTTGAACGGGTCCTTTCGATGCCGAGTAAGCGTGTTAGTGATGCAAAAACTCGACTCTCGAATTGCCGTCCTTGGTCCGTAGTGATGGTGGCAGGGCAACCGAAGCGTGAAATCCAACCTTCGTATAGGGCTTTAGCGACGTCTTCGGCGGTGATTTCACATAGTGGTACAGCTTCGGGCCATCTGGTTGAGCGGTCGATCATTGTGAGTAGGTATCGATGTCCGGTGGCGGCAGTAGGTAGCGGTCCAACGATATCGATGTGTACGTGCTCGAACCTTTGAGTTGGCGGGAAATTTGAAAGTGGACTCACGGTGTGTCGTTGAATCTTCGCACGTTGGCAGTGTACACATACTTTTGCCCATTTGCCTACATCGGCGTTTAGACCGGGCCAAAAGTAGCGTTCAGCGACGAGTTTTCGTGACGTTTTGATTCCGGGATGGCTGACGTTGTGTACTGCGTTGAATGCGGCACGGCGATGCTCCTCGGGTACGTAAGGTCGTAAGTGCGGCGTTGACGATTCGCAGTACAGCTTGGTTGTGGTTCCGGGAATTGTAACTTGTTTTAATGTTAGGTTGTCTTGCTGTGCGAGTGTTTGAATTGTGCTGCTATCTCGCTCTTGCGCTTCTGAGAGTAGATTATAGTCGATCGGAGATGGGCAGGAGATGGCTTCGATGCGAGATAGAGCGTCGGCGGCGGCATTTTGAGTTCCAGGAATGTGTCGTATATCAGTTGTAAATTCACTGATGAACAACAGCTGCCGGGTGCGGCGCGGTGACTCGTTGTTCGTGCTTGTCTTGGTGAATGCGAACGTAAGCGGTTTGTGATCAGTAAATATGATAAGTTCTCTTCCTTCGAACATTTTCCGGAAATGCTTGGTACTCATGTACAATTCTCGATCGAATGTTGAGTAGCGAGTCTGGGCGTCGGAGAATTTCTTGGAAAAGTAGCCGAGTGGTTGCCAGGCGTTGTTGACGAATTGGTTGAGTGACGCTCCGGCGGCTTTGTCGCTCGCGTCGCTAAAAATAGCTAGCGGCGCGTCGTGCGATGGATGCGCGAGCAAAGCGGCATTTTGGATGCTTGCTTTGCACGCGTTGAAGGCTTCGTCGGCTTCGTCGTCCCAAGTAATTTCAGTCTTGTCTCGCTTCTTAGCGTTGTGTAGGTATTTGCAGAGTGGAGCTTGCAGTTGAGCGGCGTTTTTGATGTTTTCGCGATAGAAATTCAGCATTCCGAGGAATCGTCGCAACTCGTCAATGTTCTTTGGCCTTGGATAGTCGACGATTGCTTGGACTTTTTCGGCAGGCGGTCGGATGCCGTTTTTACTGACTTCGTATCCCAGGAACTTGACGGACGGCTGGCCGAATACGCATTTTGACGGATTAATGGTAATTCCGTACTCTTCCAATCGCTTCAGTACGTCGCGTAGATTTTGTTGGTGCGTTTCTTCGTCGACCGATGCTACCAGAAGGTCGTCGACGAATGGAAATACGCAGTCCAGGTCACGTAGAACTTCGTGGATGAAACGCTGGAAGGTCTGTCCGCAGTTTTTTAAGCCTGGGCACATTCTGGGGAATTCGAACAGCCCGAATGGCGTTATGATGGCTCCTTTTTCGATGTCTGACTCTGCTATTGGTAGTTGTTGGTAGGCACGGTTGAGGTCTAATGTAGAGAAAACTTGTTTGCCGGCGAGTTGGTAGGTGAAATCACGTATGCGTGGGATTGGGTAGCGATCGGGCTTAGTAATCGCGTTAAGCCGTCTGTAGTCACCACACACACGTAATTCTCCATTTTTCTTCGGTACGACGTGGAGAGGAGATGCCCAAGGACTCTTGCTTGGTCTGCATAAGCCTTGTTCCATCATGTTGGCGAATTCCTTCTTCACGAGTTCGTACCGGTGCGGTGCAATTGGGCGTGGCCTGCAGTGTAGCGGAGGTCCGGTTGTCTCGATAACGTGCTCGACGTTATGTTTGGGGCTCAGTTTCATAGATGTTAGGCGTGTTGTACCTGGATAGTCGGCGAGAATGTTGTGATATGACTGCTTCACGTCTATGCTGCGCACGGTAGGTATATTGCGATCGGTGCACAGCTGGGCGTCGGTGTAGAGCAGGGTCTTGCCATCTATGAGTCTTCGCTTGCGGATGTCGACGAGTAGATGGTGGAAATTGAGAAAATCTGCACCGATGATAGGTTTTGAAACGGCTGCGATGATGAATTTCCACCGGAACGGTCGGCGTAGTTTTAAGTCGAGTTCGAGCGTCTTCTCACCGTAGGTTGGAATGACGGTGTTATTGGCGGCGTATAGTTCGAATGGTAGAGCTTGCGCCTTCGTGCCAGGTGCTCTTGGTAGTACCGAGATGTTGGCTCCGGTGTCGACCAAGAAGATGAGATTGGACGATCGGTCGCGCACGAAAAGGCGGTGAGATGTGTGTGTAACGCCGGTGTCCGCCGCAGCCAGCGTTACGTCTAGTTTTCCGCTGCCGGAGACGTGGACGGAATCGGCTTGAAACTGCAGGGCGGCGTGCATTTTCGGGCGTCCATCCCGAAACGACGGTGGTAGTGGCAGTACGGCATAGGCGAGCTTCTGCGGCTTCGTTCTTGCGACTGCGACTGTGACGACTGCGACTGGTTTCTGTGGCGGGACGGGAATCGGCGATGCGAGCGGCTCTGACGGTAATCGTAGTTATGACGCGGTCTTGATCGGAGCTCTTCGACTTCCAGGGACAATCTTCTGATTTCGCTGATGAGAAATTGCGTATCAGCGCCAGGTTGGTAGGAGTTGGAAGTTGACGGCTGCTGCAACGGCGGCGGTACCGGAAGTGACGGTGAGACGCCTAGGGATGAGATAGCGGCAATCTGGTGTGGTGATGTCGCCGTGTGCTCCATCATTTTGTCTGCTAAGAGCGCGAGGTCATCCAGCGTAGTTTTTATTTTGAATGCTTCGCTGACGGTGAGCACGGAACGTACGTGTGGCGGCAAGTGGTCGAGCCACATCATCTGGATGGTAGTGTCGGGGAATTTCTCTTTGTTAAGGGTCTGCATGCGCCGCAGCAGCTGGCTGGGCTTCTGTTCCCCTAACTCCACCTGTGACAGCAGCTTTTTCGTCTGCGCGCTATTTGATTCTTCGTAGACGGATATGAGTCTGTTCTTGATAGCTTGGTAATAGTCTGCTGGCGGCGAGTAGATTAGGTCGCTTATGTTCTGTATATCCTGCTTGTCTAGTTGCGCGATGACCATTTGCGCAAGCTGCGCCTGACTACGCTTCAGCTCCGCCGTCGCTGCCTCGAAGCTGCAGAACCAGAGTACCGGCTGGTCGCGCCAGAACGGTGGGACGCGCAGCGAAAGCGATATGGCTGCCACGTCGTGGGTGACGAGTGGCAGCGCCTGGGCTGCGGTTTGCGGTGATGATGATTCGTCCGGCGTGGCTCCCTCGGGGTTTGTCTTCGGCGGCATGCTGATGATCTTTTCTTCTATTTGTTCACGGGGTCACCACTGTAGGGATGTTCTCGTTGGTGAAGGTTGCGAAGAGAAAGTCGATTGTTGTATATATCGGAATAATTTATTTTCGGCAATGTGGTTTATTATATAACAAAAATAGATCTTACAACTAGTAAAAACTGATTAATCAAGCCTCCAACTACACCCCCAGACCTGACCCGAAGAGAGGACACCGCAGACCCAAGCACGTACTGACTGACGCTGACGATAACATTACCACCAGACAGAAAACTGACCCCTGCCCCAGGGAAACCTTCCCCCCCAACACGAGGACTATGACTGACGTAACCAACCTGACTGACGAGGCTGATGTGACTGACACCATTGACAGACTCAGACGCAACAAACTACCCAAGAACAGAATTGACAACAACCACCAACACCGAGCGGGTGTTGCCTTAACAGGTAACGGGGTGATCCCCCCACCTCCACCATCGCAGCCGGCAGTCATATTGGACGACACGGCGATGGCGGCCGCGGCGTCGGCGGTCGATGCCACCTAGTTGGCAATAATCGCAACCCCACACTAACGTGTATCATTATCATCATTTTCTTGTCCAGAACGGCTTCATGCCCTCTTTACCCCCCCTTTTCTGACTATACTGACACCTACACAATTACCTGTACATTATGACCAATACCTACTCACTGACGATCACCGACACCTCCTAAAGGAAAAATTAAAAGACCTGTTGGCCCTTCTGGCCTCAGGCATTTCTTTGCCCCCGGGGTGGCCCTTCCGGGCCACCCCGGCGTTCCCTCCTCGGGCAGCTAGAGGAATCTCTCTAAGTCCCGTCACCATAAAAAAAAAAAAAAAAAAAAAAAATTGCTCCCTTTAGATCGCCCGCTACCGCCGCGTCGAGCGCACGTGTCGCTCCGCCCGTTCGATCCTGCGCCCCGCGCCCCGCGACCCGCGCGTTGAGCTCGCTCCGCGTCGTCGCCCATCTCGCTCCCTCGCCGCGTTGAGCCCAGCTCCGCGTGCCCGTGCCGTGTGTGTGCATATGTTCAATTACAAACATTGAGATAGTGACTCTTACGTGCTGAGACAGTGACTCTTACGAATAGTGTGCGAAGTGCGTTACGTGACTTGCGAGCGTTCGAGTGCATGGAATACAAAAAAATAAGAACAATCAAGGGTGACCATGCAGTAAAAAAGCAAACTGCACTCCCTCCCCAGCCCTCCAACTCTCCCCAACTGCCCCCAAGAGAGGGCCGTGAGGCCGTCATGGACAAGACTATGATCTTTGACGATTTCGTCAACACTTTCTGCCCCCATCTGGGGTCCTCCTGGCGGCAATTCCAGCAAGCCGCCGCTGCCGGAAACCGCACAAATGGTGCGAATCTCACACCCGCCGCCGCCGCCGCCGCCGTCGCCGCCGCCGCCGCCGCCACCGCCACCGCCGCCCCCGCGGCCCACACGGACTTAAAAACCAGCCAAGATAAGGCAACACCCGCTCATACAACTCATGACAGCTACTCCCTGACAAACAGTTACAATGACAGCTCACGTCCTCCCGGCCCCTCCCAACCCAACGTCAATGTTGACGAACAGAGCCGCCACCGTGACAGTGAGGCGCGCTTCCGCGCAGTACCGCGGGCGCGCTCAAGTTCACTCACTTCAAACCGCCGGGGCGCCTCCCCCCGCGCTCACCCATACCACAGAACAGCCTCCCCTCCCCCTCCGCAACCCGCCACCACTAGCCGGTCGCGTTCTCGTTCGCCACAAACCGACCAAATCTACAAAATCATTACGGCGCATGACAACAAAGTTCTCCCAAATATTAGCTATAGCGCCGGCCTATTCGCCAAAGACATATATGATAATAAGGACTCCCACTTGTCGGACAATGACTCACACTCTACTAAATCCGGTGATAGTTTTGAAACTGTCAAAACAAAAAAGAATAAAAAACGTAAACCAAAAGCTTATAGGGCTGGCGAAAGCTTATAGGCTCAGGTTACTCAACCCACCCAACTGGCAAGCAACGTACACTCAGAGCGGTAATCCGGGGCCTCCCGGTCTCCCTCGATGTAAACGATATCAAAGAGGACCTCATCTTCCAAAAGCTCCCCGTCCAGGAGGTTACGCGCATGACCCGCGGACCCCCGAATAAAAGGGAGCCTTTCAATGCCGTACGGGTTGTGCTCGATCATACAAAAACGGGTAGAAAAATCTTTGACATTTAGGCGGTCTGTGGACTTAGCGGCCTCAGCGTGGAGCCTCCTAACCAAAACACGAGAGTGGCCCAGTGCCACCGCTGCCAGCGCCCGGGACATACGGCGAAATACTGCACATATCCATATCGCTGCCTTAAATGCGCTGAAAATCACCCCTCAGCTGAGTGTACTAGAGTCCCGGACGAGAACGGTGTACTCACCTGTACCTGCGCCCTATGCGGAGGCGATCACCCAGCCAACGCGGCAATATGCCCGGCCTACCCCCCACCCAAAAATCCCAAACCCCGCCGAGCCCGCCAGTTTACAAACAACCGGAGCACAAATAACTTTTTCAATTCCCCACCCAACAATACTAATCGCCTCACCGACCAACCAGCTAACGCTGACCCCTCTCCCGCCTTTACAAATAATAACCCCAATACCCAGTTTCCTCCACTGAAAACCCCTCCTTATGCCCTCCCGCATCCCCAATCCAACCCTAACCCAATAAATAGGGTAGACTGGGGTAAGTCGACCCACCCTATGACCCAAAAAAGGGGAGCCTGGGGTAAGACTATACCCGAAACCCAGCCTGCAGGCCTCCAACCTCTGCCCTGTCCTCAACTGCCCCCCCCTCCCCCCCCTTCAAGGGATACCCCCCCCCTTCCAGATCCCGCACCTTCCCCCAGGGACACTCGCAACCTGTTAACCCCAAGCTAGCCTTCCAGTCCCTAGCTCAACCCGACCAATCCCTGCGCTACGCAGCCCGCACAGTTCTCCCCCACACACCCACCCACCCATCCCTCAATTCCCCCCCACCAACACACCCATCCCTCCGCTCCCGAAATGATGGGATCCGACGAGGCCGATCTTCAATTAGTTATAGACGTTGCAAGTCAATTGGATATTGCAGAGGTTAGGCTCTTAGCAGCGAAGATTCGCAGCGCACGGACCGCCGCCAGCCAACTCCTAGCCATGGCTCAACATGCCGAATTACTAACGAAAATAAGAAACTTAACAGGAATCAATAATGGATAGTACACCCAATTCCAGAGTAAAGCCCCGATCCCTTGCATTAGCATGTTTTAATATAAATGGTCTTAATGGAAAGAAAGAGGAACTCTCCTGTGTCATGAGAGACCTCCAACTGGACGTCCTCATGATACAGGAGACCTTCCTAAAACCCTCCCACCGTAACCCCAACATTGCCAATTACAAGCTAGTGAGGAATGATAGATTAGGCACCGTTAAAGGCGGCACTCTCATATATTATAAGAAATCACTGCATTGCTCCCCTGTCACCCCACCCCCCTTGGTCAACCTGGAGGTCTCTGCCTGCAGATTGGCCCTCACGGGCCACAAACCTATCACCCTAGTCTCGGCCTACCAACCCGGATCCTAACCGCTTGTAAAAGATGATCTGGTTAACATACTGAACATGGACGAGGCCGTCATCATTGCCGGCGACCTCAATGCTAAGCATAAAACGTGGAACTGTAGGGTCAACAATAAAAGCGGCCACACCCTACATAACCTCATCCAAAACAGCGTTTATCCCATCAACATCCTAGCCCCTAGAGAGCCTACCCATTATCCCATTGTCATAGAGCACCTGCCTGACATTCTGGACGTGGCCCTTCTCAAGGGAGTCGCACTCACGGTGCGCTCCATTGAGGTGGTCCACGTTTTGGAATCAGACCATAGGCCAGTGGTCATTGGACTGGGACCTCCCCCGACGGATCCGGATGCCACCAGGAAAGTGGTCAGCTGGGTTAACGTGGGGGTGGAACTGGCCAGTGAGGACTGTCCTGTCCGTCGGGTAGGTACTCTTCCGCTCTCCTCGAAAGGGGACACTGACTTAGCCGTTGCGGCCCTTACCAGCTCCCTCCAACAGGTCGTCTCCGACTGCACCAAGGAGGTGCCAGCGAACGATGACCACAGATCCCTTCCGAAACCAATCCTAGACCTTATCCGACAAAAAAACAGAGCCCTCAAGGACTATGACTTATTCCCAAGTCATGAAAACAAGAACGTAGTGAACAGACTCCAGAGGCAGGTGAGGGAGAGGGTGGGGGAGTACAGGAAGGACAAGTGGGATGGCTTGCTCGAGGAGATTAGACCAGGACATCAGGCTTACTGGAGCCTGGCCAAGTCTCTAAAGGCGGACACGCAAGTGTCCATGCCTCCACTTGTCCGGCCGGACTCCCCGACCCCCGCCTTCACCGACCTCGAAAAGGCCGACTGCCTGGCAGCGGCCCTTGAGACCCAATGCTCCCCCGGCAAAGTACCACAGGACCCTGACCATATCCCGACTGTAAACGACGAGACTGCCTCCATTCTCCAAGCCCCCCCGTCCGGTCCTCCAATCAGACAAGCCTCCTTCACGGAAGTGAAGTGCTTACTCCGTAAGCTTAAACCCCGCAAGGCTCCGGGACCGGACGGCATCACCAACAGACTCCTTAAACTCCTTCCCGACCACCTGATCCAAATCCTAGTTAACATCTTCAACTCCGCCCTCCTTAACTCCCACTTCCCGGCTGCCTGGAAGGTGGCCTCCGTCATCGGTATCCACAAGCCAGGCAAGCCCAGCAACGTCCCCAGCAGCTACCGCCCCATCAGCCTCCTAAATACCCTCGGCAAACTCTTCGAGCGTATCATCCTAACGCGCCTCCAGGAGATCATCACCATGGAGAACACCATAATGGATGAACAGTTTGGGTTCAGGACTGGCCACTCATGTGTGCACCAAGTCCACCGAATAACCGAACATATACTTGACCGGATGACGACGCATAGGAGACCGACCCCTACGGGGGTCATCTTCCTCGATGTGGCCAAGGCCTTTGACAAGGTTTGGCACAACGGCCTGCTCTGCAAGCTGTCTAGAGCCAAAGTGCCAAACCGTCTCCTGCACATCTTAGGAGACTTTCTTGTCAACAGGTCCTTCGGCTACAAAGTGGAAGGGTCTCTTTCGGCTCTGCATCCGGTCAAGGCGGGCGTGCCACAAGGCTCGGTTCTCTCCCCCACTCTGTTCTCCATATACGTGAATGATCTCCCGAAGGTTGCGGGGGTCCGATACGCTCTCTTCGCGGATGACACCGCTTTCTACGCCTCTTCTCGCTCTCCTGAGCAACTCGCCTCGCTCCTCCAGCGAGCGGCCAACGCCTTAGGCGACTGGTTCGATCGTTGGAGGATCGAGGTGAATCCCGATAAAAGTGTAGCAGTTCTGTTCACTAGGCACAATAAAGCCACCCCGGCGGAGGGTTTCCCCAAGATCCAGCTCTTCGGGAAGCCCATCGCCTGGAGTCACACGGCGAAATATCTAGGGGTAACCCTAGATAGTAAGCTTCATTTCTCCCATCACATCCAAACCGTTAAGAACAGAGCTGCTTATCCCCTCCTCAACAAAGACAGCAAACTCTCCCTCCGATGCAAAATCATCCTTTACAAAACCTGCATAAGGCCCATAATGTCCTATGCCTGCGTTGTCTTTGCTCACACCCCCACCCACCGGCTAAAATGCCTCCAAACTCTGCAGAACCGGTTCACGAGGATGGCGGTTGGCGCTCCGTGGTACATACGGAATGACGACCTCCACCGTGAGCTGGGACTGCAGAGTATCCAAAACTTTTTCCAAATGGCGTCAAGGCGTTTCTTTGACGCCACCCCCCACCATCCCAACCCCCTGATTAATCAAGCCTCCAACTACACTCCCAGACTAGACCCGAAGAGAGGACACCGCAGACCCAAGCACGTACTGACTGACGCTGACGATAACATTACCACCAGACAGAAAACTGACCCCTGCCCCAGGGAAACCTTCCCCCCCAACACGAGGACTATGACTGACGTAACCAACCTGACTGACGAGGCTGATGTGACTGACACCATTGACAGACTCAGACGTAACAAACTACCCAAGAACAGAACTGACAACAACCACCAACACCGAGCGGGTGTTGCCTTACCTGATAACGGGGTGATCCCCCAACCTTCACCATCGCAGCCAGCAGTCATATTGGACGACACGGCAATGGCGGCCGCGGCGTCGGCGGTCGATGCCACCTAGTTGGCAATAATCGCAACCCCACACTAACGTGTATCATTATTTCCTTGTCCAGAACGGCTTCTTGCCCTCTCTCCCCCTTTTCTGACTATACTGACACCTACACAATTACCTGTACATTATGACCAATACCTACTCACTGACGATCACCGACACCTCCTAAAGGAAAAATTAAAAGACCTGTTGGCCCTTCTGGCCTCAGGCATTTCTTTGCCCCCGGGGTGGCCCTTGAAGGGCCACCCCGGCGTTCCCTCCTCGGGCAGCTAGAGGAATCTCTCTAAGTCCCGTCACCATCAAAAAAAAAAAAAAAAAAATTGCTCCCTTTTCTCCGCTGGCCGTCGTCGCGTGCACATCGTGTCATCGCTGCGTCGGGTGCGTCGTGTCTTGGCTCCGCTGCTCGCTGCTGCTGATTGAAGATCACGACGCTGATGCTGAAGAGTCTCCAGCTACATTGTCCTTCCTTGGACGTTTACAAACTGCACTTTTCAGCGCAATACAACTGCTCTTCTCAGGGCAACTTCTTGTTTCAATCCTTCGACTGTTTCTTGACGAAACAATGTCGCGTTTCTGTTATGCACGTACGGGTCAATCGGTAAGGATAAAGGTGTGGTTTATAACGTGGATAAAGGTACAGGTAAAAAGGTTTAAAGGTTAAAGGTAACGGTTTAAGGTAAAGGTTTAAAGGTGAAGGTATTTAGGTAGGTATAGGTAAGTAGGTACCGACAATACCAACTATGCTCACTGATGAATGTTATATGATTTTTCATAATAAGATATCATGAAATGTCAGGTTTGGCCTCTTAATGGTTAATTATTGCATTGCAATGATCTTAAAAATGGAACCTAATTTCGACTTTACAGTTGGACTTTCTGAAGCGTTATGTTTGTGAGCTTAATTGCGAAGTATTAATAATGTTATTTATGTATGTTTTTGATCCGATACAGTATTTTACTATTTTATTACGTATTTCAAAGATTAAAAATCGAAGAAACAAAGTATTTTACACATGAGGGATAGTTCAAAGGGGCGTCCGCTCGTAACCTATTTTTAAGGATTTAGAAAAAAACGCCACCGTTTCCCCGGATAGTGTCGTGTATATTCTGAAAGCTTAACTTTTTCTCGTTACTTCCCGGTAAATTTTACGGCCGTCTATAACCACCTTTTAAAATAAATTACGAAAATGTATTTGATTTATTAACGCCTGCAAACACGACTATGGCAACAATGCAACGATTCGCAATTGTATAAAATATGGTAAGGATATTTATTATTTTGACACCGCGACCGTGACGACGTCCTCCGTCAATCAAATCGCGAGCTCTGTCGATCCTAATGGGAGAAAAATTTTGTCCCAAGATTTCCATACATTTTCCGAACTTTCCATTCCGTTACCGTCATACAAAATGTATGAAAAAATGGTAACGGAATGGAAAAAAACCTTGGGACACTTTTTTCCTCCTACTAGGATCGAAAGAGCCCGCGATTCTGAGTCGAAATCACCTAAAAAAGTCCAAATTTAAAAAAAAGTTGGGGGGACAACTTTGAAAAAAATGGCCCATGTATTCAGTTTTTCAGATAATAAATGGAGATTCGATAACGATACCTACAGATATTTATTGAATACTTATGTTTGCTACTTATTTACTCTTAATTATGTTGGTCTACGAGTATATGACAACTATTAGAGTTTTTACATTTTACGCCTGAGAAAAATGATGAGCAAAATCACAAGAACGTAATACGCCAAGTGCACGATATCAGCTCTTTCAACCTGTTTGGTTTGAAAGAATATATAAGATTTATTCATGAGTAGTACACCAATAAATATAAAAAAATATTTTTGTTAAGTTAATCATAAAAAAAAAGTTGTAAGGAAAACTTTTTTTTCTGTCTATTTTTTTTTTATATATTTCAGGTATATACTTTTTATAAACAGACATTTTTCTCTTGGCAATCTATCAAGGAGTGTGCACCCCAATTTTCGTTGCTCAATGTTAACCCAATAAGAAGTTACAGTTAAATTACTAACATGAGGTACTCGTGTCAGGCTAAAAGTATGGAGTCGTTCTACTGTGAGATGGTATCTGCCACGTGTATCCCTTACTTTTATATTAAATCGTTTTAAAGGGCCTATGCGCTGTTGGCTTCGGCTCCACGCATGCCTACCAAAGGTCCGGGGCCCCATGGTCCCGAGATATGGAAAAAACGTACAAATAATAATAATAATAAAAAGCCTCTCCTTATCAACTAGTTTACATTTAAATTACTTATACTTATGTATTTGTTAGTGCTTTATCTTCTGTTCTCTATTTTTTATTTCATTTGGTTAGTATTATGTATTTTATATTTATTAAGTATTATTTTTTATGTTGATAGGAACCCCTCTTTGGGTATAGGCCTCCTCCAATCTGTTCCATTTGTCTCTATCGTTTGCCTTGTTTAGCCAGTTGTCTCCGGCCGTGGCTACTATGTCGTCGCTCCATCGTGTTCTAGGTCGCCCTGGGTTTCTTTTTACGTCGGGGCCTTTCCATAGAGTCGCTTCTTTAGTCCATCTCTTGTCCTTGTATCTCGCTAGGTGGCCAGCCCATCGCCATTTTGATTTAAGGACATAGAGCAGGGCGTCAGTTATTTTTGTTTTGGTTCGTATGCGTTCGCTTCTCACTTTATGAATTTTTCTAATGTTCAGCATACTCCTTTCCATCGCGCGTTGGGTTGTCGTTATTTTGGTTTTTGTCTTTACCGTGTGGCTCCAGGTTTGGCAGCCATATGTTAGTGTGGGTAGAATATTGGTGTCCATCACTATTTTTTTCATATGGACTGGATAGTCGCCTTTGAAGATTTCTTTTAGAGACCAATATTTTTTCCAGCTTATGCTTATACGTCGTTCTATTTCTTTCTGAGTGTTATCGTTGCTAAAAGATATTTCTTTTCCTAGGTATATGTAGCGTTCCACTTACTGTAATGTTGTTTGTCCTAGGTTAATCGGTTGTAGCAGGCTATTTGTCATTATCTTGGTTTTGCTCTCGTTCATCTTCAGGCCTACTTTTTCGCTTTCTTCCCTGAGTGAGTTGATCATTTTCTCTATTTCCTTGCTAGTAGAGGCGAGCAGTACGATGTCGTCGGCAAACCTGAGATGACTCAGGCGCTTGCCGTTAATTATTATGCCTTCTCGCTGCCAGTTTAATTTTGA
Organism: Pammene fasciana; assembly: GCA_911728535.1. Taxonomy (NCBI): domain Eukaryota; kingdom Metazoa; phylum Arthropoda; class Insecta; order Lepidoptera; family Tortricidae; genus Pammene; species Pammene fasciana. Next base: position 9,468,024 of record OU452283.1, read on the forward strand.
AAATATTGTTTCTAGTACGGCAATAAAAAGTTTGGGTGAAAGCGGGTCCCCCTGTCTCACGCCTCTACATATTGAAATAAAAATTGTAAAATATAGCTATCACTTTACAAAAAGCTGTTTCACCATACAAAGTCAAGCTTTAAAAGCTTTTATAACTTTTAATCGACCGTACATTTATCGCCATCACTTTGATATTGGCTAAATTGCCCCAATGGGCAGAGCCATTTATTTTCACAAAATAACTAACTGGAACAAATACATGAGTGACGCCACAGGAACTATAGATCCGTTTAGGCGCGAAAATTTAAATTGTCAGTTTGTAACAGGATTTTTTGACTATAAATTATAGTATTTTCATTTTTTTTACACTCGTGGTCTATTCCAAGTGCAATTCTTTCAAATAGAAGCATAAATGAAAACACTGCATCTTGCCTAATTGCCTATTACCTGAAGACTAAATAATGTAAGAAAAAAAACTATTGTCCGGTCAGGATGGATCGAGCATTACCTACACTTCTCACATTAATTTCAAAAACCAACGTTACACCATACAGAATAAAAATCAAAATCTATTAAAATCAGTAAAATCACATTTATTGATTATATCGAACACCGATATACAACATGATAAAGATAAAAGATAAAAAAAAACATGTTTTTATTAATACTATATCCAAAAATCGGATTTTGCAATATACCATAGGACACCCATGTACAACAACACCACCAACAACACCACAACATAAATATCGAAGAATTTTTGAACACCTATAATCTTTTTATAGTTTTTATACAGAAAATTTCTACATTTTTTTATTTTACTACTTTGAAAAAATCTCGTATCTCACACTGAGTTAAATGTTAAAATGCAGTAACTCTATATGCGACTCTAAGTTAAAATGCAGTACCTAACTATATGCATCTCATACATAGTTACCACTTTTTCTATTGAGTGCCAGAACAAGATACAAGTTTTTTCAATTTCTTAATTTAAATAAACTGTATTTTTTTTAAATTCCTTCGAATGGTATTCTTCATTTGATATCTGTCTGAAATTTACTTTATACTCACTAAACCTGAATGGTGTAAAGGTACCTTGTGAACGCCAGCGCGCGCGAAGGTAAAATCAGTTATATTTTGGATGTGATAACACGTGCTCCTGCTGAGGGCACGAGTTTCCGTGCGCGTGATTTGACGTCTTTGGCGTTCAAAGGGTTAAAAGTAAACCATTTTAGAATTCAATTAAGTTTATTCAATGCAGATTATGCCTGAAAATCTATCACAGCCAATAAAAATGTATAGCCAAAAACAACACTCTTGAAATGACATTTGAACAAAACATTTTGTATAGCCTTTACCCCCCTCCCCTATAGTTAAAGCAATGGCGCGTTACAGTGACCGAGAGGCAACCGCCGGATGGCTCGCGGTATTTAAGCTCCCTACGTGTACGGCGTACGGCGTTGTGGAACCGCCCTGTGCAAGGGGGATGAAAAACCATGCCCAACGTTGGTCAGTTCGGTTTGCACAAGACCAGGTGGTTCCACAACACGTTGGGAGCTTAAATACCGCCAATCATCCGGTTGCCTCGCGGAAACTACAACTACTCGTCATTGTTCTGAATACTAGTCATGTTCATAAATGTTAAATATTCATTCTACGTCTGAACTATATTCTGACATTTATCTGCATCAATCACAAAAAATAATCCCACTGTCGTGATTTATGAGAGTCCAGAACTAAGTATATTTAGTGTATACCTTAAGATTTACTTCAAAGATATGGGCAAAGACATATTAGACATAGTTTGAAGAGTGCAATTACGGAATATTAAAAATTAGATACACATTGGACTTGTAGGGATGGCTCCCTAGAAATTAATTTTAGGCCAAAAGATTACAAGTGAGTACAGATGTAGTGCATAATAGTTTTCCATCGTATTTTCTCGGAAAAGTTCGTCTTTATCGTGCTCTCTCAATTAGCTTCAGTAGATGGGTAGAAGCGGATTGAGAGAGCACGATAAAAACGAACTTTTAAGACATAATACGATGGAAAACTATTATGCACTACATCTGTAATTGTTAAACAACTCAACATTCCTCTTAGACAAGTTTCTGGACTCCCCCAACAACATTTTATTTGGCTTTAAATACAAACTTATGTTGTCACAGTGGAGAAGACAGTGGCGGCTAAAAGTATTAATATAGTGATTAGTGATCAATTAATTATACTTCTCAACCCTCGCTGATTTGAATAATTGTTTTCACCTCAGCAGTTCGAAAAAGCCTACTTTCGTCACTCCCTGGAGTGACGAAAGTGCGACTTTCATCACTCCAGGGACTGAAATTTTGTTTCTAGAAGCTTTTCGTCATAATGATGTTGCCTTTCATTCGAGAATGTAAATAAATGTGTTTTTTTTAACTTTAATATGTTCTCACTACTGAGGTGAAAAGTTGTATGTCACACGAGAGGAAAGTTTTTTTACATATCGTGTTCTTGAGATCCATATATCTCTACGCTCAAGATTCAAAATAAGAATCACTCGCTTCGCTCGTGATTCAATTATAAGATCTTTCGCCAACTCGGGACTCAAAATCAACACTCGCAAGAAAAACTAACTTTCCTCTCTTGTTGCACAAATAACTATTGTTTCATTATTAATATTACATTATTTTCTGATATGCGATGATATGAATTACCAGTTGATTAAAAAAAGCTATTTTTAAAATAGCTAAAGCAGTGTTTTTTTGGAATGCTAACAAAAAATCATGTAACATTTTTTTGTAAATTTTGGCCCAGACATCAGCACCATGGGTTCAATATTATTTGACCAAGAATTTGGCAAACTATACAGTAAGACAACCGTTTCATTTGAAAAATATACAGTATGCAGCTGGCATGGTAAGAAGCGATGGCAAGCGGCCCGGCGGAGCCACTCGAGTGCCGTGCCGTGGAAACTAGGGAGGCCTGGTGTGGGACGCCACGTGCGAAACACAAGATACCCTGACAAGCTTGTATTAGATTTTGTTCCGAACACATCCCTTTTCATGAAAAACTGTTATCACATGTGTATGAGAATATTTAATGCCCTCCCGGAAAACATAAAACCTCTGCCTCTCAATCCATTTAAAAAGCAACTTCAAGAATGGCTCAAAAAACAGTCATTTTACACTGTGAGTGATATGTTTGATATTAAGTAGTTTTAAGATAAAACATTTTATATTAGTATTAGCTACAGATTGTCTAGTTTTAAGTTAACGTTTGCATGCCTAACCGGCAAAATATGTCACTGTACAGAAATATCTAGTCAATACCATCTTATTGTACCATATTTTATGCAAATAAAGAATTTATGATTTATGACACCTTTGCACAGTCTCATATTCAGGGTAGGTACTCGCTCACAGGCCGGCGCTGCAGCCGACCAAGCCCAACTGCTGAAGCGCCGTAAATACTCATCTTTACTGAAAGACTATGAGTTTGCGGCGCGGCGCTCGCAGTCGAGACAATGGGTCCTTGGTCGGCTGATATGAAAACATTTATGGGAGCCCTGTCGAAACGGCTGGTCGACGCTTCAGGGGACCCTAGAGCTGGCACTTACCTCTGCCAGCGCATCTCTTTGGCGATACAAAGTAGGAACTCGGCCAGCGTTATGGGTTCCCTGCCGCAGGGGGACCTCTTGGAGGGAGTATTCTTTTTGTAACTGGGATTTAAGGTAAGCTTTTAGGTAGTTTTATATATTTATAGTTGTATTTAGTTTTGATTTAGTTTATTTTAATATTAGTTTAGTTATTTTATTTTAAGTTTAGTTACGTGTTTAATAATAGTAGTTTATGTAACTGTTACGTAATAGGGGTCCTTAATTAAACACGAGTGTGGTTTTATGACACGAACGAAGTGAGTTTCATAATAAGATCACACGAGTGTTTCAAGGCCTAATTACGTAGTTGGCATACACTGCTTTATCTACACATATTATCAACCCTAAATGATGAATGAATGACTGCCATTGCACGGATTGCACCGCCATCGCCATGGCCAACTCGATTGTGTCGGTCGGGGGGGGGGGGGGGGGGGGGGGGGGGGGGGGGGGCGGATAAGACATTTGTTCTAACTTCTAACAAAACAGTCTATTTTTATGGTGTTCATAACGTGCGGTTTTTGAACGCATCATGGAGGGTTTATGATAGGGGTGTAGATAAAGCATTTTTTACAGTTTGAGATATAAAATGAAATCCTATAAGGTAAGTTCGCCTAATAAGGACCAGGTTTTTGTAAATCTTTATAAATCTGATTTAAGAAGTATTTTAAATTAAATAACATATGAAATGTATAAATTGTCTATATTTGAAGTAAAAACATTAAGTAAAAATCATGTATCGAAAGTAGATTAAGGACAATAACTGTTTTTAAAAAGCTTGTATTTGGACCTTATTAGGAATGGGTGTTCTCAATAAGGCTCATTTCTGTTCCGTACATAATTCCGAAACTACAGAATATTTTTTTTTAATTTAATATTTTTTGTTAATTGTTACAATTGTTTTTGTCGTTCCCGATTGATTAATCCAAAAAAATATATGTAGTGCTGGTCCTTAAAAAGTCTACAGAAACTTAAACGCAGAATAATAGATTTGATTATGTCTTTTAATAAAACACAGTTTTGTATTGCATTGATATTTACTAAGTTAAACTATTTTAAGCATAAAACAACATAATTTGAAACATTTTCAGTCATTAGCCCTTGGACCTTATTAAGTCTTTAGAAATGATATGAATAAGATCCGGTCCATATTTGGCGACAAGGAGGTGGTCCTTGTTAGGCACTTCGCCATCCCGGAGTAAACCAATGTAAATTGACAAAAAAAATGTTCTTTCAATAACCTCATCTTCACAATCCACGCCTAAATGTTACTTATTCCTTTTCATGTGTTAATTTCTTGCGAAAACGAAACAGGATTATTTAAATGAATCGAATAACACCAACAAATTATATAAAACGACCCACGCGCCGTGACGTGGACTGCATCCATAGGCATATTGACAGAATGGCGGCGTAAAACCCAAGTAATGCCAATGCACTTCAATGATTGGTTAATGAGGAGCGTCGGCGCGAGACATGATTTCAATTTAGTATCGGGAACGGGATTTTTGAACTAGTGGCTCTTATTAGGAACCGGCTCTTATTAGGCGAACATACCTTAGTAAAAATTTATTCGAGATTTATAAAATGGAAATTATTATATTTTAAAGCTGAGGATATTAAACTATATAATTATTTTGTTACTTCATATGGGGTGAATTTAACCTTTTGAACGCCAAGCATTGTACGGAAAAATCGTGCCCTCAGCGCCAACGCGCGTACCTCGTAAAGTAAACCGGTTATATTTTGGACGTGAAATCACGTCCTGGCGCCGACGTCACGACTTTCCGTGCGCGTGATATGACGGCTTTGGCGGTCAATGGGTTAACCTATATAATTTATATTGTTACTTCAAATGGGATGAATTCAAGTAAAGTTTAACCTTTTGAACGCCAAGAACACTTGAAGGTGTCATGAACAGTCTTGGCCACAGCGCCAAGAACGCCTATAAATGTTATGGCAATGTCCAATAAAGTCAATGTGGCTAATCCCGTCACAGGGCCTATTCCGTCTACGAGCGTATATTTCTTTGATTTTCAATCGGAGGAAAACAAAACCATTTACTTTTGATTGCTAAAACTAAAAGCAATCGCTGCTTTGTCGACGAGATTATCAATATTGTTCGATGTTCAAGAAAAAAACCGCTTGTACGGAATATTAGTATGACGGAATTAGCCACATTGACCTTAACCTTCATACTTTCAAGTAGGGTTTTACAATGGCTCCATGATCTTGGCGTGCGAGTGACGTTTTTGCATATGACGTATGACGTTCAAAGGGTTAATTAATATTGTTAGATATTTGTGTGGAACCCTCTTTACTATCTAGAGAGTATAGAAACGCCTTAAGCGTGACATTGACATTAGCTGTCAAATTTGGCGGTAACACGGGGAGAACTATCACTTTTTGGACGACGAGACGCGACGATACGGCATCGTTTCTCATTGATTAAATCGGAAATTCTTGTAAACGAGCGGATTTCAATCACAAATACGTATCGCAGTTAACAATGTCGACATGCGTAGTAGGTTTTGGCGGCGTGATCAAAAGGGCTGAACTGGACGTACCTATCGAGAACGGTCAATAGTACCTAAAGCCTACGTCTAGCGCCTATCTGCCCTCGAAACATTTTGTCACACATGGTAAAACAATGAACAAGCACCTCAAGGCAGAGGCATCTCCAGATTGGGTACCCTCCATACCTTGGTGCCCTGTTCAAGCACATGGCAAAACAATGAACAAGCGCCTCAAGGTAGAGGCATCTCCAGATTGGGTACCCTCCATACCTTGGTGCCCTGTTCAAGCACATGGCAAAACAATGAACAAGCGCCTCAAGGTAGAGGCATCTCCAGATTGGGTACCCTCCATACCTTGGTACCTTGTTCACACCATGGCAAACTCCTACTCTTACGTAAAACGTAGTAGTAGTATAACACTTTATTGTACAACAAATAAAAATACAATAGGAAGAATACATATTATTTGTACAAAGGCGGACTTATCCCTTAAGGGATCTCTTCCAGTCAACCTTTGAGCAGTTGAGGGAGAATTGGAACTGGTAGACATACCTGGCTGTACAAAACGGCAATAAATAAAATAGTAATACAAGATTGAAAATTCTAAATTCTAACCTAACTATTAGATACATATAAAAACCCATAGACTAAAATAAATACATACATATTCTACGTAAATTTGAACAAGGCACCAAGGTATGGAGGGTAACCAATCTGGAGATGCCTCTGCCTTGAGGCGCTTATTCATTGTTTTACCATGTGTTTGAACAGGGCACCAAGTTATGGAGGGTACCCAATCTGGAGCTGCCTCTGCCTTGAGGCGCTTGTTCATTGTTTTACCATTTGCTTGAACAAGGCACCAAGGTATGGAGGGTACCCAATCTGGTGATGCCTCTACCTTGAGGCGCTTGTTCATTGTTTTACCATGCGCTTGAACAAGGTACCAATAAGGTATCGAGGGTACCCAATCTAGTGATGCCTCTACCTTGAAGGGGTTGTTCATTGTTTTATTATGCGCTTGGAGAACGTGCCAGGGTATCGAGGGTACCCAATATGGTAATGCCTCTACCCTGAGGGAATTGTTCATTATTCTACTACGGTAAAGCTTGATCAAGTATTGGTGGGGTGAAAACATGTGATTTCGTCTATTGCTGGGCAGGCAGTTCAGTGAAGCCTCTGCCAAGGTGTGAAAGTGTTCGCCTGTAAGACCTGTGGCATCGTGATTTCGTGTAGCTCGCGCTATTGTATCGACGTTTCTATCTTCATTTGTAGTGTGATTCCTGTATTCTCAATAAGCGCGAGGAATGATTGAACAACAATGATGATGATTGATGTTTTTGGTTGTTGTTGAAACTTACTGTCTGTTGTTTATGAATGATCAAATGGTTACTGTGAATGATAAGTTCTTGTGTGATAATAATTATGCGTGTGTGCGTCCAGTATCAACTGAAGAGGCGAGAGCTGAGGAAGCTGTCGAGGCCGACGCATCATCAGGTTTGGCCGTGTTAGATATTTGTGTGGAACTCGCTTTACTACCTAGAGAGTATAGAAACGCCTTAAGCGTGACATTGACATTAGCTGTCAAATTTGGCGGCAACACGGGGAGAACTAGAACTATCACTTTTTGGACGACGATACGCTCGATGGACATTGTTTTATATTCTGATTTAGTTATTTAGAGCTAATTCCGTGATTTTATCGTAAAACCTTTGATTATAGAACCCAAGTTTGATCTGGAAGTGTTTCATTTCCAAAAATATAATAATTTTTAATAATCACTTTGAAGAGACAAGGCGCATGCTTTCTATAAGTAATATCTTCGTCGTATAGCCAGAACTTATTGAAAACTAAGGTACTTTCAAGAATAATATAAATAAAGTTTTTCTAAAACGATAAAAATGTATCCGTTGCAATTGTCAAATGAAACAGTTGTAAACAATTAGTTGAAATCTTACACTATCTTCGCAGTGTTGCCATCTTAGCTAGCCGTGGAAGCGTAGCGAGAGAGCTCTGGCAATATCATGCCAACTGCCTGGAAGAATTGAGCGATCTATATTAGCGTGTTTACAACGCCGTCCGGTGGTTGCATGATGAAAAGTCTGTGCAGATTAACCTTTTGAACGCCAAGCATCGGACGAAAAAATCGCGCCCTCAGTGTGAGCGCGTAAGGCAAACCGGTTATATTTTGGACGTGATATCACGTCCTGGCACTGAGGGCACGACTTTCCGTGCACGTGATTTGACAGCTTTGGCGGTCAAAGGGTTAAGTGTAGTCGGACTCTATAGTCCCAGTAGTAGTTGAAAAAAATTAAGTTAGTATCTATATACTAACTTCATTTTTTTCAATTAGATTGGCTTGATTTAGCGATGGGGATAAAACAATGGGGTTATTTACCGAAGAGTTTTGTGGAACTTAATTATGTACGAGGGTTGAACTGAAAATTTCGGGAAACGAAAAGATAATGCATTTAAATAAAAAAATTGTATTTACATTACTTTCTAAAGTATTTTCCTTTATATTTATTGCACTTTTCCATTCTTTCAAATCAGTTTTTATAGCAGTCTTTGAACTCTGAAGTAGGGGACAGCAAAATGGCCATTTTGTAAGCGTCGACTGCTTCTTCCGGCGTTTCAAAACGCTGACCATGCAACTTATTCTAGATTTTAGGGCATGTGAAAAATTGTTGGGACTTAAGTCGGGGCTGTATAGAGGATGGTCCAATAATTCGACTTTTTAGCCGTCCAGATAGTATTTTGTTCTCTGAACTGTGGAAGGGCTGACATTATCGTGGTTTAGGATGATGCGGCGATTAGAGTTACGGTTTCGCAAATCAGCAAAGAAAATCGGTAAACCAATAGGTGTAAACCAATCGGCATTGACCGTTCTTCGATCTTCAAGAGGAATAGTCGCCACGTAACCTGATTTGGACACAAACCGTGCCACCATCTTTTTGACCATACTGCGTGAACGAACAAATTCTGTCGGCTTGGGCTCATCTTCACAGACCCATACTCGAGAATGGCTTTTCGATTAAGGCTCATATCATATGTGCATATGTCCATGGCTCGTCACCTGACAATACTAAAAATGGCATTTGAGCTTCCTCCATTAAGTCTATTCTAAGTTTTGCGCCACCAATTGACAGAAGCCGGTTTCTGGTTGTCTGGCAAAAAGTGCGGTATCCACCGGGAAAATAGCTTTCTCATGCCAAACTCATGTTGTAAAATAATTTGTAATTGAGTCATTCCAATACCTAAAGTCTCCTGAATTTCCCGATATGTCACATGCCGATCTTTCTTTATCAGTTGACGCACACCATCAATGTTTTCATTAGTAATGGCCGATTTTGGTCGACCTCCACGCAAGTCATCCGTGGGAGAAACACGGTCACGATAAAATTCTGAATATCACCTATATATTGTCCTCTTTAAAGGTGCTTCACTACTAATAGCAGCAGTCAATCAATCTCCTCATGGTTCTTTGGTTAATCTACTTTTAAAGTCGTAATTAACCATAGCTCTAAAATTTTCAGCGCACAGTTCCATTTCCAACAGCGACTCAACGACTTAAGGGGCTCCCTGGCGCCAACGACCTTCGATCTGAACTAGGGTTTGCTCCCGGGAAATACCGGAACCGAAAGTACCGGGAATTCCCGGGATTTCGAGTCGTGTAAAGAACTTGGACTGGAAAATAAAAATCCCAGTACTTTCGGGATTTTCGGGAAAAACATTTTATACCTTTTTTGGGTTCATTTATTTTTCGGAGTTCAAATATTTCATCGCGTAATGTTTTAAATAAACGCGGGCCGTCCAACCGGCGGCCGTGGTCACGTTGGTCGCCCGCCAGGCGTCAAGCTACCTGGCGCTGAGGGCAGCTACCGGATCCCGTGCTGCTACGCAAAAATGGCCTTAGAAGACCTTCCCTCGATTTCAAATTTATGAGGATTTACGTTAACAGATTTTGGAAAAAAACATTCAGGGTGCGATTTTTTTTTTTGAAACAACTTTTTTTTGTAGCCATTGGATCCCATTCCTATCCAGGATCAAAAGCTTGTATGGGACCAAAACATTTTTTCCGGCTAGAAGAGCCACAAATCGAGGAATTTTTTCCCATACATTTTGTATCATAATGAAAACTTTTGTTTTTAACGTGCTGTTTTTTATGCCAATCGATTCCATTCCTATCCATTATCAATTGTTTCCTAGGGGCCAACTAACGGTAATGTACTAAAAAACTACAAATTAAAGAATTTTTTTTGCATTCATTTACTATACAGAAAAAGTGAATTTACATTTTTCTATCACGCAGACACAGACGTTTAAGGACCATAATAATGTATGACATCATTATAGTAAAAGCATTCAAAATATTTAAAAAAACAAGGATTCTAAAGCAGTAAATGTATGTAAAATTGTTCTTCAATTTATGGCTTTTTGGTAAGTACATTACCGTAAGTTGATCCTATAGGAGCTATTGATATTGAACAGCAATGGGATCGATTGACATAAAAAATTGCATGTGAAAAATTGAAGTTTTCTTTTTCATACCAAATGTATGGGGAAAGCTTTCCTTGATTTGTGGCTTTTCTAACCAGAATTTTTTTGGTTCCATACAATCTTTTGATCCTGGATAGGAATGGGATCAAAAGGCATAAAAAAAGTTTGTCAAAAATGATCCTTTTCTCGCACCCTGTATGTTTTTTCTGAAATCTGTAAAAGCCAATCTTCATAAATTTTAAATCGAAGGAAGGTCTTCTAAGGCCATTTTCGCGTAGCAGCACGGGACCTGGTAGCTGCCCTCAGCGCCAGGTAGCTTAACGCCTGGCGGGCGACCGCCGTGACCACGGCCGCCGATTGGACGGCCCGCGTTTATTTAAAACATTACGCGATGAAATTTTTACGACCGAAATCAACGTCAGAGGTTTTAGAAGATTTTTCCCGATAGTACCGAAATTACCGGGAAATCCCGGTTCCATTATTGGCTAGTACCGAAAATCCCGGTTCTACGAAACAGTACCGGTACTGCATTCCCTAATCTGAACCCCTTAGTTTTCTAATGAGTTTTATATCTTATCATAGTGTCAGTAACGTCCTTAATCAATATAGTATCCTATATTAACTTCAATGTTCATCGTCATCGAGATTTCAAAGTCGAGCAATTCTAGGCCAAAAAAGTGGTTTTCTGGTCATAACTTTTGTGTTAATTAGTTTAAAATTAAAATCTCTCTTCAGTTTTTAGAGACGTCAAAAACGAACCCTAATATGTAGATTTTGTATATGTAAGAGTCTTCACGGTATTCGAATATCGAAAAACGTGTCTTTTTAGACCATGTTTAAAAAAATCATTAAAAAATAAGTGCTCATTTATTTCAAAATCTGGCTCCACAGAATGGAGATAAAAGATTAAAGAACCGATAGCCGTTTATCTTATAATTCTATCTGTATAGACTAATAAAATTAGGTTTTTTCGAAGAATTAATTTCCCAGCAGACTGGAAATCGTTTTAATACCTGCATGTGGTCCTAAAGGCATGTCATCCGAGTTTGCACCGTTCCAGCAGGTGTGCATAACTTTTGAGCGAATTTTTTGCTCTTCGTCAGTTTTTTTCTTCTAGCTCAAAAACGGTACGTCCGATGGAAAATGTCATACTTTAATATTAAAGAGGGTTAAATTCTGCGTCGAATAAGTATCTTAAACTTCTAATTCGATTGAGTGGTATAGCTGAAATCATAACTTAAAAATCGGGAAAATGTCTAATTTTATTGAAAACTCATAAGTCATAAGTTTGAGTTACATACCTCATATCTTTGCAAATATTGCTCCTGTTGAAAAACCTATAAAATAAAAGTTATAGAGAATAAAATTTCACGTTATATAGACACCTCAGTTTCACATTCAGTCATTTCCAAAGACTAAATTTGGCATGAATTCAAAATCGTTATTTTTCGTAATTTTTTCTAAGTTGCATACTTTCCATAAATACGAGGTGTTAGGCCTACATTTAATGCATCGTTACAACTAAGAACATTTCATTGCAATTCCTAAAACGTACCCAATAAGAAAACTCTTAATACACCGTGTTTTTTAGGATATTATAATTAATTCAATAACCAAACAATTCAATGTAATTTCGCACAGTCCGAGATACAAAGGAAGCATAATATTGTAATTACTTAACACACAGGTGTAGGTTTTTCTTAGATAAATAAAAAAATACATACCGGTGCATCATTTTGTAGTGGGTTCTTAGAGTAAAATAATAATTTAATGTAGGTTTACTTACAAAATCACAAAGACAAAAATGAAATATCTCAGAACTGTAGCTAATTAGGAGATTATGACACTAACGTCATTGAAAAATATACTTTAGATGAGCTCAGGCTTTAGACAAGCTCACCCTTGAAATTAATAGAATTAAAAAAAACACGGTGTATATTTTTTTTCTTAAATACTTTTTAGAAATTTGCACTGAAATCTTCTTCTTCTTGTTCAGATGCATTAAATGTAGGCCTCACACCTCATATTTATGGTAAATATGCAACTTGTAAGAATTTACCAAAAAATAACCATTTTGAATACATACCGAATTTAGGGTTTCAAATGATTGAATTTGAAAATTAAAGTATCCATATAACGTGAAATTGTATTCTCTACAACTTTTATTCTATAAGTTTTTCAACAGGAGTAGTCTGTTTCAAAGATATGTGACATCGAAGTCAAAATATGAGTTTTTCAATTAAATGAGACATTTTCCCTATTTATAACTTTTGATTTTGGCTGTACCGCTGAACCAAATGAGAAGTTTAATATACTCATTCGACGCAGAATTTAACCCTCTTTAATATTAAAATAACATTATTTCCATCGAACGTACCGTTTTTGAGCTACAAGCAAAAAAAAGAAAGATAGCAAAAATTTCGCTAAAAAGTTATGCACACCTCCTGAAACGGTGCGAACTCGGATGACATGCCTTTAGGACCACATGCAGGTATATAAACGATTTCCAGTCTGCTGGGAATTAATTCCTCAAAAAGCTTTTTATTGATCTAATTTTATTGGGCTAGTAGTGCAAATGTAGGAATATCGACTCAAAACTGGTCAAAAATCGGTAAAAAACGTGCGGGCTCCGCACGCTTAAAAAATAATTGAAAAAAGAACATTATTTTTTATGTCTAAGTGGCCAATGTTCTCGGATAATGAAACTATGGAGATTCTAAAAAGATATAATACATGTCACAAATAAGTTTTTAAGTATCAAATTCCCGACATTTTCAGGGCAGCCCTCGTACGAATATTTAATTTATTTAATATTTAAGTACAGTAGCCATCAGATATATCGGAGCGGCCAAGGTGGTCACAAATATCTGAACAACGCCTCTATTGTCAAGGCGACAAAGTACATGTACAGATATTTTTGAGTAGCCTGGCCGCGCAGATATTGATGGCGGCTGTCAGTCACTTTTTGGTGAACATCAAGGGTAAAACATCATGGGAAAACCGGACCTCTTCCTTCTTCCTCCTAGCGTTTATCCCGGCTTGGGGTCCGCTTGACAAACTAATCCCATGAACTGGCGTAGACACTAGTTTTTACGAAAGCGACTGCCATCTGACCTTCCAACCCAGAGGGGAAACTAGGCCTTTTTGGGATTAGGTCCGGTTTAATTACGATGTTTTCCTTCACCGAAAAGCGACTGGTAAATATCAAATGATATTCCGTACATAAGTTCCGAAAAACTCAATGGTACGAGCCGGGGTTTGAACCCGAGACCTCCGGATTGAAAGTCGGACGTCTTACCGCAACTACCGCAAGGCTACCAGCGCTTGTTATGTGTAAACCGGACACAATCTCAACAAGGCCCAGTTATGGGGTAAGTAATGTAACGTATACGAACTTATGCTATATTGCTTAAGAAGTATAAACTCAATTTGTATAATTCTGTAAGGCATAAATTATAGTAAGTATAACGTACGAAATGTATAATATCAAAATGTATAATTGCATAATGTATAATGTGCTTTGCGTTTACTATAATTATAAATTGAAATAATTATGAAATAATATAATAAACAAAACAACTACTTAACATATTCCAAATATTATAAGCGACTACCTACGAGGCAAATTATTCCGAGGGTAAAATTCAAACCTATCAACAAATAAGATACATTCGAAGATTGTTCTTTATTTTATGAAACCGTCCACTGATAATGCGTTTCCAATGACACCGTTGTCTTGTCATTTTCAAGTGTCAGTGCTACGACGAATAACAGCAAATCATTTTGACACAGACCAATCGTACTTTAAGTAATTGTTGTAATTGAAAATAGACTAATATTTTGACGCCTTTTGATTGGTAGTGTAGTGAGCATATCGAGTTGTTTCCCAGTTTCAGGCTGACGGTTTGTTTGAAGCTCGCCGTCCATATTTATTGTCAGTTGCTGAGGAAAACATCGTAAAGAAACCGGACCTAATCCCGATAAGGTCTTGCACCTCTGGGTTGGAAGGTCAGATGGCAGTCGCTTTCGTAAAAAGCTAGTCTAATTAGCCTACGCTAATTCATGGGATTAGGTTGTCAAGCGGACCCCAAACCGAGACAAACGGTAGGAAGATATAAGTGCTATCATAGAGTAACTTATAGAGCAGCACAGCCTAAGAGCTTTTTGAAGCTTAAGTCTATCACGCCATCTAGTTGAGAGTCACTTAAAAATACCCAATATGTAAGAGGAAATATCACCTCATCTAGTAACGAATAGCGTACTAGTAGTACACTAGTCGTTACTAGATGAAACTGATATTTCCTCTTACATTTTGGCTGTCTTTAGGTCGCTCTCAACTAGATGGCGCTAAATACTTGGAGCCTCAAAAAGTTCTTAGACTATGGCCAGGGTGTCCATCTCCACGAAGTGACAGTGAGGGTTGTCAAAATCCTCTTCGTTTATTTGCGGTATGACTATAGATAAGAAAAAATACTTAAGTAGCAGTTTTGTTCTAAAATAACAGTTAGATTGGATAAATTAGGAAATAAATCTGTCATTTATCTATTTTAATGTTAAAATTATTGATGGCTTAGGAAGATTGAGGCAGACGAGGGCAGGTCCAGCAATCAAACTAATTGCATATTTGTCAACCCTAGACAGTCGAAAGGCAAAATTGTATGGAGACGTCATGTGTCACCGTCATGTGTAAGAGCGCTGGTAGCCTTGCGGTAACACTTCCGACTTTCAATCCGGAGGTCTCGGGTTGAAAGTCGGAAACCGGATCTAATCCCAAAAAGGCCTAGTTTCCCCTCTGGGTTGGAAGGTCAGATGGCAGTCGCTTTCGTAAAAACTAGTGTCTTCGCCAATTCATGGGATTGCGTTGTCAAGCGGACCCCAAACTGGGATAAACGCTAGGATGATGATCAGACCTAGGAATCGATGGGGCAAAACTTATTGACAGGTAGGGAGTTCCCATATCGATAAACTTAAGTATCGATATTTGTTCCACATACTAGTGACCACTCCAGGTTTTGTTTGTCAAAATATGATTTTAATAAAAAATATAAATAAAATTAAATATTAAGGGTAACTTATCTTTATCTAATTATATGAAAAGGGTTTGATAAAGATATAATATTAACTATTTCATAGTACGATGGTATTTATTACCTAGAGATAATTTAAAATATGCTTTCTTAGAACATTATACTCGTCTTCAGAACAATACTTACAAATAATACATACAATGCTGGGGGTGATCACTAGTATATGGTAAAAAGCATCGATAATTGAGTTTATCGATATGGGAACTCCTTACTTGTCATAAAATTTTGCCCCATCGATTCCTAGGTCTGATGATGATTCTGTGCTATGGCCGTCTATTATATCTTTAAGTATAAGTGGATACCTCATTGTCGGCGCGTTCGTCATCACTCTGGTACTGTACATCCAACTCTGAGCTATTGACACTATTCTCCCAGTCCTCTGAGTCTACTGATGACGTGTCGAAGTCCATTTCGGCTGTAAAATTAAAATAATTTAGTGAATATGAAAATAACATTGCTACTATTAGATACCCCTTTTCAGAACTCCTTGCTTTCTTCTTGGTACGAGGATCCGGTCGTCCGGTCCGTTAGCGGACACCATGAAATCATACCGGCCATACCATCATTATATAATGTCAGGTGACAAGCAAAACTCAGTAATTAGAAACCCCGCCGCCGGCTGTCTAGCGAGCTGGCAACATGTCTCACCTAGTACGGCGTGGTTGCTGTAGCGAGCTGGCAACATGTCTCACCTAGTACGGCGTGGTTGCTGTAGCGAGCTGGCAACATGTCTCACCTAGTACGGCGTGGTGGCTGTCTAGCGAGCAGGCAACATGTCTCACCCAGTACGGCGTGGTTGCTGTAGCGAGCTGGCAACATGTCTCACCTAGTACGGCGTGGTTGCTGTAGCGAGCTGGCAACATGTCTCACCGAGTACGGCGTGGTGGCTGTCTAGCGAGCTGGCAACATGTCTCACCCAGTACGGCGTGGTTGCTGTAGCGAGCTGGCAACATGTCTCACCTAGTACGGCGTGGTGGCTGTCTAGCGAGCAGGCAACATGTCTCACCCAGTACGGCGTGGTTGCTGTAGCGAGCTGGCAACATGTCTCACCTAGTACGGCGTGGTTGCTGTAGCGAGCTGGCAACATGTCTCACCTAGTACGGCGTGGTGGCTGTCTAGCGAGCAGGCAACATGTCTCACCCAGTACGGCGTGGTTGCTGTAGCGAGCTGGCAACATGTCTCACCTAGTACGGCGTGGTTGCTGTAGCGAGCTGGCAACATGTCTCACCGAGTACGGCGTGGTGGCTGTCTAGCGAGCTGGCAACATGTCTCACCCAGTACGGCGTGGTTGCTGTAACGAGCTGGCAACATGTCTCACCTAGTACGGCGTGGTGGCTGTATAGCGAGCAGGCAACATGTCTCACCGAGTACGGCGTGGTTGCTGTAGCGAGCAGGCAACATGTCTCACCTAGTACGGCGTGGTGGGTGTCTAGAGAGCTGGCAACATGTCTCACCAAGTACGGCGTGGTGGCTGTCTAGCGAGCTGGCAACATGTCTCACCTAGTATGGCGTGGTGGGTATCTAGCGAGCTGGCAACATGTCTCACCTAGTACAGCGTGGTGGGTGTCTAGCGAGCTGGCAACATGTCTCACCTAGTACAGCGTGGTGGGTGTCTAGCGAGCTGGCAACATGTCTCACCCAGTACGGCGTGGTTGCTGTAACGAGCTGGCAACATGTCTCACCTAGTGCGGCGTGGTGGCTGTATAGCGAGCTGGCAACATGTCTCACCTAGTACGGCGTGGTTGCTGTAGCGAGCAGGCAACATGTCTCACCTAGTACGGCGTGGTGGGTGTCTAGAGAGCTGGCAACATGTCTCACCTAGTACGGCGTGGTGGCTGTCTAGCGAGCTGGCAACATGTCTCACCTAGTACGGCGTGGTTGCTGTAGCGAGCTGGCAACATGTCTCACCTAGTACGGCGTGGTGGGTGTCTAGCGAGCTGGCAACATGTCTCACCTAGTACAGCGTGGTGGGTGTCTAGCGAGCTGGCAACATGTCTCACCTAGTACGGCGTGGTGTGTATCTAGCGAGCTGGCAACATGTCTCACCTAGTACAGCGTGGTGGGTGTCTAGCGAGCTGGCAACATGTCTCACCTAGTACGGCGTGGTGGGTATCTAGCGAGCTGGCAACATGTCTCACCTAGTGGGGCGTGGTGGGTATCGAGCTGGCAACATGTCTCACCTAGTACGGCGTGGTTGCTGTAGCGAGCTGGCAACATGTCTAACCTAGTATGGCGTGGTGGCTGTCTAGCGAGCTGGCAACATGTCTCACCTAGTACGGCGTGGTGGCTGTCTAGCGAGCTGGCAACATGTCTCACCTAGTACGGCGTGGTTGCTGTAGCGAGCTGGCAACATGTCTTACCTAGTACGGCGTGATGGGTGTCTAGCGAGCTGGCAACATGTCTCACCTAGTACGGCCTGGTGGCTGTCTAGCGAGCTGGCAACATGTCTCACCTAGTACAACGTGGTTGCTGTAGGGAGCTGGCAACATGTCTCACCTAGTACGGTGTGGTTGCTGTAGCGAGCTGGCAACATGTCTCACCTAGTACGGCGTGGTGGCTGTCTAGCGAGCAGGCAACATGTCTCACCTAGTACGGCGTGGTTGCTGTAGCGAGCTGGCAACATGTCTAACCTAGTATGGCGTGGTGGCTGTCTAGCGAGCTGGCAACATGTCTGACCTAGTACGGCGTGGTTGCTGTAGCGAGCAGGCAACATGTCTCACCTAGTACGGCATGGTTGCTGTAGCAAGCTGGCAACATGTCTCACCTAGTACGGCGTGGTTGCTGTAGCGAGCAGGCAACATGTCTCACCTAGTACGGCATGGTTGCTGTAGCAAGCTGGCAACATGTCTCACCTAGTACGGCGTGGTTGCTGTAGCGAGCTGGCAACATGTCTCACCTAGTACGGCGTGGTTGTCGAGGTGGCGCACGTTGGGCACGGCGGGGAGGCGGAGTGCCGTGCCGTTGATGGCGAGGGACGCCGCGTGGCGCCCCGAGCCCAACGACTCCAGATCGAGCGTGCTCGTAGACGCGTCCATGTATCGGATGAGCGTGTGTTTCTGTAAATAATAAAAATATACAACAAGCTTACTAAATTAAATTAGAATGTAAGTAAGGACAAAGAGGATCAATACATCTATTGTATCCTCTTTGGTAAGGAGTATTGTATGAAAGCAAAGAGAATTAAGTACCTAGAGTGTTCTTTCCATACATGGCTAAATGCGTATATGTAATAAGTTTTAAGCGAGCTTTGTTAAAAGTTATTATTCAAAAGATTACAGCTTAATACGTATTACGATTTAAGTGTGCTTAAAACTTAGTATAAATGAGTTAAACCATACCTCCCATACGACTTATTATTTAACTAGTAGTTCGCCCCGAACTGTGAACTCGCGAATCTTGTGTTTCGGCATACACGTGCAAAAGTAGAAATACCTACTAAAAATACCAAAAATGGGGCCAATGGCGGCCAGCCAACCAACAATTTTTCAAATTTGCCGCGCTTTTGTACTGACAGAAATGGTTTGCCAAGCTATAACATTAATTTGTAAATATAGTCCGGCAAACCAAAAAGCGCAGTAACAGTCAGAGTAACATGCTATACCCATCCCTTTTTTAGTAGTGAGAGTACTAGCATTAGAAAAAGACAGTATGATTCTCCCTGTCTATGCTTGAAGTGAAACAAACTCTGGCCAAACTATATTAGTATGTTTTTTTTCTAAACTAACCATCTTGGTGAAATTAAACGTCCGTATTAAATTCTGTGGTTGATGCTCAAAATTTTACCGCGACGAAATCTGTTCAGATTTATTTTGTCAGTTTTTGTCTCATTTAATTTACATCCACCTCTCACTCTGTTACTTTGACATGTCGTTCTCATCTGTGGACACCTATAGGTTTCGGACACCATCATTAAATCATTTTGCGTCTATGGTAAATATGTTAATGTCAGTTGTCAAAATATTTACACCAAAAGCAAAATATAATTGAAAATATTTTTGAAATCTATTTTATGTTGCTAATTATTATGAAACAGTAAGCAGTTAATAAGTATTTGATAAGAGGGTAAATCAATACCTTTCATTTGATACCAAACTCAACCATACTTACTCGTAAAAGTAGCAAATTAGATGACCAACGTAACAAGACCCCTTTCCAAAACCTTTTTAGGCCTTCTAATTTCAGAACCCCCGTATCAATCCAGCTCATATACGAACTCGCAAATTTTGTTGATCTCTGCTACAACCCTAACAAATTTCATAAAGATCAGAAAAACGTTACTAAAGTTATCGTCGGACAAACTATGTAAATCAAAAAGCCATCCAAATGCCGAGACGTCCCAGTAGCCAGGTGACAGTTGGGTCTGAAGTTGTTTGTAAGAACGAGCTTCGCTTACGCTCCGCTCGTTCGATTAGTAGTTTTGTTATGTATGGAGTTAGCAATCTATCTACTCATTTATCTATGATGAAAGCAATGGATAAATAAATGACAATGTTAAATTGGCAAACCATACAAGTATTTCCATAACTAACTCGCGCTCAGCGCCAGCGAGCGCGCAAGGCAAATCAGTCACATTCCGAACGTGATATCACGTCCTGGCGCTGAGGGCACGACTTTTCGTGTGCGTAATTTGAAATGTTTGACGGTCAAAGGTCAAAGACGCCTCTAGATAGGCTACTTTCCTATGAAGTCAAATAGCTATTATTTATGAAACGTCAAAACGAAATGTTATATGTTAGTTTATACGGGAGACTAATATTGTGACGTCACAATACTATACGATGAATACATCTCCGTTATAAAAGTTTTAACCATTATAAAATCATTTAAAGCGCAAACACATGTTACACCTGGATTTTTCCGTGTATTTTTGAAAATTTGATTTTACGAGATTAATGCAACGATACAATTAAATTTATCTACCGGAAAAAACCCTATTCGAACGCGTAGCAAATAGGATTAATTACGTAGACTGCGATTAATTCTTACGTTGCCATTGCTAGCACAAAATCTGGAATTCTGTTCAATTTGGTTTAGGCTCTTTTGGAATAGGATTCACCTCATTCACTTATTATGAAATGGACTTATTACTACCACAAAAAGCATGTGGAGTCAATTTAAATCGGTTTTATTTATCGTATGGCATAAACATGTTCTCTACTTAAATTTTTAAAATATTAGAGTCTAAGTATGCAATTGCATCCGTCGTAAGATATTTGAGATCCGCTGGTATCCCACTAAACTTGGTGATGGGACATTCAAATATAATGTGGTATATCGTCTGATCTGGATAGCCACACTGGCATTCTGCAGACTCACACCATCCCCATTTGTACCATAGAGATGCGCAGTTCCCAATCGGTATAAAACATATATATATATAAGTGGACCAGGAAACATGACATATAACCATTAACCATGGCAATGAGTGACTGGTAGATAAACTAGATAATCTCATATGCATAGTGAATATATTAAATTCCAATGTTTCCAATTTCTGGTATTTTCCACTAAATAAAAAATTTAATTTACATTAATATATTAAATTAAACGTAATTTAATTACAGCGCCATCTCTTGCCGGCTCAACACAACGGAGAGTAGTGGGGTTTGGAGGTTGAAATGCGTAGAGCATAACTGACTTTAAAGTTGGCTCAAGGCAGGGGGGTCCATCTCCATGAAGTGACAGCTACGGCTTTGGAACGTATCGGATACTTTTTCGGGGTTGTGAAATTCCCCTTCGTTTGTTTCTCAAAGCAAGGATTAACCTATAAATAGAGACCGCATACGCGACACACCCTAAAGGACGGAACATACGCGATACGCACCGCGACTGATTTTAAAACACTTTTCAAGATGGCTGATAGCATACCGTAACTAACCTACATAATTTAGTCGGTTTCATTGTTACCCTCCAAAGAGCGGTGGAGGGTAATAAACGTTTCTATTGTACTTAGGGCCTTTTGGAAGTAAGCAATAATCACAAGGGTGAGTCTATGATAAGGACCAACGATAATAGCGCCTTCTCTGTCATATCTATGGAAAGTGTAATAAGACCATCTCGTTTAATCTTGGTATTATTAATTCCGTGTAGGACTATGGGTGGTATGTCTATGGTTTGTTTGCGGTATGACCATAGATAAGATAAAGTATTTAAGTAGTGGTGTTTTTCTAAAATAACAGTTAGATTGGATAAATTAGGTAATAAATCTGCCATTTATCAATTTTTTATGTTAAAATTATTGATGGATTGGGAAGATTGAGGCAGGTCCAGCAATCAAACTAATCGCGTATTTCTCAACCCTAGACAGTCGAACGTCATGTGTCACCGTTCATCTGTCAAAGTTCTGTCAAACACTGATTTTGTAAGGAAGATGAATTTCTGTATGAAATACTATTATATTATTCTGTGCTCAAGGTTATAAACCTTCAATAACATCAGGTTACAGATGTCGCAAGTAACTTGTTCACCATTACATGTCATGACTCAATGGGGTTGGAAACTGTCAACGGTTTCGCCAGATGGCACCAGCATAGCTTGTACCTTGTCACTAGTATTGTTGTATCGGGGATTTGGCTTAAACTCATACGCAATAATCCTCAAATACTACATGACATTGTTTAGATGATTGTAAGACAAAAAGCAAGTATCTCATGGAGCTGAAACACCCGTATCACCGTAAGGGATAGAACACACACAACGCGACTAATTTGGAAACGCATTTCAAGATGGCTGATAGCATACTGTAGCTAGCCTACATAATTTAGTCGGTTTCATTGTTACCCTTCAAAGAGCGGTGGAGGGTGATAAACGTTTCTATTGTACTTAGGCCCTTATGGAAGTAAGCAATAATCACAAGGGTGAGTCTATGATAAGGACTAACGATGATAGCGCCTTCTCTGTCATATCTATGGAAAGTATAATAAGACTATCCCGTTCAATCTTGGTATTATTAGTTCCGTGTCAGATCTAAGGGTGCTATATCTATGTTGTAAGATAATAATTTAATTAAGCACCTATTACTTATGTAAACTTAGTCATAGGTTAGCATGTATTGTGTGACACTGACATTAACTTTATTTTCATAAATTTTTGACCCGATTGTAGTTCTTAAGGTAGGGTATCAGTATTTTAAGGTAGGGCATTGCCCCCTAATGCTGCCCTCCCCTCTCCCCCCCCCCCCCTAGCCGCGCGGGTTCGAATCCCGTGATGTTCCAGAGTATTTCACAGTTCATTTTTTCATTGTAATGGACATCTGTTTCCAATATGTGGTATTTTACGGATGAAACTTACCGGATGATCAACCTCACAGATGGGGTTATTTCTCATGTCAATCATTTCTAACATTTGGAGAGTGTTTACTTCGAAATTCTCAGGGAAACTGAATATCTAGAATAGACACATTTTATTAGTACATTACAACAGAGACCATGAAAAAGGGATTATTGGCCCAAGCAGGTACTGACAACTGACTTTGAAAATCAAGACCAGCTCAGAAATTCACAGTAATAAGGTCCCGACTGCTAAACTTGCTATGTTCTACAATAGAATATATGATTAGTTTTTATTTTCATTACACAATAGGCCACTCTGTGGTCAAATGAGCCCACAGACACTTACCAATAAGAGTCATCTCAGTCCGCGGGCTCAATCGAATACCCTACCGCTTAGGTGGCTCTGAACTACACTCGGCGTCAAAAAAATCGCACCTCGTAAAAATTTTGTTTCAAGCAAATATAGTTCCTATTTCAGACACTGTCCCTATCAATATTGGTATCATTTGAAAGCACAATTAATATCCTTTAAGAAGATAGGGTGTCATTTTCCTTAATAAAAATCATCGCAAATCGTCGGCGTTTCGTAAAAAAACGGCCGAGTTTCGCTTTTAATGGGTCCCTCGTTGTGCCACCCTGGACAGGAATAAAAGGGGGGGTAAAAGTGAGTTATGGGTCATTCGCTATCCAGACGTCACTAAGGTCACTACGGAACAGCCACAGCAGAATAAAACCCTCGAAAATGGATACAACGCCAGAAGAAGCAGCTCAAGTGGTGGCACTGCTGCTAACAGGACTACGCCAATATCAAGTTGCTGAACGTCTGAACATAAGCCGTTTCCGAGTGCGACGAGTCTTGCTGCGGTTCCTGGAAACTGGTGGTTACATCAGGAGGCCTGGATCTGTAAAAAAAAGGCTGCACTTCCGCTAGGGACGACCGGTACATTGTATCGTCCTCTCTGCGGAACCGTTTCTTGAACGCTACTGAGCTGCAGCTGCTGCTTCGAGCAGCTCGTAGAACAGCAGTGAGCGTCTCCACGATTAGAAGAAGGCTGCGAGAGAAGAGGATGCTGCCCCGTAGAGCTGCAACGGGCCCCCAATTAAAGGCAGGACGTCGATTTGCCAGGAGGAAATTTTCCCGAGGACACCGAAATTAGACGTTTGATCAATGGAGGAATGTCCTCTTTTCTGATGAGACGAGGGTGTGCCTTTACACCAACGACAGGCGCAGGAGGGTGTGCCTTTACACCAACGACAGGCGCAGGAGGGTGTACAGGAGGCAGGGAGAGCGGTTCACGCAAGCATGTACCGAAGAATCTGTCAGCTACGGTGGCGGCTCTTGCATGTTTTGGGGCGGCATTTCGATCGACGAGAAAACTGATCTCGTGTGCGTTTCCCGAACTGGAGGTGGTCGAGGCCAGGGATCGACTGCTCGCCGATATATAACGGAGATCTTGGAGGAACATGTGGTCCCATATGCGGATTTTGTTGGACCTGACTTCCAATTTATGCATGACAACGCCCGCTGCCACACTGCATTGATCGTGAGGGATGAGTGTTGGGATCAACGTAATGGAGTGGCCAGCAAGGAGCCCTGACCTGAACCCAATAGAGCATCTCTGGGATCAGCTGAAACGACGTGTTCGGTCTCGTGATCCTGCTCCTGCCACTGTCGGCGAGCTTCAAGACGCCGTCATTGAGGAGTGGAACAACATTCCTCAACAATTTAATTTATGCTATTTAATTTTAAATTACTGTTTAAGTGTATATACCAAATAAAAATTTCTTTATCTTTAACAACACATCGTGACACTCATTAGATCCATGAGTGATCGCATGGAAGCTACACGGAGAGCAAGAGGAGGCAACACTAGGTTTTAAGTTTAGTTTTAAGGTTATTTTTTTCTGTATTTGTTGATTTTGTTGTGTTATTAATCTTTGTAATTTTAACTTGAATACACGTCGATTTCTTTTTCATGAAAAAAATCTTTTTTTTTGTAGGGTAGGTCGTAAATTTTACGACATTTTCCAATAAAGGGAAAGATGAATTATATAAGGTTTAAAACAGCATGAACGAAAAAACGTAAGATGTGCGATTTTTTTGACGCTGAGTGTAGATGGCGCTAAATACTCGGAGCCTCAAAAAGTTCTTAGGCTATGGCCGTCTACTATATATTTAAGTCTATGTTATTATTAAGAAGAATAATTGGTAGTAATGTCAAGTAGAGAGTAATGTTACAAAGTTAAATTAAATGTCAATATCATTTAAAAATTGTTGCACACTATAATAACAATTTTTAATTAATAACAATTTCATTTCTTTCTTTAATTTTTCAAGACTTAGTTTTTTAATAGTATCAGGAATCTTGTTGTATATTTGTGGTGCCATTCCCAATAAACTTTTCCGTACTAAGGCTGTATTACACTCTTTGTTGCGCAGTAAATTTTCATATTGAGATCTCACAGGGAGTCTTCGTGTGTCAGCTATTTTCTTGTAAAAATTGGGATTACATTTAACAAAAACAGCCATTTCTAAAATATATACACTCGGTACAGTCAGTATATTTAAAGATCTAAAGTACGAAATGCAACAATCCCTACTTCTTAAACCACACATATTTCTTATACACCTCCTTTGTACCATAAACGCTGTATTCTTATCAGTGGAGTTGCCCCAGGAGACAATTCCATATCGTAATTTTGAGGCGACGAGACCATGGTAGGCTACAAGTAAAGATTCCTTGCTTAATATTTTAGAAAGCTTATATAAGACAAATGCTGCTTTACTTAGTTGTATACAAATGTCATGTACATGATATTTCCATGTAAGTTGACTATCAACAGTTAAACCAGTTAGTGTTAGTTGTGCATATCTTTTTGTATTTTACTAATGTTTTAATGTTATACTTGTTTATGTGCAATAAAGTGATACATACATACATACATACATACATAAACCTAAGAATTTAGTAACTTCCACTGTTTCAAGTATATTCCCTTCATAACTAATTTGGATGTCTTCTGGGTAAATTCGTTGATAAAAATGCATCAAATTGGTTTTTGTCAAGTTGATTAAAAGCTTATATTCTTTATTTATCTTTTTTCTTATGTTAGGCCTTTTTACAATATATAAAAGTAAAATAATATACATCATACAACAGATTATTATTATTAAGCCACATAATTTTATCGTTAATTACAACATTAATGTCAGTTCCATAATTATTCATGTCATTCGATTTTATAATAGTCGTACTATCGTCTGCAAACAAAATCATAGGATGGTCTATTTTATTTTTTGTTGATTTAAGCTTTATTTGATTCCACACATACATATTTTTCTTTTCTTTTTTTTTACACTAATTATTTAAGATTATGAATTGTCCTGTGTGGACCCCCTTCGGGTAAAAGCCTCCTCCAAGGTGTTCCATTTCGTTCTATCTTTAGCAATCTGTAGCCAATCTCTTCCTGCAACTGTTGCTATTTCATGGATGGATGGTCTATAGCTGTAGGTAAATTGTTCTCTAAAATCTTACCTGATTATAATTGAGTTGTAAAAACATGAGGTCACCGCACTGCAGTAGCGACATAGGGATTTCACTGAGGCAGTTGTACCGCAGATTGCAATGCACTAGGGCTTCTAGGCCTCCCAGTGAGTTCGGCAGTCTCTCAATCTCGTTGCGCTCCAGGGATAGCCATCTGGAACATATTTTTTTTAACATTGGTGTAACAAATTTGTGTTATCTAATATCCAATGAAATCGATTTCATATGCAGGCAAAACAGTTCTCTTTTGTTTGTATGTATGGTTCCTCTATTGTACAGAATAGCTCAAAACACAATATATATGGTGCAGAAAAGCCAGTATGAATGCAAACCTACCCCCTTAACAAATCCAAATCTTACTGGTCAGGATCCTGAGCCTAACCTAACATATGTAGTATAAGTTTTTTTTAATTTGGTATAGAAAATAAAAAAAATAGAACCTAATTCCATATAGAAGCTACGGAAAAGGCAACTACAAAGTATATTGTGAAGAACAGTGTTTTCTTTGGTTATAATTTTAAAAAAGATCATTTAAACTATAAGAGCCTAAATCAAACAAACATGGAAATAAATGGAAAGAAATATTTGAAATTATGATTATAAGATATTTATTCAATTTAATAATATTCAATTTATAAGATATCTATTTCAATTTTCAATATTTACTTCACTTAAACTTTTTTCAAACTTAAACTAGCTGAACATTAAATTATTATCAACTAAATTATACTTACAAAATTATCTGCTCTCAATCACATTGTATATTACAGAACTCAAGCTTGGTGTATATTTAAAAAAATTGTTTGTAATTGGAGCATAACATCTCATTATTGAATAATTTGTCATCATCAAATTGGTTTCCGACAGAAGTTCAATGTCAAGTACATACCTAAGATACGTTAAAAATACTCACCTCAGTTTTGACAGTTTGGTCATTTCTTCTGGTATAGTTTTGAGCTGATTCCCTCGCGCCCCGAAAGTATCTAACTTACTCAGGTTCCCAATCTCCTTTGGTATCTCTCGGAGCCCTATCCTGTTGCACCACAATGCCTCAAGGTTCTCGAGTTCACCAATCTCAGGTATCAGCACTTGTAAAGGATTGTAACTCAAATTTAAATTCACGAGGTTTTTCAAGTTGCCTATCTCCGGCGGCAAGGAACTTATGTTGTTATAGTCAAGCGTTAGCGTCGTTAAATTTAATAGTTGAGTTAATTCCACTGGTATTGTTGTTATTTTGTTTTTATGTAAGTAAAGGTTTTCCACTTCGTAACAGGAATACAAAAGGCTGGGGATTTCTCTGATATCGTACGCATCGAGGCTCAGTCTTGATTTTTTTTTCACAACTGTTAATTCTATTATGGCCAATATGTGATTATCACGAATAAATTTTAATACAGAACTCATTCTTGAATAGTTAGTTAGTTATATTGCTTGAATAATTTTGGGTATATTTCAAAAAACTATTGCGTTCGAATTAGTTGTGAAAAGAAAATGACAGCAAGTAACAGGGTTGCCAACCTTAGATTTTTTTTTCTCGTACATGCACGGCTAAAAATCTTAGTACTGGAGCCGGCAGAACTGGTAATTTATCACTTTTCTTACCGGCTGGCTTCCATATAGGATTGTAGAGCCCGTCTCGGAGATCACGAAAACATAAGTCTTAAAGGTCTTAAATGGGCGCTAGTATGTATGGCGTCAAGTTGAAAATACGAAAAAATGGCCTTAATTTATCAACAAGCTTACCGCTTTAAATTTTGACACACGATAAAGCCCATCTCAAATAACCTACATACCAAATTTAAGACCATTCCGGTGGGCGCACTAGATTTTAAAGACCATTTTAAGAAATAATCGATTCCATACAAAAAATAGCATAGAGCTTTAAATTCGGTTCAAAAAATAATTTAAATGGTTTAACATAACGACATATTTATATTTAAGGGTCTCATAGTTAGATATGCCGTAAAAGTATACTACATAAGTCTAAAAAATTGAAAAATCGTCATAGCAGTACTTACGTCAGGGTGTTTTGTCCTTAAGTCAGGGTGTTTTGAATAACAAAATTCATTTTTCATTTTTAACTTAATGGTACAAATCTCGATTCAGAAAATCGGACGTAATGCTTATAGGCCTTTTCTAACGACTTCACTCATAACCCTAAACAAACAAGCGTCAAGTTAGGTGCTCCTAAAATAGCACAATAAGTCTAAAAATTAGAAAATTTGTCATGGCAGTAATTAAGTCAAGGGGTTTTAAATTACTAAATTTTTTATCATTTTCAACTTAATAGAACAAATCATGATTCAGAAAAGCGGGCGTCATGCTTATAGGCATTTTCTAACAGTCATTCTTGACCCTAAACTAAACAGCAGCACCATTGATGGCGCGAGTTATCCGGAGTTCTTTGCGACAAAAAAATGCCGATTCCTATTAAGGGGCTACTTTGAAAAATTATAGGTTTTTCAAACGCTGTATTGACTAAACGGGAAAAGGGACTGAATTTATTTTCGAATACATATTACTAGACTATATACTCTTGTTTATGGCACAAGCCGAAACACGATTGCTGAAAGTTGCCTCGATAGAAAAAAAATCCGAAGTTGGGTCCTTTTTCCCCTTATTTTTCTTGGCTTACTTAAACTATAAGAGATTAAGCAATATAACTAAGTAAAAAATATGGTATTCTGGTTTATCTAAAAAGCCACAGAAACAAAATTAGACAAAACTTTATAGATTCGCTTATTTATCGTAGTTTGGTCAAAAAGTCTGATCCTTAAGAGCGCTGTATCTCTTTCTTTCGTGCACGGGAGCCATAAACGTGTCTCTAACGGATGGGCGTGGCTTGTCCGAATCGAAGAACGGCCTTAAGGGAAAAGTCTACAAAGCAGCAGTGCGTTCGGCCATGATTAGGGCATGAATACCGGAATTCCGGAATCTCGAAATACCGGAATCTCGGACCGATTTCGTATCGAACAGGCCCAATATCGAAATACCGGAATCTCGGTATTGGAAATTTTTCGTATATTTGTATGTAAAATTTATCAAATTAATAGGTAAAACTCCAAATTTGCAGATAGTTAGCTTAATATCAGTAATATTTAGCCTGTAAACTTCATTATTTATCTTCTTTTATCTTCGTTTGTTCAGTTTAAGTTTCGCTTATTGGTTGCATAGGGACATTTGCATTGATACAAAATCAGCAATAATTTTCTTATATTGAAGTAATCGATCGAAGGTTGAAGTCGCAAGATTCGAATAGTTTGCTGGATTATGTAATAAAATAACAGATTCACCGATATCTGTTTAGTTTAGATGAAAGACGTACTTCTTCTGAAAATTTTAATTTACTGATTTTGTTGAATGACTGGATAGATAGTCTCTTAGTAGCTACAATCAAGCAAAAATCGATCTCCTAAGTTTTAAATTATGGCAATAAAGAAATACAATCTTAAAGTAGTTTATGTTCTTAGACAAAGAAATACAAGTCTTACAATACGCTCAGTGGGTGCATTGATAATATGGCCACTATAGTTGGACTAAACGTAAATATAACATTTAGATAATTATAACGTAATTGTAGATCTACATATAATGCTATGTAGATCTAGAATTACGTTATAATTATTTTGCGTACGTTATAAACATTGAATATGCGTGATGCTATTTATTGCCTTATACGAAACAATCACATGTAAGACTATAATATAGGTATGATACGAAATTATGTAAAACGTTATTCACTCAGTTTCTGGACCAAAAATATAAAACCACAAAATCTACAAACTTGTCGTCTGATTATGTTAACGAATTGCATACATATGGTTGACTGGAAAGCTTTATTGAGTTTTAACTGCTTTTAGCCTTTAAATAACTTTTTTAATGGTCATCTCCAATACCGGTCTTAATACCGGAATTCCGGTATTGAGGTAGCCCTAATACAGGACTCAGCGCCGGCCCGAGCCCTCGATCAGGGTAGAGCGAAATCGGGTTTTGGCGCCCCTCGTCGAAGCTTTTTACCCAAAAGCGTTAGAGAAATAGGGTTAGGTCATAAATGAACGATTAAGGGACTACCCCAACTTAAGTATTTTTTGATGTATGTTATAACCAATTTTCAACAAGTTTAAAAAAAAATATGATTTGGCATTTAATCTAGTTAAAATAAGCTATTCCAAACCCTGTTAGAACCGTACAGCATTTTTTATAAGAATTTTTGTGCCAAAATATGCCAATTCGCCCAGAAGATGAACAAAGTGCCCTGAACGGTTTGATTCAAAAGATGAACCAGTACAAAAGCAAAATCAAGTACCCAAAAATTAATGATTTGATGCCAATAAATGATCAGTGGCCTCCTAAGGCCTATACAAGCAAAATTAGGAAATTTGATTGATTTAGCTTTGTGCAATAATTGAAGTGGTATCCTGCCTTGCTGCCGAAAATTGTATTGCCGAATTTCACTTGTCAACCAACTTTTCGCAGATGTTTCATTTGGCCGAATAACTTTTACCAAATAATTATCCCGCAACCATTTCATTTCCCAACCCCATAGTTGGGAAATGGAAATTACTTACTAGGTTGGGTTAGGTTAGGTTGGATTATGTAAAGTTGGGAAATGAAATTCGGCCAAAATGAAACTTCTCCGCAAAGTTGGTTGACAAGTGAAATTCGGCAATACTATTTTCGTCAAAAATGCAGAGCACCAATTGAAGTAAACAAAGGTAAATCAAGTGTTTTAATTTAAAATGGTTTCATCTTTTTCAAATTTAATAAACACTATAATTAGGACCATAGGCCTTCAAAAATAGTATTAGCAGTGGCGGTGGGTCAAAATTTTTCTTAGGCAGCCGGAGTTTATTTTGGTTTAAAATTTCTTCATGAGCTGTAGGAAAACTGGTCAGGTGCATGAAAATTAGGCAAGCAGCCGGGAATCATGTTCTATGGACGCGCCGCCACTGATACGTAGAAGATTCCTCTAAAAATGTTCAGTTTTGAATTTGCTACCTAAAACATGAAGAGATAAATTTAGTTAGTTCAAGTTTTGAGCATGATATTCATGAAATGAAGTAATAAAATTCATCCAAACTGCATGTTTTGGAATGCAGCCTAAAAGATAAACTAGTAAATTCTCGTAGTTCAAGTTTTAAGTATAGTTATAGTTCTGTTAGGTGAACAGTCCCGTTTCCATATTAAAGTAATCCCCATGATAATAGAGTGACTTAAAAATAAGTTTTGTTCATGTTTTAGTCATAAAATCAAGTAACAAAAAGCAATTTAAAACATAAATGGTGTGTTTTTTATGAGAGTAAGAATTTGAGAAAACTAACCCAGGCCCAAAAGTTGAACGCCATTAATCCATTGCAAGAATCACAAAATATTGGAACCATGACTTGAACAGTGAATATTTCATAACATAAGTTAAAATATGCTATTCAAAGTCATGTAAGTTTCATCATTAAAGTTTATAAATTTATACGCAATTATATCTTTAAATTTTGAACCATTCTTAATAAGATTTCCATACAAAGGGCGATTTTGGCGAGAGGTATAGATTTGGAGAGCTCTCACGACCTCATACTTGGATTTATTATTTTAGAAGTTTAAAGTCAGTATCGGGAAAGTAATGCAGTTTTAATAAAAAAAAATATACAATATTAAGGCCGAATGTTCATCTTCTAGGGGTGGTTAAGCTTTATATTTGTTTTGCCTTCTTTACATTTTCGGCCCCTTATAAAGCTGTAATTTTCCGCCTTTCGAGATCAAAAACAGCGATTTAAAAAAAAGATAATAAAGTTTTTCGGCGCCTTTATCAGGTTTCATTTCGCGCCTTTCAAGATTAAAAGCAGTGATTTAAAAAAATAGTCCTAAAATTCCCAATTGCTTGAGAAAATTACAAAGAACGTTACGTTTTCAGCGCCTATATATCAGCCTCTATTTCGCGCCTTTCAAGATCAAAAGCAATGATTTAAAAAATAAATAATAGAATGCAATCCTGATAAACCAAATCGCTTAGAAAAATATAAAGTACCTACGTATCTTTTCGGCGCCTTTATTTCGCGCCCTTCAATATTAAAAGTAGCGAGTCACGTCTGATAAAACAAGTTGAAATAATAAAAATACCAAAAATTATATACCAAAAGGTAAAGGTACCACCCGCCGTCGCACCACTCCACTCCAAACGTACATATTTTGCGCCCGCGCCACACTCGCTTTAAAACTTTTTTTTCTTTTGCCATTTTGGCGCCCCCTTGCCATCCGGCGCCTAGAGCGCCCGCTCCACTCGCTCTACCCTCGGACCGGCCCTGATACCGGAATACCGGTATTGAACATTTTCCGATATTTGCATGCCCTAGCCATGATGTACGGGTCTGAATGCTGGCCACTAAAAAAGACTCAAGAAAACAAACTACACGCCGCTGAGATGAGAATGCTCAGATGGGCTGGAGGAGTGACAATGCTGGATCGCGTCAAAAAAATTCCACATACGAGGCAGCTACAGGTAGTGCTAGCGGTATGTAGCATTTTACCGAAATTCGGTAAAATGCTGCAAATAGTGTTAAAAGTATGAAAATCGGAATGATTGATTTTTAGGCCACATGGATCAATTTGACCCGTAGCAGTAAAAAAAGTTAAAAAACTGAGAGGAGTTATGACGTCGTCTTTTTTTTGTATGTATATATCACATCATTACATTTTAATCACTTTTTTTAAATTATAATAAAATTCATTTTCGAAACATACCAAGTTTGGACTCCTCCAGGTACGATACCGTTGAATCATTTTTAGTAAAATATACCTCAAATGATACTTAATATCCTCAAATATAACCCCAAGAAAGCAATATCGAAAATAATTACAGTTAGTTTTTTTTTTTAATTTTTATTAATTACTCAATGCGGTTATAATATCATTTGGGTAAAATAATTCTCGGAGCATTGAAATTTGTTTTACATATTCCTTGAGTAATAATAGGCTTTAAGTCAAAAGAGTCCTGATGGGTGGGGGGTGACTCAGTTTTTCGGCCGCCGAGTGAGCAGGAAAGGGAAACAGGCAGGGAGTGGGGGCGGGGTCCATGCTCAAGACAAATTTTGAATCAAAAGCAAAGCAATAGCAGAAGACTTCGTTATTATTGCACAAACAACAGTGTTTTGTGCTTTTTTATGAATATTTAATTGATATATTGATAGATAAAACTTTGTTAAAATTAAAAATTAAAAAAAAAAACTAAATGAAAATAATTTCAAAAAAGCTTCCTTGTGGTTACATTTGAGGATATTAAGTATCATTTGAGGTATATTTTACAAAAAAAAAATTCGACGGTATCGTATCTGCAGGAGCCCAAACTTGGTATGTTTCGAAAATGAATTTTATTATAATTTAAAACAAGTGACGAAAATGTAATAATGTGATATATTTTTAGAATCAGCTCAAAAAGTCCTTTCATTTGATACCACATACGGTAGATTTCAGAAAAAATTTTTTCCCCATACAAAAAAAAGATGACGTCATAAC
This sequence comes from Pammene fasciana, assembly GCA_911728535.1. Taxonomy (NCBI): domain Eukaryota; kingdom Metazoa; phylum Arthropoda; class Insecta; order Lepidoptera; family Tortricidae; genus Pammene; species Pammene fasciana. The sequence goes on from OU452283.1 coordinate 9,502,083, forward strand.
TCCTCTCGGTTTTTTTTTACTGCTATGGGTCAAATTGATTCATAAATGGCCTAAAAACCAATCGTTCCAATTTTCATGCTTTTAACACCATTTGCAGCGTTTTTAGGCGTACCGCTAGGACTAAGGGTCAGACCGATTCAGGAGAAACTCACAGAAAACAGACTCAGATGATACGACCATCTCATGCGGCGACCAGCGGACCACATGACCAGACAAATCCTAGAGATGAGTACGCCGACCAGAGGACGCGGCAGACCCAAACAATGGATCATGGATGGGGTGTATAAACAGCGACATGAAGAAAGCCCAAATATCTACGCAGACAACCCAGGACAGAATCTCCTGGCGACGCCATAGTTGGAGAGCCGACTCCAAGTAGATGGGATAAAGGCTAGGTCAAGAAGAAGAAGACTCATAACCCTAAACAGACAAGCGTCAAGTTAGGTGCACCTAGAATATGTGGCTGTCTGAAAAAAAAAAAGAAATTTAACTATTCATCCTAACCCTCAAAATTTGGAGACGCTGTCGAGCCGACCTCAAATAACTTATATACCAAATTTAAGACCATTCCAGTGGGCGCACTAGATTTGAAGACCAATTGAATATATGAAAAAATTGCGTTAATTTATCAACGAGTTTACTGCTCCAAATCTTGACACGATAAAGCCGAAATGAAGTATACAGTATACTGCATACTAAATAGAAAACCATTCCGGTGGGCGCGTATGATTTTAAGACTATTCTAAGAAATAATCGATTCCATAAGAAAAATAGCAACTCAATTTAAATACTGTTATAAAACTCTTTAATTGGTTTAACATTAACTGCATATTCAAATTTAAGTGTTGCATAGTTTGATATACCATAAAAGTATACTACAATAAAGTAGATATTAATTCATTATAGTTTAAGTTACTGGAATCTTAAATCACTAAAAGTGTTTTTCATTTTTAATTTAATGGCACAAAACATGATTCAGAAAACCGGATAATGCTTATTCATAGACGTTTTCTACCTGTCGCTTATAATCGACAGTAGCTAAGCGTCAAGTTAGTTAGGTGCACTGAGATTATGTAGCTGTGTGAAAAAATTACTCTATTTTTTTATCCAATAGCTCCAAGTTTTGACACATGATTTGTGGCACTTCAAATAACCTACATACCTAAGGGTCACCACATACCTAGCGGTTTTCCTCGCGGAATTAGCGGAAGTAGCGGAAATTTGTCTATGGTAGCGGAAATTTGTCTATGGTAGCAGATTTTTTGTATGGAAGCCATAGACAAATTTCCGCTACCATAGACAAATTAAGCATTTTGTCTACGAATTTCCGCTACTTCCGCTAATTCCGCGAGGAAAACCGCTAGGTATGTGGTGACACTGGTGACCCTAATAGTACTGGAGCCGGCAGAACTGTTAATTTATCAGTTTTCTTTACGCTTGGCTTCCATATAGGGTTGTAGAGCCCGTCTCGGAGATCACGAAAATATAAGTCTTAAAGGTCTTAATAGTGCTGGAGCCCCGCATACAAGAAATGTATCAAAAAAATTACCGTTTTTCTTCCATATAGCGTTGTAGAGCCCGTCTCGGAGATCACGAAAACATAAGTCTTAAAGGTCTTAAATGGCCACAAGTAGGTATGGCGTCAAGTTGAAAATACAATTTTTTGGCCTAAATTTATCAACGAGCCGGACGCTCCAAATTTTGACACATGATTTAGCCCACATCAAGTAGCCTACATACCAATTTTAAGACCATTCTGGTGGGCGCATAAGATTTTAAGACCAGTTGAAGTTACAATTTTTTGGCCTAAATTTATCAACGAGCCGGACGCTTCAAATTTTGACAGTAGTTAAAGGACCCAGTCAACAAACCAAATCCCAATTTTAAGACCATTCTGGTGGGCGCATAAGATTTTAAGACCATTTTAAGAAATAGTCGATTTCATAGAAAAGATATCAAATTATTGTAAATTCGCTTTAAAAAACAATTTAATGTCACAAACACAACTGCATATTCATATTTAAGTGTCTTGTAACTAAAAATGCCGTAAAAGTATACCGCAATAACTCAGAAACTGGAGAAATTCGTCTTAGCAGTACTTTAGTCACGGAGGTCTTAAATCACGAAAAATATTGTTCATTTTAAACTTAATGGCACAAAATATGATTTAAAAAGCCAGACGTAATGCCTATAGGCATTTTCTACCAGTCGCTCATAACTTTAAACTGATAAGCGTCAAGTTAGATTCATTGACAATATATTACTGACAGTAAAAAATACATAAATTTATATTAAATTCTGCCGTTCCAAATGTTGATTAACGGTTTAGCCCATTTCAAATAACCTACATACCCATTTTAAGACCAATCCGGTAGGCGCATAAGATTTTAAGACCAGTTGAAATTGCAATTTTTCGGCCTAAATTTATCAACGAGCCGGACGCTCCTAATTTTTACAGTTGTTAAAGAACCCATTCAACAAACCGAATCCCAATTTTAAGACTATTCTGGTGGGCGCATAAGATTTTAAGACCATTTTAAGAAATAGACGATTTTATAGAAAAAGTAGCAAATATTGTAAATTCGCTTTAAACATTATTAGGGTTATGAGTGACTGTTAGAAAACGCCTATAAGCATTACGTCCGATTTTCTGAATCGAGATTTATACCATTAAGTTAAAAATGAAAAATGAATTTTGTGATTCAAAACACCCTGACTTAAGTACAAAATACCCTGACTTAAGTACTGCTATGACGAATTTTCCAATTTTTAGACTTATGTAGTATACTTTTACGGCATATCTAACTATGAGACCCTTGAATATGAATATGCCGTTATGTTAAGCCATTTAAATGAATTTTTGAACCGAATTTAAAGCTATTTGCTATTTTTCGTATGGAATCGATCACTTCTTAAAATGGTCTTAAAATCTAATGCGCCTAGTAATAATTTTATGAGCCATTAAGTTTAAAATGAATAATAATTTTAGTGATTCAAGACCCCCGTGACTAAAGTACTGCTATGACGAATTTCTCCAGTTTTCAACTTATTGCGGTATACTTTTACGGCATTTTAGTTACGAGACACTTAAATATTAATATGCAGTTGTGTTTGTGCCAGTTGAATAATGTTTAAAGCGAATTTACAATATTTGCTACTTTTTCCATGAAATCGTCTATTTCTTAAAATGGTGTTAAAATCTTATGCGCCCACCAGAATAGTCTTAAAATTGGGATTCGGTTTGTTGAATGGGTCCTTTAACAACTGTAAAAATTAGGAGCGTCCGGCTCGTTGATAAATTTAGGCCGAAAAATTGCAATTTCAACTGGTCTTAAAATCTTATGTGCCTACCGGATTGGTCTTAAAATGGGTATGTAGGTTATTTGAAATGGGCTAAACCGTTAATCAACATTTGGAATGTAGAATTTAAAATAAATTTATGTATTTTATACTGTCAGTAATATATTGTCAGTGCATCTTACTTGACGCTTATCAGTTTAAAGTTATGAGCGACTGGTAGAAAATGCCTATAGGCATTACGTCTGGCTTTTTGAATCATATTTTGTGCCATTAAGTTTAAAATGAACAATATTTTTTCGTGATTTAAGACCTCCGTGACTAAAGTACTGCTAAGACGAATTTCTCCAGTTTCTGAGTTATTGCGGTATACTTTTACGGCATTTTTAGTTACAAGACACTTAAATATGAATATGCAGTTGTGTTTGTGACATTAAATTGATTTTTAAAGCGAATTTACAATAATTTGATATCTTTTCTATGAAATCGACTATTTCTTAAAATGGTCTTAAAATCTTATGCGTCCACCAGAATAGTCTTAAAATTGGGATTTGGTTTGTTGACTGGGTCCTTTAACTACTGTCAAAATTTGAAGCGTCCGGCTCGTTGATAAATTTAGGCCAAAAAATTGTAACTTCAACTGGTCTTAAAATCTTATGCGCCCACCAGAATGGTCTTAAAATTGGTATGTAGGCTACTTGATGTGGGCTAAATCATGTGTCAAAATTTGGAGCGTCCGGCTCGTTGATAAATTTAGGCCAAAAAATTGTATTTTCAACTTGACGCCATACCTACTTGTGGCCATTTAAGACCTTTAAGACTCATGTTTTCGTGATCTCCGAGACGGGCTCTACAACGCTATATGGAAGAAAAACGGTAATTTTTTTGATAAATTTCTTGTATACGCGGCTCCAGCACTATAAGGGTCGCCACATACCTAGCGGTTTTCCTCGCGGAATTACCGGAAGTAGCGGAAATTCATAGACAAATTAAGCATTTTGTCTATGAATTTCCGCTACTTCCGGTAATTTGTCTATGGCTTCCATACAAAAAATCTGCTACCATAGACAAATTTCCGCTACCATAGACAAATTTCCGCTACTTCCGGTAATTCCGCGAGGAAAACCGCTAGGTGTGTGGCGACCCTAAACGGGAGCTACTCTGTATGGCATCCTGTAGAAAAAATGACGTTAATTTATCAACGAGCTTACTGCTCCAAATTTTGACACACGGTAGAGCCCACCTCAAATAACCTACACACTGAATTAAAGACCATTCCGGTAGGCGCACTAGATTTTAAGACTAGATAATCGATTCCATACTAAAAATAGCAAATAGCTTTAGGCAATGAGTAATTTTGGTCCATATACTCAATACTTATAAAACCTATGCCAAATGATAGCTTCAATGCTATTATTTATTTCATACTATAACCACAGCTATAACAGTTAAAAGCGGTATTACACATTGCAACCTGCAGGGCCCAATCTGTCAGGTTGGAAGGTGTAATTGAAGGTAGGGCCCGTAGGGAGCTGAAGGAGGGGAAGGAAGAGGCAGGGTACACAACAGATTGGGCCCTGCAGGTTGCAATGTGTAATACCGCTTTAAGTCGAAGTCGCGGCAGGGGGGTACAACTCAAAGTAAATCTGTCAAAAAATTTGAGTTTGACACGACGTATCCGATACGTTTGCATAAGTGCGAAAAAGAACTTGTCATGCGTTAAGAAGGGACAACATGATTCGTGACGTTACGTGACATTACAGAGGTCTCTCTGTTATACTATTATTTACTCTGTGGTCGCGGGCCAACATGGTCTTTTTTAAAGCTGTATTACACATTGCAACCTGCAGGGCCCAATCTGTCAGGTTGGAAGGTGTAATTGAAGGTAGGGCCCGTAGGGAGCTGAAGGAGGGGAGGAAGAGGCAGGGTACACAACAGATTGGGCCCTGCAGGTTGCAATGTGTAATACCGCTTTTATATAAATAGAACCAGTGGCCAGTACGGCAACGGTTTCACCATAGTATGATTTATCATAATAGAAAGAAAACGACACGTTATGCATTTTATTATCATTGATTTATATTTGTCAAAAAATAACATTAGTATTACCTACAATATTAAATATCTACAATTAAATCGTTCTGATGAAGTGCTGGTCTACCTCGACCTAAGAACCACAATATAGAAATAACTCAAACGGCTATTACACATTGCAACCTGCAGGGTCCAATCTGTTGTGAACCCTGCCTCTCCCTGCCCCTCCTTCAGCTCCCTACAGGCCCTACCTTCAATTACACCTTCCAACCTGACAGATTGGGCCCTGCAGGTTGCAATGTGTAATACCGCTTTCAAATAACATAAAACAACTTAGGGTCGCCACACACCTAGCGGTTTTCCTCGCGGAATTACCGGAAGTAGCGGAAATTTGTCTATGGTAGCGGAAATTTGTCTATGGTAGCAGATTTTTTGTATGGAAGCCATAGACAAATTACCGGAAGTAGAGGAAATTCATAGACAAAATGCTTAATTTGTCTATGAATTTCCGCTACTTCCGGTAATTCCGCGAGGAAAACCGCTAGGTGTGTGGCGACCCTAAATTGTAGATATTACTGTTAGAAAACGCCTATAATCATTACGTCCGATAAATGAATTTTTGAACCCAATTTAAAGCTATTTGCTATTTTTCGTATGGAAACGATTATTTCTTAAAACGGTCTTAAAATCTAGTGCGCCCACCAGAATGGTCTTACATTTGGTATATAGCTTATTTGAGGTAGGCTTTAGGGTCGCCACACACCTAGCGGTTTTCCTCGCGGAATTACCGGAAGTAGCGGAAATTTGTCTATGGTAGCGGAAATTTGTCTATGGTAACAGATTTTTTGTATGGAAGCCATAGACAAATTACCGGAAGTAGAGGAAATTCATAGACAAAATGCTTAATTTGTCTATGAATTTCCGCTACTTCCGGTAATTCCGCGAGGAAAACCGCTAGGTGTGTGGCGACCCTAAAGCGGTATTACACATTGCAACCTGCAGGGCCCAATCTGTTGTGTACCCTGCCTCTCCCTTCCCTCCTTCAGCTCCCTACAGGCCCTACCTTTAAACGGCTATTACACATTGCAACTTGCAGGGCCCAATCTGTCATGTTGGAAGGTGTAATTAAAGGTAGGGCCTGTAGGGAGCTGAAGGAGGGGTAGGGAGAGGCAGGGTACACAACAGATTGGGCCCTGCAGGTTGCAATGTGTAATACCGCTTTTAATTTAATTACACCTTCCAACATGACAGATTGGGCCCTGCAGGTTGCAATGTGTAATAGCCGTTTTACCGTGTGACAAACTTAAGGGTCGCCACACACCTAGCGGTTTTCCTCGCGGAATTACCGGAAGTAGCGGAAATTTGTCTATGGTAGCGGAAATTTGTCTATGGTAGCAGATTTTTTGTATGGAAGCCATAGACAAATTACCGGAAGTAGAGGAAATTCATAGACAAAATGCTTAATTTGTCTTTGAATTTCCGCTACTTCCGGTAATTCCGCGAGGAAAACCGCTAGGTGTGTGGCGACCCTTAAAGCGGTATTACACATTGCAACCTGCAGGGCCCAATCTGTCAGGTTGGAAGGTGTAATTGAAGGTAGGGCCCGTAGGGAGCTGAAGGAGGGGAGGAAGAGGCAGGGTACACAACAGATTGGGCCCTGCAGGTTGCAATGTGTAATACCGCTTTTAGAGCGCTAAGGGTCGCCACACACCTAGCGGTTTTCCTCGCGGAATTACCGGAAGTAGCGGAAATTTTTCTATGGTAGCGGAAATTTGTCTATGGTAGCAGATTTTTTGTATGGAAGCCATAGACAAATTTCCGCTACCATAGACAAATTAAGCATTTTGTCTATGAATTTCCGCTACTTCCGGTAATTCCGCGAGGAAAACCGCTAGGTATGTGGCGACTCCGATTCTCTGAATCGAGATTTGTACCATTAAAAGCGGTATTACACATTGCAACCTGCAGGGCCCAACCTGTCAGGTTGGTAAGTGTAATTAAAGGTAGGGCCTGTAGGGAGCTGAAGGAGGGGGAGGGAGAGGCAGGGTACACAACAGATTGGGCCCTGCAGGTTGCAATGTGTAATACCGCTTTAAGTTAAAGCGGTATTACACATTGCAACCTGCAGGGCCCAATCTGTCATGTTGGAAGGTGTAATCGAAGGTAGGGCCTGTAGGGACCTGAAGGAGGAGTAGGGAGAGGCAGGGTACACAACAGATTGGGCCCTGCAGGTTGCAATGTGTAATACCGCTTTTACAAATGAAAAACGAATTTTGTTATTCAAAACACCCTCACTTAGGGTCACCACACACCTAGCGGAATTCCTCGCGGAATTAGCAGAAGTAGCGGAAATTCATAGACAAAATGCTTAATTTGTCTATGGTAGCGGAAATTTGTCTATGGCTTCCATACAAAAAATCTGCTACCATAGACAAATTTCCGCTACCATAGACTAATTTCCGCTACTTCCGCTAATTCCGCGAGGAAAACCGCTAGGTGTGTGGTGACCCTAATCGTGTGTGTGTTGCGTCAAATGTAACGTTACGAATGTATTGATTTTTGTATTTACGCGGAAAATGTTTGGCCTAATCGATTGTATTAAAAATAAACATAGGATAGTCGTAGAATTAAATTTGGAAATCATTACATACGATTAGATGCAATCAAATTTTAACAAGTGATCGTTTTTAACTAAACTCTGGTACTAAGGGATTGTATATCAAATATAAATATAATGTTCCATATTTTTAAGTTAATATTTACAATAGCTCTTATAGAGCTCTGTTTTGTTTGTCATATCAATGGTGAGTATTATTATAATATTTCCTTAATGAATATCGCTGTGTAATCTGATATACCTAATGAAATTGTCATTATTTATTAGCTCTACAGCAAAATAGGACCTTCCACCATGTACGTCGATCAAGCATGGACGATAGTTTCTTCAAAAATCAGAAACCACCGTCTTACCGATCGTTCCATCCAGTCTCAATTAAATATAGAAAATCATATCCAAGGGAAGATCGCGCGGACTACGACATTACGTCTTATGATTCCGAATACGGGGGAGTAGTATCCAACTTTACGTCTTCCATTTACGATGACAATCCTCCGTTATATCCAAATCCAGAGATTATGTCCAGAAGAAATCAAGGTAAAGTACGCAAACAATTTGAATACGTGCAACAGGTTCACTCGACTTGCGCAGCCTAGTTTGGGGCTCACAGGACATTTAGAGTCAACAGTTGTTTATTTTCTACTCAGCTCAGCATATATAAGATCCCAGGGTTTGTTTTACTTCAAACATAGAATAGAGAAAGAAAATGATACTATATGCTACATGTGTATATTTTTCTTGCACTAGCACGCTTGTTTCTAAAAAAGGGATGAGTATTCCACTGTTACTGCACTTATTGGCCAACCAGACTACAATTATTTAACGAATTAAGTAAAATAATCATCTCATCATTTTATTTATTTTTCAAATGAAGAACCTGTTGAATCATTGCACTGTCATTTGTTATAGCTGTTGGCAAATCGGTTGACACTCGAGCGATGGACTCTGAGGTGGACTTGCCGGATGACTCCCTGGCTGATGCTGATCTTAAAGAACATAACATCATAGACAGTGTTACATACCTGTACGGCTTCAACAACTGCCATGGTGTGAGAAACGAATGGAAAATATTGGTGAGTATTCTTATCCTAAAGTTAAAAAGAAAAAAAAATTAGTACATGATAAGACAGGTTGTTATATTTTTTGTATTGTTTTTATAGATTTTCATTACTAGCGGTATCGCGGTTCTGATGCTTGCAGCCACCGTAATGTGGCTGCTGTGGAGCGAGTACGCAGCTGAGTTTCGAAGGAGCAGCAAACTGTATCCTATCAACATTAACCTGTGCTGCTGCTTAGCGGCCTGCACGCTTATCTATATACAGGCAGTCATGGTAAAGTAATATTTGAATTATTTGAAATATTCTTTAATAAACGGAACATTTCTTCAGGCCATGTTCCTGTTACCTTCAAGGGCCAACACAGTGTATATGAAATTTTCTGTTTACGTCACTTCAATACTTATCGCCTGAGATATGGTCTTTTCTTGCGTTTTAAGTATCTACGCCAAAAATTAAAATAAAAGACACTGGCTAGGATTGAATCTTGCACTAACTTATGAACTAACGGACTCCTATTAAATTCCACAGGCGAAAACTAATCCTTTTGTCAAAATGATTGAAAGCATTATTTTTAAGATAATGCTTAGGCGAGCCTGTCACGTGAGTCACGCGTTATTTATCTGTCTTAGGCTATCCCTTAAATTTTGTCGAAAATTCAATTTATACAGGGTGTTTCATCTCCATCTCAATGCGAACGCATTGCACTGCTCCTGCATTACACTCACGTGTCCTGTGCAATGTGGATCGTCGCGCTCGCCGCAGCAGTGGCAGAGTACTGTGTCTGCGACACGCTACTACCCCTTAAGTATATCTACTTGCTGGCATATGGAGTTCCAGCCATTGTAGTCATGGTATGTTACCGTTTGCTGTATTCGTTCAATAAAAAGGTTGTAACTTGTCATTATCTATAAAAGCTGTTAAAAGCAAGAAATTGGAAGAGCAGATAATGGTTGTAGCAGGAATACTCATAATTTGAGAGGTCGTATATGAGCAGGATCGATCAAGGGGTCATGGAGCTAGAAGGCTCGAAAAAATCATCATATTGTTTCTTGTTATATTGGCCATCTCGTTTGCAAGGAAATCACCAGCGAGTCCTCAGGTCGAGGCGGACTACTAGTTATAAGTAGCTATACATATTAACATGTACTAGCAGCTACACAAGATACTTATTGCACTTAATGCATTTTTAATTTTAGTTCAACTATGCTCTGTCGATGGAGCACTACGAGATAAAGCACTATTGCTGGATGTCAATAGAAAAGGGGATGGTCATGGGATTTATGGTTCCAGCCATGATCCTAATCCTAATCAACACTGGCATAATTATAATCGGCTTACAAAGTGTCAATAGGAAGCAAGCTGAAATGCTGACAGCCAAGATTCAGGAATTAGTAGACCATCATCTAGCGAACTGGCCTAAGAACGAGCAAAGGAATAGTAACGGAAGTATAGATACTTTGGATAACATATACAGCCCTAGCAGTAGCCGAAAGAACACAGACACGTCCGATAAGGATTATAATATGAGTGAAGATGATTGTCAATATAATGTAAATTTGGAAAATTCTAACGGAGAGTTAGATTTAGACGGTGAGAATCAGGTAAGGTAATCATGATTATTACACAGAGTAGACACGCTATGGCTACAATACATATAGACTAAATTTGAATTTGAAATTTAAACAATTACCCATTAAAAAATTCACTCAGGGCAAATCGCTGTGTGTATGAGCCGCCTACAGGCGATGTCAAATATTTTGAAATGTGATATTGACAAGAGCCCAATTTCTTGTTACATTGTGCGCTGCGATCGTTCACGTTTCCCCTACCACGCACTTCGCACATAGCGAATACCAACACTGCTTACTTTTAGTGTTATCTCGTAATGCTACAAAAAATATATGACGCCTTATTTGCAGCCTTCATACATAAAAGCCTTGCAAGACAGAGGCCTCCTAAACATACTCTACAGCATGGACAACCTATCTTTAAAATGGAGTTGGAATACGGAAGGGAACGAGCTAAAGTCTTACCTCAATTTGTGCCTAGTTTTGGAGCCATTCTTCGCCATCAACTGGGTGATGGGTGTTGTTGCGATTGAAAATGCTGGGCATTGGTCTACGCCGACTATCTATTTGATACTCGTTGTCGCAATGGTAAGAATTTACAAATCCATTAATTATGTCTCAAATTTTGGTGATTTCTGTACCCACATTCGCCTTAATAGCCCTGCGTGTCTTGTTTCGTACATAATTTATTGTACGAAAGTGAGTGATTGAAAATGAAAAATAGTTGCATATAGTGCGTCACTATCAGCCAGTATTTGGCGTACAATATGTTGTTGCTATTGCATGTCATTGAATAGCTATGCTAATAAATCTAATAATGTTTATACTTATGACAACACTAACATGTATAGGGGGATGTCAAAAGGCAAAATAAAATAATAATATGTCAATGTTATGCTATAGAAATAATTTAAAACTGCAATAGAAAAGAATATTAAATATTCAATATACACAGAGAAAAATATTATATTCTACAATGCATTTTTTTCTCTCTTAATGCAATGATGACAAACTATGCTTTCGATCCCCATAAATGATAAGTTGTCATATACGTATGTTGGTAATAGACGTTTGTAACACCACACCCACAAGTAACAAAATGTTTTTTTTTAGTATGTGTACCTTTCGGCCACCTTGTGTACCACTCTACCAATCGTTCGCAACAAAACGACACCTTGTTGCGAGGAAGTCGTCACTGAGCAAACATTGACTAGGACCAGGTAAAACTATAGTATTCATACTAAAGTGTTATAAGGGTCAAAACAGACGTAGCGGAATTAAGCCAATTCAAAGACAAAATGCTTAATTTTGTCTATGGTAGCGGAAATTTGTCTATGGCTTCCATACAAAAAATCAGCTATGAATTGGCTTAATTCCGCTGTGATTCCGCTAGGTGTGTTTTGACCCTTAATGAGTGATTCACCTATTCACGGCTAAAGCTTCGTCCTAGGGTTTCTGCTCGAGAATTCGCGAGGCGAGAAATCTCGAGAAATTTGTCCTTCGTAGAGACGGGAAAAAAAACCGCAATGCCTCGAGAATTCGAGAAATAAATCGCAAGAGCGATAAGTAAAAAAAAAAACACATGTTTAACACTTAATGCGTCTAGCTTATGCTGTCTGTGCTCTGTGCTCGGATGAGTGGGACTCTAGGACCGGCTATCCAGTGCAGAGTGGGGTCGCTAGAGCTGCGTTCTCGAGGGTAGATGTGGAAACCTAAGTGGCGAGTTGGCTATATTATATGTTTAAAGTCTAGTGACACCTCTACCCCCAGCCCCGCACCGCGGTGTTGCCCTTGAGCCATCTTTGATGTCGCTTTTTATGGGATCCCATCATGCGGAGGGCGAGTCACCGTCTGCCGGAATTAAAATTGGATACCGTTTTATTAAGCAGGCGTCCGGTTCTTCACCCAATAGCCCAGTAATTAGCCCATACTATTCACCCAATAGCCTAGTACATTTTAGACTCCATTAACTGAATAGTACTTACACCATGGCGGGCGCTGTCTCTGCGTGCGTCCCATGACACGGGCAAGGGCAGCATCCTTTTAGTGTATCCCTCACTTTTCATTAAATTGTCTAAAGGGCCTTTGCGCGTTGGCTTTGGCTCCGCATACGCCTTCCAAAGGTCCGGAACACCATTGTTCCGTGGTCGGAAAACACCTTCTAAAATTTCTCGAGATACTCGAGAAACTCGAGAAATCGTGGTCGAGAATTCCCGTGCCTCGAGAAATAAAAAAGGTCGAGAAACCAGAAACCCTACTTCGTCCACACTTGTATCATTTTGCCGATCACGATCATGCGTATCGTATTGAGCTCCCGTATCCTAAGTATGGACGCTCACTTTAGGCATGCCGTATCACTAGCATTGTGACGTGAAAAAATGCGTCCATACTAACTGTAGCGTATCGTATCGTAACGCCGTATCATTAAGTATGGACGTTCACTTTGGCATACCGTATCACTAGCATCGTATCGTAGCATCGTATCGTAACACCGTATCATTTTCTGTGATTGTTCGTCAGTACGGAGCTTTTAGTTCCTCCACCAGGCGATTCATTACCTTGCCCAACTCGTTCCACGTGTCTTTTTTAATACCCTATGATCATAATTGGGGTCCAATGGGTTCCATAAAATTAGTTTGACCTTATAGGCCTCTATTTATATCTATCTATTTATAAAACAATTTAATTATCCATTATAAACTCCAAATGTCCCTACGGAAAACAAGATGAGATCGGTCAGATCGGTGATCGGTCCTGTACACGTACAAACTTGTTAATAGCGTATCCGTATACCCTTTGATGATCGCCGTATTGATCGGCGAAAATCCAACTCAGATGGATCGCGGCGTATCGCGTATCAGATCATATCCGCGTATCATGATGCAGTGTCAAAACACGTCCATACTTACATCATGATACGCGTATCCGATCGCGAGTGTGCGGGGTATTGAATCACCGCGTAGCAACATGGATTCTGCGCGATCAGATACGGCGCGTGACATGATCGCGATCTTTTGGCGTCCACACTAAAGATCATGATACGCGTCGGAGATACGCGACGGAGATACGTCGGCAAAAAGATACAAGTGTGGACGCAGCTTTAACTACTTAACCGGCTTTCATAGAAACTATTAAAATTTGAGCATAGAAATATGCTATTTTATCCTGGTAAATCTACTAGGGAAGGGAGAGCAAATAATACAAATCAAATTACAGTAAGAATTATCAAAAACAATAATACATAATAATAATTATGTATTCACTAGTACAAAAAAAATGCCAAATTAGTAGTTTACTTCATTAATTGGTAACACTATTAAAACTATACATACACTATACAGCCAAAAATCAATAAGAAGGATTAATTAAACGCGTAAAACCATGACGCAGATGACGCTCCAATCGTTTTAGTTTCCGTGTTTCCGAATTCCAGGTTCAAAATAAAAAGCCTTTGGAGAATTCTATGATTGTAAAACAAAAGAAAATCGTAACCGATTCTGTGAAATTTATCCTCGTTATGTTATTTTCAGGACAACCGACAGCATTCCCTTACTGGACCCAGCGATACAGCAGCCCGTTGTTACTCCGGCGCCCGCAGACACTATAAGTACTATCAGCATATAAATTTAACCTTTATATCAAGGTATTTGGATTCAAATTGACGGCTGCAAAGTTGATTCGGACGATTAAAAATCGCTTTCGATGATTTGATGAGGAATTGCGAAATTACTATTTAGCAGTGGCGGCGCGTCCATAGAACATGATTCCCGTTGGCTTGCCTAAGTTGCGCCTAAACAGTTTTCCGACAGCTCATGAAGACATTTTAAGACAAATTCAGCAACGGCTAGCCTAATAAAAATTTTGACCCACCGCCACTGCTAGGTATTTAGGTAGTCAATTTATTGATCATAGGATTTGCAAATGTCTAACGGCTAAAGGCCATAAAGACGAAAAAAAAACGTTTGTTCTCATAAGTTTTAAGAAATGAATGTTATTTATTTATTATTAGTTTAAGTGCAATTTAAATATAGATACCTAATACACAGTACCTACCAAAGTTTTCAGAACTTAAGACGGCCATAAATATTGTATCAAGGAATTTTAAATCAGCTTTACAGATTTTGATAGCGTTTTTGGTGTAACCATTTAAAGGATTTTATGTATACATTTTGAGTGACAGGTTGTGCGTGATGGTTTTTAAAGAAAAATAAATTGTTTATATGCTACTACATAATTATAATTTTAATCCAAAAACATGATGAATTGCATTAAATAATGTATGTATTAAACAGCCAACACTAGGAATTGTCCTTCGGCAGCTCGTACACAGATAGATATAATATCTTAATTCAAAACGCAAAACTCTCTTGCACGCGGTTTCTTAAAGAGAGTAATAAATACCTTAGACCAATAAACATGAGTTGAGTTAAAAATATCATGATTTTTAGAAGAAGAATTAAAATTATTTAGCTTTATCTTTTACCCATTTTTAAAGCGAATAGTAATGATTTGAGTTAAGATAATAATTATTTACGGCAAATAAGCACCAAAATTTTCCTTTAAGAGTTTTATGTGTTTACGTAAGAGCGATTAGTTCTTGGTTTGATGTTTTCAATCTACAGCTAAGAGCCAAAGCTAATTCAAAGAAGTAGCACCAAAAGTTTGATTTGAGATTTTTAAGTTTTTAGGCAAGAGTCGAGATTAATTTTTGCTTTGATGTTTTCAACCTACAATCAAGAGCCACAGCTATTCCAAAGAAGAAGCACGTAATTTTTGCTTTGAAACATTCAAGTTTTGGACGTTAGTTACCCTGCGCATCAATAGATGTCTCTGTGTGTAGGTTAGATCTCGCGAACGTTTGTTCGACGTAACTTGACCCTCGGCGCTTTGCCCGGGCTTATTTGAGATTCACAATAGCAATCTCAGTTCTAGTTAATACGATTATAAATTGTGAGTATATAAATAATCATAATTTATATTTGTATTAACTATTTTTAGTTAAACTTCCTTTCTTGGGATTAGTTCCGAGAAACACAGTTTCTGCTACTAGCTTTTTAAGTAGTGCACTGAGACACTAAGGCGATTATCACACTGACGACGGATCCGCATGCGGCGCCGGTGTGCGAGCGAGATAGCGCTATACACATGCAGAGCGCTATCTCGCTCGCGCACCGGTGCCGCATGCGGATCCGCGCCAGTGTGATGTGATAACCGCCTTAGAAAATGTTATTGTTTGTTTCATTTCACCGATTTCATACGCCAAGAAATTTTAGATCTTGGTGTGAAAATATCAAATTTTACATCAAGTAACACATGCTCTTGAACTAATGCGTTTTCTTGTTTCCGTGGAGATTGGAGAAATTCAATTCTCAATTTAAATTATGAGTCTTTACCCAAGAAATAAAGTTTCTTGGCGCAAGTTCTTTATGTATTGCACTAAGACACATAAAGTTCAATTTAAAAAAAATACAATACAAAAACAAAATTCAAACGCTCTTCGTGAGAATATTAAGCTATATTAAAAAAATGATTTTTATATCTTGGATAAAGTATTTAATTTATTAGGTTAAGTAATAAACTTTGAAACATTTTATATCTTAAAGCAAGGATTTTTATTTTTTCCTTATATGGGAAACTGGATATCTCTTGATTCAAATAGGTTTCTTTGGTTGAAGAGATTTTTTCTATCTGTGTACCGAGCTCGATAGAGTGGTACATACAGTCACAATCAAATATGTTATGGTATGTGACCACCTTAACCGCGCCGATATATCTGATGGCGACTGTACCTACAGTCAACTTAAATAGTTGATAAGCGACCGGAATGTTCAAAACATCTAAACGTCTTTTAACCACCACCATGCACCACTCTTAAATCTCGTAAAAGTACCTACCTTGAAAGAAATGAAGGTGGATTTTAAACTGTAAGGCTGGCTCTACATGATGGGCCATCATAGGGACGCAGCTATACGACGGAACGAGACCGCAATATCGTTAGCTCCCTCTAACGCATAGCTGCGTCCCTATGATGGGCCATCATGTAGAGGAGCCATAAGCTTCATCACGTATAGTGGTGATGGCTACAAAAGGGTTAATACTTTATATAATTAATTGACGGCGTTATAGACTACGAGTTGACAGAGTAAAATGTGACACAATAACGAGAGCAGCGAAACACCGGCCCATTCCTTGATTACTTTTGCGTTTCTTATTTTTACTAAAAATATTAGAGACAGGTGGGATAAAAATAAGACGTAGTATACATAGTTTGTAGTAAGGGTGGAAGTAATAAGCTATATTCATCCCTTTTTCAGTAGCGAGGGCACTAGTGTAAGAAAGAGACTGCATGATTCTATCTGGCTATGCTAGAAGTAAAACAGTCCCTGGCCAAATATAAATAATCAATATCAAAATAGATTCCATTGTATGTATACCTATTAACATATATTTTATTATTGCAAGTTTTGAATTTGGATTTATTTGATGAAAAGTATCTTGCCTTATTTTTACCCCACCTGACCCTAGCTGTCCGATGCCAACATCTAGTAATACAAATACAAATCGTTTATTTGCCATAAATTTGTTGACAATTGAGAAGTTACAAATAAATAATCAGCGTAACAGAAATGTTCCATGGCGTGAATATCCGTGGGCCCCAAACTAGGCACAGCCTGTATCTTGGGCACCGGGAAGAAGTGGTTACAAAAAATAATATGCTGACTGATGATTGATAATAACTGATGAATGATAATAATCAATAAATATTCATTAATCTAGTGATAAGTATAGTATGAACAAACTGTCTTTCCTTGCTCTCATTATTGTGTCACATTTTCTCCGTCTAGTAGATAAATGTCCAATTAAGTAGATCATGTATATTTAACTACATATTGTGACCCCCTAAAACGCAGTGGACCAGCGCAGTGGGTTGCATTTTTATATTTTATATACGCTTTTCTGTACGAGCTCATTTTTATCTAAATGACTGAACATGTTATGGCTGTTCCAGATTTCAAACTTAGTATTAGACTGTTTCAAATTTAAATAGGAGTTTTATCTGAATATGGCAATAATGCAGGCAATATTTTAACTTCATGAGTGTGACTATAATGTATAATGTAATGAATGACTCTATACTTAAAAAGTTTAACTTTGTCCAGAAGTGTATAATTGGTGTTTCCATACCCACATTTTATGTCTTAACCGGTGATTTCAATAATACACAATGAGTTTGAAATCAATAATTATAAGTATTAAAAACAAAACTTAAATGTCAGTAGATCTTTTGGGCATATGCTGTCGCACAAGATTAAATTGATAGTAGTTTATTTAACTGTTACGTAATAAATAAGGGTCTCTCGTGTGACTTTATTATGAAACACCTGCGGCTCGTTTCATAAAACCTCACTCGTATTTAAGGCCTAATTACGCACAGTTGCATACACTACTTTATCTACACACATATTATAAATCCGAAATACGCGCTCGGAAACCATAAGAATGATCGCCATTGCAACGCCGTGGCCAACTCGATTGTACTGACAGTTGGGGGCGCATGCCCGCGGTCGGGGAGCCGGCCGAATTTTCATTGCGTTACCGTTTACGATATGGTAATGAATTTTCATACGTTTTTACCCACGGTCACAGATAATACACTGATGTTACAATAATGGTGGTAATTACATGCGGTTTTCGAACGCAGAATAGAGCGTTTATGATATGGGTGTAGATAATAGTACATTTCTATACTAGGTCGGAAAGGACGTCATTATTCCACGAGACATTTTGCCACAAGCCGTAGGCGAGTGGCAAAACTCGGGACGAGTGAAGAATGACATTCCGTCCATGTATCGAACGACGTTTTTTTTAATACAGTTGCGAAAAAATGATAAAATGGACAATTAGTCACTTTGAGGTTACTTTATCCGAACACTCGTGCAATGCCGTGCGGGGCGGTGATCATAAATCCTGAGCTGTGATTGGCTGGAAAAGTAAAAAGAGCTAGTTCGAGAAATCCAACTTCCCGCACTATTAGGGTTTCTGGTTTCTCGACCTTTTTTATTTCTCGAGGCACGGGAATTCTCGATCACGACTTCTCGAGTTTCTCGAGTATCTCGAGAAATTTTAGAAGGTGTTTTCCGACCACGGAACAATGGTGTTCCGGACCTTTGGAAGGCGTATGCGGAGCCAAAGCCAACGCGCAAAGGCCCTTTAGACAATTTAATGAAAAGTGAGGGATACACTAAAAGGATGCTGCCCTTGCCCGTGTCATGGGACGCACGCAGAGACAGCGCCCGCCATGGTGTAAGTACTATTCAGTTAATGGAGTCTAAAATGTACTAGGCTATTGGGTGAATAGTATGGGCTAATTACTGGGCTATTGGGTGAAGAACCGGACGCCTGCTTAATAAAACGGTATCCAATTTTAATTCCGGCAGACGGTGACTCGCCCTCCGCATGATGGGATCCCATAAAAAGCGACATCAAAGATGGCTCAAGGGCAACACCGCGGTGCGGGGCTGGGGGTAGAGGTGTCACTAGACTTTAAACATATAATATAGCCAACTCGCCACTTAGGTTTCCACATCTACCCTCGAGAACGCAGCTCTAGCGACCCCACTCTGCACTGGATAGCCGGTCCTAGAGTCCCACTCATCCGAGCACAGAGCACAGACAGCATAAGCTAGACGCATTAAGTGTTAAACATGTGTTTTTTTTTTTTACTTATCGCTCTTGCGATTTATTTCTCGAATTCTCGAGGCATTGCGGTTTTTTTTCCCGTCTCTACGAAGGACAAATTTCTCGAGATTTCTCGCCTCGAGAATTCTCGAGCAGAAACCCTACGCACTATAAACTACTACTAGAATATCACTTTTTTGAGCAACTGTGTTAAAAAAGTATATTTTAAACTTCTAACTAGGAATAAAAAAAACTGTACATTACACGTATCTGTTACCGTACCCTTCCTTTTCATACCCGCAATACATTTTGCTATAAATATCTGCAACTCTTTACAAAAGGATATGTGTATATCCAGGAAAAAAGGTCCCACTGTGTCGATATGTAATTATTAGTACAGTCGACGTCATAAATATGTCGTTTCGATCTTATTACGAAGGAGTAAGGTGTAAAAGTGTAAACATATTTTTGACGTCGACCGTACATCCTAAATATACACGATATAGTCTGGCTGGACAAAAAGTACAGTAACAGTGGAAGTAATAAGCTATACTCATCTCTTTTCTAGTAGTGATGGTACTAGCGTAAGAAAGAGACAATATGATTCTCTTCTGAAGTAAAACAATCCCTGGCCAAATTATATATGCTATCTATCAGTGAAAGAATGAAGTGTCCATGTGAATCAACAAAGTGGGTCTTACACTAAACTCGACGACATAATATATTTAGATAAATAATGGCCTCTACAATCGGCGCAATTTTGACACAAAACTCGCGCGCGATTTCGAGACATTACCGTCTAGGTGGGTGCAACGAAATCAATAGTTGGATCAAAAACAGCAATGTCTTAAAAATTGCAGGTCTAGTCGCTTACGTTTGTAGAGGCCTTAAGGCAAAGTGTATTTGCTGTGGTTTTTTTCTTATCCATTTTTACAAGGACCTAAGCCACACGACTAAGTACACAGCACTTTTTTACGACAAAGTCATTAGATTTATATTCTAAGTGCAGTATTAGATCGTAGCCATTCTGTTTGTGATAGTAACTGTTGCCACAATAATTCGAATAAATGTTTTGACAAAATTATGTTTTATTTTCCCTTTTGTGCGAAATGGAACTCTTTAGGGACGATTTTTAGGGTAAAAAACTAAGGGATGATTTTCAATGTAAAAAATATTGCGTTAAAACTTTGTAAATGCAAAAAAACTTCCAATGGTCTGTTTTCTATGGAGCAGCTCTTATTTTTGCATTTCCAAAGTTGACACCACGTTGACACCATAGTAAGTACAGCCATGAATAGATTCAGGCATCACGTTTTTGATCACCCTATATAAGACGCAACAGTAAACCTTATCAGAAGGAATTGTTACAAGTATGGTGGTCTTTGGCGTCAAATGGTTTCTTGGGTACTTATAGCCTGGCCAAGCAATACCCATAGTACTATTACTATGTGTATTGCTTGGCCTTAGTAATAAATATCCCTTTTTTACTGGTAAGGGTATTCTCTATGTCCATGCTTGAAGTAAGACAATCCCCGACCAAACTATACACTACTCTGAAGTCTAGAAAAATAACCAGCCTACATACATTTAGCAGCAAAAGTAGCTGAGCGGGCGGAGTGTTCAAAATGAGCTGGACACGATTTTATTGTCAAGAGAATAAGAGTGTGTGTAGGTCATTTTGAACACCCTACCCGCTTAGCTACTTATGCTGCTGACTGTACATAGCCTATTAGCAAGATCAGGAATGTTAATAAAAATAAAACAATCGATTCGCTTATATCGAGTGTATTTCTGGATAAATTGGTTACAAAATTCTCATCCACCGACCCATAGGCCGGCCGAGCAAAGCCGCGACAGAATCTCAAACGAAAACTTGATCGCACATCGTTTAGTATATATTACAATCTAAATAGTACAAAAAGCCGACCGGCCGCGTGTAACAAAAAAATGCTCGCGCCACTGTTTTTGAGCTTACCTTACTTAAGTTTTATAGGAAAAAATATATATAATTAGTTATAACTTAATGATAACCCACGCGTCTGATACAGTATCTGTACATTACGGTAGAGAAAGCTGAAGGATGAAATGATATTATAAGAACCATGCGCGTCGGCCGTCCGTGTCCGTATCCGTTTTCCCGGACGGGTTACTGGCGATCCGTGGCCCGCAGCTTCTCTTCCACGGCCTCTTGGGACGCCTCGGAGAGGTCGGTCGCTTGGATGTATTTCTGTACGCCGACTAGAGACTTCTTCAGAGCGTCGAATGAGCTGGAACAAACCAATATTCTATTAGCATCGTTGAAATACAATCGGCAATATTGAGAAACATCTTCAAAAAGTGGCACAGTAAAAGGCGTCGCGTAGACCGACTTTTGCTGTAGATCGTCCTAAGAAAGTAGTGGCAAAGCGCTTCGTTTAATTTAGACAAAGACAATACAGTACATAGACTGCTCTTTTCATTGTAACTATTTAAAACACTTAAAACTAATTATCGTCGCCGGTACCCGAAGGTTCGACTTATTATCGGCAATGGCGCTACTGTGCAGGTTGAAGTTAGACGTTTTTACTGCCATCTGTTGAAAAGTTGATGTACTTCTAACGTTACTGCCATCTGTTGAAAAGTTGATGTACTTTCTACTGTGGCGTAAATGATAAGCGTACAAATGCATGTGTGTGTGTATGTGTGTGTGTGTGTGTGTGTTGCGTTGCGTATAAGTCAAGTTGTTAACGTGCGGGATATGAGAAGAACACAAATACCAGTACGGTTACCATGAGTTTGACTTTGTCACTTTTCGTTAACGAGTAACGAATTTACTATCTGTGCATCTCTATTACACTAATACGTACAAGCAAGATGCACAGATAGAATACTCGATACTCATTTTCGAAAACGTCAATGTCATAACTCATGGTAAGCGTATAGGTACCTATACTTGAGTAGGAAAATAATGGTACTTACTTAAAGCAATGTGTGATGTATGTAACCATACATTTATATCTACATCTAACATATAATAAATTTAAACAAAAAAAGAATCGCTCGCATTAAGCCTATTCCACCTTTCCAAAAGCAAAAATCCGAACTATTGTGAAAAATACTCAAATCACTAAAGATGTGGTGTGCCTATAATATGTGAAGAGTTCTCGATTTCCCCAGGATCCCATCATCAGATCCTGAACTAATGAACAATGGGAATTACTGTGAGGAACAAACAAAACAAAAAAATATTTTCCAAATCGGCTTAAGTAGCCGTCTCCGAATAATCGGTGAACATACAAAAATAAAATTCGAAATCTTGAAGTCAGTTAAAAATACCGTGATGCTCAGAGAAGATTATGCATGGGTTGTAAGTTATTAAAGATCTTGTCTCAGTTCTTATTTAAAAAAAAAAGTATGAAGAATTAAAGAGTTAAATAACAAAATAACAGAAAGTTAATTTCACCTAACAAATAAATAAATCAATTGGGAAGAACCCGGAAACTAATTACACCGGCTGAAAAACCGTCTAAGTTAAAATAAAATTAAGGAAATATTAAGTACCTAAAACTTATCAAAAACTAACGAGCAGCAACAAAAATACATATATAAAAAACAACAAAAGGTTCTCGTTCCTCTGCTGAGGATAGAACCTAGGCCACGTAGACAGACGTAACGTAAGAGACGTATTTACTACGCTACGCCTTAGATTACAAAACATTTCAAAATTTTGCTAGGTGTTTATCTTCATAATGTTCTACTGCTTGTTATCTCGCACTCTGTGTCTATTCACATAAGGTTCATTTTCCTAATTGATAATTTGGCTTTTGTTTTCTTTCGAAACCGAAGCGCGCGGGCTTTTTTACTCTGTCTTTCGAGCGTCGACGTAAGTGACGCAACGTCGGCGCGACGCTGTTTGTCGAAATTGTCGAGAGGCGTCTCACACATGGCAGGCACAGAGATAAGGATGTGTGGGTTACCGCGAAGTTCGAAAATCGACAAAACGATGGTCCCGTCTCTATCGCTCTTGCATATACGAAAGAGAGTGAGGCCAATAGACGATTCGATGAACGAAGTGGTTCGCAGTTATAGGCCAGGCCTATTGGAACTCTCCCGCGAGGGCTCGGTTGTATACCTACACGCCGCCGGCGGCAGGCGGCACGCACAAGTAGGTAAGTAGGTATTTGAATTGTGAACCGACACCTTTGATTAAAATACTTTATCAAAGACCGACACCCACGCGCTCACCAATGTACAGTCGCGTTCGTTAATACCTACGCGTCCAACCAACTGAACAAAAATATGTGAATACAACCTTATTCGTATGGATGTAAGGTCGTGTATATTTTTGTTCAGTTTGTTGCGTCGATGTTAACGAACTTGACTGTACGTCGGCGACGCCGACGCACCGGTTTTGACAAAAATGACTTCTGCCTACCTACTATACATATTATCTAATTATGTACACCATCCCGTCTTACTGTGTAGTTAATAAGGGTATGCAATAGTAGGTAGGTATAGGGTGCGTTGGGGTAAGATGAAAAATGGGCGAAGATAAAAAACCGTCTTTAGCTCCCAACTTCTGGCACATTTTTTGTTCCTTACCCCTTTATTGGGAACTCCATTTTGTTGTCCCCCGCCCTTCAGTCGGTTCCGTCCGCTAAGTGAGAGTGGAAATGAGTTATTGGCAATTTTCGACAAGGTGTATTTTTCGACATCAAATCCTGTTTTTTTTATCTTACCCCATGTCCTGTAACTTATTTTTCAGTGCAGCTATAAATATGCTGAGTTGATACGTTTGCTCGTTATTGTTATTTTATTCACCTGTCAATGAGAATTTAAAATTATCTTTATTATTTGCTGAGTTTTTATCTTGACCCGGTGACTTTTCTTGGGGTAAGACGGCAATACTATTTTTTTATCTTAACCCGCTTTCAAATCTCATAGTGTTAACAAGTGGTTCTCAAACTGTAGTGATAACTTATTGCTTTCAATATACCTAGGTACTACGAGTAAGCGTAGTACTGTCGAGGTCGTTTATACTACTTCTACAGTACATTAATTAAACTAAACAGGACTCTATTGTAAACTTATTTATATTTTTGTGGTTATGTTTTGAACATGGCAGTAGTTTGAGAACCCTTGTCCACTTCACCGCAAAATGGGGTAAGATTGAAATATCACTTTTTGGAAAATCGAATTTTCTCGGTAATTTATGGCTTTTTTCTAATTTGAAGTAAAGTTTTAAATAGCTACGTTGCCATAGCCTGGAAAAGTATGCATCAAATATACCTACCTGCGATGCGTATAAACGATTTTAAAAACTATTTAGATCTTAACCCATAACCTTTTCATCTTGCCCCACGATTTTTTAAGTCACAAGTGTAACTTTATTCAAAGTTTTTTAATACTTAAAGTACGACAAAAATCTTTTTTTAAATAAAATATAAAGAAAAATATGTTCTCTTTACTAAAATCATAGTTTCATGTAGGTACCTGGTCCTCATGTAGTTTGTACTATGGAGCTTTCAAGAAAACACTGCTTATCTTGTCGAAAACCCTTTCGGTCTTATCCCAACGCACCCTACTAGGTACTTATGCATAAGACCAAGATATCAGTGGCGGCGCCTTCATACTACCCGAGATTCCCACCAGCTCGGCTTCCCTAACATTTTGCGCTACAAAAGTAGGTACGGACACGACACAATACTCATTAATATAATTACGGTCAAACTTCACTTCAGGTAAGTTTGTTTAACCATTAATGAAACACCATTAAAATAATAAATACCCATTACGGAAACACCTTGGATTTGATAATGCTATTTACTATGGCTTTATACATTTCAACCAATCACAGCGCGCACCCACCGCGCCGCGCATGCGAAGGCAGGCTAGCTACCTAACCTAATCGACTTCAGCTTCCGTAGTCATTCACAATCTACGCCACAAACATCAAAATTCACACAAAATTCGATACAAAATTTCGGGCAACATGGCCACCGGTAGGTACGTACGGCCGCTCGTCTTGCGGTGAATCACGCTTTATTAGAATTTAATTCTTAAGTATAAAGAAATAAGGTTTATATTGGAATATAATTATTCGCACTCTATAACTCATGTCGAACGTGATTTTTTTGTAGGTATTAGACATTTAAAGTGAAATTTTTATTTATCAATTATACGTTTTATAGTAATATGTAGTGCTTGAAATGTGTCGTGTATCGTTGCCGTGCAGGCATATTTCAAGGCCAGTTTGTGTTTTAAAGAATAGGCATTCTGTACTTACCCACGAATAACAAAAAAACCTAATTGAAGTAGAACATTCTAGCTCGAGTCTAACTTAAGAAAAAAAAAACAGCCAAGAGCATGTCAGGCCATGCTCAGTGTAGGGTTCCGTAGTTGCCGGCCTGTTACAATACATCCGTTCAAAAAGGTTGTTTGTTAAGGGATACTTGGCGGCGCTTACGTCATTTTACTATGCCGTACCTACGTCCGTTCGGTATGCGTTTTTGAGTGATAACTCAAAAACGGCTCAACCGATTTTATTCAATATATTTTTCATTGAAAGTACCTACCTACTTGTTAAGTCTCACTTTCATGATTTAGGTATTTAAATTTTTTTGGACCCACGGTTGAAAAGTTAGATGGGGGGGTGCCCCATTTTGAACTTTCAGAGCTATTATTTACACAACTATTCGTTTTATCCAAAAATAATTTTAGAACACCTCTACTATTTTTGAAAGGCCTATCTAATCTAACGATACCCCACACGACGGGGTCGGAGCGAAAAACACCCACCAACTCATGGGTAGCGGAGGTACCCTTAATAAATAATATTTATTCCATCACTTTGTTGGAGTGATTAACGCACACACTCATACCAAATTTCAGCTTTCGAGTGCTAACAGTCACTAAGCTAGAGTGCGGACGGACGGACATGGCGAAACTATAAGGGTAAAGGTAGTTGACTACGGAACCCTCAAAAGTAGGTACCTACTACGCTTTAAAATTAGTCGCCTTGTGTGTATCGGGATTAGACGTGTGCGCCGATTAAAAAATGATCGGCGGCGGCGTTTGCCAAAAAATCGGCGGCGGCGGCGTTTTTTCGGCGTGAAATCGGCGTGACCTTGACTGCCGGCCTATGTATATAAAACACGAAGTAAATCGTTTTATATGCTGAAAAACTGTTTAATTGAAAGTAATACATGTTGCTGGTGGTTTAGCATAATATTAATGTTTATTTATAAAAGCTGGAAGAAATAAACAACAACATAAAATACATTTTCTTAGTAAAACCCGGTGTTGCCGACACCAATACTTTTCTAAACGCAACTGGTTTACGCCAATTGATTTTACGTGTACCACGCCGAATATGGCTGACATGTTCAGCGTTTCGTCGGTACAAAACTACATTTATATTTTGTCTCTTAGAGGTATTAATAAATTAAAGGAAAATCATAAATGGGAGTGCTTAACGCCTGCTGAAATTTCTGGAACAGATATACTCTCATGAATGATACTCAAGTGGTTGCGCAATTCTGTGAGTGTAGTTCCGCGGTGGAGATGTGCTACAGGCATTACAATTACAACTAGTACAATCAATCGAGTCCTACGGTAGAGAGATGTAGGAGCGGCCTAATAACAGCTTATTTTATTTCCGTTGATATAATTGAAAGGATTCTGGATTCCCTGGAGTTTTCGCCTTCAGTTTGTGTTCCCTAGATCTGATGAAAGAAGATATCTTATCTTATCTATTTGTGCAAACGGGACTTAACTGCGTATCATAAGAGTCTTCCTACAGGACCACGGGAACAATGTCGTCCTCGAAACGTCAAAGGTAATTTTAAAATTATATTATACGCAGTTAAGTCCCGTTTGTACTAATGGATATGTGTACAAACCCTGAAAGTCTAACCCTTCAGCAAGCCGCGAAGAACAAGCGTGTCCTCATAAGTTATTTATACAGATTTGCAATCGTATTGAACCTCTTGCAAAAAATGTATTTATAAAAGTCAGATATGTTCCTGTAAACCAGAAAAAAATGTGGGAAACGGTATTCCAATTGCCTGTCTGAGTAATGAACTGTCATTCCTTATTTTGACACAAATCATTGAATTACAGATCCAGTAAATTCCAAGGGCTGCCAAAGATACACTATTGGATTAAGCTGTGTGCTGTGAACGAAAATCATGAAATCATATTTTCAGAGATTGATATAATGTTTTGTACTACGCTGGTAGCCTTGCGGTAAGACGTCCGACTTTCAATCCGGAGGTCTCGGGTTCAAACCCCGGCTCGTACCACTGAGTTTTTCGGAACTTATGTACGGAATCATCATCATCATCATCATCTCAGCCATAAGACGTCCACTGCTGAACATAGGCCTCCCCTTCAAGGGGGGGTTTGCCATACGCGCCACGCTTGGCAGGCGGGTTGGCGCGCGCAGTTTTTTGTTTATCGTTTGTATTAGGCTTTCGGAAGATGCTGCTGCCCATCTCCCGGTATATTCCCTTAGCAGACGAATGACGAGATGTACGGAATATCATTTGATATTTACCAGTCGCTTTTCGGTGAAGGAAAACATCGTAAGGAAACCGGACCTAATCCCAAAAAGGCCTAGTTTCCCCTCTGGGTTGGAAGGTCAGATGGCAGTCGCTTTCGTAAAAACCAGTGTCTACGCCAATTCATGGGGTTAGGTTGTCAAGCGGACCCCAAGCCGGGATAAACGCTAGGAGGAAGAAGAAGATATAATGTTTTGTAGGAGATTTGGAGTTGAAATCGGACTATGATAAACAATATACTATGTGGGAAGCATATATCCCTTAACTTGGTAAAGGGTTAAACCAGTGAAAAGATGTCTACTTATAGTTCTCAGTGCCTCGATTTATGAGATGAGAATTCAAGTCGATTTTTTTAACCGTTCACCACTTCAGTTGGCTCTTTTTTTTCCGCTATGTGGGTAGTGGGTAGTGCTATATTCTGCACTTTTTGCAGCATTTTCCCCAAAACTAACCCACAAGCAAGACGATAATCCTCATTACGCGCACTATACTGGGTTAAATTAAAATGTTTGTCAAATATAGTTTCTGCAACACGTAATTATAAGGAGCGTTGTTAATATCGAATTGTTTAAAAATATCAATTTGACTACTTAAATGACAGTCAAGGCCACGCCGATCATTTGTCGGCGGCGGCGCCGTGGCCAAAAAGCCCGGCGGCGGCGGCGCGCCGGCGCGGCGCACACGTCTAATCGGGATCGGGTCTACCGCGAACTTCGAAAACAGAAATTTAGATATGTCCGTCTCTATCGCTCTTGCCCATTCTGAAGGAAGTGCTGATGCAATTATAGACGGAGAGCTGGCCACGTCCCACGTCAGATATGACACAGTAACGAGAGCAACGAAACCCCTCTAGTTAGTTTGCTATACTATGCTTATTTCTAGATCCGGACATCTGGCAGCTGTAAAGTGGTGGAGGTCAAAGAATGAAAATAACTTGAAGAAAACAAATTCTAGAGTTCTGGGTTTGATCCAATATTATGAAAGATTATGTAATTAATTAGATTATATAATATTAATATTCAAAAGTTTCAGTTGGGGGAAAGTAAATGCCCAATTGATGTATAATGTAATTTTTGGTTACTTGCCTACTGTTTTTGTTTCCGCAATAATACACAATGTTTTTTGTTCTAATGTTAAAATATAGGCCCAGTTCTCTATAAATGACACAACTTCAGCAGTTTGTACCTATTTCGGTATTACTTTTCTCCAACTTAAAAACTTTGTTGGTCTGTCACTCTGATCCCCACCCATTAAAAGCTGCCAGATGCCCGGATCTAGCAATAAGGATGGTTATGCAATCTAACTGGACTGGTTACAACACTCTCATTATTGTCACATCTGACGTGGTCAGCTCTTAGACCATTAGACGATCGAAGATGGTCGAGGTACCTTCAATACGTTCAAAGTAAGTTTGGACTTGACAGATATAATCATCCATTTGATATTCTATCTTAACATAAAGGAAATAAAAACCATGTTCAAAACACGGCACCAACTGGTGTGATGCTCGCAAAGTTGACTTTATGATTACCGTAAAACCCCGTCTCTTCGCTTGGGATACCTATTTTCGCCTATTTTATAAAAGTTGAAATTCCCGCCTAGTTTTTAGAGCAAGTCAAAACTACTAAATAGAAAGTGTTTTTTATGCATGGCAATATTCTCGCATCAATTGTGGCTAACTTAATAACGCCGTTTATGA
Organism: Pammene fasciana; assembly: GCA_911728535.1. Lineage (NCBI taxonomy): Eukaryota > Metazoa > Arthropoda > Insecta > Lepidoptera > Tortricidae > Pammene > Pammene fasciana. The sequence goes on from OU452283.1 coordinate 9,531,575, forward strand.
TCAGTTTAACGTCGGCGGAACTTTACTATAATAAATGCATGAGAAGAGATAAAGGTAAGCTTTTTCTTTCATTATAATGTACAACTGATGCTCTTTCTTATGGTATGATTATTTTTTACCTAAGTTATGTGTATATGTCGCAATCGATTAACATGTAATTGAGGTGATATTCCGGCCATCTAGAAGCTACACTTCGCCTAGGGTTGTCAATCCAAGTGTGTGATATATTTATGTAATTTTTATTTAGTACTGACTTACTACCTTTTTGATTGTTAAGTAGTGCCATAATATTGTTGATACTGATAAAAAAATACCTTATTTTTGTTTTAATATAAGCAAGAATTTTTAACATAAGTTGAATTTAGAATTTTTGATAAAGCTGATTGTGATTTAGTATTAAGATAAAAATAGATGATTATTAATAATCTTTCATAATACAGGGTGTAACAAAAATACTAGTGATCCGTTTAAGGGCATATTTGGTATCCTATTGCGAGTAGGAAAAAGTTTTTTTTTAATCGAAAAAAATGTTTTTGTATGGGACACGTCGTCCCAGCCGGCCAACCCTCCATACAAAACCAAAAAAAATTCGCGAAAAAAAATTGTTTTCTTAGTTTTTCATAATTAGATCGATTAGGCGATTATCATTATCACACTGGCGACGGATCCGCATGCGGCGCCTGTGCGCGAGCGTTATAGCGCTATAAACATGCAGCGAGCGCTATCTCGCTCGCACATCGGCGCCGCATGCGGATCCGTCGCCAGTGTGATAATGCCGTAGAGATTCAAATGTATAAAAATGATCTGTCAATCGTAAACTGACTTTAATTAAAGTGTACGTCGAAGCACGCGTCGGCGGCGGGGGTCAAGCGCGGGTGAGTGGGGAAGGGAGTTCACCGCACATCTCGCCATTGTAAAGCCTGTGCTAGACGAAGACGGCTGATAGCCGTAGTCTTCTGCCATGTAGCTTGTGGTTGATGCCAAATTCTACATGACCTTTAAACGCCCCTTTGTAGAATTAGGCTTCAACCACGGGCTACATGGAAGAAAATATCTGTTTTCTGCCAAGGTCTCGTGGCAGAAGGCTGCGGCTATCTGCCGTGTAGCACAGGCTTAACTGTGGGAAGTAGGTAGAGGTACTCGTTCATTCGCTGCGGTGTGCGTCAAGGTTCAAATATTGATTTCTAATTGATTATTTAATCGATTACCATAACTACCCTTCATATAGAAATAAAGACAAAAACACAAAAATTCAATACATAGTGTTTTTTTTATAAAATTTTCGTAACAGCCTTCGTCGAATGAATAACTAATCATCCCAACTACAATAAATAGCGAAGCAATATTATTGTAGTTGATAATAGTACTTATACTTGTGAGGGTGTTTTCCGTCGCTTATACTATTAAATAAGTATGTATGTATACACTTAAATACATGTGGCCTACTAACTCCACGTCTAAGAAAAGGAATTAAAATGTAATTTGTACCTACTTAGTCAAAATCAATGTTTCAATGTACGATATTATCATTCGGCACCTTTCATTCGCACTCCGAATGAACCAAAAATGATCAGTCTGAACACGGAATGAAAGTTCACTTTGGTTCCCCATTTTTCTCGAATCCTGTGAGTAGTATCAAGACGAATATAACAAATATAACCGCATCAAAATGGTGTTCAAGTGAAACGATCAGAATACTTTATTGTTTTTAGAGAATTTCAAAAATTACCAGTGTCTTTGGAACCACAAACTAGACGAATAAGTATAAAGACAGAATAATTCTCTCAGCAATGTACCTGAGGCTCCAAATATATTTACAATGCATGAACTCGGAAAGTGCTCTTTTTCAGGGTAATGTCGTGTACAGAAAGCGATTCTTTGCCGCACACTTGCGGCAAAGGATTTTCATAGTACTTTTCTGCACAACTGGCCGGCGCCCGCCCGCCACCGGCCCGCCCGCCACGCGACGCGGTGTACTTCTCTGCGAGACTGCACAGTGCTAGTTATATACTGAACTAAATCCAATTATTACTATTTATTTCATCGCATAATGCATTGTAAAATGTTTTATGCTACATTTGTATAAAACAAGTAAATTCCGACTCGTGTCGGAGTTAAAACACTCCCTTCGGTCGTGTTTTAATTCACACCGCCACTCGTTCGGAAATTACTTGCTTTCTGCACTTGTAGCATAAATATCCCACCACCTACTACGCTCTTTTTCTTGCCTTTTCGTTAATTCTTTAATTAAGTAATCGCAAACTAAACTTATTCCGAGATGCACAACCTCATTAGACTACATGGTGAATGAAATAACAAGTGAATATTCATTTTTGTCTTTGCGTGTGAACATGGAATGAAATAAGAATTAAGCATTCATTCCAATGAACGTTCATTCGAGTGAACCGTCTGATATCACCTTTAGTCTATGTGCGAAGCGCCATCTATCCAAATGCACTGTCAACAGCAAGCTCCTATTGCGACGAGAGTACTATCGTTTCGTACCAATCCGTTGGAGTTACAGTGAGTTGCGAATGATGAAAATTGTTAAATGTTAATATGTTAATTTCGAATGTGGTGTCATGATAATTATAAGCTTTAATACAAAAAAAGTTAAAATGATTATTTACTACAGTAAAGTACGATATTTCGTCGATTGCATCTATTAATTATTTCCAACGAGGCTCTTAACGCCATCTAGCCTGATTTTTTCCTGGTTCATGGGGCCACCAAGGAGATATCAATCTATGTACATTAATTATCTTTGGTCTTATTTACACTATACATTTCATTGTTCACCTTGGTACTATGGTATATGGTGAGAAAGTGTAAACATATATGTATTTGTTGTTGACTGTACTTTATGTAGTGGTAGAATTAATTAGTAAGCTGGTTTTGATGAGTGCACATCAACGTATATTTTTTAAACTTATTTCCTTAGGTACCTTACATATGCAGAGAAAATCAAAAATATTTTCTAGGATCAAAACTATAAATCCTTCTATACTAAGTGATACCAGCCCAAGATTATTTGAAATTCCCGCCAAAAGATTGTGTAAAATTTAGTCCTAAACCATTACCCTTTAATATTTAATTTAATTTTAATTTTTATTGTAGTTTTAAATTATTTCTATAGCATGACATTGACATTTTATTATTGTGACTTATATTAATTTAAGAATTACATTATTATTATTTATATTTTTTTTTGACATCCGCCTATATTACACTTAGTGTAGACATTAGTATATTCAATGACATGCAATAGAAACAACATATTGTACGCCAAACACTGGCTGATAGTGACGCACTATATGTAACTATCTATCATTTCCCATACTCACTTTCGTACAATAAATGATTTGTATTTGTATTTATTTTTTGTTGACGAGTAAAGAACGTGATTTTTGACAACCCTACCGAAAGTACAGTAAATGTATGAAACTAACTTCAGATCGTTACCTGTCTTCGCCTACCATAGTTTTTTGTAAAATATGATTAATTGATTATTATGGAATAGTTTAGGTTCAAAGTCGAAAAACTCGTTAAAAGTTAATAAGATAGCTGGAGGCAACTTCAAATTTTGTCCATAATTGACGCTCCGGAAGCGTGTAGGCGAAGACAGGGCATTTTGCCTATACTTCGCCTACCACCTTCGGAGTCCAATTGTAGCCATTCTGTTGTCCATTAGGGTGTAAATTTGTGAGATATTTTCAAAAAAGTGTCAAAACCCAGGCGAAGTTAGGGGGTTTTACGGTACGACAACAAGGTAGGCGATTATCATTAATATCATTATCACACTGGCGACGGATCCGCATGCGGCGCCGGTGCGCGAGCGATAATAGCGCTATACACATGCAGATCGCTATCTCGCTCGCACACCGGCGCCGCATGCGGATCCGTCGCCAGTGTGATAATCAGGGCTTGTAAACCGGTAAATTTTTCGCACCGGTTGGAGCCACATTTTGAGAGCCTAACCAATAAGAAGGTTACGCTCGCTCGCAGGGAACGAAATCTTTTTACCGGTTAGGGGAGCGATCTCTCCGTGTGACCGAAGACTAGGGTGAATGACCGCTCGGCGCTCGCTTTACCTGATTTGTTTGCTATGGCGATGGTATTACATTTGATTTTTCATTTAGTTGACTATCGTATGCTATCGTCCGTTATTGCCGCAGGGAGCGCCACCGCCGCTGCCGGCGTGTCAACGGTCATTGCTCCCGTATCCAAACACCGAGTTACCGGTTAGAAAAGGCTCCGACATAACGTTCCCAAATCATTTCGTTCGAACGTAACCCAAAAAGAAAAACCGGTTTAACCTCTATAATACTGGTTTATTTGTAACCGGTTACAAGTTCTGGTGATAATGCCGTAGAGATTCAAATGTAGGTATAAAAATGATCTGTCAATCGTAAACTGACTTTAATTAAAGTGTACATCGAACGTCGAAGCACGCGTCGGCGGCGAGGGGCAAGCGCGGGTGAGTGGGGAAGGGAGTTCACCGCACATCGCGCCATTGTAAAGCCTGTGCTAGACGGCTGATAACCACCGCAGTCTTCTGCCATGTAGCTCGTGGTTGATGCCAAATTCTACATGACCTTTAAACGCCCTTCAACCACGGGCTACATGGCAGAAAATATCTATTTTCTGCCAAGGTCTCGTGGCAGAAGGCTGCGGCTATCTGCCGTGTAGCACAGGCTTAACTGTGGTAAGTAGGTAGGTACTCGTTCATTCGCTGCGGTGTGCGTCAAGGTTAAAATATTGATTTCTAATTGATTATTTAATCGATTACCATAACTACCCTTCATATAGAAATAAAGACAAAAACACAAAAATTCAATACATAGTGTTTTTTTATAAAATTTTCGTAACAGCCTTCGTCGAATGAAGAACTAATCATCCCAACTACAATAATACCTATTCCATAACTTACTAATCGTCTTAAAAACATGTTTCTGAGAATTCTTCTGATTCTATCACGAAGCACCACAAATTACTCCACTTCCTCTTCCTCCGCAAGTAGGGTTGCCATACGTCAGGATTTGTCCGGACATGTCAGGATTTTTGACCCTTTGTCAGGATTGCGGCCGGACTTGGCAAGTGTCCGGATTTTTGAAAATTACCTCATTAAACGCTTATTACAAGGTTAAGTACAAAACAAAAGTGCAGGTTTTAAATTCTCAAGATAGAATAATGAATTTGACAATCTTTTGTTATTAAAATCGTATTGAAAGATTTGATTAAATTACTTAGGTATATAACTTCAAATAGTATAAAATTTAGTTCAGCAAAAGACAAAAGCATTTTTTGGAAGGTTTTGAAACCGGAAGTTAAATAAGTGGCTCTACAACTTAATGACAACTGATGAATGTCTTCAACAAACTAATTAATTAAATACACTTATTACAAATATAGAAATATTGTGTATTTCAACAATTATGATGTTTCGAAATGTTTAAAAAAATTTGAAAAAGCGCGAATACTGCGATTCTAACCAATAAACCCTAAGTCATGTTATTTATAATTATGATTCTGGTGGCGCGGCGTTGTTAAAGCTTTAGAGGGTATGGGCACTGCGAATATATGTCATGTGTTAGGGCACAAGCTCAGCTAATGAGAACTCGTTCAAATAGGGAGCAGAGCCCGACTAGAGAAGTACCTCCACCATACAGGAAATCACAGCTAAATTGGCGACCTTAGAGAGCTCTGAAAGGATGCGGTGTGTTGACGACGGGGGATTATCTTTTCTCATTAGCCATCAACACAGTGAATCCTCTTTTCTAAGGGATCGGGTCGGCAACGCACATGAGACACCTGGAGCTGCAGGTGTCCATATGTTACGGTAGCTGCTTACCATCAGAGCGCTAAAAAAAAGCTACGCTAAATCGCTGTTATTACAAATGTCAGGACTTTTTGCATGATGTCCGGATTTTTATCAGGACATTTCATTTTTCCATATGGCAACCCTATCCGCAAGCAAAGCAAAAATTTCAAACATGTTCTGATGAACATGATGTGATGATTCACGCCCGTCTAATTTCAAGGCTGCGGAAAATCAACTGACCGCTCCAACGCAGAAGACACCGCGTCATGACGTAACGTCGTACCGCGTACGGGAACGGAACGTTCTGTTCTGTTCTGCGTTGCGATTAACAGACTGAAGCTACACTACACTACTTATGCTTGTGAGTTTCCGTCGCTTATACTATTAAATAAGTATGTATGTATACACTTCAATACATGTGGCCTACTAACTCCACGTCTAAGAAATAGATTAAAATTAAATTGTAGTCAAAATCAATGTTTCAATGTACGACCCTCTTCGCCTCTATCCTAAAAACGTAAACAAATAGAAGTGACAACGTCGCGTCGTCGGCACACGACGCGCGCGCACGAGCTGGCAACGCATCGCCGCTCGCGCCGAATCGCGCGCGGCGCGGTCGCTCGCTCCGACAGTGTTCTCTACGTCACGGGATGAGTTTCACGCGCATCAGCTGTCCGGAAGTCTAACTGCGTACTAAACACGAGATAGCGCTTATCTCTAAACTAACTTTCATGGTGTAGTGATTTGCTAGATTAACAAGTGTTTCCACTTTCAGTGTGTACATACCTGGTGCTTGTCAGTGTATCTGTGCGATCTGTTGTCTATGCGAAGCGCCATCTATCCAAATACACTGTCAACAGCAAGCTCCTATTGCGACGAAAGTACTGTCGTTTCGTACCAATCCGTTGGAGTTACAGTGAGTTGCGAATGATGAAAATTGTTAAATGTTAATTTTGTTAATTTCGAATGTGGTGTCATGATAATTATAAGCTTTAATACAAAAAAAGTTAAAATGATTATTTACTACAGTAAAGTACGATATTTCGTCGATTGCATCTATTTATTATTTCCAACGAGACTCTTAACGCCATCTAGCCTGATTTTTTCCTGGTTCATGGGGCCACCAAGGAGATATCATTCTATGTACATTAATTTTCTTTGATTTAGATCAGCGTAAGCAAGACTACCCGATATGGAGGTCAATTTATTCTAGTCATTTACCCGCGATAGAATCCATATAACCGGTATTGTCATGCTATTTTGTTTGTGTCAATAACATGGGTGTGTGAGGGGCACCATTAACGACGCCTGCCGTGCAATCGTGTCTGCTATGGAGCAACTACAATCGGGGCAGGAGAATGATGAGATTCGCTCCCTCAAGGCGGACAACAAGATAATGCGGGAGGAGCTGGAGATCATGAGGTCGGAGACGAAGGCTCTCAGAAGGGCTTCCTCTGAAAAGCAGAAGGTGACTCCTGCGGCTGACCCCAGCGGGTCGGATTTTGATCGCCTTACGTCAGAAATGGTGACACTCTTTGCCAGTTTTAAAGATGAGCTCTCGGGAGAATTGTTCTCCTCTATTGGGAACATGGTGAACACCAGGTTGGAGAGAATCGAGAGCCGCCTCTTCCCAGAGCCGATCGTCCCGCCCACCACTAGAGGCGGATAAAAGCGGAACGCGCCGCAAGCACATCTGCGGCACCTGGGCAGTTGCAACAGAAGGCGAACAGAAGGCCAAGGAAGGTGGAACCAGGAGATTGCCATCCTCCGCAAGACCTGCAATGATGCTCGGCGTGCCTACACTCGGTGCAAGATGAGGAGAACGCACACAGCGGCGGAGGAAGAACTTCTCCACACCTCTATGGCCGAGAAGAAGAGGGCTCTCCAGCAAGCTATCCAAGAGGCGAAGAATGAGGGTTGGGAGGAGTTTCTGAAAACCCTCAATAGGGATCCATGGGGGCGGCCATACAAGATGGTGCGTAAGAAATGTGCGCTCCCCCCATGGACTCCATGGAGCCAGTACTCCTCCCGAGAGTTGTGGAAGGCCTGTTCCCAGAAGCACCAGACTTTGATGCACCGGTGATGGCTTCCCCAACGGTGCACCCGGAGGAAACCCTCGTCGTTCCCCCTGTCACCGACGACGAAATGGAGTGGGCGTCAGAGCGGCTGAGAGCCACACGCAAAGCGCCAGGGCCGGACGGTGTGCCAGGGAAAGTGCTTTTCCTGGCACTCAAGCATCTCGGGAACAGACTCAGGTCCGTAATGGATGAATGCCTGGAGACGGGGAGGTTCCCGGAATGTTGGAAGGAGGGACGATTGTGTCTAGTTCGGAAGGAGCGGCGCCCGCCTGGCTCCCCTGTAGGATACCGCCCGCATAGTGCTACTGGATGAGGCAAATCCTGGCCAACCGCATCCAAAGTCATGTCCCATGTGACCCCCCCCCCCCCCTGGGACCGCGCCTGGTGGACATTTGAGGAGCACTTCACGAGACTGGCTCCCCGTCTCGTGGGTGCAGCCTCAGCACTAGGCCGCCTACTACCCAATATGGGTGGATCAAGAGTTTCTGATTACCCCCTCCTCTCGTGCTAGAGCTAGGGCGCCAAGGTAGCATGTTATTCGAACCCATGGCGCCCTTGTTAACAGCAAAGAGGGTGAAACGCCGAACGAACGAGTGGGGTTTAGTGGGTAGGGCCAACTCTTCCCCTCTCGTTAGGAGAGGGGCCATGAGCGGCGAGTCCCACATACCTCCCAACTAGGCCTTCCCAGGGCCTAGGAGACGATGCGTGATGGCATTCCCCACTCCGTCAAAAAAAAGGTCCCCTTAACGGCGTTCGATTTCGCAGGACAAACACAGGCAGGTAAATCTAGTCACTTAGAATTGCAACACAATCCCCAATAAAGCGCATTACTCGGGGACTGTTATTGCCCTTCAAGCAGATCAGCTTTACAGACCTAGAAAAATGAGATGATACGACGCTTGATCTATAGGTATTTGCCGTTCCCGCGGGTCCTGGGTGCAAATTTAGCGTCTTTACACTGTGACACAAACTTTCGACGAATTAATTCCACAAGAACGAGGCAAGGACTAAAATATTTTGTCAACATTTACCGGTCGCTTTAGTCAAACCTAGGTTTTACCGACTCGACGGTGGTAAAAGTCCGAAATTAAAGAAGTTATCTTAACATTTCGGGCTTTTACCGAATCAAGTTGGTAAAACCTAGGTGTTACCGGTAAAACCTAGGTTTAACAGCACTTCGGGCTTTTACAGTAACATAGTATATAGCCGACAGCGGTCAAAAGGTTAAATAAATCAGCATACCTGGAGTACAACATCTTCTTCTTGACCTTGGCGGTGTCGGGACACCACGACATCAGGAACAGCTTCTGTTTCTTGCTCGCCTCCGACGTGCCTTGGCACTGGTGCGTGTATTCAAAGTCGAACAGGCCATATCTGGAACGGTCAAATAATTCTATTAGCGTACGATGAGGCGATTTTAAGGTGCTCTTACACGGGATTTCGGGGCAAAAATTGACGAATTTCTGGAATTTTGATCTCGCAACCATATCAAACAATTTCAAGCAATTTGAATATTGCTCAATATGGAGTAATCTCTGCTCCAGTATTAGTACCTAATAGAATGAATATACCCCTGAATATTCGCAATGTGAGAAAAACGACATTCGTGACATCCTTGAATGGGACCATCTAGGGGTTATACCCGTTCGGTAAAAAAAAAAAATTTTGAAAATCGGTTCACGATTCACGGAGATATCGAGTAACATACATACAAAAAACTAATAATACATACATACATACATACATATAATCATAAAATTCAGTCGAATTGAGAACCTCCTCCTTTTTTGAAGTCGTTTAAAAATATCCACAAAAATCAATTTACAGAGGTGAACCTGGATTGTTATACCACAAATTGGTGTAGAATACTATTGAGATTCGAATCGTAGAAATTTACGGATAAAATAGCGCTGATGTGTGGTGACCTCGTGCTCCCTGTAAAAGCTTAATGAATGAAGAGGTGTCTGTGTAGTCTGTGGATGAGAGAGAGCTGACCTGCACTCGCCAGTGCCGCCCTGCTGCAGGTGCTCGAGGAACGCCTCGTACTCGGCGTTCCTCTCGCCGATGGTCTCCACATCGATCTGCTTCTCGTCGCGGATGTAGAACACGACGTATCGGTGCTTCTTGTCCTTCTTTATCTCCTCGTACGTGGTCTTGCACGCGTCCGATACTGTCACGCCAGACGCCTGGAAGATAGAGGATTAAAAAGCTCAGTAATCAATGTAATTATTTTTCGAAAATCTATCTAGTTACGTCATTAATCACATAGAAAGGTTTAGAATTCAATTGGTTTCTGATTTTCTGTCGTAATCAGTGCCGGCCTTAGGGGTGGGCGAAGGGGCCACAGAAGCGCTCTGGGCTTTCCACAGGGTGACTTTTTATAGTCTGAAATTTGCCTAGGTTAAGGGGGGATGACGGGTACCGAGTTAAATTCAAAATATGTCATATAATACGAGTACATACTATAGTTTATGTGCTGTGTAGTGTGAATTTTTATGCCACATTGTAAATGTAGATGTCGGATGCTGTTTGGTACCTAAGTTCACGAGAACTGGAAACTACTAAGTACGAGGGGTGTTCAAAAGGAAGTGATAATGACTATGAAATCTTGAAGTTATTAGTATTATTTATTTTTTTATTAAACCAACTCTATAGTATTTTATGGCCATTAATCTTACAATAAAATATTGCACCGTGCTATTAAAAAAAAAACTTTAGTACCTAGGTCATAATACTCATAATTTGCCTTATTTTTTATTTCATCGGCAGTGCAGCGAATTTTTTAAAGAGTTTTTGTAATCAAAGAATGCAAGTCAATTGTTGAAGACCTGGTCTTGATTGCGCAGCCATGTAGTTATTAAATAAAGCACAAGATCCTGAGCAGCATCCTTGGTAATCTGTAAGTACTGAGGAGAAAATCTATCAAAAATTTCTATTTTTTTTTAATTTGCTTTTGTGTTTGGGAAAGTCCTATGCTTGCTATAGGATTATGTTATTTCGACATTTTTTAATAAATAAAAGCATATATTTGTGGTCTATGTCCATAAAATTTCTTGACTTAAACAAAAAACTGTTCAAACAAAAATAACCACCTTTTACCGAAGCAATGCAGTTTTATTTTTAGCAGCAATGTATTTTTTTTACTCTACACCATCCTGAAAAATGTTTAAACATATCGACTAATTTTTTCAACTATTGCACCTGAATTTTGACTACATCGTTCCTAACAATCGTAAAATCATGCGAAAATTTCACGGAACCTTCGATACCTCTTACCCTGCCTATAACCGCGAACCACTTCGATCATCGAATCGTCTATTGGCATCCCTCTCGTTCGTATATGCAAGAGCGATAGAGACGGGACCATCGTTTTGTCGATTTTCGAACTTCGCGGTAGGCCCTCTGTTGTCTTTGTTTATCGATTATACAAATACGAGTAAATAAATCCCTGTATTTATTCATACAATTTAGTATTGAATAGTGGTATAATATAACCAATAAACGAAACTTGTAATACTATGACTGTATCATCATATCCATTCTCATTTCTTCTTGATCACCCCTCGTACAGTCGCCATCAAATATATCGGAGTGGCCAGGGTACTCAAAAATATCTGAACATGCAGTTTACAGCCTTGAGAGGCCGTGTTCAGATATTTGTGACCACCTTGGCCGCTCCAATATCTGATTGCGGTTTTACCGTATAATCATACAGATCGTTAATCTTTGTATATAATATCGTTGCCCAAAACTTATAACCATTGACACGATTTCTGATCAAAATTGCATATGCTGTACATAATCTACTCAAATCGAATATTTTATCGACATACAAAATCACATCAACGATCTGGCCATCGCGCCGACATAAGTGACATAACTCCAAGTCGAATGTTTATTGGTCGGGTTTATATCCGTTCAGCGCACATTTAGCGCAGCATTGCAGTGTCGTACTGCACACAAGGTCGATGGGCTGGGCTGGAGTATTCTAATATGTATGTTAGAAAATGTATAGCTTGCTTATCGATTCATTCACAGGAGTTGTAGAATTTTTAAAACCTTTATCCAAGATTTTTCAGTGACGATGACGATTCATTCCCAAAATGCATTGCATTATCGTCAAAATTATAGGATTTAACTCAAACTTCTCAGTTCAACGAGCGGTGAAACTACACATCTTTGACGGAAATACCTACTTATCAATTCACAACTGTTTTCGTCGCGTCTATATTTAACTCTGACACTTTGCTGGTCATCTCATCTCAGTAGGTAATACGTTTTTGTATTTTAGCTAGGCGCATAGAAGTCCTGCTAGCCTACTATGGTCGGGTTTTTATCGCCTGTCACCATAGCTGTCACGTTCTAACAAGTATGTAAGTGTGAAAGTGATGCATAGCGCGATAAGTGATAAAATGGCAACCATGGATGGCCTTCTGGAAATTGTATGACTGAGTAAGCTACTACTATAAACTATGAGTACTATGACATGTTACGGTCGTCCTCGTCCACCCACCTACCTACTTAATTTAAATGGTCTGTGCGGAAAGAAAAGTGTCGCATAGTTTATTTATTAGTTCCTGTATAAACCTCCACAGCTCCACACTTCTCTTCGACTAAGAGAGACTTTCGACTAACATAGGTACCAATCATTATAGAAGACATTAATGATTATTTTGGTGTAAAAATACTATTTTCACACCACCCATTCGTATACGGGCCTTTTCTTCCCTCCTAGGAGGGAACAAAGTGGCACTTTTCTGTTCTAGCACATTACTTTTTTTTTCCAGCCAGTCCGCCATGGCAACAAAATGTCTTATTATATTAATCGATTACACTTTCATTATAATCGATTATGTGTATACATTTTTTTATATTTATTACTATTTTTATACGTTATAAAAATCTGTTTTACTCATATTTATTATAAATATCCTTCAATTCAGTAGGTGCGTTACTATAATGAATGATTAAAAATAGTTAGCAATGTTAGCATCATTATATTATTTTTCCAAATCGATTTTTTTATTAATAACGAATAGACGTAGCAATCGATTCGATCTAAGTTGTCTGTGGTGTGGTCTGATGTTTATTCTCTGTTTTATTATTAGTTTCATGCATAAAATGATGAATCTTATTAAAGAAACTGCACATTATAACTTATAAGTAGTTAAATTGGAAAAAACAAATCCCGTGTTCCTGCATCCTGTGTTTGCAAGTGATTCAAGTATATTCCCTGTACGGATTCAGGTGAAAAAATAAAATGTATTCGAGCGATAGGACATGAAAACATGAAGCCGGAATTTATAGAATGAAAAGAAAATCTAGACAGAAGGATCTAAAAGCACACAAAAGGAATTCGAAAAGTCGTTATATTTGAGGTTACCTAGAGACATAAAAATTGTTCTCGGAATCGGTATTTGTGGTTTAATTGCAAGGATTTGCTACCTTCCAAGTTCTACCCTGAAGCATGTACCTACTCCATGTCAAAAATAATGATAATTAAACAAAACTAACAACATTTCTGAAATGAATTTCTGAAGGCCACCAAACGAAGAAGTCTCAAGTTTTGATTGCAAATAATATCAAAACATTCAAACACAGCATTTGATTTCAGTTTCTCTGCCTATGAAAATTGTCAGTGTCAGTAAATTGACTCATTTTATGCTTACAATGCCTGTAAACAGTTCTTGATTTTTTTAACTTAAGATAACTCTAACTGTTTATGTTTATCTATGTTTGCAAAAGTCTTAGGGACTCGCCAGTGTGTCCACAACACTCAGCTTAAGCAACTTGCACATTTTAAATGGTTCACTTTCGGAACGCTAATAAGGTTCCTTCCTCCTAGCGTTTATCCCGGCTTGGGGTCCGCTTGACAACCTAATACCATATATTGGCGTAGGCAGTAGTTTTTACGAAAGCGACTGCCATCTGACCTTACAACCCAGAGGGGAAACTAGGCCTTTTTGGGATTAGGTCCGGTTACCTTACGATGTTTTCCTTCACCGAAAAGCGACTGGTAAATATCAAATGATAATAAGGAAGCTAATAAGGTTATTTTAACTAATAACTATAACTAGGTAGTATAGTTATTAGTTATTAACATTGTGATCAGTCCCAACAGTGCAATCAATTAACATATTTTTTGTTTTGTTTTAGGTTGTTCTTATCTCATGAGCTCAGCGGTGTTTGTCGAGTAAATGGAGTCTAGACTTACTAACTTCTTCCGATAATGCCAAACACCACCTTCACCTTTACCAGGATATTCTACTGATGAAAAATTAAGACTAACTTCAGTTTTGCTATGATATTTTTTTATAGAACTAAGACTGTCTTAACCCGTGCCGACATTATCCTACTGATACAATACCAAGAATGGCTCCTCCTATATCAGGAAGCATACTAAGCACAAATGTATAAAGTGAAAGTAAATGTGATTCAACAATAACGTCTTTTATTTTCGTCTGTCTAATGGCTCCTCCACATGATGGGCCATCATAGAGACGCAGCTATGCGTTAGAGGGAGCTAACGATATTGCCATCTCGTTCCGTCGTATAGCTGCGTCCCTATGATGGCCCATCATGTAGAGCCAGCCTAAGGGGGTGTGAAAAGCAGTATGTGTCACATAGGAGCAAAATTATTTTCACCTTGGGCGTTAACACTTGAATCCCTCACTACGCTCAGGAGTCTATTTTAGAATCCCTCGCTGCGCTCGGGATTCTATTATAGACTCCATCGCTTCGTTTGGGATTCAATGTGCGCCCTCGCCGTAAATATTTCATTTTGCTCCCTTGTTACACAATCTACTATTAAATATGCCGTCAAAGTTAACTTTTCGACATGTCTGTGCTAATAATACGATACAAGTCATAAAATTGCGTTGCCATGAGTAATCACAGAGATAATGACAGGAAAACAGTTGACAACACACAAAATTCGTGTCGACATTTCGCAAATTGTTCCGTTTGAATTAGACGAGTATGAGTAATACCAGAAGATTTTACATGACCATATATGGTTGTGGTCGAGCGTCGAAACTGTAATAATAATTGCTCTAACACTTCCCTCAGTCGGTTCTTACCATTGCTCAACGGATCTACGGAAATGGAAGGTACCTACATGAAGGTATATGGTCGTGCTAGTGTAGTTAATGATGTGTTTGCTAGTACCTACGGAAAAAGTTTTAGAGTATCGACTTATGAATATTCGAATAAATTTTCGCTATGCGATTCTGATTCATGAACTATGTATGCGACCTCAATCCACAAAGTACTTGAAGAATTGATTCAATCAAGCCAATATGTCAATAAGGTTAAATTAAAACTATGATAAGAATCTGAAAATAGTAAAAATGCACTAAACTACGAACAACAAGCTTTCAGGCGTCTAAGATATAAAATTATTAAAGTCTTGAATGTGCACTAAATAAATATCTCTTATGAGGCCCACCCACTATCAGTCGGCCTGACGATATTGGCCTGTCAGTTGTTCGGAGTTGTCAATTTTTTGTTCTATCTTACAGGCCGATATCGTCAGACGGACTGAACTGATTGTCGGTGGGCCCCCTAAGAATAGATCTCGCGATATCATCTTTCCGCGTCAATCCCGCAGCTCAAGCCGTTTCCATAAATATAAAGTAACAGCTGACCTAACCTATGACTCGGAAGTTGAGTTATCTCGCGTCGCCCGATATCGGCAGTGTATGTAAATAAATACTCATTGTTATTACTTTAATTGAAAACGGTGCGAGTATTGTTTGAACAGGTGGTCGGGCGTTTTTAACTAAGTATAACTATAACATAACTACTGCGATGCGATTCATGCAATGCATTTTATTAGCAAACGCGCTCGTCTATCTAACTGTAGGTATAAGATCACCGCACCGCACTGTATACGAGGGAAGTCTGATAAGTCCTCAGCCTAGGCATTAAGTGAAAGAATACTTCAAATAAAACGAATAGCACGCAATAAGAAAATTTTCTCAACATGATTTATGATTGCCATTTCGACAAAAACCTAATGTTATTTTAATATGGACGGTTAATATCATCAGGTCTTTCGAAATCGAGTGCTCCATATTTATGTTTGAATTATTTTGATAATCTCGCCTCACAAACGAAACAGCCTTTAGAAAATATTGTTTGGTAGATTAATATTCTCCAGTTTCTCAGCTTTATTTAGTAACTTGTTTTATCAAACTTGCTTAATTCGAAAAGGATATAAGCGTTGTAATTATTGTTTCCGCCCAGAGGTCTCATTAGGGTGATTAAGTAGAAAAACATAATAAAAATCTTAGTCTAGCAAAATTTAAAAATAATGCAGTTATAGCATGAGTCATAGATTATTTAGGACTAGTCACGAAAAATCAATTTTGATATTTTCATGTAGAAAAAAATATTGCATGGTGGCTGCCGCAAATGAACTTGAATCGCTTCGCTTGACGGGTTAAATAAAGACGCGATAATTTAGATTGAAATCAATTTCTTAACTATATTTTATACTGGGTTTAAGGTCTAACAATTTATATTCTTTAAATTAAAAAAAAGCTAATGTGCAAAAATTTCTGCCAAAAAATAAAATCGGGTCGGGCTTTTTTTTAGGCACATTGAAATCTTTTTTTTTTTGCGTTATTGAAATACGGCGTGCTAAAACTATCCAGTGCATTTTGCTGTGAAAATACTATATTCTAAAGGAAAAATATTAATTTTAAGCTATTATTTCACCAAATGCCTTAGGCTGAGAATTTATCAGACTTC
Source organism: Pammene fasciana (assembly GCA_911728535.1). NCBI lineage: Eukaryota > Metazoa > Arthropoda > Insecta > Lepidoptera > Tortricidae > Pammene > Pammene fasciana. The sequence goes on from OU452283.1 coordinate 9,548,228, forward strand.
CCTCGTATGACGCCTACAAACTGCCGAAGCATTTTTGCTAGATATTATAGAGTAGGATCTAATTATGAAAAAGCAATAAAAAAAATCCAGCGAAAATTTTTTTTGGTTTTGTATGGAGGGCTGACCAGCTGAGAAGTGTTACTTTTTTTTTCGCGTCCTAACATTTTGTCCTGCTACTTTTTCTTACTCGAAATATGATACCAATTACGCCCTGAAACTGATCACCAGTATTTTTGATACCTACCTACCTCCCCCCCTACCTACCTTTGTGCCTTCATATTGTCGGAAGAAAACGTGAACTTGATTTGTAAAAATAGCTAACTTGAGTTAGATTAAACCGTATAAGTTAAAGTTACCTTTGAAAATTCAGGGGAGGACTCAGCAACTTGAAATATATTAATACATATTTTCGAGAAGGTTTATGCTTAATTGCATGCCTACCAAATGTCACAACCAAATGTCACAAGCTATATTAGAAACCGCATGTAACTAAGGAATGGGCTTGTCAAGTGTCATATTTTTCTAATCACAAGGGGATTGTCAAGTGTGCGAGCGCAACGTACCTACTGATAATCGCTTATAATATAATACAAATATTAAAGTCATTCAGCACACCAAGCTGTGTTGACTTGACAATTTAATAATCAAAACTCACAAATATGTACCTACAGGGTGGCCAAAGAACTAAGTTCCCGTTGGCTGTAAGGTTTTGGGACGCTACCAATCTTCCCTAGATGGTTTTGGAACCTCTCAGATCAAATAATACCACAAATGTGTATTTAGAAAATAAATATGACATATCTAATTTTGTATTAAAATGACAGATTTACTCGTATTGAGTAGATTGAGGTAGATCGTGCAGTGTGTTAAATTTAGTATCTGGAGAAAAAAAAGAGAATAAGTATCTAACCACAACCGCATACGGGAATTACGAGAGTAAAGTAAACTCGTTTGGCATCCATCTCCTCTCGACATCGCCGATAGATAGCATCGAATTTGCCATGTCTAACCTACTAACTTTTAACGCGCACGAGTCGGAAAGTTCACAGTTTAAAGTTCGAAGACCGAGATCAGGGTTTTGCTATCACTATCACTTAATAATCAGAAAGAGGCAGTGGGTCAAACAAACAAGACACCTCGTAAACACGTTAAGATTTCTATGCAAGACTTTTTTTCCTAAAACCTGGTAATACTCGATAATAGGTTAACACATTATATTATACAGTGTATTCTGGAATATGAACCGCGTTGTATCCCTCCTACGTAGCAGTATCAAAATAGAATCAGTAGAGACATTGGCCGTAGCTCTATTATTAGAGGTAGTCGGTGCAACACGTGCTCTATACATCATTGAACCTTAGGAGGGCTTCCCGTCTAGCTACGAAGTAGATACAAAGTATCGAAGGCATACTATGCCCAAACCCGATGTCAAGTAGAAAAATAGTGGGAAAGATATTGCGGGAGAGATTGCATTCCGTTAGTCTTCTTGACTTGAGTGTTCAATATGGAACTCCAGATGAAGAAGAAAGTAATTATGATGTGGATGGGTCAGGTTAAAAGCTACAGTACAGTACACTAATACATCGTACAGATTGGTCATTAGGATATTGTGACGACGTGGTATTGAAACGCTATCAATATAAAAATTCTACAACTAGTGGTTCTGTGAACCGTAGACTTCGGAGAACATAAATAACGCGACAGCAAAATTCCCCTCTTTTCCCCCCAATCAAAAAAATAGCTCGACAATTTTTGGCAAATAAATCAAGGAACGTACATGCCAAGTTTCATCGAAATCGGATGAAAAATGCGACCTCTAGACCGACACTGACCAACCACATCAATCTGCCGAATCGTCGTGCCAGTGAAAACGGAGACGTTCGTCGCCTCGCTACGCTCGACTCCTCAGTCAATAAGCATCAGCGGGTGAGGTGTTCTTCACACGCTCTTATTCTCTTAACAACAAAGTCGTGTCCAGCTCATTTTGAACACCCTACCCGATTAGCTACTTCTGCTGCTGACTGTTCCTAGTGGTCTTAGTAGACTTTACTCTTGACAGTTCTCAAGAGTAAGATAAAGAAAGAATAAGGAAGATCGAGTTGTATGTAATTTAATTTAATGTACAACCCAGATTCAAAATTGCATGAACAATTTATGAAAGAGTTCATTAATAATGTGCCCATGCAATTTTGAATTTCACTGTACTTACGAATAGATAGTAAGATATGGGTTTTGTTTATTTTATTTTTCGTGGTCAAGTTGTACAATCTTGGAAGACTTGTTTTGTATATCGATAGCTGATAAAATAGAGACCATCAGAGTAGACACATAACATAACACTACATGTGTAGGTAGAGTGCATTTTAGTGTAGTCTGGAGGATTTTTCGAAGATGTTTCCAGAAGATTAAAATAGGCTAATAGTAGTGATTTAATGTTGCAGTGGCGAGTTGCCAATACAAAACGCAAGTCATTCTCTCATACAAGCGATGGCCTAATAACATTAGCGGGAAACATGAAAAGTTTCTGTGAATTCTGTCTTAGTAAAGTAAATAACTCGATTAGAAAGTGTCTCGAATTTGTATAGTAAAACTTAACATGTTATGCAACAATAATTATTTTTTATTGGACAAATCTTAATCTGCATAAATTATGCTCTTATGGATGTTTTTGTCATTTCATCATTTGTGTCTTTTACTTCAAATCTCGTGTTTGCAGCTCGTGCACCCCATTTTTTTAAAATCATATGCCTCTTTTTAAACAACTCCTTCCGATGACTTTAAAACCAAATCGGAAGTAGTATCAACTTTAAACATAAAGCATTTATAGCTTATTTATTATTCCATTACCGTCCGCGTTCTAAGAATCATGACGATCACTGACTCACCCGGCCTCGACTCTTTCACTCCGTAGGTAACAACAGGTTTATTGAGTCGTCCAGTAGCATTTGCTAATTATTCTCAGCTATGGGCGGCCACCGACTATCAGTCCGCCTGCAGTCAGCCTGACGATATCGGCCTGACAGATGTTCGGAGCCGGCAAATTTTTGTTCTAACTGACAGGCCGAGATCGGGCTGACTGAAGGCGGACTGATAGTCGGTGGCCGGCTTAATACTCTTTTGTGGTATTCGGAGTCCTAAAAACTAAAATAAACGCTAACCCCCTTTTTCAGGTGCTTAGTAAATCTCTGTTAAATTTTGTCCCAATCCTAAAGTACAAAAGACAAAATGACGAGACCAACGATTATAAAAGGAATTTTAAATTTGACTGACTTATACAAATAGATCTTAGGCTAGGCAACGCGCATGTGAATCCTCTGGGGTTGCAGTCGTCCATAGGCTACGATGGTGGTGATGGTACAAAGTTGACCCATACTAAAATTTGTTCAAAATCATGAACAGATTCAGGTTATTAATTATCTTGTATGGCGTCTTAGGTGTCACCCTGTATTTTTCGTTGATTCATAAAATATGTATGGAGAGTTTGATTGTAATTGCGATTAAATTTCCAGTCAATAAACATCACATATTAAACCTATCATCTAAATATTCGGTTCCTCTGGCAGTGGTGCATAATTTAAACGCTTGCTAGTGGGCGCCTACGCGATTCTGAAAGTATAGGACCTTGATGAAACTCTGTTGCACGATATACTCGTAATGTGTTACGTTACGTTTTACGTAATGACTTTCATTTTTCGGTCCAATTTCAAGACGATGCTGAATTTGCTGAACATGCTAAATGTCTGGTTGAGCTAGAACTGCTATAACTCAGTTTATAGGTGTGATTGCAGTCACAATAGGTATTGATTACTCCAGAAACACCCAAATAGATAACGAAACGGCAAACGTTGGCGAAATGCCTTCTGCTTATCCAGTTGGTGTAGCTCAAGTCAAGTAACCTCCCGTTGCTCCGATCTCACACATCCCCTTTTTTTTAGTACATCACTTCAATTTTCCTGCGAATTCATTACTCTGTAAAGACACGAATGACATCAATAACAAATAATTCCTGCACTTTGGGCACCTAGGTATTTTTTGATATAAAAGACGACGTTTGTAGAATTATTTTACTTTATTTATCGTATGACTAGACTACATATCACTGGATTTAGAATGTAGAATTAAGTGGGTATGTCATTGCATTTTAATTAATCTTTAAATCAGGGCTCGTAACCGGTTAAGCCAAAAAACCCCGAAATAACCCAATATATTTAATAATTGTATAGTTTTTATGTAAAACCCGATGTTTTATTTAGGTTTTCACTTCATATTAAAGGATGTTTGGGGCTATTCACAAATTACGTCATTTCAAAATAGGGACATTGGATGATGGTAGCATAACAGAAGGAAACGGGGCCATTTGAAGCATAATTTTTTGGGTGATTTTAGGGGGGGTCAAAAATCGTCAAATATCGATGACGTAATTTATGGACAGCCCCTTTCGATTAAATATAAAACAGTAACGAGAGAACGAAATAAAAACCGGTTTTTACTATGGAGCCAATTCCGGTTTCCGAGTCCTGCTTTAAATTAAAGCCATTTCGGCAAAACTAGAAGTGGGAGTTTTAGGGCAATTTTACACTAATATACTGTAGAATTCTATCTACAAGTCACCTGTCCTACCGTCAACGAGATTGAGTAGCTGTCATCTAGGTTATCTCATGGATATCGAGTCATTCTAAAGTATTTAATTACCAACGGGTAGTCCCCATCCAAAAATAACTGCTACGTCATCTAATATCGATGACTACAATTTACTAGGGCTTGCCAAACCGCATATCTGGCCTGTCAGCTAACTCAGCTTCGAAACAGATGTTCCAGGTGATATAGCGCATTCTAGTCAACGAACAGAATGATTAGTTGCAGATCTGGTACATCTGAGAGGGCCATGGACAGGCAAATTGTTATGTGGGCTTGCTAAAGACTAGTTGAAGGATCCTACACGACGTGGTTAACAAAAGCTTGGAGAATAGTGGCAACTACTGGTGCTCAATCTAGCAATCTAGTAGAAGGAGTGTTACGGACATCTGGTTTCAAAACGTCACTCAGTGAAAAAAACTTTAGTGAATTACCTAGTTAGCTGGCTAGAGAGCACAATAGTCGAGTTATAAATACGTAACATAGATGAATGAGTGGTGTCACAAGTGTAAAACGCCGCTGGCGCATATCCAAGACGAAAATTGTTGTGTCATGTCGAGATACTTCGTAAAATACTCCTCTTTATGTGCCCTTCTGACGTAATACGAGTGATACCGTTCTGATTGATTGATTATGATTATATTTACTAATAAATGTATGTATACATATGTGGGTCGCCCTTTTGTTTGAGATTCAGGTTCCTTGAATTCGCTTCTTTAATTTATCCTTATTAAATTAATCGCTATTATTTTCTCTTCCTCAACTATCACGAGAGTAATACTCAACAACAAATTAGGGTATTTATTTTTACTTTATCCGTGGTTTTCGAGCGAAACTAAAAAAACGGACAGGAAAATATCCTTTTCTTAGAAGTCCAATGTGATTTCACTCGGGCGTCTTGTTTTATGAACTTTCCCGAAGTTGAAATTGAGGTGATGGCAATCCTACACACCAAAGGTCATTTAATGTGTTAACTTTAGTGGGTTTTATAGTAAAAATATCTTATTAGATTGTCCTGGAAACTACATTCTTAAAATGGGTTGTTTATGGTTAAATGTCATTTAGGTTTCGTGACAGTGTAGTTGGAAGTGTTCCTCAACAATAGACGTCCCGCTGCTGCTGCTGTCAAAGGCTATTGCTCTATCCGCCGCGAACTTTTAACAAGAAACTTTTGAATTGAATCACATCAAAACCACTCCTAGTCATCGATAAACGACCAAAGCGTGCGTTACAACCATTTTAAGACAAGTAAACTGCTTGACTAATGATCAAATCATCCTAAGCATCGGTTCACAAGTTTCACAACACAAGTGCGTAGAGTCGAGATCATTATTTTAGAGTGTTCGGAAAGAGAAGTCTCGTAGTTTGTATGAGAGCTGATACATTATACAGGCGTTCTCTTTCCGCACACTAATCGTTCGGCGTGCGGGGCAGTGACCTCACCATGCGTCACGGTTGACTCACTCAGGTGTCACGGGGCAAGGACACCGGACTGCATCCTTGCGTCAAAGGGATGAGATACATACAGCCACGGAATTTAATTAGAGACATTTACAGTTCAAGCTATTGTATTTTGTTTAGTACTTATTCTATGAAATGTCCAATTTAAAGTGAACCCTTAATGTCTCGGCAGTTAAAAGTAGGTGACCGTAGGTACAAGATTACGATTTATTGGACAGATGTGTGCACGACCTTTATGCCATAACAAGAAGGTTACACAATACACATAATTTGATTTGCGTTTCTAAATATCTCTCGATTTCTATGAATGATCCTACTCTAATTACAAGTTTCGGTTTCATCCAAAGGTTGACTGGTAGAGAATGCCTCAATCTTAAGACATTAAGTCCGGTCCGCAGGGCTCGTAACCGGCTAAAGCAAAAAACCCTAAAATATCCCAATATATTTCATTATTCTATGTTTTTTATGTAAAACCCGAAGTTTGATTTAGGTTTTGACTTAATTTTATAGGATTTATCGATTAAATATGAAACAGTAACAGTAACGAAAGAACGAAATAAAAAACCGGTTTTTACTATGGAGCAAATTCCGGTTTCCGAGCCCTAGGTCCGCCCCTTGTACACTTTTTTATTTGTGCAATAAAGTTTAAATAAATAAATAAAATAAAATATTGATGTCCAAAATATACACTGATATTTTAGACCTTGAATGTACTTAGTTGTCCTAGTTTAGTCTTTGAAACTATAGGTATATGCCTATAACAACGCCGTCCATTGGGTGAATGAAAAGACTATAATATTGAACTAGTCAATTAATAGTCGCAAGGGCGAGGTTACAGGGATTTAAGGCCATTGCACACCAAGAGCGCGGGGCGGTAGCGGCGCGCCGCGGAGCGTGCGCGGCGCGCTGTATAGCATTGGACTAAATACGGTGATTCACAGCGCCGGCGGGCCCGCGCGCGCCCCGCGCCGCGCCCGCCCCGCTTTCCTCCCGCCCGATCACAACAGCGCGGGGCGGGGCGCGCGCGGGAGCAGCGCGTGCGCGGCGCGGAGCGGAGCGGCGCGGCGCGGCGCGGAGCGGAGCGGGGCGTGCGCGGAGCGCCGCGTAAGCGGAGTGGCGCAAGGCCCTAGTAAATTTTTTGTGTGAATTGAAATCAATTGTAATTAATGTGTTAGTGCTTTGCGAGTAAATAATTAGAGAATTATTATTTAGCTTTTTCTCAAAAAAAAAAAGCATTAATATAATTTTTAGTGCAGATTGAATAGTTAAGTTATGGTTAAGTTTACTAACACATACCTATTATGGATTGCAAAAATCGGAATTAAATGTTTTTTTTAATAGATAATTGACATTAATAATTTACCTAACTACTAGTAGTTCGCCCCGAACTGTGAACTCGCGAATCTTGTGTTTCGCCATAAATGTGCAATAGTAGAATTACTACAAATACCAAAAATATAGTCTGGCAAACCAAAAGCGCAGTAACAGTCAGAGTAACATGCTATACCCATCCCTTTTTTAGTAGTGAGAGTACTAGCATTAGAAAAAGACAGTATGATTCTCCCTGTCTATGCTTGAAGTGGAACAAACTCTGGCCAAACTATAGGTATCGGGTATTTTTTTCTCAACTAACCATCACGGTGAAACTAAACGTCCATATTAAATTGTGCGGTTGATGCGCAAAATTTTACCGCGACGAAATCACTTCAGATTTGACAGTTTTTGTCTCATCTAAATTTAAATCCACCTCTCACATGCCTTTCACTCTGTTGCTTTGACATGTCGTGGACCACTTATATAGGTTTCGGTCACCATCATTATGCGTCTATGGTAACTCTCTCTAACTAATGTGTTAATGTCAGTATGCTGATGGCCCTAGCAGCCAAAGCTCTAATAAATTAAAAAAAAGTCAGTTGTCAAAATATTTACACCCAAATCAAAATTTAATTGAAAATATTTTTGAAATCAATTTTATATTGCTAATTGTTATGAAACAGTAAGCAGTTAATTTGACGAGAGTGTTAATCACTACCTTTCGTTTGATACCAAACTCAACCATACTTGCTCGTAAAAGTAGCAAATAAGATGACCAATGTAATAGGACCCCTTTACAAACCCTTTTTAGGCCTTCTAATTTCCGAACCCCCGTCTCAATCCAGCTCATATACGAACTCGCAAATTTTGTTGGTCTCTGCTACAACCCCAACAAATTTCATGAAGATCGGAAAATCGTTACTAAAGTTATCGTCGGACAAACTATCTAAATCAAAAAGCCATCCAAATGCCGAGACGTCCCAGTAGCCAGGTGACAGTTCTGTTGTTGTTTGTAAGAACGATCTTCGCTTACGCTCAGCTCGTTCGATTAACTGAACGCGGAACTAGATAAAGCTACGTGGTTTTTGTTTTGATTTTGACTCGACGTTCACGGTAGGTATTTAAAGTAAAAACCGAAATATTTTTTTTGTATTTGTTGTTATAGCGGCAACAGAAATCATCATCTGTGAAAATTTCAACTGTCTATCACGGTTCATTAGTTACAGCCTGGTAACAGACGGACAGACAGACAATTAAAGACTTTAAATGCGTATTAGGTAGGTAACTAGGTATGTGTGATAAACTTCACTTGCTTACACTTTGCTGATCACGACAGAAACGGCAAAAAAATCAAAATAGGTATAAACAAACGCAACACGGAGGCATCGTCCTAACAGAATGCGAGTGGGCCCATTCGCGTTCTATTAGGCCGATGCCGGACACGGGACAAAACGACGTAACACACACACACACACACACACACACACACACACACACACACACACGCCCTTTGCCATACAAAATCAGACCTTATTACGATCTGATAAGATATTTTCGATCGCAAGTGGCGGCGGCAAGGCGGCATACCTATATCAAAGGTAGGCAAAGCGCCTGCCGCCCTTTGATATATGCCGCCTTGCCGCCGCGAGTAGTTTCATATTTTTCGGGAGTCACTTGTTTTTATCTCTTTCTTCTGAGGTCAAATCAGCTTCAGATATTGTGGCTGACTGTACTTTTCTTTAGAAAATCAAGGAGTACTCATCGGGACGATTCTAATAAACCCAAACTCAATCTGGTTGAGGTACTTTATGGCAGAGTTCTTATGGCCACCTCCTGTCTCCATCATCAGACCAGCTCGATGGTACCAAAATATTGTATTGTCATCCAAGTTAGGCAAGTGTGCTAAATTTCAGTTCAATCGGACATCAAGAACTGGTTCAAATCTGCCTCGCAAGATTCTACCTAAACATCTAACAAACACACTAACATACCTATCTACAAACTGACAAACACTGTGAGTTGAATAAAAGCTTGTAATTACGACATTATTATAAATATAATAAAAGCTTGTAATAATAAAAAATATAAAAATAGCGCTCAAAGGTGCGCCGTGGTACCGCGACGGGCCCGCCGCGGGCCCGCGCGGGCCCGTCGCGGGCCCGCGGCGTGCGCGCCGCGGTGGTATGCAGGCGGTGTCGGTGTGTATCAGACCGCGCGTGTCACGCGCGCCGGGCGCGCGCACTCCGCGCTGCTGGCGTCCCGCTACCGCCCCGCGCTTTGGTTTGCAATGGCCTTTAGCGATTGACAAGTTGTGTGCGTTTTATTACGGAGATAAGCAAACGATAGGGAGATAACGTCCGATTAGTTACCTACCTACATGTTTACTACACGAATACCTATTTCTTTAATAACAACGAGCAACAATATAAAGGAGGTACAGACTCAAACAAACCTACTGAAAATATGGCTCCTGAAATTTTGTAACCCAGTCTTATACCGTAATAAGACTGTCAGAGAAACCGCCTCACAAGTCGTTCTTGCGGCAGTATTGTGAGACACTTTTTGGCCCGATTGTGTATCCCTAGAATTATTGATTGGAGTTTAATATGAACAAGTTTTTAATTAAGGTTTTTAATATCTGTTGGCGACTGTACTATTTCAATGTGCTGTGTAAGTTGGAATTCATTATTGAGTGGTGTAATTTGACAGCACTTCACATACATTTGTAAACAGCTTTGAATGCCAGGAGCTGTCAAATTACTCCACTTAAAGGTGCATCAATTACTAAATAAAATGCATTGATCTGAGCTAAACCGTACAAAACAGTGATCATTTATTTATTTTATTTATTTATTTATATTCAGGACAACAACAGCCTTAAATAAGAATATTACATACAAATGGTTACATAACTGATGGCCAATAACAGTTATCCCTAAATTACATGCTAAATGATTGTAAGTATTATTGGTAGGAAACAGTACAAAAATGACAGTGTGCAAGTCAAACAAATTACTCGTCGCAAGTAAGAAAATTGACCAATAAAAGACGTTATAACAATAAAATCAAGATATGTTTCCACTGGTACCGTGAATAAACAATTGTAGGCCACTTAGACACACCAATTAGTGTCAATATCAACTATACAGGATATATTTAATTACATAGAAGGAAATGTTAAAGGGAAGTAGGTATATCACACCAATACAAAGCCATAACAAAGACCAACTTTAACTGCTGAAATTGATTGTGTTGATTTAATTACATTATTATTAACTATTTATACTTTCCGAAAAGTGTTGTGCATATATTATTCATATATTTATTTTTAGATTGAGAGAAGAGATCCACAGTATAGAATTCTAAGTTATGTAAGCGAGGCATACGAGAGATCATAAATATAAGTTGGATAGGGTAAATCGCCAGTAATGAGCCACCTTTCAATAACTGGCCCCCCTCATACTAAAAATGAACCCCATTCACCTGAACCCCTAATTCTGAATTCACCTACAAACAGAATGAATTTTAGTATAACTTGGCCAGTTATTTAAGGGTGGCCAGTAATTAAAACCTTATACCTAAATGATTTCTGGTTATAGGTGAACAGAGTTCATTATTAGTATGAGGTAGCCAGTTATTGAAGGGTGGCCAGTAATTAAAACCTTACACCTAAATGATTTCTGGTTATATATAGGTGAACAGAGTTCATTATTAGTATGAGGTGGCCAGTTATTGAACGGTGGCTAGTTACTGGCGATTTACTGTATCACCAAAATAATAATTTAAAACATCCAACAGAATATTAAACTTATTAAAGTATTCTATTTGACCATTTAAAAAACTTAGGGGGCCCACCGATTATCAGTCCGCCTGACAATATTGGCCTGTCAGTTAAAACAAAAATTTGACAGCTCCGACAACTGACAGGCAAATATCGGCAGGCCGACTGATAGTGGGTGGGCCCCATGAAATCTATCACAACATAAGTTGCAGAAAACAACACCTTAATCGAATGCCATAAAGATTAATAATTACACTGTATTGGTTCTATGACTAATTCATGAACTTGAGACTTTTTATGTTTTTATGGGTGTGGTCTATGGTTTTTTTCCAGATAGATAAATGTAGTATTTTTACCCAACTGCCGATGGAGGGTTATGTTTTTCGAAAGTAGGTACGTAGGTATAAATGTATGTATGTATGTCAATTTCTTTGACACGCCATACACCCTACAGTCCTACATTGACGGATCACAACGTGTGAGAGATATCTTTAGATTCCTTTCGACTGTGGGATTGATCATAGAGCATATTAAAAAAAAAATCTCTTGTATATTAATACCATAGTCCGGTTTTTACTTTTTATAGTTGACAGCTCGTGCTTTACTAAGTGGTTTGCAAAGTCACATATTGGGCTGTTAAATTACTTCACTTAAGTAAAAATACTACTCCTTTATAAATGGTATTGATAAAAATGTGATCAGGGTCATTGTATAAATATGCAAATTTCCACACAAAGTGAACTATTTTCATTGCCCTTGACTATACATATGTCCACACCACACCTAGTGTAATAAAAATAGATTTGTGTTTATTATCAAATGATAGTGTCTGCTATTAAATTATGCATTTTAAATTATTATATGTGTTTTATAGATTTAAATTTCATAAATTTCTGTTTGGTTGACTGTAATTTGTGAGCTGTTATTGGTATAATAATGTACATAATTAGATGTGTTAGTTGAACTGCTCTGCTGTTATAAGGAAGACTATGATATTTAATTTCCTGTAAATGGCATGATTAAGGTTAATTTTAACATAATTATTAGGTATGGGAAGGACATGGAATGTCTGAACGACATTTCAAACAGGGCAAAGTGGAAGAAGAACATTAGGAAGACAAACTCCACAATTGGGAATAAATTGCCAAGAGAGATTAGGCATGGAAGGAATCCGCAATGAAACATCTTAAACAATCATCATGAAATGGATAATCGGGATAATCCCAATAAACTTTAATTGTCAGGGGCATGGCCTGGGGCCTATTTCTCAAATTGTACTTATATTAGTCTTATACCATTCAAGAAACAACTGGTTTTATTAATATTTTTAACCGACTTCAATTCCATTGAGGAAGGAGGTTCTGTATTCGGTTTGGTGTTTTTTTTTTATATTACCTGTTTTTTTTCTTGCAAGTGCTACAATTTTACTGAATGAACTAAATGTTTATGTTTATTGAATAACAAGTAACTAATACACCCAAGAGATGAATGGCTATTGTCAATTTGCCATACGGATGCTGTTAAGCACAACCGTGTTAACCCACATTCATTTTGCAATAAAATCTCAACTCTATGTTGCACTTCATATACTGAACCATTCTATGTTGTAATAGACACCGGCAGTCCTTAAGACTTACGGTGACTGATCTTGATCTAGCTCTGAGTGGATATTACCTATATTAATTAGTGGTAAAAGATGTGGGCCCCACATATGGTAGACAATATATTAATAAGTTATTTAAGTATTACTTGTAGTGGCTGTTTGTTTACCCAAATAAAAAAAAATAAAAAACTCTAAAAATGTGTGCTTAAAGTTGACATCTTTAAAATAAAATGCGTACATAGACCATCAATGATTTATGGTAATAGACCAAAATACTTACAAGGCTACCCTAGATTTTTAGATACCTGAGCTCAGGCAAACCAAAAAGAAGATAGTGGGAAAACTTGTATACTTAATGGAGCAGATAAAAATACAACACTAGGATTGAGGGATAATAAATAAATATTATGGGACAATCTTACACAAATCAACCTAGACCCACAGTAAGCTCAATAAGGCTTGTGTTGTGGGTACTGGATGACAATATATATAATAGATATATAAAACTCAGGAACAAATATTCATGATAAACACACAAATAAAAGCCTTGACGAGGATTTTAACATGGGATCTGCTTCATAGGCAGGGTCACTACCGACTAGGCTAGGAGGCCAGGCCATAGGGATAAGCAACGGGGGAATTTTGCCAAACAGTGGGACCCAAAGCCAAGCTAATCATTTTGTTGTGTTTGTGTTGATGTTGACAAAGTGTTATGGGTAAGAACAAAATACTAAAAATTTGTTCTGGGTTGATTGTAAATCATATATTTATAAAACATGACCATGGTCTAATTTAGATGTGGTTGTACCTATAAAAATAACTAGATGTCCATGTCCTTAACCTATTCAGTGCTTAGGTAAATCTTGGTTTTGAAGTCCTTCTTTAACAAAGTAGATCTTAGTCAATGTACCTATATTCTGCAGGTAAATTAGTTCAATAGGCTATTTCAAACACACGAATCGCATGATTCAGCTTGGTCAATGCCTTTAGCTTCATTTCTGACAAATAAGGAAATATAATGACAAGTCAACTATGAACGTAACCATATGACTCAGGCATTCTGATAAGATTCCATATGTATGTTCTAAAGTCATCTCATTAGTTTCTTTCGATTTCTCTAGATATAATACGAGTTTAACGATTTGCATATTAGGTTAGACGGAAGATTTGGCTAGCGGAAAAGGTTTATATAGTGAGATCTTTGAATTGGCGAGTGAGTGACCTTGACACTGCGTCAGGCGGGAGCGTTACCCTCGGTCAGTCTGCACCGACGCCCATTACGCTCTATTCACCCGAAATAGACGTGAAATGTATGTGACAAGCGCCGCCGACCGCTATACCATATATGGTAAAACCGAATGCGATTGCGCGGCGGTGCAAACCCTCACTCAGTTCGATGCCCTCTTTAGGCCGGCATCGCTAAATAACCTTCACAAAACTTAAAGATAACATTTCTTTCAATTACTCAGCAATCCAGTAACGCCCATAATTCCATAGCCGTCAAAAAAGGCGCTGTAGACTGTAACCTTTCAAACATACGTGAAATCCAACACCGCTAATCCAAACCTAGCATCCGACATCCACTCCGGAACGGCCAGGTTTTAGCCAGCTCCGATTTAATAACGTTAAAAACACAACACGTGGCATAAAATCACTGAACGGTGACAATTATTTTTACGAGAAAAGGCGTGCGAACTCGGCGGTGGTTCGTGCGAAATATGGCGGCACCGGTCTCACAAGAATAAAATCCGATGCAATTTCGGCATCACGATACGTTTTTCGACACAACCGCGACCATTTTACACAACACAATTACGGAGCACTGCAATTTAATTCCTCACTTACCATTTTTTGATGTTATTCACGTAAAAATTTCACCACTAACTTCACCGACTCCGCGACAACAGCGAGCGACCGGAACGACACTGATCCGTACAGTTGGCTACCCGTTATTTTGCGACAGCCAATGAGCCAATGGGCGCATGTGTCAAAAACGAGCAGATAATCAGTACACTCCCCAATTAATTAAAAAATTGTTCACGACAATGCGATTAAAGACAATACGATTAGAATCTATTTTTAATATTTGTATTATTGTTTTGAATTACTTAAACAGTTCTCTGTGGCTAAATTACACACAGGGTTAAAAGTGCCAACTTCAAAGTGGTACTAACAACGTCGATGCTGTCGTGACAATGAATAGGTGAATACTCAAATATATTTATATCTCGATAGATGAAAGTCACATCAGCAGGATGAGATAAGAGCAAACAATACACTTGCAAAGCTTCTGATAAAATTTAATTTCTGGCTACTCCACAAGTGAGTCACTGATTACGATTAAATTTTATCCAATCACATTCCAGTATTCAACTAATGCCCATATATGGACTGACGGAAATAACTTCAAGTCGCCATTTTATATTTTGAAACTTTGGCGCCTTTCGGCTACCATAACAATTTTTTTTTCTTTTTACTATTTTCATTTTTTTCCCCCAATTTTCTAATAATTTGATTTATGTATCCTCTGTATGTATCCCTTCCCTTCTTTTGCAATGCAGAGGTCAAGGGAAGGGTAGTGCCAATATCGGTTATATTTTTTTAAAAACTTCGGATTTTATATTATTATTTTACTGATGACTTAGCTAAAACTGGTATTAGACTTTTCAATTTCTAGGGCCAAATCTGTCGTGTACCCTGCCTCTCCCTCCCCTTGCTCAGCTGCCTAAGTGCTCTAACTTTTATTACAGCTCTCAATCTTGACCGATTGGGCCCTAGATATTGCAATGTCTAATACTGGTTTAATATTCCTGGATAAAGTATTGTTGATACAATGTTGAGCTTATCTACTCTGCCCCTCTCTGAAGTCTGAACTTACTGAATGTGACGTCGCGGTTGAATCCTCGGCATGTTCGTCCAGCAGGGTGGGCACTGGAGTGGATTTTAGTGGTTGGACCTCTCCCTCCTCTCTCGAGTGAAGAGGGCTGGTGACTAGAGGGAGCCCCACATACCCCCTATATTGCTTCCCTGGCTAGGAGGAATGCGTAACGCATTTTCCACTCCGTCAATAAAAAAGTTACCTACTCAATACCCCCCGCCCTGATTACGCTAAGTGTTCACGTAAAGTGCTGTGTCAATTATGGCATTCCCATTACTACAAGTGATTGCAGAACGGACTTTAGATTGTTTTTTTTTCTCAGTCAGTCCATCATGAATAACATTTTTTATTGAATTAATCGATTCATTACAATCATGAAGCACACTAAGCACATATAAAATTATAATAAATATTTAAATATGATTCAACTATAAATAGTTATTTGTTATACAAGGGGTGAAAGTTGTATTTTACGTGCGAGTGTTATTTGAAACACGAGCTAGCGAAAGGATTCTATTATTGACCACGAGCGAAGCGAGTGGTTCAAAAATAGAATCCTGAGCGTAGCGAGTGCTTTAATACACGAGACGTAAAATAACTTTCACCCGTGTATAACACAAAACTTTTCACCTCACTACAGCGAGGAAAATAAGAAAAAGGGTGCATTTTGCTCGGTTTCCCGTAATTTCTCAGGTGTTTAATACTTCTTCATCACTCGAATCACTAATTTTGTAATTTTTAACAAAACAACCTAGAAAAACATGCGAATATTTAACGTTGATATGATGGATGAATTGAAATGAAAAGTTTTGACGTAAAAGGTTTTATTAAATGTCAGATGCGTTTTGTTCGTACGTAGACTTATTCGGCTGTCAGAACAATTTATCCGTTTTTACAAAAAGAATGAAGATTAATGTTGAATGCTGATATTTATGAATTAAAATAAAGTTGTAAGACTGTATTAAGTGTTTTTACTCGATGCAATTCATTAATTGCGATGTTAAAAATTCTGCACTTTTAACGTTTTACGTTTTGTTAGCTGTCAAATGTCACTTAAGCCACTTGTCACTTATGTCAAAACTCTTTCACCACATGTGGATAAAAAGCGATTTTCACAATAGATATTAAACAAACAAAAAAGGCTTTCCGAGCTAGTGAGGTGAAAAAATATTTTCCTCTAAGGTAGTGTGAAAAACAGTATGTGTCACATAGAAGCAAAACTGTTCACCTTGGGCGTTTGACACTTGAAAACCTCACTACGCTCAGGAGTCTATATAGACTCCGTCGCTTCGTTTGGGATTCAATGCACACCTTGGCCGTAAATATTTCATTTTGCTCCCTCGTTACACAATCTACTATTTCCCCGTAGCGGTGGACTCTACATTTTATTTTGGTATATTTGCCTATGTTATAAGAGTTTGTCCGGAATAGTTATTTATGCTACAAGTGTAGAAAACAAGCAATTTCCTAACGAGTGGCGGTGTGATTTAAAACACGACCGAAGGGAGTGTTTTAACACCGACACGAGTCGGAATTTACTTGTTTTATAGAATAGAATCATAATTGGATTAAGTGTAGTATATAACTAGCACTGTGCAGACTCGCAGAGAAGTACACCGCGACGCGTGGCGGGCGGGCGTCGCCCGGCCGGTTATGCAGAAAAGTACTATGCAAATCCTTTGCCGCACGTGTGCGGCAAAGTATCGCTTTCTATACATGACATTACCCTTAAAAAAAGCACAGTAAAGAGAATTGTCGTACCTAGTTTATATGGGATCTCGTACCTACATAAATTCTATTTTACAGACAGGGAAATTGGAAGGAATTATATGAATATGTCATGAATGAAATAGCAACATTTATAAACATCTTTATTTATCAACAGCTCTCACAGAAATACAATGCGTTTTGAAAATGATTTTTTGTAATTTCTTTGCTATAATAATAATTAAATTTTGTTGCCCTTTTTCATTTTATATCGTTATTTTTATATCCTTTTGGAAATATCTTGCACATGTTAACAATATTAGAACAAACTAGTACATATGTATAAAAACCTTACACATACACGCTAAGTACTTATAATTAGTAATAAAGTATATAATAAGTATAATAATATGTGACGTCCCTCGGTTGAAAGTACCTTATGGCGGTTGGCGCTTACGTTGCGAAGCATCGCATTAGTATTGCAGCGTCGTTAGAAATAGCGTAAGCCCCAACCGCCATAAGGTACCTTTTCTCGTGGAATGTCACAGATTTATAGTCTCTCTGGAAAAAGAAGTGTCGTGGTTAAGTGGGAACTCACACACATCCTACGATTTTTTTTTTTGCGGACAGACTCTAGTCGGTCTAAGGAATTGGCGATAAGAAATTTAAGAAAACAATTTTTATGTATTAGCAACATACTTTATGATAGGACGATATGAATAAAAATGAGCTGTGTTTTTTTATTTAGTATTAGCTATGTATTTAATGCGTTTTCTTCGCTACTACTAAAAATGATTTCTACGCATTGCCAACATACTTATGATACCTCTTATACATAGTATACAAGTTCGTCATAGTCATCTGCCCGGGCGCGCCGGCCAGCGCCCTGCGCAGGAACGCCATCGCGTGCGCAGAATCCGACGCCTGTATGAAGAGTACCTTCAATAAAAAGGATATACAAGATTTAGAAACTTGTCAACTCATTAGAAAGAGACTAAAAGATATTAGATCTAAAATAAAATTAACCCTTTGACCGCCAAAGCCGTCATATCACGTGCAGGGAAAGCCGTGCCGTCAGCGCCAGGACGTGATATCACGTCCAAAATATAACCGGTTTGCCTTGCGCGCTCGCGCTGAGGGCACGATTTTTCGTCGGATGTTTGGCGATCAAAAGGTTAAACGATATCACTAAAACAGTAAAAAAATTAAAGTGGGTAAAATTAATCTTAGAATGGAATCTCAGGGATGGAAAAAGGAAACATGGAGGACAACTGCGCCGCTGGGAAGATGATTAAGACAAATAGGAGGTATAGTCTGGAAAAGGAAAGCTATGGATAGGAAAGAATGTCAATCTTTAGAGGAGGCCTATGCCGGATGGCAAGACAACCTTAAAGTCTGTACATACAACCATATAGTGTATACATACTCTTTTATATTTACTATTTAGATGTAAGAAAAATGCTGGTGATCCTTTTAAGGGCATAATTGGTATGGTATTCTAATTATGAAAAAGCAAGAAAAAAAATATTTCTCGCAAGAAAAAATATTGATTTTGTATGGGTTGGCCGGCTGGGACCACGTGTTCCGTATAAAAAAAAAATTTTCGCGTCCAAAAAAAATTTCGCCTACTTTTTCTTACTCGCAATACAATACTTATTTTGCCCTTAAACGGATCACCAGTATTTTTGTTACATCCTGTATAAGTTGTTAAATAAAATAAATAAATGAAAGATTAACAGTACCACGGAGTTCTCTAAATGCTGCCGGACCATTCTGCAGGGCGCCGTGCGCTCTAGCCAGGACGATATATCGGCTAGTGTGTAGGTGGCCAGGCGGGAGATGTGGGTTTTACGTTTGCAGATGGATTGGGTTAATCTGAAATTAAGAAAATGCATATTAAGTGGAGTTAAGTGAAAGAGCCCATCGGTTTACATGGACAATTAATTATTTGATTAATATTATTTGACTAATGATAGCTTTTGTGTAGTTTTAGTAAGTACTATAACTCCATATCAACAAAGTTAGGCCTTTTCCCCTGGACTAGCACATATGAGAGTTTCAATGATGTATATCAAGGCGACCAGGGAAGCATTTATTATTTGTATTTTAGTTTCACATTCGCGCCCGCAAGGCTACGATGGCGCTAAGATCGTTTAAACCTAACACCGCCTGTATTTTACATCTACTTTAATTTGCTGTATTTTTAGTACTGATTTCCTTTCTGAGATGTCAAATCACAAAAAGTGAATAAACTTGCGACCAAAGGACAATTGGAACCAATTCATAACCTGTGGGTTTTTTAACTTAATTTAAAGGGATTGGATAATTTGGCCGTCAAAAATGCTTACTTTTCGATAGAATGCGCCGCCTCAGCCAGTCGGTCTTCTGTCGGCTTGTCCAGTTCTACCTGCGAAGAAGATCGCTCGCAGAGGGAGAAAACCAGCGCCCTGTAACACTGCATGTAGCACGGCCATCTGAAATCATAATAATTCAATTATATCACGTTATCGACCGAGCGAGCGCAAGCGAAGTGTTCTCCTGAGACGAAAATGCTTTTGACTATGAAATGAAATGAAAAACGTTTATTTTCAGGCAACTCGTGGCCCATAGATAAATACCTTAAAGACTAGCATACATATTACATTATAAACTAAAACTATTATTTTGCTGACACGACGGTTTTCTGTTGTGCCACCTGCTCTGGTGTAATATTTGGCAGCGTCCCCCGGAACCGCCGAAACACTACACCCTTCGGCCAGAAGCCCACGCTCTCGATGGACTCCAGCAGCGGCCGCGGCACGCGCATCACAAACGAGCTGAAGTGCACGTACCTAATGGCGGGATCGCAGCTGGAACACCCTCAACTCGTAGCCAGTCTTCTTCAAAACGTAATCCACCACATCTGTTGCCGTGGCGGAAAAATGCAGGCGCGACATGTATAGCGCCTTATTCGGCGTGGCAACCCGTAGACCCGGGGTAGCACCCGGTTCCGCAGTACCACACTGGCTTTTACGAGGCGCCTTGCGCGCCCCTGTTTTCTGCGACACCGGTGTGAAACCGTCGTCGTCGCGGGGAAGCTTCTTATCATTAGAAGCGTCAGAATCGGGCACCTTTGAAGGCACTTTGCTCCGTTTTGCATCAGCAGCAGCGTAGTCGCGACGAGGTGTCGAAGACATACCCACTGGAGCAGCTGACGGGACGGCGACACACGAAGTGCGGGGTGCGGGGGGCGGGCCATCGCGAACGGCGTTAGTGACTGACGTCATATCGCTCGTTGCTGACCCAGCGCTGCACATAATCGCACGCGCATCGCTACACGTGCCTAAGTCATTGGCCTCGCGTGACCTACATACTGAGACTGTGTCACGTAGTGTCACTACCTCAGTACGAAGATCACTAATGGTGTTATTAGCCACCTCCAACTTCGACTGCACCTCTGCCAGACTTGTCTTCAGGAATGTTATGTCCTTCAGCAGCCTGGTGACGTCGACGTGATCGAAGGAAACCGGCGGCAACCGGTCCAATCGCTTCGCAACGAATGCTGGCACGTCGTCTGGATCTGTCTCATGGAACAGGTTGATAATGTCCTGGAGACTCTTCACACCCCCATCCCTCCGCCGGGATGCCATCTGGTCAGCTTTACCGAGCGTCTGGAAGAGCAGCGCCTTGCCACTGCAAATGTCGTCTTCGCTAAAACTTGATTTGCAGATCTGCTTGATGCTGTCTTGGTCCATGCCGATGGCATTCTGTATAAACGCCAGTAACTCATTCGCTATGAGTTGTTGTGAACCCATTGCAAATAAATACGGGCAGCGACCTAAGTCGCGCCGATCGCGAATAATTATGTTATTCGATAATATGCAGTGAGTCGCGTCCGTTTCCGAGCGCGCATTGCACTGCACTGATGACACTATAGCTATTGTAGCATTTTTAGAGTTCCGGACCAAAAAAGGAAAAAAGGGACCCTTATAGGATCACTTTGTTGTCAGTCTGTCTGTCTGTCTGTCTGTCAAGACCATTTTTCTCAGGAACGCAAAATTAAAAGCCAACGCAATCAAAAGATACAGTCGTTTATGCTGCAAATTTTAGAGTTTTTCGGCACTCGCAAAACCTACGGGGTACTTCCCGTGAACTCAGAAACTTGAAATTTGGTACGAAGCAACGTCTTATAGCACAGATAAAGGAAAAAAAGCGAAAATTTCAAAACCGGAACCCTCGGTGCGCGAGTCCGACTCGCACATGGCCGGTTTTTTAAAATTTAAGACAGTAATCTGACACCTCTTGCCATACATTGTAAACCACATTGTATGATAAGAACTGTCAGATTATATTTGTTTGAATTAAAAACACTACTTTAGCAAAACTTTAGCTAACAACGAAATTTCTCCCTGCCCCGCGACTTTGCACCTTACGCGATAATCGTTACAACCCAGAATGCCAAGCCCCTTGTTAACCCAAAGCCGTCAAATCACGCGCACGTAAAGACGTGATATCACGTCCAAAATATAACCGGTAAACCTTGCGCTGGCGCTAAGGGCACGATTTTTCCGTCATATGCTTGGCATTCAAAAGGTTAATAAACTAGAACATAGTTATCGAACGAATTTCTTGCGAATGTGCAATCTGATTTGTTCTAAATCTGAGTACTAAAGTTGAAATCCCATCAACACGTAGTCGATATACAAAGTGTCACCCGGCCTATAACCGCGAACCACTTCGTTCATCGTCTATTTGCAATTTTGCATCACTCTCTTTCGTATATGCAAGAGCGATAGAGACGGGGCCAACGTTTTGTCGATTTTCGAACTTCGCAGTAGGCCGGCCATCTGTTTTCTAAAATCTCCTCTTAAGTTTGAAGAACGCCGGCCACGCGACTGTGCAGCTTACACGCTTAGCGTTACAGCCCAAAATGCCATGTCACTTGTCATCACCAAGTTTACGTATGAGACACTTTTTTTAAATACAACGACGGTGGCAAACAAGCATACTAGCAAGGCAATCAGATCTGAACTTTAAATCCGAGTGCTAAAGTCGAAATTTAACTCATAGTACAATATACAAAGTTAACCTCACCCACAGATAACCTCAACCACCAGTTAATACGTACAATAGATCATAAGTTTAGTACAACTCGAGGTCACCACACATAGGTGCTCTCGTACTAATTTTGTATGAGAGCGCGACCGCTTATTTCAGTTGAGTTAACGTTTTTGAATATAACTCACGTGACTAGAGCTTTAAACCAAGTGGAGTAGCCATTGACAGGCGTTCCCCTCTGCCGAATGAGTATGACCAGTGGTCATACTCATAGTAAGGACTGACGTTTATTTGACGTTTCGCATACATTTGATTTGACGTTCCCCTCAACCGCAAAAAACGGCAGACTTTCCTTACGACAGTCCTTACTATGAGTATGACCAGTGGTCATACTCATAGTAAGGACTGACGTTTATTTGACGTTTCGCATACATTTGATTTGACGTTCCCCTCAACCGCAAAAAACGGCAGACTTTTTCCGATAGAAATGAGAGCGCGTCTCGCATCCGGTTGGTTTAATAATCAAAGGTTCGAATCGTAAAAAATTGCGAATAAAAATGCGCTGATGTGTGGTGACACTGGTGACCTCGTGCTCCCTGTAAAAGCTTAATGATGCGGTGTCTGTGTAGTCTGTGACCTCACCTGTCTTCTAAAATCTCCTCCCTCGAAACGAGCAAACTGTTCAACACCGCAAGCGATCCGTCGTATAGTTTGAAGAACGCCGGCCAAGTGACAGTGCACCTAACACGCTTAGCGTTACCGACCAGAATGCCGTGCACCTGATGGAGTAGCTCGAAGATCGAATCTAGGAACTTGTAGTCGAGAATAATCTGAAATAAACAAAAAAATAAAGTTTTGTATATAACGAAAACAATTTGCCTAGAAAGTGATTTTTATTCAAGTAAATTTTCTTTATTGAAGTAAAATATATCTTGGGCTAATAGTAGTTTATGTAACTGTTACGTAATAGGGGTCCTTAAAACACGAGTGTGGTTTTATGAAACGAACGAAGTGAGTTTCATAATAAGATCACACGAGTGCTTTAAGGCCTAATTACGTACAGTTGCATACACTGCTTTATCTACATACATATTATAAACCCTAAATGATGCGTTCTAAAACTGTTGAAATGGCTGCCATTTCACAGATTGCATCGCCATGGCCAACTCGATTGTGTCGGCGGGGCGCGTGCCGGCGGTCGGAGGATCGCGCGGCGCGGCTCTCCAGGGCCGGATTTTCATAATGATATCGAATTTTTGCTTATTATTTGATAATAATAACATCGTTACAGATAAGACATTTGTTTTAACTTCTAACAAAACAGTCTCTTTTTATGGTGGTCATAACGTGCGGTTTTTGAACGCATCATGGAGGGTTTATGATATGGGTGTAGATAAAGATATAAAATTAGTCCAAGAAAATATTTACTTATGTTTAAACAATCATATTTTCGCATTGGTATACTTGGCTGAAGATATCCTTTTTTTTCGCACTCAGCAACGTAATCCCATTTTGGCGTAGGCAATTAGGCATTAAATTTTGGCAATAAGGCAATGATTTGTTCCATTTTTCTTTATCCCAAAATTGATCAAAAAGTTGACTTACCCTTCTTGCAGCCAAAACGATTTCCGACATAACCTCCAAATGACTCCTCAAAACATCACAAACTGCATCCTCCACTACTATTTCTTTCTCCTCAACCACAGTCCTTTCTCCTTTCACCTCCAAACTGTATTCGTAATTATCTTGGATCCAAGACCTCATATTTTTGCAAGTTTTATACATTTCTTTGGATAAAGCGGCACATTTTGGACCCATTATGTTGGCTTTTAGGCACTGTGTAGTTAAGTGTTTTGATACTTTGTGGGATGTTAATAATGCGTTCGCTGTGTTTTCGTCTTTCAATGATTGTAAGTCCTGAAAATATCGTATAGAAAATTGATAAAATAAAAAATTACCCTATTTTTTGCACGGAAGTTTTATATGTAACCCAGCCTCTTTTCACAACTTCGCTCGACGTAGAAGTCGACAAAACTTTAACACCGATCAAATAACACTAGTATTATACATAATCAGTCCAAAAAATGGCCCCACAAACAAAAACTCGTCTTGAGCGGTACTTTCTTTGAGAGCGTTATTACGGTATAAGACGAGCCAAGGTTACAAATTTTCACGAGTTATATTTTCAGTAAATATTTACGAGAACTACTAACTAAAGTTTATTTTCATCACTTAGGGGTTGAATTGAAGAGCAGGTTTTGAATGTATAAATCGATATTGTAACAAATATTTAGTTAACTGTTTTTAACACAGGCTAATTAATTTTTGAAATACCTTTGAGCAGCAATGTACTGCGTACAGTCGCCATCAAATATACCGAAGCGGCCAAGGTAGTCACAAATATCTGAACAACGCTTCAAGGCGATAAAGTGTATGCTCAGATATGTTTGAGTACCTTGGCCGCTCCGATATATTTGATGGCGGCTACACAAAAACACAGCAAACGAAATACCTTTAGAACCGCCAGATTCCCCAAATCACCAACAAACTGCTTAGAAAAGCACTCAATAGAAGACAACTCCAATAAAAACTTCAAGGAAACACTTATATTCTCCAAGCAACCTTCACTAACTCTCCTTTGTTTCTTATCATAGACCATAAGCAACCTGTCTTTTATGCTTCGCCATATTTTTAAAAACAAACCGTCTTTGTCTTTGAAAATGCTGTGGCTTTCGAGTTTCTTGATGTAACGCAATGATACGTTTAGTAAGTGGACAGATGAATCTATGTGAGGTGCTTTAGAGTCTGGATTTTGTATCGTTTGTATCTGAAAAAGATAAATAATGTAAATCAAAGAGGATGTATAATAATTTAAAACAAAAAAAAAGAACCGACTTCACTTAGGATCCGCTATTCCAAGAGGAAGTGGCCGAGTTGCTGTAAAAAATAGTGAAATCACTATAAGTGTGCTTATACTAGTTGAAGAGTACCCTCGATTTCTCCAGGATCCCATCATCAGACCTGGGCCTGTAGACAATGGGACTAACTGTGAAATATAGTATACTCATTCACACAAAAAAGAATTTTCCAAATCGGTCCAGCTGTCTTCGAATAATCGGTGAACATATGGCAGTCGTGTCGTGGGGTACCTAATTGCAATGTTAAAACCATTTCATTCTTTTGACTATACCTAAAAACAAGTATATCTCTAGAGTTGAAACGGGCGACCCACCAAAAAGGACTGAAAACACGCAACGCGACTGATTTTAAAACACGTTTCAAGATGGCTGATAGCAGTGATAGCATACCGTAACTAGTTTACATAATTTAGTCAGGTTCATTGTTACCCTTCAAAAAGCGGTGGAGAGTAATAAGCGTTTCTATTAGGGAATGCAACCCGGGTTTTTTTAGTATGAAAAAACCCGGGTATTACCCGGAAACCCGGGTTTTTTTGTATGAAGAATTGCATTCCCTAGTTTCTATTGTATTTAGGGCCTTTTGGAAGTAAGCAATAATCGCAATGGTGAGTCTATGATAAAGGACCAAAGATAATAGCGCCTTCTCTGTCGCATCTATTGAAACCATCCCGACCATCCCGTTCAATCTTGGTATTATTATTACTATAGCAAGTCTAGGGAGACTATGTCTATGGTCTATAATCATAGTTACAAAGTACTTACAGCATTTTCAATAAAGAAATCCAATCCAGACCAGAGGAAGTCCAAATTCTTGCTTTCCACTACATCGTTTGTTTCACAATACTTCGAGAGCGTCAGAGAATATGCCTCCATAGCATTTAGTGCTGCCATTGCATTGTCAGAAACTACCATAGAATCCTCAGTATTGCCATCATCTTGGTTAAAAAAACTACTATTCTTACTAAAATCGATTTTTTTAAACGCATCCAGCATCATCTTGTGTATTTTCTCTTGTAAATCAGCTAATATGGATCTGTAAGCGCTCGTTGTTATAGCTCGTTTCTCTTTAGCTATAATCGGTAAAATTATACAGCTTATTTGGAATACCGGATCGCAGAACAGCTCAGTAGTAGTGTTTTTATTTTTTTGTTTCTTCAGAAGTATTTTGACGATGCTTTTGACTATTTCGCTTTCCGTTTTAACTTTTTTCACACCCGTTTCTAAAGTGCTTCTGATTAAAAGCAGGTTGTTCGAAGTTTTAATTTTAAGCGTCAATAAATCTATTAATGTTTTATCTTCAAAAGAAAATAAGTAATCCACTGGGAATATTTTGTATAAATCCGGATTCTTTGGACTTAATTCGTAAATACTTTGCAGTATATGATCGATATTTCGTTTCAATTTCTTACTAGCACTTTTCTTTACTGCTAACATTACAAAAATAGTTGCCAGTTGATATTTTTCTTCCAAATAGTAGATTTGCAACTGTTTCAATATTTCCAAATAATCGGCAACGTCATTTTCTTCTTTCACCGATAAATCATTAAAATAATCCTTAACATCAACATTTTTTAAAAATAAAGTCAAATCAAAATCGGATTTACTTATAGCTTTCGTCAGACTATCTGCGTTTTCTATACATTTCGTTATATTCTTCAATGCCTCAAGCACCAAAGCATTTAATAATGGTCTATTATTCATTACGGAGTTCCGTTTAAATATATCCATTTCGATATGACTTAGAGACAATTTTACTAAGCACTTTGCAATTTGTCTCGCGTGTCCGTTTTCAAGTTTCGTCATCACAATTTTGTTAAAATAAGTCTCATTTTGTAAAGAATTGCTATTTATAAGCTGTTTTATTAAATGTAGTTTGTCTTCAGTACCCGATTCTGTTTTTAAATCTGGGTTCGTTTTTAGTAATTCCAGTGCTAGTACTTTGTTGGCAACTAAATGATCCTGAAATATGGTAGAGGCAATTTATTAATAAACTTAAAAACTCTACACGAAGATAAATAATAGTGAGACACATTAATGTTTTAACCAAGCTAATGTAGCTCAAGTTTACATAACAAGAGTTACATAATTAGTTTACATAAATATTAATTACGGATTTTTATATGAACTATGTGATGAATCAAATTGCTAGAATAACTCTTTTTTAAATTACCTGAGTAATATTTCCGCAAATAAAAACACAACATTTGCATAGTCTTGGCATTATTAGTCATGGCACTGGTAAAGTCTAGTATTTGAATGTTTACGTTTCATCATTAGCCAAGGCAATCGGTCAGTATTTACCCAAAGACAATAATCAGTATCCACAGGTAATCATTAGAAATAATTAATAAACCATAAACATTCCAATTTTTAATTTTTATCTATGGTAGCTGAATCCCACAGGTTTCTTTTGCGTCTAAGATCCCTTTTTAACAGCCATAAAAAAAATTACTTACCAAAAGTAATCTCGAATCATCTTCCTGGACCTTACTAGCCAGTGTTACCCACTGTTTCGTTTTCAAAAAAGGCAATATCGGGCTGAAATCGAAAACCGCGGTGGTGTTGCCAGCTTGCATGTCTACTTTAATGTTGCCATATTTTAAATTTATCAGTTTTAGTCTCGAGAAACTCACGCATAGCTTTAAGAAGGCGTTTGCTAGATTGGGGTTCTGTAATAGGAAATAAAAAATTGTGTTTAGAGTACTTTTTATGAGTAAAAAAATACGTGAGTTGGAAGCATAGAGTAACTTATATAGTAGAGCAACACAGCCTAAGAACTTTTTGAAGCTCAAGTCAATCGCGCCCTCTGCCCGAAATGTAAGAGGAAATGTCACCTGCACTGCTACTACTGTACTAGTAGTACGCTATTCGTATCTTAGGTCGCTTTGGAGATGGCACGATTGACTTGAGCTTCAAAAAGTTCTTAGGCGGTGTTGCTCTACTATATAAGTTACTCTATGGTTCATAGAAGGAGAAACCATTCTCATTAGCATTACATATATCACAATCGTATGTGTTGTGACCAGGGCTTGTAACCGTAACCGAAATCCATAGTAAAAACCGGTTTGTTTTTTCGTTCTTTTCGTTACTATTTTATACTCAATCGAAAAATTCTATAATTTGAAGTGAAAACTATAATAAAACATCGGGTTTTACATAAAAACCATAAAATAATTAAATATATTGGATCATTTCGGGGTTTTTTGCATTAACCGGTTACAAGCCCTGGTTGTGACGGGTTTTCGTGACAGTCAAATCTGACACTTTTTTCGCCTAGTCCTCATCCGCCAACCTATATACTTAATTTTTTATTGGAACGAAGTTCCTTATCGGACGGAGCCTGTGAGTATACTCCGACCAAAAAGAGTAGAAATTAAAAAGTGGCAACATCATAGTGTCGTCCCTTTCAAATCAATCTAAGAAAACGGGACGACCAGAGGCGTATTTACCCTATGGCCAAGAGGGCCATGGCCCGGGGCGGCAGGCTGCCAGGGGCGGCGCGAGCCGCCTTGTATGCTTGGTTCTGGGCCCCTTTTTCGATGCTGAACTTCAGTTAACTACCGGCTCATAAGGCCTAAGAAAGAGTAACAATTTCGAAACGCCACGATCTGGTTTTGTAAATAGTAAATATGAAGGGCGTTTTTTTGTACTTATGCCGCCTTTCCATATCTGCCATTACCATGTATCACATCACATAAAGTAAACTGTAATTTTTCCCAAAAGGGAGGACGATATAACCATGCCTGGTTATTCAACTAAGCTCCCGTTTTCAGACAGTAAACTTAATCAAGTCAGTAAAAGCTGATCGTTGAAAATCCGCGATCCGGGTTCTATAATCTTTCCTGAACTTAGCGTTCATCTTGGTTACATCCTTAAGTACTGTATCGAAGCCTAGGGTCTGATCTAGTATATTTTCTCATCTACTTCGCACCGATTTCGGCATCCTATTTAGAAAGCTCATTGGCTCACATTAACAGATGTCGGCCGGGGCTCCTGAATGCCGTTTTGTGACGGCGTCACATCCCTTGTCTTTTTTTCTGGAACCTTGTACCTATGTTAGAATTGCATGTTTTTGACTTTTATGGAAGCGACTACGGTCTTACTTCTCAACACAAAAGGGCAGGGGCCCTTACCAGCAGTGCCTCGCCCGTTATACAGCAAGTGCACAGACTTGCAGGCAAGGTTGGTACTGCCCAAAAATGGTGATAGGATGACGAAAACTCTATATATGTATTTGTTTTGCCTTGCGGGGTTTCATTTTGTTCGCGAAGAGACCGAAAACCAAACTCCGAGAATGCTCTTGCTTTTAATTGCAGATGAGGGCCAACAATTTTTTAGCGCAAAATAAAGTTTGCACCCTCCAGAAACTCAGTCGTCAAGTTACTGGGAATGATAGATTCGGTATGGGTAATGGTTGGGACAGATGTATAGGCTACGACTACAAGCCTATTGGACCCGGCGGCCATCTCATCGAGGAGCTGTTTCGAACTTTATTCATCGAAAAGAAAAAAGTTTAATAGGTCATTAAATCACTTAGTCGGACACAGCCCTCAGCCGTGCGGTCCGTTTTCGGACACTATTAATGGTGCCATTTTCGGGGTGTTTTTTACCTCATCGAGTAGCAGAATTAAACCAAGCTCATTTGATAGCTAAAGTGATGCTCTTTCAATAAGTTTGGGTGGACAGCCGGCAGCCTGGTCCGTTCCGTTTTCGGACACTTTTAGAGGTGCTTTTTCCGTCTGTAGCTGAAATTTAGTAGTAGTAGTAGTAGTAAAACACTTTATTTACGGGCCTATATTAATCAAATTTTGTATGTGAGTGGTTTTTATAACTCGCCATAAATTGGAAGAACTCGTAAGAACATTTTTTAAGGGTGCACTTCATACAAGTAACTATTGTAACTGCATCCCATCTAGAGCAAATGCTGCAAGACCTTCTCTGCAAGTTTTGATGTCGAACTCACAATGAACAGGGACAAAACCAAATTAATGTCCAGCGGCGTGAAACATAGGGTCAAGGCAGATGGGCACTGGGCAGGAGTTACAATATGTCGACGAATACACCTATTTGGGCCAGATAGTATTCTTGGATAATAATCAGACCAAGGAACTCGATCGACGCAACGAGAACACCTGGAAGAGCTTTGAATTTGGTACACCGAACTCCGCTCCAGGAAAGGTATCTCGGATGTGATGTGGGTGTCAAGAGTCTGACGCAAGCACCCGGAACGATGGGCTAAATTAACAACTAAGTCGACCCCACAAATCGGCCGGGGTGAGGCAGACCAATTGAAAAAGGAGATGGCGAAATGATCTAGACGCATTTTGTAGAGAGTGGCGATAAATAGTATGCACTAGGCCGTGACGAATAGCCGAAGCGAGGGGAGGCCTTTACCCAGCAGTGGGACTCGTGGGACACAGTATAGGCTACGGGACAGGAAACAAAAATTAAGAAGATAAAGTTTTATGAAACCAGTCAAACCAGAGCGAGTTGAAAGCGAATCAAGAACGGAATCAAAACCGCGCGCCTCGCCGCACGAATTCGCACTTGTTTCGCTCTCGATCCGCTGAAGTTACGCGCCGTAACGTGTAGCGCTGTACCGCGGTATCAATCCAGCTATGCAGTTGTGCAAAAGGCGTCAGCAGGGTGTTTTTTCAACGTTTGACCGTACAGTAAGGGTTCAGAAAGTGTCAAGAAAATTTTAATAATCTGTTTGGTTAAGTAACAGGGGCGGCAAATTTCTCTGGCCCGGGGCGCCAAATTTCTAAATACGCCTCTGGGGACGACACTACGATGTTGCCACTTTTTAATTTCTATTCTTTTTGGTCGGACTTAAGTCGACTACAAAGAGAGAGATGTATCCAAATTTGGACCTTATTACAAAACCTGGACCATGAAATAAGGTAAAAAAGTGGATATATCTCTTTGTAGTCGACTGTACAGTTGGCCAAAAATGTGGTCTACCACCCTACGGTTGAGGTTCGTTTGAACGTCATGAGACAACAAGGTTGTGCATGTTTTAAACTCCGTTAGTAAAATGTCAACCTTAGCGATCGTGAGATCTCGCAGAAACTTTTGTCAAAACTGGTAGACCACTTTCTTGGTCGACTGTACATGGTCCATATTTACCCATACATTTGTACATATCTCTCCTTAATATTGGTCTAGAGACTCTGTACCATAGACTGTATGGATTTGACATTTCCAACCCATAACCAAGGAGATGTTTGTTTCTTTGCTATTACAACACCATCTGGCCATATTTTTACCGAGTTTATGCTCGAAGATCGCGTGTTCGTATCTAGGGCCAGCTCGTGAGTTTCATGGAACTTATGTACGAAATTTAATATCATTCGATAGACTCGTACTATCCGCTTTCGGGTGAAAAAAAAAACATCGTAACGAAATAGGACCTAATCCCACAAGTCTAATTTCCCCTCAGGGTTGGAAGATCAGATAGTACCAGAGTCAGTTCGAACAACTTAGTACCAATACCAAATCTTAGGATTAGGATGCTAAGCGAACCTCGTCGCAATGAGCCTTACCAAAAAACCAGAAAAAATATTAGCAAGTAAAAAAAAACTTACGTAATTAAGTTTCAGAACACACTCTCCTAACTTCTTCAAGCATTCAGTCTCGAAGTTTCGGAACGTAGCCCAGAACTCCTCGGCAATGTGGCGCGGGACCGTGTGGTCCGCCATTTTGCTGTGCTCAAAGAAACTGCACAAGATGGCCGCCAATACTTCAGACAATGTTATGATGGAGGGACCTGAAAGATTTTTATTTCATGTTATTTTAAAGTAACAGTAAATCTTTGTTGATAGACACTGAACTTGTAGTACGGACCCCGTACTACGGATACCGTAAGATCTGCTACGTTACTTGATACAAAGATAAGCCCTATAGCACATGTTCATAAAAGTGAAGCTGAATTTGGACGTTTTGAAGTCAAAGGCACATAATTGTCGGTTGCAGGGCTTGTAACCGTAACCGAAATCCATAGTAAAAACCGGTTTGTTTTTTCGTTCTTTTCGTTACTGTTTTATACTCAATCGAAAAATCCTATAATTTGAAGTGAAAACTATAATAAAACATCGGGTTTTACATAAAAACCATAAAATAATTAAATATATTGGATCATTTCGGGGTTTTTTGCATTAACCGGTTACAAGCCCTGGTCGGTTGTCAATAAGGCGTTACTGCGATAAAAAGCATTCAGAAATAACCAAAACCAACCAAAATTACGTGAGTGACCCGTTATAAATATTTTTAATACTTATGTTAGGGTCTCTGGAGAGACTTATATATAGAATTTAGAAATAAACTCTATTAACAACCGACAATGATGTACAGTCAGCAATAAAAGTAGCTAGACTTTATTATTAAGAGAATAGGGAATATTACGCAAAACTCTGCGTAGGAAGCGGCACTAGCACATCCAGAGGGCCTACCACGAAACACGAAAATAAAAATTTCGTTACCTGGTTCTCTGTCACTCTTTCATACTCGAGCGATAGGGAGGCACATGTCAAAATTTCGATTCTCTCGTTTCACGATAGGCCCTTTGTAAACAAACCGCCTTGGTGCGCAAATGACATATTTATTCGTTATAAATTATCTATGAAAACTTGTAAAAAAACTGTTTAAGGCCTAGTATGTATTAAAAACTCTATGGTTTACCAGTGAGCTAGTGCTGCACTCTGGTGGCAGAATATTGCAGTAATATCCCCTATTAGAGCGTGTGTAGATAATTTTGGACACCCTAACCGCTTAGCTACTTCTGCTGCTAAAAAGTCACATTTGCTTTGCTAGTTTCAACAAAAGGGGCCGTAGACATGACCCCTTGGACATCCCTTTTCTGTGCCTCTTGTGCATGCTGACTGTAAATATAAGAGACATAAGAGTCCAATGCTTAAGTAACATCTAGACGGTTGCCGACGGTCCAAGGCCACCCTGACCTTGGTTGGTGGTTCATACAATTTTGTTGGCAACAACTGTCTACACGGTCCGTCCCGACCAAGGTCGCTGTCGGAGGGGCTTGTTGTATGCCGTCTGGCACGCGCTATACATACTATATATATATATATATATATATATATATATTATACTGCATTTATAGTGAACAGTCCTGTTGGAGAGTCTACCACCTGGTATCAGTATGTATTTCAGACTGTTTTGGAAACGGCACCATTTGGTGGAACGGAAGGCGCTTACGTTTTACAGATTTAATATTCTATTCAAGTAATATGTCAAAAACAAAACTAATGACAAACAGTACTAAGAAACAAATAGAGATAAATGGAAATATAATAGACTATGTTAATGAGTATGTATATCTTGGACAAATAATATCACCTGAAGACCAGACAAGTAAAGAACTCCAGAAAAGAATCACAAATGCATGGAAGAAATTTTGGTCATTAAAAGAAGTTTTGAAGGCAAAAGAAGTACCAACAAGATATAAATTTAAAGTTTTTAATAGTTGTATAATACCAGTAATAACATATGGGTGCCAAACTTGGGGGCTTACTAAGATGCAACACCGGAAACTTAATGTGTGCCAAAATCATATGGAAAGAAGTATTCTTAATATAAAACTTAGAGATAGAGTAAAGTTGTCAATAATTAAGTCAAAATCAAGAACCAAAACACTAACTACAATAGTAAAACAACAAAAATGGCGCTGGGCTGGTCACATGATAAGAGAAAACTTGGAGAAATGGACAAGGGACGTTGTGGAGTGGTGCCCTAGATACAACACTAGGAAAAGAGGCCCACCGAAATGTAGATGGTCCGACGACCTTAATAAGAATGTAGGAGGTGCCTGGATGCAGACGGCAAGGGATAGACTGCAATGGAAAGCTTTGGAGGAGGCCTACGTCAGAGGACGAGTTGAAGTTGTCGATGGTTAACCTAAGCATACATATTTAAAATTAATGTAAACTTCAATAATAAAGGCTATTTTTATTTTATTTATTAAGTAATATACGCTTATATAGCAACGGCCGCTAAAAGGTACCTTATGAATCTTATGATCTACCACTATTGCATATAAACTTATCGCATATAAAAGCTATATAATTCCAATGCGTATATGCTACCCTCTACAGCTCATGCAATATCTGATAATCCATATTGAAAGGGTGCTTACGTTGTAGTCCTACAGATTCTATACAATTTTCGAGCAACTAGTAGAATTGTCATGTAAACTACGGAAATATACCATAATTCAGCTCAATCAGACACCGGGAAGTGGTTGAAATTTAACTTACAAGATTTGACGTACATAAATAAATAAATATACGGGGTCCAGCTAAATAAAACTGTGTGAAAATGAAATACTTACTAACGTAACCTTCTTGTAACATCATTAGACAGTGCACTAGTAAATCTTTCTGCAAAGTCACCAGTAATTCACTGTTCTGTCTAAACATTAACTCTGATGTCCATTTTCCATAAATTTCTACACATTCTTGCGGTATGATGTCTTCACTAGTAATTATCTTACTTTTGATTTTCTCCGAGTCATCGTCTTTTGATTTTTGTATCAATTCAAACTGCTCGGGGTTGCAAGCTTCCAAAATTAACTTCACATTTGGTAGTATTTGTGTGATGAATAATGTACCTCTGCTAAGTTTAAACAGGGTTTGCAGAAGGCATTTCAACATGGAAGTGTATGTTACTATGGTGCTTGAGTTTTTCTTAGCTGCCATAATGGGTGGTAGAATTATATCAAGTTTTTGTTCGATTAATATTGGATCCAACTGTAACACTACATTTATAATATTCATTGTAGTCTTATCAGGTTTTCCTTCCAGTTTTAAAAGCCCCATCATAACACTTTGAAGAAATCCAGTAAAGTTTTTTTTGATCTCAACTTTAGATATCTTCTCACCGAAAGTATCTGTCAACCTAACGGTGATATCAACTTCGTTTCGGAGTAAAACAACAATGAATTTGAGAAAGATGTTTCTTTTGATTTTCTCATCATTTTCTTCAAATACGATGGAAGATAAAGTCATGTTCGGGTTTAAATACTTCTGTGTCATGTTTAAACATGAAGTCGTTACTATGTATAATGCAAATATTAGCTGGTGTTCTTCTTTATAGCATGTTACGAAGACATCTACAAAATTGCATAAGAAGTTGTAGTCTTTTGAAGTGCGGCCTTTCGGGAACTCTAAAAAGGTATTCATTATTTTCAAGACTGATTGAATATTATCTCCTTTTTCGGCAATTAGTTCATCAATGTTATTTTTCCTTACTAATGTTTGTAGATAGCTTATGAAAAATGTTTTCTTATTGACCGGAAAAAGAATGTTCTGACATAATTCTATAACCGAATCACGATTATCAGTATCTAGTAAACTGAATATTGTTTCTAAATTTTCACCATCCAATAGTTTTATTATAAAAACTAGTTTTTTCTTTGACTCTCTGTAGTGTTTTGTGAGGTGAGTCAGTATTCTGGTTGTAAGAATAATAATTTTATTTCTGTCTTTGTCCTCAATGTTTTTTAATAACTTAAGTAATTGAACAGTAATGAGTAGATTCTCGTCTACGTTTTCTGTCACCTGTTTGGAAATTTTCTCATTTTCCAAGAAATTCAGGATTAAGTGAACCTCCTCTACTGTTGATGTATTGCTTTTAACAAAAGCTGACACAATCTGTAAAAGAGAATTTTAGCTTTTAAATATAAATCTACTAACAAACAATAGTGTTATAAATTATTAATCAAAGTAGAAGGCCTGTTCATGAATGTCTAAGTAACAGTAAATTATGAAAACACCAGACATATTTACAACAGCACTCTAGCAGTGGCGCTGCATTCATAGAACTGGGTTCCCGACAGCAATTAATTCAGCAGCAGGCTAATTTTCAGACAGTTGAGCAGTTTTCCTACATCCGAAGAAGAAAACAACAGACAAATTGGCTTTGGCTAGGCAAACAAAATTTGTTGACGCACCGCTACCACTATCTCGACGGCCTCCTAGCCTAGTTGGTAGCGACCCTGCCTATGAAGCAGGAGGTCCCGGGTTCGAATCCTGGTCAGGGCAGTTATTTGTGTATTTATCACAGATATTTGTTCCTGAGTTATGGATGTTTTCTATGTATTTAAGTATTTATCTATATCTATCTATTATATATATCGTCGCCTAGTACCCACAACACAAGCCTTATTGAGCTTACTGTGGGACTAGGTTGATTTGTGTAAGATTGTCCTAATATTTAATATTTATTTATTATTATTATTATTATATATTATCTAGCACTGATCAAAACCCACTATATTACAAATCAGTTACCAACAGAGCCTGTCTTCCGTCCAGGCGCTCTGGGTGAACGTCTTTTTGCAAACTATTTAGAGGTAAAATGAAATGTCCTCGTAAACCAACAAAGTGGGCCCTTTCACTAAACTCTTCCACATATTGAATTTAAACTTTCGTGAGACATTAACACTATTATCACTGCATGCGGCTATACTCACTTGTGTTTAGTCACTACATTTGTTTCAGTCGATGGCGCGGTGGGTTGTGGATCGGTTTGCCTAGCACTCTTAGTTCTTGAGGATGGAGACCTAAGCTCTCCGAAACATGTCGCGCGTAGTGACTAAACACAAGTGAGTAGATACAGCCGCATGCAGTGATAATAGTCTTCCACATTTTCATAATCTCATACCTGTATCAGTTTAGTTTTCAACTCTGCACTCAAATCGTCTCCAATGTTGAGCCAGCCTAGAAGGTGCTTCAGCTCTCCTCCGGACAGCCTATTCTGCTTTGTTACCGAATCAAGCCATTCGGCGACCACTCTTTCCTTCGGACCAGCAGGGAAGTGTTGGGAGTGGACGACATTTCTTGCCAAACAGAGACGTTTTGGTAATACTATTGTATTGTCTTCCAAACGATGTTTTAGTTCTAAAATTAAAATAGTAGCAGTAGTAGTAAATTAAATGAAAGTAGGTATGATTCTTTCCTACACAGTTGTTTTTTAAATATTTCATAAATGTGTTAATAACTCAATTATAAGTGTTTAATATGCCTATAAAATACTTGGAAAATCGTTATAAATTGGAAATTAGCGATGCATCGAAATAAAACATAAGTTAAAAAAAAACAGTAAGTATTTTCCTATTTTTGGGAAATCGTGTAAAAAGGTTGCGCTTTAACACTACAAGTTAAAATGTAGCTCAGATCTATAAATACTGTAAGAAGAGATAGTAATTATACAATTTTTTCAATAATATTGGCTAAAATACGAAATATACAACTATATTTGGGGTTAACTTGGTTGAACATTGTATTTTATGAAGTCGTAGTTCTATATTAAGACTTACCATTTAAAGGATTAAGCGACATTTTTAAAGTTGCTTGGACTATATATTATAAAACATCACTTGATTGTAGCAAAATAATGCACAATCATGGCTCAATCTATAAGAAATATTCAATAAAACTACCCAAGTATATAGTAATAGTACAATACGATCGGCGACGGCGATTGACAATTTGACACACGTGCACTTGTTGTTAGAAGCGTTTCGAAGTTGCTTTGTAAGGGTCACCACACACGTAGCGGTTTTCCTCGCGGAATTAGCGGAAGTAGCGGAAATTCATAGACAAAACGCTTAATTTGTCTATGGTAGCGGAAATTTGTCTATGGCTTCCATACAAAAAATCTGCTACCATAGACAAATTTCCGCTACCATAGACAAATTTCCACTACTGCCGCTAATTCCGCGAGGAAAACCGCTAGGTGTGTGGTGACCCTAAGTTTGAAATCCGTCCGGGTTCAAGTTCAAGCATTTTATTTTCAAAAACTTTCATACATTGTGATGTATATTATTTTCATTGTGAATATTAAAAATGAAACTGGAATAAAATTAAGGAGAGCTGTATGTTTTCATGAATTCGAAATAACTACAATTCATATTTCTGTCCCATTGCAGTATAAAAACGTTTTAACTGTCACATTGACAGTAAAATCACAGAGTAAATAAGGTAAAATGTTGCTGTGCAAGTGCTGTGCTAAGGGACAAAACACACCTGTGCTATAACCGCGAAGCACTTCGTTCATCGAATCGTCTATTTGCATCACTCTCTTTCGTATATGCGAGAGCGATAGAGACGGTACCATCGTTTTTTCGATTTTCGAACTTGGCCCTCTGAGCTGAATTAAGCAAATTCGTAAAAAAAATGCTTAAATATGTCTACGGTTGCATGACGGTTGCTTATATTTGTCTATGGCCTCCATACAAATTTAGGCAACCATAGACAAAAAAAGAATTTGTTTAAGGGTCACCACATACCTAGCGGTTTTCCTCGCGGAATTAGCGGAAGTAGCGGAAATTCATAGACAAAATGCTTAATTTGTCTATGGTAGCGGAAATTTGTCTATGGCTTCCATACAAAAAATCTGCTACCATAGACAAATTTCCGCTACCATAGACAAATTTCCGCTACTTCCGCGAGGAAAACCGCTAGGTATGTGGTGACCCGAATTCAGCTCAGGTGCATAGACATACCACCCATGGCAATAGTCCATTATAACAGTTTGACCTAATGATAAATAGATGTTTTTACATCTGCACATTCCGACATCAGGGTGTTATAACATTCAGGTTTATTGACTAATAGACGCTACGACCCCTAGCCTTTCAGACACTTGGACACGTATGCACCTAAAGGCATTTCTTGTAGGCGCGGCTCCAGCACTATAACAATACCAAGATTGAACGGGATGGTCTTTTCATAGATATGACAGAGAAGGCGCTATTATCGCTGATCCTTATCATAGACTCACCCTTGTGATTATTGCTTACTTCCAAAAGGACCTAAGTACAATAAAAACGTTTATTACCCTCCACCGCTCTTATTTTATTATATCCTATTATATTAGTAATTTATGTGCTTTGAAGGGTAACAATGAAACCGACTATACCTTGTGCAATCTAAGAAGCGGTTTTTGACACCTGTTATCTCACTCATCTCAGTACATTTTATAGCCTAAAATCATGGAGTTTTTGTAGTAAGTAACAATATACTATTACACTTTATCTAATAAAAATCGTGCAATAAAAATGCCTATGTATTCTTTAAACATTTTATTACAATAAAAAAAGACTGAGGATCTGCTACGCGTCACATCTTAAAATACGCTGACGCACCGTAAACGCAGTGACGGACGTACTGTAATGAGCAGCGGTGTGACCGATTCTGAATCCCGTGAAAAATGAGATGGTTACACCATTATTAAAACTAGTAGAACATGCAACAATAAAAAAAATCCACATACAAAGTGCCAAGCAGAGGCCAGTTTTATAAAGCTACAAGTTACAATTTACAAGCGGAACTCTCTTTCTAACACATAGGGTTAGAAAGAGAGTTCCGCTTGTAAATTGTCACTTGTAGCTTTATAAAACGGGCCTCAGGTGTCAGTACGGAATTCAGCTGTTGTGAGGTCATGACAGACTACGCAGACACCTCAACATTAAGCTTTTACATGGAGCACGGGGTCACCACACATAAGCGCAATTTTATTCCTAAATTTCTACGATTCGAACAGCACATCTCAATAGTATTATTCTACACCAATTTGTAGTCCACAACCCAGGTCCACTCCTGTAACTCGATTTTTGTGGATATTTTTAATTGACATGAGTATTGATCAGAAACGTTAACTCAACTGAAATAAGCGGTCGCGCTCTCATACAAAACTAGTACGGGAGCATCGATGTGTGGTGACCCCGAGTTGTACTTGTGATCTATCTAATGGTTGAGGTTATCTGTGGCTGTCATAGATATAAATCAACCGGATAAATCCACCTTCCGGCTTAAAGACCCCAAGCGTCTCCAAAGCGTGATCGTCTCACCAGCGCCCACGAGCGAGGACGCCACTCTAATTTTATCTGGTCTCCATACATAAATATAGCCACAACATACAAATTTCCGTCATCATGCTGTTTTTGGTCCAGTTTTGCTGAATTCCGCTTTGTGCTTAAGGGTTTCCCCACATCTCATTGCGGAATCGGCAAAAGCCGATAGCGAAAAACTTTATGTCCACTCATCGAGTTAGAATATAATAAAAAATCATTGTGTCCACGGTCCACGCAATAAGAACTAACGGCCGACGCGTACGTCTTTTTCGCTCTTATTACATTTTACGTCACTCTGTGCGGTAAGTGAGATTTGCCGCCCTCGGGCGCAACGGCAAATTTCATTTCACACCCAGGAGAAGACCTAAAATTATGTACGCACCACGGGCGGTGATAAAGAAAGCCTCAAATCGCTTGTTTATAGTCCTTACCTTCGGTTCGGGCCACAAATACCCGCGATCTGAGCTGTTCTTTATTTTACCGCTCTAGGTGTACTAATGTAAATGTAATGTACTAATTCCTATCGACTATTGCCGATTCCGCGTCGATAGGTGTGGGGAAACCATTACAGTACAGTGGCCATCATATATATCGGAGCGGTTACATATATCTGTTGTTTAGATATTTGTGACCACCTTGGCCGCTATTGTGAAGGCGAAGTGCATGTCCAGATATTTGCGAGTACCTTGGCCGCTCCGATATATTTGATAGCGAGTGTACAACTTTTCCTCTGTTCCCTTACTCGGTCACACTAGCCCCATCATTATACCTCCGTTCATAAGAAGGAAAGTACATCTGCATCAAAGTCTCATATATATCTACATCGATTGGCAGGAACGTGCAGAAAATGATCCTTTGCATCTGAGGGTTCTTTTCTAGAAACTTCCTAGCAGTCTTCAAGGCGATGTGGGCGGCTAGACGGTTGGGAAATCCGTAGATTCCAGTCGATATGCAAGGGAAAGCAATGGACCTTATATCGTATTCCTTGACATAGGACAAGCATTTCTCGTAGCAGGATTGGAGGTCTGAGGCCGAGCCGTTCTGTGGGCCCACTGTGTGTAT
Organism: Pammene fasciana; assembly: GCA_911728535.1. Taxonomy (NCBI): domain Eukaryota; kingdom Metazoa; phylum Arthropoda; class Insecta; order Lepidoptera; family Tortricidae; genus Pammene; species Pammene fasciana. Next base: position 9,589,496 of record OU452283.1, read on the forward strand.
TACATCTGTAAGATAAATGATTTATTTTTAGTACTATCAGAGACTATCATAGAGTTTAATATAACAGAGCAGTACAGTCTAAAAACTTCTTGAAGCTCATATCTAAAAGCGCCATGTACTCCAGAACCACCTAAAGGTAGCGCGTAAGTAGGAAAAAAGCTAGCTTTACTAATATAGTCGACCCTGCACGAGTCTAATTTTACAGAGATACCGCAAATCGATGTACAGTTAAGCCATTTGGCACACACATACTAGAGGTCAAAACAAAATTTTTGATCCGCAGTTCTTTAAAAAAATTCCCTTAGGAGGGGGGTGCTGATTCATCATTTTTTTTGTATGAGGAAAAAAAAATTTTTTTTTAAAAACCTATCGTGTGTGGTATCATATGAAAGGGCGTATAGAGGCGGTTCTAAAAATATACCACATCATTACATTCCAGCCATTTTTTTATTATTATAACAAAATTAATTTTCAAAACATACCAAGTTTGGGCTCCTCCAGATACGATATGGCAGATTTTTTTTTTGTACAATATATCACAAATGATACTTGATACCCTCATATCTAACCCCAAGAAAGCAATTTTGAAAATAACTTCATTAAGTATTTATTTTTTATTTTTCAATATTACAAAATAACGCAGTACAAAATGTACTGAAGTAGAGTTCTACTAGAGTTCTACTTCAGTACATTTTGTACTGCGTTACTTGATAATTTTGAAAAATTAAAAAAAAATACTAAATGAAGTTATTTTCAAAATTGCTGTCTTGGGGTTAGATATGAGGGTATCAAGTCTCATTTGTGATATATTGTACAAAAAGATAATCAGCCATATCGTATCTGGAGGAGCCCAAACTTAGTATGTTTTGAAAATTATTTTTGTTTTAATAAAAAAAAAAACGGCTGAAATGTAATGATGTGGTATATTTTTAGAACCGCCTCTAATAGTCCTTCCATATGATACCACACACGATAGGTTTTTGAAAAAAATTTTTTTTTTCTCATACAAAAAAAATGATGAATCAGCACCCCCCTCCTAAGGGAAATTTTTTAAAGAACTGCGGATCAAAAATTTTGTTTTGGCCTCTAGTATATGTGTGCCAAACGGCTAAACTGTACATCGATTTGCGGCTTTATTTTGTATACAAGGGGCACTAATACGGTACGCTACTCGTTCGATGTCGCTGAGATGCAATATACAAATAGGAAGAAAAAATGACATTGCGTCGCAGCGACATCTATGGACGAGTAGCGTACCGTAGTAAAGCTAGCTTTTTTCCTACTTACGAGCTACCTATACGGGACTTTGGAGTAGATGGCGCTTTCGGACATGAGCTTCGAAAAGTTCTTATACTGTAGCTGTCTATATTATCTATAGTCTGTGTGTGTGTATTATCTGTAATATTATGAATAAATGAGTATGAGTATGAGTAGTCTCTGGTATTATCAAAGAAGTACTTATATATTTAATAGAGCGACACAGTCTAAGAACTTTTTGAAGCCAATCACGCTCCAAGCGCCATCTGCCATCCACAATTGCAAATTGCAACGCGAAGATGTTTTTAATTTTTATAAAAGAATCACTGAGTTGGCAAGTTAAGGGGCAAATCAGACACAGGTGAGGGGTTACAGGCGTTACAGCCAATATAATCCATCGTTAGGAGCTTACTTGGCAAGTCATTTTGATGGTTATGATTAGAGAACGTACCTAAACTACATGACTCTTTTTTTCAGTCCTTGACCCCCCTCCCCCCCCTGGGTGACCATCCGTAGTAATTGCCATTTGGGATGTGGTGTTAGCGTCGCATGGAAAATATCAGTTGGAAAGAAAAGAAAACCAATCAAGAAGTTTTAAGTATGGTGTAAGAGAAGAGAAGTATGTTGAGAACCATAGATAACAGGAGGGATGATGCTTAGACACCTGCTACGGCACGTATATGATATTGATGAAAAACAGAGCATGGTATACTATAGTATGGTCAGCAGCAGAAGTAGCTAAGCCGGTGAGGTGTTCAAAATGAGCTTGGCACAACTTTATTGTTATGATTGAATTCTGCTACTGACTGTACTCAGGTGTGGTTAGCTGTTTTATGAAACTCCCTGACACAAAAGAAATAATTGTGTTTCAACTGAAGAACAAATCAAATTATTTTTAATACATATTAAGTAAGTTTTAATATTAAGTGCTTGAGTGGAGACCACGGACTAGCAAGCGCAGCGTAGGACGTCTACTCACAAGATGGACAGACGACCTTATAAAGGTCGCCGGAAGACGATGGATGCAAGTCGCTTCCAACCGATACTTATGGAGGTCCAAAGGGGAGGCCTATGTTCAGCAGTGGACGTCTTATGGCTGAGATGATGATGATGATGATGAAATATTTTGATTTGTTTATTTAAGTAGTCACATTACTATAATATAAATTATAATTTGATTTGTTCTTCACTTGTACTAACGGCAGCGCCATCTCTCTCGCATTCAAGGAACTCCTAAAAGAGCTCAGAATGGGGGTAATGACTCATAATGTTGTACTGTCCGCGCGGGAGTAACGTGCACTCGGGGGCCGAGGAAGCGGGAGGGTGTGCGCCGCGCCCGACCGTCGCCACATGTCCCGCTCTCGCCCTACACGAGTGTTGGCCGCAGTGCACAGCAGCACACTTATCGACACTAGGTCGATTAGTGTGAATATGATGCACTCGCCCAAAACAATGATTTCTTATAACGTTAATGGTACTGATTTATTTAAAAATAAATTTGTAGTTAATTGTAACGTATACCGTTACGCAACAATATGCACGTTTGAGTTATTGACATAATCTTTAATTGTGTAATAAGCCGTAAGCATGTAATATTATTTTATATGTTTATTATCGTTATATTTTAGTGCATTGTCTTATTTCTTTTGTCGGCACATTACGGCGTGAGAATGCCAAAAGTGCCAAAACATCTGCTTGACCGTAGTGGCGGCAAATAAGTCACACAGAATCGATAACGTAATATCGACTAACCCGCAACACTAGGTCATGACGCCCAACATTCCTCACATTCCTTACGCGTGCACGTTTCTCGCGCGCGGACAGTACCTTAGATGATTGGCCAAAAGCGCCTTAGCATTTACAAAGATTGCATATACACGGGAAAAATCGACCGGTGGTTCTTTGACCAGGTGGCCAGGTGGTTAAGGCGTCTGCATCGAATGCAGAAGACGCTGGTTCGATCCCAGCCTTGGGCACCGGATGCCTAGATTGCCTAGGTCACTTTTTCCTTTGTATATGACATCTAAATAAGTTTATAATTGTGTTTCATATAATAATAGTGTTTGGCACTTACATTTAGCAGGCAAATCATAGCCTCCTGTGACTTTGGCCTGGCCAGTCGGGCAGCCTCCCAGGGTGTTACATTCTTGCTGAAAATGTACACACACACCCTTATTCATAAACATGGCTCAGGCCTCAATTAGTTCAATTAGTTACTTATATTTTATTAATTATCTCTTGTTGTACAGTCGCCATCAAAGTATCTGAGCGGCCAGGGTACTCAAAAATATCTGAACACGCACTTATCGCCTTGACAATAGAGGCATTGTTCACATATTTGTGACCACCTTGGCCGCTCCAATATATCTGATGGCGACTGTACTTTGACAGTTGTTTGGTAGAAAGAGACAAAACGTAAATTCACTAATTGAGACCTTATTTGTTTCATGTATAAATTCTGGGAGGGATTCTCTACCAGTCAACATTAGGACAGCGGAAAATACGTGGAAAATACTGTAGGTGGTGCATTTAACACAGAAATACTAATTTGTACATACCTTTTTGAACCTTATTACAAAGGAGTAAGGTGCAAAAGTATAAACATATTTTTGGTGTTGACTGTACAGTCAGCGGTTGAGGTGTTCAAAATGATCTGGACACACTCTTGTTCTGGTAACAATAAAGTTGTATTTAGTTCATTTTGAACACCACACTTGGTAAGATATTTATGCTACTGACAGCCAGCACCTATTTATCTATTTGTACAAACAGGACTTATTTAGTACGGTACAGGAACAGTTTTGAACTTTTATAATTCACAAGTGCGATTTTCATTTTTAGTTAGAGAATATAATATGATTAGTCATAGTAAAAAATATTTTCTAACAGTTATTGACGATGCGCTAGGTATTATATAGATGTTTGTTAATAACACAAAGAAAAGATTATCCAAATTATATCAATTTCAACTATTTCAATATCATCTGTCATTTTATAACAGTTTGGTCAATAGATTATGTGAGCATATTCGTAAACAATTTGTAAAAATATGCGTGACCTTGAATTCTAAATGAACGATAAATGGCTAAGACGACGAATGCTATTGACAAAACCGTTATAAAATGTGAAGTTATGTAGCAATAATAAAAAGCGTTAGTCTGGTAGAGAAAAATAAAACTTGCATAATCTTTTCTTTATGTAACAAACAAATACGTGTATTATACCTAGCGCAATGCTCACAATTATTAGAAAATATTTGTCATTATTAGTACTTGACGTATTCTAACGGGGCACAATATAAAATCGGACTTGTGAGTTTTGCCATTTTTATAGGTTAAGAAGGCGTTGTTGTACTCCACTATTAACAGCATATATAATTATTGATTTTAAATTTAATTTCACATTTCGAGAATGGTTTTCTTCCAGTGGGTGACAATGTTGTCCTGTGTAACAATGAAAATTTAAACCATTAGCCGTGTCCACACCTGACGCACCGCCTCGCTAGGAATTTCGGCAGCGGCAGCTCGACTAGTATTGTCGTGCCTCGCCCGAAGCATTGCAACCGCGCGTGCGTTTGCCTCGGCTGAGGGAGGTGTAAACATGGCTATTACCTATTTAACTATAAATTTTCTAAAACGCCTGTTTTTGGTTTCAAATAAAGAGTAGAAACTACTCAATTACCTGTAACAGTGGTCCCGCAGCCCGGTGTATGGCTCCGTCAACACCACCCCCAGCTTTCAGAAGAGAATTAGCCGCATTCACAATAGCATCAACCTAAAAAAGAAATCTTTTGAGCACTCTGTAGTGTGGACTAGTTTAGTGCAAGGGACCACTTTGTCGGTTTACAAGGACTTGATTCTTTCACTAATATATTAATAGATTATAGTGTATTTTGCGTAGTTCTAATGTAATATATATCATGTGTTGGACTAGTCTGTAAGTGATATGTATATTTGATTACTAAATAAAATAAAAAATTAAAAAAAAAAGTTTTTGAAAGTACTAGTAACTCCATATCGAAAAAGTGGTCCATTTTTCCCTGGACTACACAAATATTAAAATAGAAGAAGGAATCACTGCCAATATTATGGAAGTGTGCATGCCAATTTCTGCATACTTAATGTATTTTATAGCAAAATGATAAAGAAACCTAGCCATTTACACAGCCAACATTTTTGAATAGGCGTTTCTACACCTGGTGCACTGCCTTGCGAGGAAATTGCGGCAGCTCAGCTAGTCTGGAAGTGCCTCGCCCGAGGCATTGTGACCGCATGTGCATTTGAATAATTACAATTTATCCACCGTAATAGACCGTATTTTATTGTAGAGGTCATTTGGAATCACAACTTTATGATTTGGATATGTGATTGCTGGACATATCAATAACATGCGGAGTACGAGCATTTCTGGCTTCTAAGAATGTATTTTCTGTGTTTAGGATCCATACTTAACTCAAAATCGAGCATGAAGTATGGAACGTTATAGATTACGAGATATGAGATAAATATAACTAATAAATAGTTTCTCACCTCAAGTTTAGTAATATCCCCTTTGAATAACGAAACTTTTCTGATGAGATCAGTATTTTGATCGTTGTCTATTGGAGTACGCTGAAATACTTCCAAATCTTCCAGATTATGCTTCTTGGATTCCAGATTCTTTTGCATATGAACATAATCGTTCCAAGATAATATACTATCAATTTCGACGTAGTCTGGTGACTTATAGAGTTTTCTTTTTTCATCTAACGGCAGGTTCAAAATTCTGTTTTTCTCGACTTTCCATTTCGCTGGCGACGTCATATTTTTAAAGGAAACGAAACGTTGTTGCAATAATCGGGCGAATGGCAAAACTTTACGTGGGGAAATGTTAGAGAATAAAGGGCGAAAAACCGGCGACAACATCTTTTGACAGTTGACTGAGACACGTTCAAATACTTGAAATTCATTATTTTCATTATCATATTACTAAAATTAAAACTGAGCATAATTAAACAGAAGTTCTAACAAATCAATGCAAAATATATTTATCTTAATTAAATGAACATGTTTGATATGGCGACACATTATTCTCAAATTACAAAAGAAAGATTAAAAAAATCTTAATCATGGTTTCAGAAATTACGCAAAATGTTGTCGGTCATTTATTTTCAATGACGTGACATTGACATATTAATATCCGGTCATTATTAATATCACATTACTTATAATTCTAAACCTCTCTCAAATTAACAACACTTACACTTTCAAACAGGAGTACAATATTTTAAAATATTGTGTGCTATATAAATATATAAACGACATGTTAAAAATAAAAGAAGTTATATTTATATGTTTTAGATTGCCATTACACAAAAAGTCCCCATATGCTGGGTAATTATACTAATGACTTTGTGTTTTAGATTGCCAAAAAGTGCCAGTATTAAACGGTTCATTTCTTGTTAATTTTCGCGTTTTAGACTTTTAGTGGTAGTTCTCGCTTCTAAAAAAAGGGATAAGTGTTATTGACTAGCGTAAGTAAAAGACAATATGATTTTCTATCATCTATCTATCTATCTATCTATACATATAATAAAGCTGAAGAGGGTCGAAAGTCTGTACATGGAAGATATTCGAAAAAAAATTGACTGGGGATACTAAGAATCGATAACAGAACACGTTCCAACAGTTTTTAGAATTTTTGTCTGTTTATCTGTTTGTCTGTTTATCTGTTTGTCTGTTTATCTGTTTGTCTGTTTATTTGACCGCGCATCACGTGAAAACGGCTGAACGGATTTTGATGAAATTTTGTGTAGAGATAGCTTGAGTCACGGGAAAGGACATAAGATAGTTTTCATCCCGAAAATCAACCCTGGAGGGGGTGAAAAGGGGGTTGAAAGTTTGTATGGATAATTTTTAACCGCTGAACCAATTTAGATGAAAATTTGTATGGAGATGATTTTAGTCCTGGGAAACGATATAGGATAGTTTTCATTCCAAAAATCAACCCTAAAGGGGGTTGGAAGTTTGTATGGCGAATTATTAACCGCTGAACCGACGATTAAGATGAAATTTGGTACACAGATAGTTTGAGTCCCGGAAATAATATACTATAGTTTATAGGTATCCCGAAAATCAACCCTTAAGGGGATAAAAACGGGGTTGAAAGATTATATGGGGAATCAATAACCGTTGAACGCTGGAGATAGTTTGAGCTCCGGGGAAGGATATAGAATAGTTGATATCCAGAATTCATTACTTAACGGGGTATTACTAATTCCACGCAGACGAAGTCGCGGGCAAAAGCTAGTATTATATTAAATCTAAAATGTTCTCTAAGGGTCACCACACACCTAGCGGAATTCCTCGCGGAATTAGCGGAAGTAGCGGAAATTTGTCTATGGTAGCGGACATTTGTCTATGGTAGCAGATTTTTTGTATGGAAGCCATAGACAAATTTCCGCTTCTATAGATAAATTTCCGCTACCATAGACAAATTTCTAGTGTCCGACCGAAGTTTCGGTTTCGGTTTCGGTTTCGGCCAGTTTCGGCCAAAAAACAGTGTTTCGGCCCAAGTTTCGGTTTCGGCCAAAAAACGGCCGAAACTTTCGGCCGCGCCGAAACTTACAACATTGTACTTAATCGGTCCACAAGTTCTGTCTCAACAACGTTTTTAAGTCATCATCATCATCATGTCAGCCGAAAGACGTCCACTGCTGGACATAGGCCTCCCCCACTGAACGCCACAATGACCGGTCCTGTGCCACCCGCATCCAGCGGACTCCAGCGACCTTCACCAGGTCATCAGTCCACCTTGTAGGGGGCCTACCAACTCTTCGCCTTCCGGTGTATGGTCGCCATTCGAGAACCTTAGTGCCCCAACGGCCATCGGTTCTCCGTGCAATGTGCCCTGCCCATTGCCACTTAAGTTTAGCGAGTTTAGTTTTTAAGTGATAAAATTATAATAAATAAATATCAAAAAAGTGTACATGTGATTTGGAAGATTAATTAATGTGATAATATCGTTTAAGTATTAATTTTATCTAACATTAAACTCTCGAGTTCATGAAAGGGACTGCCCAAGGAACTGCGTCGGCCTACGCTGATTGTAATACTAAAATTGTCCATGCAATCTTGGCGAATTATTTTATAGAGACTTGTTAACAGCATTGATGTCTCAGTCGATGGATCTTTGCTGTATAACTAACTGCAGTATAACTAATGAATAAAACACAAATTTAAAAAATCGTATTCATAATTTTATTTAAAAGAAAATATACCAATTTTAATAATTAGCACAAATGTTTGTTTTTCCGACTCATATATTACTCGGTACTTTTTTAACAAAACGTATTACTTTAACCATAGAGATAGATGCTATAAACCTTTAACTCCAAGTATCGAACAAAACTGATATATTTTATTTTGTTTACTGATCGTAAATTTACTCTAAAAATACATTTGTCAAGTTTAAAATCGTGTGGGTTTTTTTATTGCTAATTTTTACGTAGTAAATCCTAAATAAATACCAAAGTAAAAAAAACTGATGTCTGACATGTTCGACTTGTGACAATTATACTTTCAATAAGGGGGGTAAAATTTTACGTTACAGTTGTTAAAAAGTTACATAATTATGTTTATTCATATGAAACCTTTATTACAAAATATTTCGTGTTCTGCTTTTATTTCCCGAAAAAAAAGCTGAAAGATCTAACTGCACAATGCGTAACTCGGGTCGGCTACATAACAAACGAGAGCGATGTAAAATTTTACAAACCAAAACGAATTTAGGGATCAAAATACACCGATATAACTTGGAGTTGTGTGCAAAGTAGAAAAAAATCATGGGATTAGGTTGCCAAGTGGACCCCAGGCTCAGTTCAGTCCGTGAGAAAACGCCAGCACAAATGCTAGGAGAATGATCAATCAAAACTTACTAACCTTGTTCTTCTTTATACCACCTATCCTACCTATACAAGTTACAACGGCTTATTGACATTTAACTCAACGATTTTAACATGTCTATAAAAGTTTCGGTTTCGGTTTCGGTTTCGGTTTCGGCCGAAACTGCACCTAGAGCCGAACCTTCGTTTTCGGTTTCGGTTTCGGCAAAAAAACATGTTTCGGTCGGACACTACAAATTTCCGCTACTTCCGCTAATTCCTCGAGGAATTCCGCTAGGTGTGTGGTGACCCTAAAAGGGAATATTGATTATGCTCGTCTGGATTCTGCTGAGCTCTGGCTGGGCCGGATTCTATACTAAAATTGAGACTCGCCTTGCCCAAACTATACGGAAAGGAATAAATATCTATAAAAAAAACTCCGAGGTAAAAACTTCTAGGGTAAATTCCATTTACAATTGGTAACCCAATACTTGTCAAACAACGAGTTTTCTCCACGTAATTCTAGTGTGCGCCTATCACAAAAATATTAAAATTATTGAATTAACGACGTGTTTCCGGCGATGATTGCTATCTAAAGCATTCGGGAGTGCTAAACACAAATTCATAAGTGTGCCGGCAGTTAATACGCCAGGTAAACCGAATAAATATCACATTACAGTCCTTGACTTGAAGTCGGGTCTTGGTCACTGACACCGGCTTTAGTGAACGTCTAACAAATAACCACGTCAGGTTGCGGTATTCTTTCAGAATGAAGACTCTTGGGCCTCTTCTGGCGTTCTCGCTGGCTTTGGCCGGCTCGTTGGCTGTAGACAGGAACAATTTTAAGACTTGCGATCAATCGGGTTTCTGCAAACGCCTGAGACCTTTCAAACCGGAGAAGTCTCAGTACACCCTGAACTTGGACACGGTTATAGTGCACGGGAATGTGCTAACCGCGGAGGTTAACACAGTTGAGACGGAGACTGAAAAGAGGATTATTTTGGTATGTAATGTTTTAGATATATTAGAAGTACAAAATGCGTGGTGATTTTTAGTATACAACAAGTCAATGATTTTTATTTTATTTTAATACATTTAACCACCGATCAATTATATAGCGATACACAATCAGCCCAAATAAAATGTTCCCATAAAAGTGCTGTAAGAATGACTCGTACAGTGGTTTCTCTAAGTCTTATTACGGCTATACAGCCACGAAGACATTTGATACAGATGAAAATGCCTATTATTATTACAATGTAAGCCTGGCCGGTTATATATATTCACGAGACAAATTTTCAGTAAATCTTCAAAAGGTCACATGAGACATGACCCCCCCCCCCCCAAAATCGTACATTACAAATTGATTTACGATTTACTGACCCCCCAAAAATTGGAAAAAAGAATTTGCATTAGTGTCCCCCTCCCAAAATTTCAGACTGCGACCGCGCCTGTTCTGCCAATGGTTTAAGATATTGCAATTTCTAGGGTTCAATCAGTCGTGTACCCTGCCTCTTTCTACCCGCCCTCAACCCCCTAACTTTTATTACACCTCTCAATCTGACAGATTGGGCCCTAGAAATTGCAATGTCTAATACCAGTTTAAATCAATATCATAAATAATCATTGCACATATGTCAGCACTATTAATATGTAGTGGAATTTGGAATCTGGCAAATGGCCAGTATGCAGTTGACCTTAAAATAGTATTTGGTATTATTGAAAAGAAATTTTATTTACATGTGTTTAAAGACCAAATGTGTCATTATCTGGGTAAAGGTACCATTTAGCAGTAGGTACTTGCATTGATTGCTTAACTTTACTGTAAAGTCTATGGTCTATTTATGAATGAAATCATAGAGTTTTATCGTGCCATAGACATCCTCAAAAGTATAAAAGCAACAATTTTATGTTGTACTGATTCAATATTATATTCAAGCATTAAGAGTGTAAGCGCTTGCCGCTAAATGATACCTATTTATGTAGACTGTCACAAATATTCTCAAAAAATATTTATAAAATAAAGTATTAATGATTATTCTTTTACAATAAATAAATAAAGATCTCTTAAAATTTAACTTAATATAATTTTTTGTAATTACCGGCATCCAAGATGTTTTCATTGCTCACTCTGCCCTTTGGCAAAGGCATTCTAGGGAAATCATGGCAAATTCTAGGGAATTTGCCATGATTTTCTGTCCATGGCGAATCTTTTCCACAATGGTCCAGCCATTTCTTTAATTAAAATAAAAAAAGTTTTTTTTACCTGTATTCAAACCTAAAATCTCCATCTTCATAGGCAGCGTCACTACCCACTAGGCACAAGAGACTGACATATCTTTGATGTTGAAACTTATAATCTCTCCCTACAGTGGAACTACGCGCTCAAGCTGACGGCCCTCGTTGATGGCACCTTCAGAGTGGAGTTAGATGAAGCAGACCCGCTCTACCCTCGATACAGGACCCAGTTGGCTCTGGATGGCGAGCCCAAGGGTGACAGGTCAGTGCAACCTTATAATCTCTCCCTACAGTGGAACTACGCGCTCAAGCTGACAGCCCTCGTTGATGGGACCTTCAGAGTGGAATTAGATGAAGCGGACCCGCTTTACCCTTGATACAGGACCCAGTTGGCTCTGGATGGTGAGCCCAAGGGTGACAGGTCAGTGCAACCTTATAATCTCTCCCTACAGTGGAACTACGCGCTCAAGCTGACAGCCCTCGTTATTATTTATTTATTTGTCTTTCCCGACCACGGAACAATGGTGTTCCGGACCTTTGGGAGGCGTATGCGGAGCCGAAGCCAACGCGCAGAGGCCCTTTCGACAATTTAATGAAAAGTGAGGGGTACACTAAGCGGATGCTGCCCCTGCCCGTGTCATTGGACGCACGCAGAGACAGCACCCGCCATGGTGTAAGGACTATTGAGAGTTAATGGAGTCTAAAATGTACTAGGCTATTGGGTGAATAGTATGGACTAGTTAATGGGCTATTGGATGAAGAACCGGACGCCTGCCTAATAAAACGGTATCTAATTTTATTTCCGGCAGACGGTGACTCGCCCTCCGCAAGATGGGCCCCCATAAAAAGCGACATCAAAGATGGCTCAAGGGCAACACCGGTGCGGGAGCTGGGGGTAGAGAGGTGTCACTGGACTTTAAACATATAGCCAACTCGCCACTTAGGTTTCCACATCTACCCTCGAGAACACAGCTCTAACGACCCCACTCTGGACAGCCGGCTAAGGCAAGCCAGAGGCAGGGGACCTGTCCCACCATCCGACAGGGCACCCCAGGGGCACTCAGGTACGTGGAGTCGCTACTCTCCAACAGCTCGCCACAAGCTGCCCTGCGTTGACTGATTGCGCTGGTGAAAACCAGTGGGCGATGGGGTCGTCACATCCCTACGCCTTTATTTATTTATTTATTATTATTATTTATTATTATTAATCAAAAAACAAAGATTACATCTTACTCATAATCCCCGCAAAACTGTTAGACAGTTTGTCTGCAGGAAAATTTTAAAAACATAAGTAATGCTTGATGTTGATGACGTTGATGGGACCTTCAGAGTGGAATTAGATGAAGCGGACCAGCTTTACCCTCGATACAGGACCCAGTTGGCTCTGGATGGTGAGCCCAAGGGTGACAGGTCAGTGCAAACTTATTGTCCTGCCTGACCTTCATGTTAAGCAAACAAAGCTATACGAAACTGTGAGCGGCCTCTTATGTGGGATCTTAAGCAGATGATGTTTCTTCAAACTGTATTTCTAGCTGATTGAGTCGACGGTTGGCGATGTCTGACTGAATCATGTTTCAAGAGGCAGGACTGGCAGCGAAGCGCCTACACTGTGTGAGCTGCTTCGCTCGTCAATTTGTTCGCGAGGCTGCTCGGCCTGCCGGGTCCACACAGGCCGAGCAGCCTCGCGCCTAATTGCTCGTATGAATGTGTACAATAACGCTTCTAACTCTTAATGTGAGTTCTGACTGACTGACGAAATTTTCCCAGCGTTCTAACTTCCTCTCTACCTCCCTGAATTTGCTTAAGAAAAACATAATATTTAAAAAAATATAAACTTAAATATTTTTTTTTGTAAATCTCGTGTTGTGTTAGCTTAAAGTTGTTTTCAACCTTGTAGATTAGTAAAATACTTAAGGAAAACGTAAACTATCTTAGTAACGTTTATTAATAACAACTATGATTTAATAATTAAACTTTAAAATTGTAGAGCATACCGATTAACCTTGATTTAATCATTATAGTATACCGAAATCTTCCTTATTACCAAGGACGATAGTTTCAAATTCGAGTAGCGATATTCGACCACGGTTTTTATGATAAGAAATTGTAACAATACTTACGTTATCAGCTACTTAATGGGAGTTTTTGGTTGCAAGTTTATATTTCGATTTGATTTTTGTTTGTAAAGCTTATCAAGATAGCAAGCTTAGCAATCAGATATATCGGAGCGGATACGTACGGTACTGAAAAATAGAGAATAGAGGCGTTGTTGAGATATTTCTGACCACCTTGGCCGCTCCGATATATCTGATGGCGACTGTACCTATTTATTTTGCAAGTATTTTTAAGCTTTAAGGTAAAGAATATTATTGCAGGAATCTGTATTTGTGCATTGATATTTGAAATATTTTTCTTTCTGTCAACACTAAGAACGTAAGAACGGATGGTTACATTACAGTTTTATCCACTACTAACATCGAAGTTTTGTTTACGCAAACAGAAATCACACACACACACATTACAGATCTATGTGTGTAATAGCTGCCGTACAGCTTTTGGAGATTAAATTGGATTAAAATTGGTTATTTGACTGATTGGTACTTTAGTCGGTTCATTAGTTCTGTCACTGTTTAGACTGCACAGATAAAAGGATATCTTAATCCAAGATATTCATTCTTGTATATAAGGAAAATCGATAATTTCTTAAATCAAGTAAAAAATATCTTGAACCAAGTAAGTTCTATCTTGGATCAACAAAATCATACTTGGTTCAACAAAATCATACTTGGTTCAAGAAATTATCGATTTTCCTTATATACAAGAATGAATATCTTGGATTAAGATATCTTTTTTTTCTGTGTGGTAAAATAGGAACTGTTAGCGATTGCTTACTATTTCAATATATCATTTAAAAGCCTATGCAACAGTGATCTGACGATATTATGTAGCACATAATTGTAGCAGTTTCACACCATTCCTTGTAACATTCGCAAAAGCGCAATAAAAAAAACACGTCAAAATTACGCGCCCTGTTGGAGTTATTTAAGACCCTAATTTTTTTAATGCAATTCTAAGAGGCTTTCGTTTTGCATACTGCATCTTCATATTAATACATAATTAACATGGGTTTGACTAACAAGAAGGCTGGTATACACAATTTTGGTACACTTCATCATCATCATCATTTCAGCCACAAGACGTCCACTGCTGAAGAAAGGCCTCCCCTTTAAAGGGGGGGGTTTGCCATACGCGGCACGCTTGGCAGGCGGGTTAGCACGATCAGTTTTTTTTTGTTTATTGTTGTTTAGGCTTTCGGAAGATGCTGGTGGTACACTTGATGTATATACATATAATGTTCGCATTTTGCTCAAAACTGAAAAATACGTTATAGACACCTCCAGGAAGTTAAGACTACTAGAACTATAAGGGTACTCATACATGAAATGTATTTCAGCTTGAAACTGGTGTCCAACGAGAAGGGAGTAGTGACTGTCGTCAACGGACAAGGCCACAAAGTTCTCATCACGGCTGAGCCCTTCAAATTGGAGTTCCTAGATCAGGTATGGTTTATGCCACAAAAGCTCTATGCCATAGATTTAAAGGTATCGCTGGCCCAATATTACAGGGTTCTATGTTTCACTTCTATCGAATTGAAATTTGAGTATTGTCATAGTGACATTAAGTCTAAATTTAACTACCCTGAAAATGTTACATAGAACCCTTTAATATCGGGCCAGCGATATAATAGATGGCCATTCCATGGGTTCCATCCATGGGTATGACCCCTAAATTGTCCCATTGTCACCAAGGCGGGGTCTGATGATGGGATCCTGGAGAAATCGAGGGAACTCTTCAACTATTATATGCACACCTATAGTGATTTCACTATTTTTTACAGCAACTCGGTCATTTCCTCTTGGAATAGCGGATTCTAAGTGAAGTCGGTTCTTTTTTGTTAAAATTATTACAGAACCTCGGGCATTTGCTCTTGGAAAGGTAGGCTAGGAGAGGGCGGTTCTTTTTTGTAATTTTAAATTATTTTTGTTTCACCAGGCTGGCGACGTGGCTGTGGTGGTGAATGGCAATGCCCAGCTGGTGGTGGAACCCCTGAAGGTCAAGGAAGAGGGCGGTGAAGTGAGTGTTGTGATGTCTCGCGATTTGCTGGAATCTAGTATCATTACGAGTACATAACATAACATAAACATTCTTAATTGCACACCTCATTAAAGAAACAGAGTATACACAAGTTACAAACAGAAAAGTAGAGGTAAAACAATTGGCGGTGTTATCGCTAAAAAGCGATCTCTTCCAGACAACCTTTGGGAAGCGGAAACGTTTGTAAATTAACAAATAACTAGGTGTTGCTATCATTTGCCAGGCGTTATTAAAAAAAAAATACACCAAGACAGTGGCAAGCTAGCATACGGCCTGCCTAATAGTAAACAGCTATAGTAGTCTATGGATACAACTCCAGAGGTGTCACATGCGCGTTGCCGACCCTATACAAAAAGGAGGATTCACTGTGTTGACGGCTAAAGGAACAAGAGGGTCCCTTGTGGTCAACACACTGGGTCCTCTTTGAGCTCTTTTTATGGGGATCAATGCGAAAAATTAGGGAAAATTCCATACTAGATTCCTCCAAATCCAGCTTATTGTTATATGTCTTGTCAGCATTGTTGGTGTATCCGTGTGTGATGATGATGATGATGATGATGATGATGATGATGATATATAAATAAATAAATAAGCCAAAGTGTGCACTTACAAACACTGCAAAGTCTTCAAAAAAACGATACTATACTAACTTATATTAATATTTCTTGTTACTTACAAGTGTACCTTGGTCAAAAACCTTTGTGTAGTCGTAATACATTGTATTAGCTTATCAACACGTGTAGCAAATTGTTTATTTGCAGTTACTCGCAACAACAGAGCATTATCTATTCGACTATTACTTTAAAGGAATTCACTTTGTTTCATTAAGAGTGAACAAAGAATTCTTGATTTTAGAAGATATGTACACTCTATGAATAACATTATACAGCTGGGATAAACGACACTGTGTCTTTCAACAACCGCGTTTTAAATCGGCAGCAGCGGCAGCATGCTAGCTACGCCACTGGTCAGTGGTCCAAGAGTATATATGAATTTTAAGTGCTGGTCACTTAAGCTCATGGCGAAACAAAAAATCTTAGGCATGCCATATCCTGTTGTTGATGATAATCGTACATAAACGTCCATAATCAAACCCAGTATCAGTCACGTAGATCACTATGAGAGTGTGTTACACGGTCAATGACAGAGGTAAAAGCAGAAATATCAAATCATCTTCGATTGCAAAGATTACTTGATATTTTTAGTATTATTAGAAGTTTTTGATATGGAGTTTAGATAAATTCTGAGTGTTTTGTTTACTATGAAAGGCTGATTCCTCATAAATATAGAGATAAATAAAACTTCAAAACAAACTCAGCTTATGGGGTCCATCCAGTTGTTCGGAGCTGTCAAATTGTGTTCTATCTGACAGGCCGATATCTTCAGGCGGACTGATAGTCGGTGGGCCCCTTAGAGATGGAAACAAAGTAATTTCAATGGCACTTTAGATTTGACCTTTAACCACCACGACAAGAGATATTGACTTGCCCAAATAGAGGTATTGAGTCACTTTTATATGACAATGGTTTGCCTTCGAAGGACGAGATTTAAAAGGTTCAATTGTTCACAATTATGCACTGCACACAGCAAATATACGAACAAATTTATGTAATCATTTCATAGTAACTCCTATTTATTGGTAATAAAATATGATAATGATAATTGATAACAGAGTGGTACAGTTTATATTACCGCACGTATTCAACTATTGACTTCTGACCGGGTCGGCTCAATTAAATGCCTATTAACATGAGTAATATAAATATATCTCTGATTAATATTACAGGGTTCTATGTTACACTTGTCGAATTGAAATTTCAACTTTGTCATAGTGGCACTAAAACTAAATTTAACTAACCTGAAAAGGTAATGGAACCCTGTAATTTTAGGCCAGCATGATACAGAGCGACCAAAAAAGAACTAAATTCCCGTCGGCTGTAAGGTTTTGGAATTATGAAAATAGGTCAGTGCATAAATATTTTAATATCAAGTGATCCATACTCACTATTTAACGTATCTGTTTTCTTTTAGTAATAATGCCTAATCTCTATCTATACTTCGTTTTTTTTTTCAGATTAGAAAAATCGTGCGATTGTCGTCGTGCGATTTTTGGGAAAACGATTTTTAAATTTGCCATTTTGCATCTTATTGGCTTAAGCGTATCACTAATAGTGGAAAAAAGTAATCACATTTAAATTTTGGCCAGAAATGGCTGAGAAAAATAAAGATGAATTGTCGAAATCGACCGTTATTTTTCTAATCTGAAAAAAAACGAGGTATATGTACAGTCACGAACCCGGGTTGTTCAGTCACTTGTCACTTGTCACTGTTTGCCATTTAGCCGTGTAATACACGACCGATGTAACTGACAGTTGACAGCTTGGCAGTTCAGGCAGTTGACATGACAAGTGGCTCAACAACCCGGCGTCGTGACTGTACAACAAACATAACCCTCCTTCGGCAGGGTAAAGGAACCTAATCTGAGAGAGAATATAAATAACTTGATATACAGGATGACGACAGCTCGCGCGGTGAGAACTTCAAATCGCACCACGATAGCAAACCGCGGGGCAACGAGGGGGTCTCTCTTGATGTCACATTCCCCGAGGCTGACCATGTCTATGGTAAGAACAAATACACCCTGTATACAGCCTAGAATAATTAGAATCCTGTTAATATTAAATTGCTGGCTAACTAGACGTCCCTGCATTTTGATGGCATTTTAATTTTGAATAGTTGTTCCGCTTTTTCAAAATTTTTTTTTTGGAGAGAATTCTTAAAAATGAAATGAATTGCAAAAGCAAAAGAAATAGGTGCAAAACCGATCTTCATAAAGGTCTTGTTATATTGGTCAACTTATTTGGAAGTAAATCGCGAATTCTCAGTTCGAGGCGGACTACTAGTGTCATTTTTATTTACAGGTATTCCCGAGCACACTGATAAATTCGCCCTCCGCACGACCAGTGGCGGTGAGCCCTACCGCCTCTACAACCTGGACGTGTTCGAGTTTGAGCTGGACAGCCGCATGTCTATATACGGCGCCGTCCCCGTTATGTATGCCCACGGGTAAGTGTTTTTGAATTACACCCAGGTTAGGGGTCACTTTACATTGGACAATCCATAATGTAAGTATTGCTCGACCAGTTAACCTTAGCCCCTACATTTAAGTAGCGCCTTTTTAAAATGCTTTAACTGTAAAAAACCTGGACATGTTTGGATTTGAGCTCGACAGCCGCATGTCGATATACGACGCCGTGCCCGTCATGCATGCCCACGGGTAAGTTTTATTGAATTATTTACAGAATGGAACACCCAGGTTAAAAAAAATTTTGTCGCAGTTAGGGGTCACTTTACATTCGGAAATCCATATTGTAAGTGTTATGTATTTAGATGGGTACCTCTAGGATTGAATTGTAATGACAGCTGAAGGTAGTTGGAATAAATGAGTTTTGCTTCTGATCTCAATGGCGTTGTATCTTTTATTGGCGACTGCGGTAAATTAACGTAATTTGGTGCGAAAATGAACAGTAATCTTTCAAATGTTGTGCTTCTCGGACAATTTAATCCAAAAACTGACAAGTGGTGTGATTATAAGGAACAATTACTATGTGCTTTGGACGTAGCGGGTGTGGCGCTCGACCCTGCGCGGGCGCGCTCATTGTTCCTGTCTCAGTGTGGCAAGGATACTTACTCACTCATCGCATCACTTCTGGTCCCACTGAGGCCTACTAGTGCTTCATTTGATGACATTATCAGAGTTTTGGACCAGTTTTTTGAACCGGAAGTAAATGAAATTTTACAAGCGGGAAAGTTTCATAAACGCATACAATTACAACAAGAGAGCGTGCAAGAGTTTATCGGCGCGATAAGTTTGCTCGGTTCTAAATGCAACTTTGCCGATCTTAAGCGACAGTTGAGAGATAGACTAGTACTTGGGGTGCGCGACGACCGCCTGCGCCGCGAATTGTTGAAGACCAAGGACCTCACATATACGGGGGCTGTGCAGTATTGTCTTAACTACCAGGCGACGTTTCCTGACTTGTACCCTGAAGCTCAGGCTAGTGCTAGTACGTCCAAGCAAACTCCACAAGCACAGAAGGAAAGTGACCAGATGGAAATTGACAAAATACAAACAATGAATTGCAAACATTGTACCCGGGTTCATAAACCAAATGAGCGGTGTCCTTTTAGTAAGGCTCAATGTTTTTTTTGCAAGCGCCATGGGCACATTGCTACGGCCTGCAGCAAGAAACAGGGCAAGGTTCATCAGGCCGAGGAGAAATGTTCATGTGACTCCAACTCGGATCAAGAAGACATGAATGGTATTTATGTATGTACTGAAGATCATAGTCCACCGATTAAAGTGAATGTGGATATTAGCGGTGCGAAAATATTAATGGAAATTGACTCCGGTGCAGCGAGATCTATCATTTCGGAAGAAACATATAGAAAGATGTGGTCTAACCCGCCCCCATTAAATCCCTCAAAGGTGAACCTCTGCACATGGACCCGTGATCCTTTAAAAATCTTAGGATTGGCACACGTACGAGTGGTTTTAGGTGACAGGGAGGCTCAGTGTGACCTTGTTGTTGCCGCGGGCAGAGGACCGAGCTTACTCGGTAGAAACTGGTTTAAGAAGCTGGGGCTCCGGGTAGATGGCGTTTGTTGGTCAGAAGATGAAGTAGCTACGTGGAAAAATAAATACCCGAATTTGTTTATGGAGGGTTTAGGAGAGTACACGGGACCACTAGTGTCACTACACGTGCGACCGGAGGCCGCGCCACGATTCATGAAAGCGCGACCTGTACCCTTCCCGCTGAAACGTCAAGTGGAGGACGAGCTGCGTCAAATGATTAAGGCTGGCGTTTTAACACCAGTCAAATATTCAAAGTGGGCTACTCCCTTAAGAATTGTCAAGAAGGATGACGGCTCTTTGCGGATTTGTGGCGACTATCGATCGACGGTTAACGCATCAATAGATGTAGATACATACCCGCTCCCTACATCGACAGAGGCATTCGTGAAGCTTAGCGGGGGAATCATATTTAGCAAACTGGACTTGAAACAGGCGTACACCCAGATCAAGGTTGACGATGACACAGCGATGCTGCTGACACTAAATACACCCATCGGGTTAATGAAGGTGAATCGTTTGGCTTATGGGGTAAGCGCTGCGCCTGGCATCTTCCAGAGGGTTATGTCTTCTGCACTGGCGGATATGGAAGGAGTCGCGTGCCTTCTGGACGATGTAGCTGTCACAGGAAGAAATATGGAAGAGCATAATCAGAGATTAGACGCAGTACTGAGAAAACTTCAAGACTTGGGTTTTCGGTTAAATATTGACAAGTGCATATTTGCCTCACGGAGTATTACCTTTTTGGGCCATATGCTGGACGCAGACGGACTCCACCCGTCTCCGGATAAAGTACAAGAGATTCAAGGTAAACCGGCACCCACAAACAGAGACACGTTAAGGGCATTCTTGGGCTTATACAATTTTTACGAGAAATTCTTACCCGACAAAGCAACGTTGCTTGAACCACTGTACCGGTTGCTGGAAGCGAAGACACCGTGGACATGGGGCGACAAAGAACAAACGGCGTTTAATAAGGCTAAGACTCTGTTGTCGTCGGATTGTACACTAATCGGATATGACCTAAATAAAGAATTGTTACTGATTGGCGACTCGTCTGATTACGGATTGGGAGCCGTATTGTCTCACGTCATGGAAGATGGATCCGAACGTCCGGTGATGATGGCGTCGCGGACATTACAACCACACGAGAGACGTTACGGGCAAATAGATAAAGAAGCGCTCGCGATAATGTTCGGACTGGCTAAGTATCATCAGTTTCTGGCCGGACGTAAGTTCTGCATTATCACCGACCATAAACCCTTGGTTGGCCTGTTCAATCCAGAAAAACCAATCCCGGACCAAATATCGCCTAGAATGTTACGATGGTCGCTAAAGCTTAACGGATACAGTTATTCGATCAAATATCGACCCGGCAAGTCAATTGGAAATGCGGACGCTTTGAGCAGGTGGACGGAACCGGAAACTTCTTCTGTAGGGCCGAATATGGACTGTTTAGGCGAGGTGCTTTTGCTAGAAGAGCAACCACTGGGATGGAATCTTGATGTAAAAGCTATTGCCGAAGAAACCAAGAAAGATAAGGTGCTACAGAGGGTATTGTTCAACGTACTCCATGGGTGGCCGCCCGCCAATACAGATCCTGAAATGCAGCCATATTGGATCCGCAAAGAGGCTCTTTCACACAATAAAGAATGTTTATTGTGGTGTAACAGAGTCATTATACCTGCTTCGCTACACAAAAAGGTACTTAAGTTGCTACATGCCCCTCATGCAGGTATTGTACAAACCAAAGCATACGCTAGAGGGTACCTTTGGTGGGCCGGCATGGACAAGGAAATCGAGAAGGTGGTGGCTGAGTGCGAGGACTGCCAGTCTGTAAGAAACAACCCACCTAAAGATCCGCAAATATGGGTCATGCCTGATAAACCGTGGAGTCGAGTCCATATCGATTTTGCAGGACCCTTCCAGGGAAAAACCTTTTTGCTACTAATCGACTCTTACAGTAAGTGGATAGAGGCAGAAATCGTTCCATCAATGAGCGCGGATTCTATAATTACAATTTTAAGACGCATTTTCGCCTCACAAGGCTTGCCAGACGTTTTGGTGTCGGACAATGGCAGGACTTTTACATCTGAAGATTTTAATTTATTTTTGGAGAGGAACCATATCAGACACTTATTCACCCCACCCTACCACCCGGCATCGAATGGGCAAATAGAAAGGGCCGTACAGACTTTCAAAAATAAATTGAAGAAAATGGCAACTACAACCATGCCCTGGAGTGAAAAACTGGCGAAGGCTTTATACGCTTTGCGTACCGTCCCTAACAGCTCTACCAATAAAACACCAGCGGAAATGCTAAACGGACGCAAATATAGAACAGCTGTCTCAAATTTACACCCTGTGAGCACACCAAGCCGAGCAGAAGAACAGCTGGAACAGGCAGCGCAGCGGCCTTGCGCGCGCGCCTTCCGTCTGCATCAGCCCGTGCTTGTGCGCATGTACACGCCGGGAGCCAAGTGGGCGAAGGGCCAGATTGAGACAGTGGAGGGGCCCAGCACTTATTTGGTGAGAACGGAAGATGGAGAGCTGCATCGTCGCCACGCAGATCAAATCATAGCTCGAGCACAGCCAACAGAAGCTCCTAATTGCGAGCAACAATCACCTGAATTTGGCTCTCAGTCTTCTACTACCGATGATGACCCTCTTATTGAAATACCACCGCCAGAGTTATGGCGTGACATCATAGGCATACCTAATGAATGTTAATTATTAAAATTAATAATATTGTTTGATGAATATATGTTGATTCCTACTTGTTGATTATGGTGGAAAGGTATGTTATGTATTTAGATGGGTACCTCTAGGATTGAATTGTAATGACAGCTGAAGGTAGTTGGAATAAATGAGTTTTGCTTCTGATCTCAATGGCGTTGTATCTTTTAGTAAGTATTGCTCGACCAGTTAACCTTGGCCCCTACATTTAAGTAGTGGCTTTTTAAAATGCTATAACGTTTAATGCATCGACAGTTGATGAGAAAATAGCTAACTTTAACTCAACTCTCTTAAAATATTCGATGCTCATGCGCCGGTCCGTCCAGTAAAGTTGAGAAGGCAGCCCGCTCCATGGATAACTAGAGGTGTTCGTATGGCAATGTCGAGGCGTGATAAGGCGTTTCGCGCATTTAAGCGGGATCGGTGTGATGCGAACTGGATTACTTTTAAGACCGCGAGGAACCGCTGTAACCAGATGGTAAGAGCTGCGAAGCGTCGTTATATCCATGAAAATGTTTTATCTTCCTCTCTTGCTGATACCTGGAAATTCTTAAGATCGCTAGGTATTGGTAAATCTAAAAGCGACGTAGATTCAACCCCTTTCACTCTGGATCAATTAAATTCACATTTTTCTAAAACCTCCGTCCTTAACTCTCTTGTAAAATTTAAGACTATTTCTCTTATTGCTTCTCTTTCTTCTCCAGATATCGATCCTTTTACTTTTAACCCTGTCTCTCATGAGGAGGTCCGCAAGATTATTATGTCAATTAAGTCTAAGGCTGTTGGCCATGACAATATTAGCCGTGTTATGGTCATCCACATTCTAGATGAAATTCTGCCAGTGGTTACGCATATTGTCAATGCATCTTTGCTTACTGGGGTATTTCCATCATGTTGGCGCAAGGCCTTTGTCATTCCTCTTCCTAAAATAAACAACCCCAGTTCTCTTAATCATTTTCGGCCAATCTCAATTCTTCCATTTCTATCAAAAATCCTTGAGGCCGCGGCTCACAAGCAAATTTCACATTTCATTCACCGGAATAATCTCCTGTCACCACTTCAATCTGGTTTCCGATCCGGTCACAGCACCACCACCGCACTTCTTAATGTCACTGAAGATATTCGACTGGGGATGGAAGCCTGTAAAGTTACGGTGCTAGTGCTTATAGATTTTTCAAACGCCTTCAATGTGGTTGATCATGACCTGCTACTCGCTACCCTGACTAACTTGCGGGTCTCTTCAAAGGCGATAGAATGGTTTTCCTCCTATCTCTCCGACCGTGTCCAGGCAGTCCGTGCCAGCCGTTCACTCTCTGAGTGGTGTGCGTTAAACTCTGGTGTTCCACAATTCTTTCTCCCTTTTTATTTTCTGTTTTCATTAACTTGATTACCGCCGGAATTCGCAGCTCTTATCATTTGTATGCAGACGATCTGCAGCTGTATGCTCAAGCTGACGCGAACGATGTTAACACTGCAATTTCGTTGTTGAACTCTGATCTGGAACACATCGCCGAATGGTCTAGTTGCTTTGGGATTTGTGTAAATCCAGCCAAATGTCAAGCCATTATTCTAGGAAGCCAACGCCAAATGTCTAAACTCAGTTCAGATTCCGTTGCGCCGATCCTGTTTGAAGATAATGTCATACCTGTATCCGATAAAGTTAAAAATCTCGGGTTAGTTTTTGATTCAAACATTTCATGGAGCGGCCAAATGGCAGATATAAGTCGGAAGGTTACGGGAACACTGAGAGCTCTTTATAAATTTAAAAATTTTCTCCCAGTGAGTACTAAAAAGATGTTAGTGCAGGCTTTGATTATGCCAATTATTGATTATGGTGATGTGTGCACTACGAATGTCACTCAAGAATACATCAATAGACTCGAACGCCTCCTCAACAATGGCATACGCTTTATCTTCGGCCTTCGTAAATACGATCGTGTTTCCTTTTACCGTCGCCAACTCAACTGGCTCTCTGTTCGTCACCGTAGATCCCTCAGGATCCTCTGTACTCTCTTCACAATTTTGTTTGAGCCTTCTGCTCCTAAATATCTGAAAAGTAAGTTCTTGTTTGACGCCCCTCGTCCAGGATGTGAGCTGCGTACTGCCAGAATTCTGAAACTTTCCATTCCTTCTCACCACTCGGGTTTCACAAGTAACTCCTTCGCCGTCCAGGCAAGCCGTCTTTGGAATTCGCTTCCTCTCAATATAAGACAAGCCTCAAGCAAGTTTACTTTTAAGCGGATGCTTCATAAGCACCTGCTAAAACAAGAATTCGAACAGTATCCATCAATATAGTATGTATAAAATATATATTTATATATATATATATATATATATATTTATTTGTGTATTTTTATGTAGTTTATTATCTTTTATTTTTAAAATTATGTAGCTAGTTTGCGATGAATTTAATTGATTAATCTCTTACTTTTTTTTTTCTGCACCTTTTTGTCATGTATCTGTTTAGCCCAATGGTTGACTGGTAGAGAATGCCTTTAGGCATTAAGTCCGCCATTTGTACATTTTTTTTTGTTATGTGCAATAAAGTTTAAATAAATAATAAATAAATAAAACTATAACTGTAAAAAACCTGGACATGTTTGGATTTGAGCTCGACAGCCGCATGTCGATATATACGACGCCGTGCCCGTCATGCATGCCCACGGGTAAGTTTTATTGAATTATTTACAGAATGGAACACCCAGGTTAAAAAAAAAATTGTCGCAGTTAGAGGTCACTTTACATTCGGAAATCCATATTGTAAGTATTGCTCGACCAGTTAACCTTGGCCCCTACATTTAAGTAGCGCCTTATTTAAATGCTTTAACTGTAAAAAACCTGGACATGTTTGGATTTGAGCTCGATAGCCGCATGTCGATATACGACGCCGTGCCCGTCATGCATGCCCACGGGTAAGTTTTATTGAATTATTTACAGAATGGAACACCCAGGTTAAAAAAAAAATTGTCGCAGTTAGAGGTCACTTTACATTCGGAAATCCATATTGTAAGTATTGCACGACCAGTTAACCTTGGCCCCTAGGTTTAAGTAGCGCCTTTTTTAAATGCTATTACTGTAAAAAAACCTGGACATGTTTGGATTTGAGCTCGACAGCCATATGTAAGTCCACAGGCATGTGTTGCCAGTTACTAAAGTAAACTTTTATTTTTCTATTCCGTTTTTGTGTTATCTGTAATGGCGTCTGGAATGGGATCTAGGAAAGACCAGCGCTAGCATCCATTATGGTAAGATCAGGCATATCGTGAAATTCCTAGGCATATCGAAACGTGAAAATCTTTGATTCTTTCCCTGAATCGACGACTGCTATTTCTGGGCAGTTTGCCCTTCGGGCATCTGAAGCAACCTAACGAACCTTACCTACCTATACATTGGTTTAATGTGACTATCGTTAAAACATTACACAGGAACATTATGATCTGCCTGATTTTATGATCGGCCGTCGACACAGATACGTTATGTCATGATCATGAATAAATGTCTTGAACCTTAACTTCAATGGAAAGTACACGTTTTTTAGTCCTGCCTTATCAATCTTATCATCTCTTGTAAAAGGGCATTGCTTCGCTCATTTGAAAAAAAACGCATATTAGTTATAATACCGCAAGTAGGTAGTTTTAACCCTTCCTTTGTTGAAAAATTTAAAAACTGTTTGATGATCTTTGGCGGTCAAAGGGTCAAAATTTTATTGTAATGTGCCTAAATTGAAGAAAAATTTTCTTTTACCTTTTTTTATCTTTTAACGAGCGGAACGTAAGTGAAATGATGTTTTTTCAGTCAACACCGGACACAACGGAATAGACAGCTGGCTACTAAAATGTGCGTGCATTTTGATAGCTTTTTGATGTTGAATAGTTGTTCCGCGATAACTTTAGTAACGTTTTTCTGATCTTCATGAAATTTGTTGGGCTTGTAGCAGAGATATATATAATATGAGCAGGATTGATTAACGGGTTAGAGAGCTAGAAGGTGCACATTTTATTTTACCTTTATAAAGGTCTTGGTATATTGGTCAACTCGATTGCAAGTAAATCGCGAGTTCATATTCATATTCATTTATTCATGCTTACATGAAAGAAAAAAGAAACTACCACCGGTTCTAACCCTACACCTTTGACCCGAGAAGTATTACTTATTACCGGCAAGAAACTCGGCGGGACTTATTTTTTAAAAACAGTAATAGTAATACATTAAAGATAGTATATACAATAATGCGTAGTTCTTCAAGAAGGCATATCAAAACAGCCTGAGAGACAGACAATGTACCTGCCTATTGAGTAATTAAAATAAAAAAAATAAAAATAAAATCCAAATCTGACTGCTTCGGCAAAACATTTGATATGCTTTCTTACCTGAACTGTGTCCTCTAAATGCTAGATGATTTTGTAGTAGTTTCTGGTTAAGATTTTAATGTATTGAATACTTTGTTGGCAGGTCCAAACGTACTTCTGGCGTATTCTGGCACAACTCGGCCGAGACGTGGGTGGATGTGGTAAACCACGCGGAGGGCACTGTGGTCTCCTCACTGGTCAACCTGGTCACCGGCGGCCAGAAGCGGCAGGTCGACGCCAGGTAAACACTGTTGTAACACGAGCGGGCGCAGCGGAGCGAGGTTCATACGTGAACCGCGCGGAGGGCACTGTGGTCTCCTCGCTGGTCAACCTGGTCACCGGCGGCCAGAAGCGGCAGGTCGACGCCAGGTCATCATCATCATCATCATCAACATCTCAGCCATAAGACGTCCACTGCTGAACATATTAGGCCTCCCGGGTTTGCCATACGCGCCACGCTTGGCAGGCGGGTTAGCGCGCGCAGTTTTTTGTTTATTGTTTGTTTGTAGGCTTCCGAAAGATGATATTCCCTTAGCAGACTCCTACTGCAACCACGGGACGATATGGCGGGGGACAATTCTAAGGCCGGGCACCCCACGGCAAACACTGCGACGTCAGGTAAACACTGTTTTTAAACGAAGCCGAGCGAAGTTCATACATCATTTGAGGGCATTTGACAAGCTGGCTACCGGGACGTCTGTGTATTTAGATGACCTGGTTGACGTTGGTAACTTATTTTTAATTTACTACTAAAAATGGAGCCATTGAAAAAAGTAGAGACAGTGTCGTACCAAAAGATCGAGGAGTTGGCGCAGGATTCTGGGGTCAATGAACTTTTTGCCCCTCGTCGCTATCGTTACGTCCCTTGAACAACCAAACTATGGATGATGGTAGAAGGTAAGGATGACAATCTCTATGTTACAAAAGTGTTCGTCAAAACGCGTTACATTGGATTGGTGGCGCCACAATAGCTATAGTTTACAGGGTGGAAAGATAAGTCGGGCCCTGGAGGGAGACTACCTTAAAACGTTGAGATAGCTCAATACACTGAAAGGAAACATTCCTTTATTTTTCGTAAAAAGTAAAACTGCATTCACAAGCATTTTTTCTTATTTTCCCTTTTTTCGATACTAAAATTGTATGATTTTTCTTTTTTCATTATTTATGGCTTCTCTTGTGCCGTAAATTTGGTTGGTATTAAGAAGTTTGTATTCTTGTTGGAAATAGGATCGTTTGTCATGAATTGTCATAAAAATTGTTTTTGACAAAAATTACAAAATGAGTAATTTTTTTGTGAATTGTACATTTTTTCGAAAATTTGTAAATGCAGATATGTCTCTTTAAAAATAAAAGAATGTTTTCTTTCAGTATATTGAGCTATCTCAACGTTTTAAGGTAGTTTCCCTCCAGGGCCCGACTTATCTTTCCACCCTGTATATGGTAGCGCATAGACAGCGCACTTGACTCCGTCAATAACTGCTAAGTTACTATAGCTATACTAGCGCCACTCGGAGAGATTTGGAACTATTATTTCCTGTTTACAGCTGGACACCTTTTCAAGCGTTCTCTTATAAAAGAGATATTTATCCTCCTTATACCATCCTTAAACCAAACATTGTCTATGAAACCGTATGAAAATATCCTCCAGTCGTCGGGGTCAGACATGTTTCTTTAAACAAATTCAATGACGTTTCACGCAGGTTCATGAGCGAGTCCGGCATTGTGGATCTGTTCGTGATGCTCGGCAGCCGGCCCAGGGACGTGTTTCGGCAGTACACTCGCCTCACCGGCGTCATGCCTCTACCACCCGTGAGTACTCACACACACACGCACGCGCACACACACACACACACACACACACACACACATACACACACACACACACACACACACACACACACACACACACACACACACACACACATTGGGTATCCCTAAAACTTAGAGTGACGGAAATGACAATGTTTCTTTAACTCTCGCACTAATTTAAAAAACAAATATATTTATTCGACAGAAATTCTCCATCGCATACCACCAATGCCGCTGGAACTACGTGGACGAGAATGACGTGCGTCAAGTCGACGACAACTTTGACGTGCACGACATACCGGCTGACGCTATCTGGCTCGACATTGAATACACCGATAGGAAGATGTAAGTTATAATTCTATTTGTATCTAGAGCTACATAGACGAGAATGACGTGCGACAAGTATTCGACAAATTTGACGTGCACGACATCCCGGCCGACGCTATCAGGCTCGACATTGAATACACCGATAGGAAGCTGTAAGTTATAAGTAGGTATATTTGTAACTAGAGCTACGTAGACGAGAATGACGTGTGTCGTGTAAACGACAACTTTGACGTGCACGACATCCCGGCCGACGCTATCTGGCTTGTTAGGGTCCTACAGGGACGATAAATTAAAGAGGACTGTATTAAAATAGGCTGGTTTATTCCGCCTCAATTACAGTGGGAATCCCGGCCAAACAATTACAAAATAATAATTTTAAACAAAAAAAGAACCGACTTTACCTAGGATCCGCTATTCCAAGAGGAAGTGGCCGAGTTGCTGTAAAAAAATCACTATAGGTGTGCCTATAATAGTTGAAGAGTTCCTTCGATTTCTTCAGGATCCCATCATCAGACCCTGGCTTGGTGACAATGGGACTATCTGGGGGTTATACCTACCCGTTCGATTAAAAAAAAAATTAAAATCGGTTCACGGTTCACGGAGATATCGAGTAACATACATACAAAAAATTATAATAATAATAAAAAAATTAAAAAAAAATCTGTCGAATTGAGAATCTCCTCCTTTTTGAAGTCGGTTAAAAAGCTAATTTTTGGTGTCGTCCGTTGCCGACGAAGTAGGTAAAGCCGAGTGTCGTACGCGGGTCGCCCGCGGCCCGCCCCGGTGACGTCGCGTTCTGCCTGCTCCCCGCACGTCTCCTCCCGTGCGTATATGTCCAGTTCTCATCAGGCCCGATATTGAATACACCGATAGGAAGATGTAAGTTACTAGTAGTCCGCCTCGAACTGAGAACTCACGATTTACTTGCAAACGAGTTGACCAATATAACAAGACCCCAAGGAGGATTTTTTTCTCCTTCTAGCTCCATAATAGAGATGGGCCGACTAGTCGCCGACTAGTCGGGAAAGCCGACTATTCGGCATCATTTGTAGTCGGCGATTAGTCGGCGACTAGTCAGCAAAAAATGCCGAATATTCGGCACTTTAATACCTACAGGAAAATAAGAACTTGGCAGAAGTTTAACCCTTATTTTTAGTTATGAAATTTAAATCTTATAAGTAGTGTTTGTTATCTTTTTGCCATCAAACACGCCATCGCCAGCGCCGGTTCGAAAACAAAACTGGTCAAAACATGAACGCGTGATAGACAATGGCACGGCTGACGAAGCGAAACGAGCGTTTCCGATTGCATCCGAACCTAGCCAAAACCTACGATCGGCATTGCCGACTAGTCGGCCGATTAATCGGCAATTTGAAAACCGATTAGTCGGCCGATTGTGTAGTCGGCAAAAACCCTAGTCGGCCCATCTCTACTCCATAACCAATTGATCGATCCTGCTCATATACGAACTTACAAATTTTATGTATCTTTGCTACAGCCCCAAGAAATTTCATAAAGATCAGAAAAACGTTACTAAAGTTATCGTCGGACAAACTATCGAAATCAAAAAGCCATCCAAATGCCGAGACGTCCCAGTAGCCAGGTGACAGTTCGGTCTGGAGTTGTTTGTAAGAACTCACTTCGCTTACGCTCCGCAAGTTCGATAAGTGTATCTAGAGCTACATAGACAAGAATGACGTGCGTCAAGTAGACGACAACTTTGACGTGCACGCCATCGCTGGACTGAATACACCGATAGGAAGATGCAAGTAATAATAGTTGTTTACTAATTATGTCACCGTTCGAATCGATACCGAATTAATATGTATACAAAGATAGCCAATCAATCAAGTTTTTACAATGTTGTTAACCTGAGAACCTATTTTTGTCACCTGTCATCTCAGTACATAAATCCGATTTTAGGTTATAAAATGTACTGAGATGACAGATGTCAAAAGTAGGTTCTTAGGTTAACACAATTTTAGTGCACCTCATTGCTATAGACTATATACTATAGACCCTCGGACAATCAAATATCTCATATGAAACAGTATAAAGATGTCCGTCGGACAAAGACGATAGATGAAACATTAAGTAGTTGATTGGTCCAATTTTAATGTTTGGTCTTCAAGGCGCTTAATGAATTATTTATACTAAATTTATAATTCTACACCCAGGTACTTTACATGGGACTCCGAGAAATTCCCCCACCCCGCCGACATGGTGGCTAACCTCACCGCCAAGGGCAGAAAGCTGATCACCATCATAGACCCACATATCAAACGGGAGCCAGGTTACTTCCTGCACGAAGACGCCACCGAGAACGGGTATTACGTGAAAGACAAGGACGGCAAGGATTATGAAGGTCAGTATGTTAGTGCAACCATCATAGGCCCATATTACAATCGGGAGCCGGCTACTTTCTACAATCTGACATACTTTTTTAGACTTTCGAAGCGATTATTTCTGAAATCCATTTTGAAATGAGACTATTTCGTGGCACTTTCACGTTTCCGTTTTTAAATGTACCTATTTCGTTTGTGTACATGTCTACGAATAAAATAAGTTTATTAAAAACACCCGTTTCTAGGTTGGTGTTGGCCTGGTTCTTCCTCATACCTGGACTTCTTCGATCCTCGCGCCAGCCAGTACTACTCCGAGCGCTACCAGTTCCAGAACTTCCCTGGGAGTTCCAAAGATGTCCACATATGGAACGACATGAACGAGCCCAGTGTGAGTGGAATATGAACCTTGTTACTTTGAGTTAAGGTCGGTTCATCCTTAGGACCTAAGGGCCCTAAGGAAAAATCATGACGAGGGAAATCTTTTGTTCACGAAAAGCCGTATTTGATTTTTTTATGCCGTGTGCAAGCGCAACTATAATAGCTAATATGTGTAATAGGTTTTCAACGGGCCGGAGGTGACCATGCCGAAGGACTGCCGCCATTACAAACCTCCTCAGGACGGCCACGACGGACTCGCTGCCTTCTGGGAGCACAGGTATTGTAAATACTACGATAAAAATACCTTTAAAACAAAAAAGAACCGATTATTTTGACAAAAATGGGATTTAAACGCGTACACTTACTTTTGTTATTTTCCTGACGTTTCGAGCGTGTCATAACGCTCGTGGTCACAGGCAGACTACGCGATTATCTGTCTACGCGAATGTCATCTCGCTCAAATCTGGAGCAGAGCCCGACTGGGGAAGCACTTCCACCTTACAGAAAACCACAGCCAAATAGCACTAGACCCTACTCATAGTGTTGTGTTCCTGCTGGTGAGTAAGGTTACCAAAGAGCTCAAAGAGGACCCAGTGTGTTGACGACGAGGGACCTCTCTTGTTCTTTTAGCCGTCAACACAGTGAATCCTCCTATTTTTAACCTTTTGAACGCCAAGAGCCTTTAAAGTGGTCGAGTACTGTCGTGCCTACCACGCCAACAACCACTAAAGTGGCTATGGCAGACGCTGTCAAAGCAATTTTACTGTTGACAGATAAGGTTTAAATTAGTTTCGCACTAGTTGAGATGTTGGCGTGTATGCCACATTTTGATGCGAGAGAAAGCGTTCAAAAGGTTAAAGGGTCGGCAACTCGCATGTGACACCTCTGGAGTTGCAGGCGTCCATAGGCTACGGTAGCTGCTTACCATCAGGTGGGCCGTATGCTTGTTTGTCACCGTCGTTGTATAAAAACAAAGAATTATTCCAAAATGACGGTAAAAAGCAGCGTTTGTAATCATAGATTTTAAGAGTCCGGTAAACTTTTTTTTCGATTTCGCTCAACTTTTTGATGCTATTTTGCAGTAACTAACATAACTTCTAGAATTTTGTATACATATAATGTAATGAAAGATCGTTTCTTTTTGAATGGAATAAATACAACGAATTTTTAATTTTATACTTCATTTGTAAATAAATTGACCCTAATCTAACACCTGTTTCGCGATTTTTGCTTGGAGAGGTGAATAGAGTAAGGTTATACAAGTACGTAAAATATATAAATACATTACATAATGAGTCATCTGAGGAATAAGTGTGACAGTTTTTTTCATTTTCATATATATTTTTTAAGAGAGAGTGTGTTTTGCTAGAGCAATTTTGCTAAAAATTGCCGAAATTTAGATAATATTTTTGGGAAGATATTAAAGTATTTTACAAATAGGGCAGATGCCCCGGTTTTGGCCACTTTAAGGAGAGTTCGTGTATTCAGACGCCCGTAATTTTGTGTCAATAAGGAATTATGACATGCTTTATATACTGAGTCGTTGAAAATATATTGCTATATTCATATGAATGTTCGCTGTTAAGAATCTGACATTAGATCTTATTTTTTTCTTTAATGAGATGTCAAAAAAGGGCCCAAGAGCCAGTTTTGGCCACTCTTTTCAATGGCTCCTGACAACTTAATGACAACTGATACTTGACAGATGACAGTGTCATCTGTAGTGCCATAATTTACTCTTCTATGAACTATAAACTATAGACTTGTAAATTGGTATATACCTGAATAAAGTTGAAAATGGCCAAAACCGGCACAGTGGCCACAACCGGGGCATCTGCCCTATAGAAATACAATAATAAACTTCACTTCATGTTTTATTCAGATAGTATAAAACATATTAGGGTCCATAACAAATGATAATTAAAAATCATACGACAAAATTGCATGAATCAACGTCCCCGCTAAACAAGCTCTGTATGAATTGAGTTTTAAGGTATTAAATATTAATATATATAGACCTAAAGTACTTTTTTGCAATAACAAGACTTCAAGCTATCTTACAAAACGTAATTTATGTGCATAATGTCATTATTAGCGATTTTCGTTTTCAAATCGTTACCGGACTCTTAAGCGTAAGCCAATACTTAAAAAAAAAAAACATTTTTTTTCAGACACGTTCACAATGAATACGGTCTAGCGCACATAAAGGCGACCAACCAGGGTATGCTGGACCGCGCCAACGGTAAATACCGGCCTTTCATCCTCACACGCTCGGCGTTCGCGGGCACGCAGAGGTAAATATTTATTTGTTTCCTTAAAATTAGTAAAAAAAAGTTAAAGATTAAATAATGAGTGACAAAAAAATGTCCAAAACTATTTATAGTAAAGGGCAAACACAGATAACCTCAACCACTAGATAGATCATAAGTACAACTCGGGGTCACCACGCATCTGTGCTCCCGTACTCATTTTGTATGAGAGCGCAACCGCTTACTTCAATTGAATTACAATTTTAATCATTACTCATTTCTCATGTGATTTAAAAATATCCACAAAAATCAAGTTACAGGGGTGAACCTGGATTGTTATATACTACAAATTTATGTAGAATACTATTGAGATGTGCTGTTCGAATCGTAGAAATTTACGAATAAAATTGCGCTGATGTGTGATGCCGTGCTGCCTGTAAAAGCTAATGATAAGGTGTCTGTGTAGTCTATGAGGGCAAAACATTGTAAATAGTGTAGTTAATAAACTGTGGGCAATAACACGCTCAGGAAATCTAACTATTTCGCTACGAAACATTTACAAATTAACATGAGAACTGACAGGTAACGGAATCAAGATATCACCATACCATAGATAATACTTTTTTCTCAAACATGCAATGAAATGTCTTCGTTATGTGCGTCATAATACGCTTCAAAGTGTCACGTTTAGGGCGGATCAACTCCAGAGAACAGGTAACGATTTTCATATAAAATTGACGGCCGGAAGCCGGGAAATATTTTTTTTTTAATTTCCATTCCACATATGTTTGTGGCACAGGATCATGGCATTCAGCCATTTAAGGTTATAGGCGATATTTACTTTTTGGTTCATTTGACATTCTGCCTCTACTTATGCATATTAAAAAAAAACAATAATCATCATAATATTAAATTTCTTTGTTTTTTTTTGGAAAAATTTTTTTTAGAAATTCTTTTTTTTGGTTTTTTTTCCTTTTTTTTTTTTTGCAAATTTTTTTGTTTAAAAAAAAATTGTTTCTTTTTTCTTTTTTTTGATTTTTTTTGTTGTTTTTTTTTAATAAAAAAAATTATTTTTTTTTTGGATTTTTTTATATTTATTTCATTGCATGTTTGAGAAAAGCACTATACATACCTCGGCGTGAAAAGGGGTTGCCAGCCTCGTAACTATCCGGCCTCGCTACGCTCGGCCGTCTATATAACTCAGCCGGCAACCCCCTACTTCCCAGCCTCTGTAGTAATGTACTATTGATCATATTCAACTGTTGCTTTATAAATGAGAATAATAGCGCCCATATATTTCCGGTCACCCAGTCAGGCTAGTCAAGTCGAATGTGATATTTCTATCTTAATATAACCTCATTTTTTTACCGGCTTGCCTATTTATTAGAAAAACTTATTGTACGCAATAATGTCATATCATAAATTAATTTAAAAAAATACTGTCATGAAGTATAACTAATAATGTCCAGATACGCAGCAGTATGGACCGGAGACAATATGGCCGAGTGGGGTTTCCTAGCCGTCTCCATACCAATGTGCATCTCCATGGCCGTTTCTGGGATCAGCTTCTGTGGCTCCGATGTTGGCGGTTTCTTCAAATACCCAGAGGCTGAGCTCATGACTAGGTGGTACCAGGTCAGTAATATATACTAACATTATGGTAGATAATATGGCCGAGTGAGGTTTCCTAGCCGTCTCCATACCACATCTCCATGGCCGTTTCTGGGATCAGCTGTGGCTCCGATGTTGGCGGTTTCTTCAAATACCCAGAGGCTGAGCTCATGACTAGGTGGTACCAGGTCAGTAATATATACTAACATTATGGTAGATAATATGGCCGAGTGAGGTTTCCTAACCGTCTCCATACCACATCTCCATGGCCGTTTCTGGGATCAGCTGTGGCTCCGATGTTGGCGGTTTCTTCAAATACCCAGAGGCTGAGCTCATGACTAGGTGGTACCAGGTCAGTAATATATACTAACATTATGGTAGATAATATGGCCGAGTGAGGTTTCCTAACCGTCTCCATACCACATCTCCATGGCCGTTTCTGGGATCAGCTGTGGCTCCGATGTTGGCGGTTTCTTCAAATACCCAGAGGCTGAGCTCATGACTAGGTGGTACCAGGTCAGTAATATATACTAACATTATGGTAGATAATATGGCCGAGTGAGGTTTCCTAACCGTCTCCATACCACATCTCCATGGCCGTTTCTGGGATCAGCTGTGGCTCCGATGTTGGCGGTTTCTTCAAATACCCAGAGGCTGAGCTCATGACTAGGTGGTACCAGGTCAGTAATATATACTAACATTATGGTAGATAATATGGCCGAGTGAGGTTTCCTAACCGTCTCCATACCACATCTCCATGGCCGTTTCTGGGATCAGCTGTGGCTCCGATGTTGGCGGTTTCTTCAAATACCCAGAGGCTGAGCTCATGACTAGGTGGTACCAGGTCAGTAATATATACTAACATTATGGTAGATAATATGGCCGAGTGAGGTTTCCTAGCCGTCTCCATACCACATCTCCATGGTCGTTTCTGGGATCAGCTGTGGCTCCGATGTCGGCGGTTTCTTAAAATACCCAGAGGCTGAGGTCATGACCAGGTGGTACCAGGTCAGTAATGTATACTAACAGTATGGTAGGTAATATGGCCGAGTGGGGTTTCCTAGCCGTCTCCATGCCAATGTGCATCTCCATGGCCGTTTCTGGGATCGGCGGTTTCTTCAAGCTGCTGTCAAAAATACCTCTCGTCACAGTGCCGCCACCTGGGATTCAAAATACCTGCATTATTGGAATTCAATTTGTTTCTACCCGTTGGTATTTAAAAAAATCCGGCTTCCAACTCTGATGACAACTAACGGCGGATGTCAATTTGTTACACATTACACATAGCATGGCTAAAAATGTCAGATTTCAACCGACTTCAAGATTTCGAAGGAGGAGGTTCTCAATTCGTCGGGATCTTTGTTTTTGTTTTTGCTATTTTTTATTCGTTCACCGAGTATTCGAAGACGGCTGGACCGATTTGAGAAATTCTCTTTTTGTTTAATAGAGGATACTTCACAATTGGTCCCATTGCCACCAGGTCCAAATCTGATGATGGGATCCTGGAGAAATCGAGGGAACTCTTCAACTATTATAGGCACACCTATAGTGATTTCACTATTTTTTACAGCAACTCGGCTACTTCCTCTTGGAGTAGCGGATCCTAAGTGAAGTCGGTTCTTTTTTTGTTAAAATAATTTTACAGTACCTCGGGCATTTTCTCTCGGTAAGGTGTAGTCGAAGTGAAGTCGGTTGTTTTGTTTAAAATGACATATTGTTTTTGTTGCAGGCGGGCGCTTTCCAGCCATTCTTCCGCGCACACTCGCACATCGAGACCAAGCGCCGCGAGCCGTGGCTGTACGAGCCCGCCACCACCGCCCTCATCCGTGATGCTGTGCGGAGGAGATACGCTCTCCTCGACTATTGGTATGTCACATACAAGCGCCGCGAGCCGTGGCTGTACGAGCCCGCCACCACCGCCCTCATCCGTGATGCTGTGCGGAGGAGATACGCTCTCCTCGACTATTGGTATGTCACATACAAGCGCCGCGAGCCGTGGCTGTACGAGCCCGCCACCACCGCCCTCATCCGTGATGCTGTGCGGAGGAGATACGCTCTCCTCGACTATTGGTATGTCACATACAAGCGCCGCGAGCCGTGGCTGTACGAGCCCGCCACCACCGCCCTCATCCGTGATGCTGTGCGGAGGAGATACGCTCTCCTCGACTATTGGTATGTCACATACAAGCGCCGCGAGCCGTGGCTGTACGAGCCCGCCACCACCGCCCTCATCCGTGATGCTGTGCGGAGGAGATACGCTCTCCTCGACTATTGGTATGTCACATACAAGCGCCGCGAGCCGTGGCTGTACGAGCCCGCCACCACCGCCCTCATCCGTGATGCTGTGCGGAGGAGATACGCTCTCCTCGACTATTGGTATGTCACATACAAGCGCCGCGAGCCGTGGCTGTACGAGCCCGCCACCACCGCCCTCATCCGTGATGCTGTGCGGAGGAGATACGCTCTCCTCGACTATTGGTATGTCACATACAAGCGCCGCGAGCCGTGGCTGTACGAGCCCGCCACCACCGCCCTCATCCGTGATGCTGTGCGGAGGAGATACGCTCTCCTCGACTATTGGTATGTCACATACAAGCGCCGCGAGCCGTGGCTGTACGAGCCCGCCACCACCGCCCTCATCCGTGATGCTGTGCGGAGGAGATACGCTCTCCTCGACTATTGGTATGTCACATACAAGCGCCGCGAGCCGTGGCTGTACGAGCCCGCCACCACCGCCCTCATCCGTGATGCTGTGCGGAGGAGATACGCTCTCCTCGACTATTGGTATGTCACATACAAGCGCCGCGAGCCGTGGCTGTACGAGCCCGCCACCACCGCCCTCATCCGTGATGCTGTGCGGAGGAGATACGCTCTCCTCGACTATTGGTATGTCACATACAAGCGCCGCGAGCCGTGGCTGTACGAGCCCGCCACCACCGCCCTCATCCGTGATGCTGTGCGGAGGAGATACGCTCTCCTCGACTATTGGTATGTCACATACAAGCGCCGCGAGCCGTGGCTGTACGAGCCCGCCACCACCGCCCTCATCCGTGATGCTGTGCGGAGGAGATACGCTCTCCTCGACTATTGGTATGTCACATACAAGCGCCGCGAGCCGTGGCTGTACGAGCCCGCCACCACCGCCCTCATCCGTGATGCTGTGCGGAGGAGATACGCTCTCCTCGACTATTGGTATGTCACATACAAGCGCCGCGAGCCGTGGCTGTACGAGCCCGCCACCACCGCCCTCATCCGTGATGCTGTGCGGAGGAGATACGCTCTCCTCGACTATTGGTATGTCACATACAAGCGCCGCGAGCCGTGGCTGTACGAGCCCGCCACCACCGCCCTCATCCGTGATGCTGTGCGGAGGAGATACGCTCTCCTCGACTATTGGTATGTCACATACAAGCGCCGCGAGCCGTGGCTGTACGAGCCCGCCACCACCGCCCTCATCCGTGATGCTGTGCGGAGGAGATACGCTCTCCTCGACTATTGGTATGTCACATACAAGCGCCGCGAGCCGTGGCTGTACGAGCCCGCCACCACCGCCCTCATCCGTGATGCTGTGCGGAGGAGATACGCTCTCCTCGACTATTGGTATGTCACATACAAGCGCCGCGAGCCGTGGCTGTACGAGCCCGCCACCACCGCCCTCATCCGTGATGCTGTGCGGAGGAGATACGCTCTCCTCGACTATTGGTATGTCACATACAAGCGCCGCGAGCCGTGGCTGTACGAGCCCGCCACCACCGCCCTCATCCGTGATGCTGTGCGGAGGAGATACGCTCTCCTCGACTATTGGTATGTCACATACAAGCGCCGCGAGCCGTGGCTGTACGAGCCCGCCACCACCGCCCTCATCCGTGATGCTGTGCGGAGGAGATACGCTCTCCTCGACTATTGGTATGTCACATACAAGCGCCGCGAGCCGTGGCTGTACGAGCCCGCCACCACCGCCCTCATCCGTGATGCTGTGCGGAGGAGATACGCTCTCCTCGACTATTGGTATGTCACATACAAGCGCCGCGAGCCGTGGCTGTACGAGCCCGCCACCACCGCCCTCATCCGTGATGCTGTGCGGAGGAGATACGCTCTCCTCGACTATTGGTATGTCACATACAAGCGCCGCGAGCCGTGGCTGTACGAGCCCGCCACCACCGCCCTCATCCGTGATGCTGTGCGGAGGAGATACGCTCTCCTCGACTATTGGTATGTCACATACAAGCGCCGCGAGCCGTGGCTGTACGAGCCCGCCACCACCGCCCTCATCCGTGATGCTGTGCGGAGGAGATACGCTCTCCTCGACTATTGGTATGTCACATACAAGCGCCGCGAGCCGTGGCTGTACGAGCCCGCCACCACCGCCCTCATCCGTGATGCTGTGCGGAGGAGATACGCTCTCCTCGACTATTGGTATGTCACATACAAGCGCCGCGAGCCGTGGCTGTACGAGCCCGCCACCACCGCCCTCATCCGTGATGCTGTGCGGAGGAGATACGCTCTCCTCGACTATTGGTATGTCACATACAAGCGCCGCGAGCCGTGGCTGTACGAGCCCGCCACCACCGCCCTCATCCGTGATGCTGTGCGGAGGAGATACGCTCTCCTCGACTATTGGTATGTCACATACAAGCGCCGCGAGCCGTGGCTGTACGAGCCCGCCACCACCGCCCTCATCCGTGATGCTGTGCGGAGGAGATACGCTCTCCTCGACTATTGGTATGTCACATACAAGCGCCGCGAGCCGTGGCTGTACGAGCCCGCCACCACCGCCCTCATCCGTGATGCTGTGCGGAGGAGATACGCTCTCCTCGACTATTGGTATGTCACATACAAGCGCCGCGAGCCGTGGCTGTACGAGCCCGCCACCACCGCCCTCATCCGTGATGCTGTGCGGAGGAGATACGCTCTCCTCGACTATTGGTATGTCACATACAAGCGCCGCGAGCCGTGGCTGTACGAGCCCGCCACCACCGCCCTCATCCGTGATGCTGTGCGGAGGAGATACGCTCTCCTCGACTATTGGTATGTCACATACAAGCGCCGCGAGCCGTGGCTGTACGAGCCCGCCACCACCGCCCTCATCCGTGATGCTGTGCGGAGGAGATACGCTCTCCTCGACTATTGGTATGTCACATACAAGCGCCGCGAGCCGTGGCTGTACGAGCCCGCCACCACCGCCCTCATCCGTGATGCTGTGCGGAGGAGATACGCTCTCCTCGACTATTGGTATGTCACATACAAGCGCCGCGAGCCGTGGCTGTACGAGCCCGCCACCACCGCCCTCATCCGTGATGCTGT
This sequence comes from Pammene fasciana, assembly GCA_911728535.1. NCBI lineage: Eukaryota > Metazoa > Arthropoda > Insecta > Lepidoptera > Tortricidae > Pammene > Pammene fasciana. The sequence goes on from OU452283.1 coordinate 9,630,748, forward strand.
GCGGAGGAGATACGCTCTCCTCGACTATTGGTATGTCACATACAAGCGCCGCGAGCCGTGGCTGTACGAGCCCGCCACCACCGCCCTCATCCGTGATGCTGTGCGGAGGAGATACGCTCTCCTCGACTATTGGTATGTCACATACAAGCGCCGCGAGCCGTGGCTGTACGAGCCCGCCACCACCGCCCTCATCCGTGATGCTGTGCGGAGGAGATACGCTCTCCTCGACTATTGGTATGTCACATACAAGCGCCGCGAGCCGTGGCTGTACGAGCCCGCCACCACCGCCCTCATCCGTGATGCTGTGCGGAGGAGATACGCTCTCCTCGACTATTGGTATGTCACATACAAGCGCCGCGAGCCGTGGCTGTACGAGCCCGCCACCACCGCCCTCATCCGTGATGCTGTGCGGAGGAGATACGCTCTCCTCGACTATTGGTATGTCACATACAAGGTGTAATCTAACACAAATACTGGTGATCCGATTAAGGACATATTTGGTATCCTATTGCGAGTAGGAAAAAGTGGAAAAAAAATTTATTTGACGCGAAAAAAAATTGATTTTGTATGGGACACGTCGTCCCAGCCAACCCTCCACACAAAATAATAGCGAAAAAAATGTTTTTTCTTAGTTTTTCATAATTAAGTCCTTAAAAGGATCACCAGTATTTTTGTTACACCCCCTGTATATTGTAATTTTAGTAGAATGTTTAACGGTTTGCATTCCAAAATCAGTTTCGTTAACCCTTTGACCGCCAAATACGTCTATCAAATCAAATCACGCGCACGGAAAATCGTACCCTCAGCGCCAGCGCGTGATATCAATATTTTTTTGTATGTATGTTACTCAATATCTCCGTGAATCGTGGACAGATTTTCAAAAAATTTTTTTTAATCGAACGGGTATAACCCCTAGATGGTCCCATTGTCACCAAATCATGGTCTGATGATGGGATCCTGGAAAAATCGAGGGAACTCTTCAATTATTATAGGGACACCTATAGTGATTTCACTATTTTTTACAGCAACTCTGCCACTTCCTCTTGGAATAACGGATTCTAAGTGAAGTCGGTTCTTTTTTTGTTTAAAATTATTGACTGATTCACACATGTAACAGTAAATTTTCATTGAAGGTACACCCTGTTTTACGAGCACTCCGTGGACGGGCTGCCGATCATGAGGCCCACCTTCCACGACTACCCTGATGAGGAGGAGACCTTCGACATTGAAAACCAATATTTGCTCGGTAAGTACCTGCCTAAACCCTTTAACGGGCATAAGGGTGTCAGAAATTACGCAAAATTGAACGCTATCCCTTTGAAATAAAGTTTTTTTTTATACCACTACGGTGGCAAACAAACACACGGCCCGCCTGATGGTAAGCGCTACCGTAATCTATGGACGCCTGCAACTCCAGAGGTGTCAATGCGCGTTGTCGAACCTTTAGAAAAAATAAGGATTCACTGTGTTGACGGCTAAAGGAACAATAGGGTCCCTCGTCGTATACACACTGGGTCCTCTTTGAGCTCTTTGGCAACCTAACTCACCAGCAGGAACACAACACTATGAGTAGGGTCTAGTGCTATTTGGCTGTGGTTTTCTGAATGGTAGGAAATAATTGACTCGCTCTCTGCGCACACGAAAACATCGACCTAAATCACCTAACTCGTCATCCTCCTAGAGTTTGTCCCTTTTGCCACGGCTCAATTGAGCCCGCTTGGCAATCTAATCACATGAATTGGCGTAGACACTAGTTTTTACGTAAGCGACTGTCATTTGACCTTTCAATCCAGAAGGGAAACTAGGCCTTACAGGGATTAGGTCCGGTTTCCTCACGCTATATTCCTTTATTGAAAAGCGACTGGTAAATATCAAATGATAATATGAACGTAACTTACATAAGTTCCGAAAAACTCAGTGGTACGACTTACGAGCAATTCTGAATCACCTGTGTAGCCCATTATAAAATATTTAATAAGTATTTAATACATTTACTTTTAACATTTATTTACACGACAAAAATAAACGAATATTATTTACAAAATATACATTTTACAAAAATTTACACGAACATCTCGCTCCCAGCCGCTCCCGGCTTTATATAAATAAATAAATAAATCAAATAAATAAATATTTGGGGACAATCTTACACAAATCAACCTAACTCCAAACTAAGCAAAGCTTGTACTATGGGTGCTAGGCGACACAATATACATACTTAGATATATAAATACATACTTATATACATAGAAAACATCCATAACTCAGGAACAAATATTTGAGATTAGCACACAAATAAATGCCCTTACCAGGATTCGAACCCGGGACCTCCAGCTTCGTAGGCAGGGTCACTACCAACTACGAATCTGGAGGTCCCGGGTTCGATAATAATATCAATGTTCTTCATATATCATCAGCGTTATTTACACTGCTAACTCGTTCCCAGGCGACGAGTTCCTGGTCCGTCCCGTGACGGAGCCCGGCGTGACGAGCGTGAAGGTGTACCTGCCCGGGAAGGGAGCCCGCACGCTCTGGTACGACGTCGACTCCTACCATGCTCACCAGGCCAACGGGTACTTCACACAGGACGTTAACATTGCCAAGGTACGTTCATAATACATAACCATCCAGAACGATCTAATCTCGCAAAACATTTGTTGGAAAATGGTCATTGTGGTGGTGGGAGCCATAATTGAATGTGAAAAAAATTTAATGTGCAAAAAGTTTTCATTTGCATACAAAATGTATGAGAAAAGTATTCCTCGATTTGTGGCTTTTCTAGCCGGATTTTTTTGTTCTCATACAAGCTTTTGATCCTGGGCCTGGGTAGGAATAGGAACGAATGACATAAAAAAAGTATGGCAAAAATGACTTTTTTCTCGCACCCTGTATATTTTTTTCCAAAATCTGTAAACGCGAATCTTCATTAATTTAAAATCGAGGGAAGGTATTCTAAGATCACTTTCGCGTAGCAACACGGGATCTGGTAGCTGCCCTCATAGACCCAAAAAGAAAATCCACTCTGTATAACAATCCGATCCTGCCGACTGCGCCAAATCAAATGTGCACACAGCGTTAAAATGGTTAACTGTTAAAGATGTTAGTGTCAGGTTTAACCTTTTCGACGCCAACAACATTATATATTCGTCATAAGATTCCATACGTTTTACCCTAAAAAATATTGGATTTTAGTGTTAATGTGTATTGACATCTGTCATGGCGTCGACAAGGCATGGATTTATATGAAGTGGATCTATTTAATTCTTCGGTCACAAAGTGAGGCCGAAAGAGAAGGTTATCTAGGGGACTGCGTCTCGTTTTGACTAAGGAGGTAATGACGTCATCAGACAATCAAAATGCCAATATGTTTCAAATGTGTCAATTTTGTTACGAGTGCGAGTGAAACCCCGCTCTCTAGATTATGCTCTCTATCGGACCGTTTTTACTACTTTTTAATAGTCTCCTATAAACGACTGTTTTGCTTTGTAATAAGGTTCAACTGTGGTTAGGGAAATATAGTAAATGTAATGTCCCGTTTCTATCTTGGTTCGTGCGAAAAGATTAATGCAATGTGACAGTTTAATGTGATACTTATCAACAGACTTCAAGATTTCGAAGCAGGATTAATTCGTCGGGATCTTTGTTTTTTTTGCAATTTTTTTTATTTTTATGTATGTTAACCGATTATTCGAAGACGGCTGACCTGATTAGGATAATTCTTTTGTTTAAAAGAGTATACTTCACAGTTGGTCCTACTGTCACCAGGGCCGGATCTGATGATGGGATCTTGGAGAAATCGAGGGAACCCTTCAACTATTATAGGCACACCTATAGTGATTTCAGTATTTTTTACAGTAACTCTGCCACTTCCTCTTGGATTAGCGGATCCTAAGTGAAATCGGTTCTTTTTTTGTTAAAAATAATGAATTGTCAACAGATCCCAGTGTACCAGCGAGGAGGTTCTATCGTGCCGCGCAAGGAGCGCGTGCGACGCTCGTCCGCCCTCATGGCCGCGGACCCTTACACCCTTGTGGTGGCGCTGGACGCTGACGTGAGTACACAGGGTGGAACAAATTTTGGGCCCTGTAGGCAGACTACATTAAAACGATTTTTATTGTTAACTTTGCACAAAGAAACATCATTGACCATGCGAAGCGTCTTCATTTTAGCCAGGGAAAAATTGCTTTCATGTATACGGCTGTTCTCTATAAGTAGGACGTATCTAATTTAGAAATTCGGGGACTTGCTGTCTGTCTTCATATTTGTAAAATAGCTATGTCTGTCTTTAGCATCGTAGCTCTCAAACGGATGTAGCGATTTGAATGCCATTTTTTTTATTAAGAGGTTTTCTTGCAGGTTGTTAGTTAGGATTTGTCAAAATCGGTTCAGCTCTTTATGCGTTTTTTTAAATTAATTAAGTAATAAAAGTTCGTCATTATGAAACTTTATTAAATAATTTACAGAACAAGGCCCACGGCACCCTGTATATCGACGACGGTGAGACGTACGAGTTCAGAAATAACAAGTACATCTACGCGAACATCGATTACGAAGCCGGCGGCATCACTTACTCGTGAGTACACCTATTCAATAGGGACGATGACACATGTTGAATTATGGAATAAAATTTAGTTGATAGGATGCAAAATGATCAAAATGTCCAAGTAAACATTAAAAAAATCTATTAAAACGGTTCAAAGATATCAGGCTTATATATTTCAAAATTTTTCGTTTTTTTAAAGTACGAAATTTAAAAAACCAATGATACCATTCGATTTTTAACATTTTATTGGGACATAAATATTCGCTACGTGCGAAGTGCTTGGTGGGGGTAACGAGAACGATCGCAGTACACAATGTGACAGACATTTCATATAAGTCAGGAATACAAACTATTTATAAAAAACCGGCCAAGTGCGAGTCGGACTCGCGCCCCAAGGGTTCCGTAAAAACCTATAACAATTGCTATTTCATATGATTGCGTGGACATACAAGTTTCGTTTTGCTACAGCAGAAAGATATTATAGAGCTGAGTATATGATATGAATTTCAATTTCATACCTCTACGCGTTTACGAGGAAACAGGTAGTAAGTTTAAAATTTTAAACAGTATTTTATGTACAGTCAAGGAATTTGATTCGCGTACCGTTTCGTTGATTTATTGCTTGAAATGTCAGAATATCATAAGGCTTATATTTCTTTAAGCAAGCGAAGAAACATAGCCCTTAGTACTATTAATTGTCATCAGTAATTTAGACTTAAGACGGTACGCGAATCAAATTCCTTGACTGTACGATTTTACTAAAAATTTCTACTTTTCGTAATTTGCCTTTGTCTGTGTATTAGAAAGTTTCTTCGTGACAAATTTCAAGTTTCTGAGTTTACGGGAAGTACCCTTTAGGTTTTGAGTTTCTTGCGAGTACTCAGCTCCAAAATATGCAACTTAAATTGCTATTTCTTTTGACTGCGTTGACATAAAAGTTTGGTTTTGCTACAGCTGAAAGGTATTGCAGACCTGAGTATTTGATATGAATTTCAATTTAATACCTTTACGCGTTTACGAGGAAAAAGGTAGTAAGTTTAAAATTAAAAAAATATATTTTTGTATGATTCTACTAAAAATGTCTACTTTTTATAATTTTTCCTTTGTCTGTGCTACATGACGTTGCTTCGTGCCAAGTTTCAAGATTCTGAGCTATCAAATCTTGTAAGTTAAATTTCAACCACTTCCCGGTGTCTGGGCTGAAATTTGGTATACTTCCGTAGTTTACATGACAATGCTACTAGGTACAGTCAACAATAAAACTGTGTACCAAAAAATTGTATTGGGAGTTAGTTGTTTGTATATTTATTTGACAAATCTTTCTTTCCAGTATCGCTGATTCTGCAACCTACCCGACCCGCTCCTGGGTGGAACGTATCGTCATCGCCGGCATCAAAACTCCCCCGAAAACCGCCAAACTCATACAGGGTGACAAGCAAGTCGCGCTACAAATGACCCTGCACAAGGGCAACGATGTTCTGGTCGTCAGGAAGCCGGGCGCGAGTATGGCGCAGCCTTGGAAGATCGTGTTTAGTTATTAAACATTTAAGGACTTTAAAACATCGTTCGTAACGATATCTATGTTTATTATTTTGACAAAACACGGGACTTAATCGCGTACACTTACTATTGTAATTTTCCTGACGTTTCGAGCGTGTCGTATGCAGACTAAGTCCCGTGTTTTGTCAGAATAATGAGTGAAAATCGTGTTAGTTTAAATCAGGATATCTATGTTTGCAATGAGGAATAAAACAAATGTGGTGGTTAATGTGTTGACCTCGTGTTCCTTTAGCCGTCAACACAGTGAATCCTCCTTTAAAAAGGGTCGGCAACGCGCATGTGAGTTACGACCTTACCGGACTGTTATTGAAAGCGTGTTTAGTGAAGTTTTAACTTAAAACGCTATCACTAGCTAACCATAAGCTCTCTGATTTCGGTAAAGGGGCGAATCAACTTTTTAATGCTGTGTACAGTCGCCATCAAATATATCGGAGCGGCCAAGGTGGTCACAAATATCTGAACAACGCCGCTATTGTCAAGGCGATAAAGTGCATGTTCAGATATTTTTGAGTACCCTGGCCGCTCCGAAATATTTGATGGCGACTGTACTGTGTCCCCGTTGTCCGAGGGACATATTCATTCTGTTTCATTTATAAATATTTGGTTGTCCAAGGGACGTAACCACTAAATATCAATAATTTTAAACAAAAAAAGAACCGACTTCACTTAGGATTCGCTATTTCAAGAGGAAGTGGCAGAGTTGCTGTAAAAAAATAGTGAAATCACTATAGGTGTGCTTATAATAGTTGAAGAGTTCCCTCGATTTCTCTCGTGAGATCTGGACCTGGTGACAATGGGACCAACTGTGAAGTATACTCTTTCAAACAAAAAAATAATTTACTTACCAAATCGGTCCAGCCGTCTTCGAATAATCGGTGAACATACATAAAAAATAGCAAAAAAAACAAAGATCCCGACGAATTGAGAACCTCCTCTTTCGAAATCTTGAAGTCGGTTGAAAAGAGGCAATAAAAAGTTGATTGACTCTAAAATACCCCCTCCAGCGATTAACTGTTGTATTACCAGTTATAAAAACTGTATTAGCAATTTGCTAAATACCAAGATCGCCAAATTGAACCTATGCTAACATTCTAAGGTTGAAATTGTATTAATTGTGCTGACGTAAACATACTAACAGCTAATAGAATGTTTAAACCTGGAAAATCATGCGATTTCGTGATTTTGCGGATTTTATATGTAATTAGATCAATGTTATAGATACTCCTTATTTAAAATATATAAGCGTGCATTCTTGTTTTTATGTACAGTCGGCGTCAAAGATATATTTACACTATTTTACCTTACGCCTTTGTAATACGGTGCAAAAATGTGAACATATCTTTGACGTCGACTGTACATGTTTTCATCACATCCAATATCTGTCTGAATGTATGTATGTCTGTATTAAACCTCTTGCATTTGACTATTGCATTGTACGGTCAGCATCAAATATATTGTAACAGCTACAGTAGCCAAATAGTTCGTCACACCATACAATAGTTATTTGTTATACAAGGGGTGAAAGTTGTATTTTACGTGCGAGTGTTATTTGAAACACGAGCTAGCGAAAGGATTCAATTATTGACCACGAGCGAAGCGAGTGGTTCAAAAATAGAATCCTGAGCGTAGCGAGTGCTTTAATACACGAGACGTAAAATAACTTTCACCCGTGTATAACACAAAACTTTTCACCTCACTACAGCGAGGAAAATAAGAAAAAGGGTGCATTTTGCTCGGTTTCCCGTAATTCCTCAGGTGTTTAATACTTCTTCATCACTCGAATCACTAATTTTTAACAAAACAACCTAGAAAAACATGCGAATATTTAACGTTGATATGATGGATGAATTGAAATGAAAAGTTTTGACGTAAAAGGTTTTATTAAATGTCAGATGCGTTTTGTTCGTACGTAGACTTATTCGGCTGTCAGAACAATTTATCCGTTTTTACAAAAAGAATGAAGATTAATGTTGAATGCTGATATTTATGAATTAAAATAAAGTTGTAAGACTGTATTAAGTGTTTTTACTCGATGCAATTCATTAATTGCGATGTTAAAAATTCTGCACTTTTAACGTTTTACGTTTTGTTAGCTGTCAAATGTCACTTAAGCCACTTGTCACTTATGTCAAAACTCTTTCACCACATGTGGATAAAAAGCGATTTTCACAATAGATATTAAACAAACAAAAAGGGCTTTCCGAGCTAGTGAGGTGAAAAATATATGGTGCGAAGAACTATTTAATTACTTTGGCTGTTACAATATATTTGATGCTGACCGTACTATGCGTTTATCACGTGATAAAATATTTCGTGATGCAAAAACATTACCCCATTTAATGGTAAAATAACCGTGATAGTAAAATGAAAAAGGTTTATTTATGTTCAGTCGCCATCAGATATATCGGAGCGGCCAAGGTGGTCACAAATATCTGAATAACTCCTCTATTGTCAGGGCAATAGAGTGTCCATGTTCAGATATATTTGATGGCGACTGTTACATCCTTTTAAGTTATTAGTTATTACTCTATTCATTCATAATTCATTATGGTATGCAATAAGCAAGTATCTACAAATTCTTTTGTCTAATTAGTAAAAGTAACAGCAAAGACAAAGAGACGCGTAGACTAGTGCAAAATATAGTAACTAAACATTTGACAGCCGAATAAGCGTAAGTTTTGAGGGGCAAATCAACTTTTTACACAGTTTTATTTAGCTTTACCCCGTATATGTCATTATACGCATCAAATCTTGTTAGTTAAATTTCAACCACTTCCCGGTGTCTAATTAAGCTGAAATTTGGTATACTTCCGTAGTTACATGACAACGCTCCTAGCTACAGTCAGCAATAAAACTGTACCAAAAAAAATTTTTGGGAGCTACTTGTTAATGTTGTTTACTCTATCCCCGTTGTCCAAGGGACATCTTTATAATTTACACTATTCCATAGAAAATGTTTGGTAGTCCAAGGGACGTAACCATAGCAACGAGAGCCAACAAAAAGTTGATGACTCGGTGTATGGATGGTATAAGAGGATAACTATCTCTTATAGGAAACCGGTCGAAAGTGTCCAGCTGTAAACAGTAAATAATGGTTCCAAATCTCTGCGAGTGGCGCTAGCATAGCTATAGCACCTTAGCAGTTATTGACGTAGTGAAGTGCGCTGCATATATTATAGAGCGATTGTGGCGCCACCAATTTAACGCACACTTTTATAACATAGACATTGTCATCCTTACCTTCTACCATCCATAACTCGGTGGCTGGATTATTAAGTGCCACAACATATAAAACCGTAAAGCGCCATCTACTTTAGCTAATAAAGTTGCAGGTGTAGTCACGTCTGAAAATATGGATATATTTAACGTGCCAAAAATATGTCTCGAAGACATGTTTTTGGCACATTCAATGTATCCATATATTTGGACGTGTCCGTGCAATATCTTGCACTACTGTATGTATTTATTACTACCTACAAATTGTTTAATCGTCAACTGCTACAACTTTGCCTGGCTTAGGCTCAAAACACACCTGAGCGGAATTAAGCAAAATCTTATTTCTCAGAGCCCTCCCAACTCAGGAATAAGGGTCACAACACACCTAGCAGAATTCCTCGCGGAATTAGCGGAAATTTGTCTATGGTAGCAGATTTTTTGTATGGAAGCCATAGACAAATTTCCGTTAGTCATAGTCATTTATTTATAATATTTTAAATATTACATGTCAAATTACATTATAATACATTGGTATTGGCTACTTCCGCTAATTCCGCGAGGAATTCCGCTAGGTGTGTTGTGACCCTAAGATATGAAATTATTAATTGTTGTTTGATGAAGAAAACCATTCAAGCCAAGCAAAGTTGTGCATCGTAGGCAAAGTTGTATCATTTGACGGTAAAATAAATGCTAAGTGAAATATGCGGGAGTCACAAAGTTGTGAATGGGGATGTTTATCATGTTTTTGTGATAATAAATAAGTATTTGAATATGCAACCGTTTTATTTCTCCTTTATAGACATATCTATTATATTTACATTACAAGGTGGATCATTTATGTTTACAGAGTTAGTAACGGTATCAAACCGCTAGAAGGGACATCGCAGCGGCAAAATGGTATGGAACGTTGTAAATTTGACGTTTATGCTGGTGGTACACTTTGCCACCTGCAAAGTCAGTGCAGAGTTAGGGTCGCCACACACCTAGCGGTTTTCCTCGCGGAATTACCGGAAGTAGCGGAAATTCATAGACAAAATGCTTAATTTGTCTATGGTAGCGGAAATTTGTCTATGGCTTCCATACAAAAAATCTGCTACCATAGACAAATTTCCGCTACTTCCGGTAATTCCGCGAGGAAAACCGCTAGGTGTGTGGCGACCCTTTTAGTTGGGGAAGGCAACTGTCAATTTGTTTGTCTATGGTATATGTCAAATATCATACAAAAAAGGACCATCGTACGCAGCGCAATCTAGAACTCTTTGAACCAGCTGTCAAATCCCATATAAATAAAGGACCATGTACGCATCTATGATGACTTTTCACCGGCCTTCCCCATTGATCCGAAACACAGACACAGACAAGTAACTTGGTAGAGTGACGCGTCACCCGACTTTTTTAAATAATTAAAGTGGTCTGGCTTTTCTTATTTTAACCTTTTAAACGCCAAGCATCGGACGGAAAAATCGTGCCCTCTGCGCCAGCACGTAATATCGCGTCCAAAATATAATCGGTTTGCGGTGCACATGATTTGACGGCTTTGGCGGTCAAAGGGTTAAATATTTTTGCTACTAAGTCCATATATCCGTACAAGGCGGAAAGAAGTTGATAACTCGAGATGTAAAATTGAAGAAATTTGAACCTTATGAGTTTTTTTAAAGTTCAAATTTCTTCAACTTTTCGCCGCGACTTGTCAACTTCTTCCCGCCTTGTACGGATATTATATACTGATTTAAACTCTTACGATTTTTACTAATAATGTACATACATTTTTATGTAAATAAAGAGTCAATATAGTTCAATGGCTATCTAATCGTCTGGTGACAAGACAAACTCACTAAGTACCTACTACCATAAGTTCATACTTAGCTATAATGAAACCATACTAGTAACATAACAAGGTTGATTATCGTTTAATATTTTTTGTAATTAGAGAGTTTTGGTTGTCACCTGACTTGACCTGACGTAATATATCCCACTTCATCTCTCAAAAGCAATAAAAACTGTGTATAGCAAAATTTAGGAACATTGTCTTCAAAATATTGAGTAATTGCGTACATGATTATTTGATTATCGTTACTAACTTTGTAAAATAATCAAAAATTTCAAAATAAATCCTCAAGTAATGTGAACACGCAGTTTTTTGTTACATAGGATTCGAGTGCAATAAATAATGTAGGTACAGTCGCCATTAAATATATCGGAGCGGCCAAGGTGGTCACAAATATCTGAACAACGCCGCTATTGTCAAGGCGATAAAGTGCATGTTTAATTTTATTATTTAAATATTGAATAATAAAATTAAACATGCACTAAATATGTAACCACGACTCTATTACCAGGGGGGTACAACTCAAAGTAAATCTGTCAAAAAATTTGAGTTTGACACGACGTATCCGATACGTTTGCATAAGTGCGAAAAAGAACTTGTCATGCGTTAAGAAGGGACAACATGATTCGTGACGTTACGTGACATTACAGAGGTCTCTCTGTTATACTATTATTTACTCTGTGCTATTACCAAGGCGTAAAGTCTTGGATAGATGTTTTTATCATATTAAATGTATATTTTCAGACGAAACCGTACAACAATGTTGCTTGGTTTATTTTTTCCTCTAAAAGTAAACACATGTAAATATCTATATTATTACAGTACTTTTTCGAACCAGCCGAAGTACTATAGCGATTATACAATACTCAGGCACATATTTCAATATTAAAAAGATTGACCATCAGTTACATAATAGTTATTTTTAATACAGTTGCTCAAAAAAGTGCTTTTCTTGTAGTGGTTTAGCGTGCGGAAAGTCTGATATCGCGCACTAGTGCTTTTTACTTTTCCAGCCAATCACAGCTAATGACAGTGACAGACAGCCAATCACAGCGCCGCACCGCACCGCGCGGAGCGTTCGGATACATGTACTAAAGTAACCTCAAAGTGAATAATTGTCAATTTTATAATTTTTTCGCAACTGTATTAAAAAACGTCGTTCGATACTCGTGCGTAAATGTCATTCTTCACTCGTCCCGAGTCTTGCCGCTCGCCTACGGCTCGTGACATACTTTCCGCACTAATATCGAAATGTACTATTATGCTACAAGTGTAGAAAACAAGTAATATCCGAACGAGTGGCGGTGTGATTTAAAATACGACCGAAGGGAGTGTTTTAACACCGACACGAGTCGGAATTTACTTGTTTTATACAAATGTAGCATACAACATTTTACAATGCATCATGCGAGGAAATAAATAATAATAATTGGATTTAGTGTAGCATATAACTAGCACTGTGCATGCAGACTCGCAGAGAAGTACACCGCGACGCGTGGCGGGCGGGTCGGTGGCGGGCGGGCGCCGCGCGGCCGGTTGTGCAGAAAAGTACTATGCAAAAATCTTTGCCGCAGGTATGCGGCAAAGAATCGCTTTCTATACACGACATTACCCTTAAAAAGAGCATTTTCCGAGCTCATGCACTGTAAATAATATAAAATTAAGCGGCAACACTATTCGCTGAAAGCAAAATCGCCATCAAATATAGTGCCCCATAAAAGAAACCGCAAATCGATGTACAGTTTAGCCGTTTGGAACACACATATACTAGAGGTCAAAACAAAATGTTTGATCCGCAGTTCTTAAAAATTTTTGTTTCGACCTCTAGTATGCGTGTGCCAAACAGCTGGTGCCAAATGGCTAAACTGTACATCGATTTGCGACATTACTGTAAAACTAGACTCGTGCAGCGTTGACTGATATGGAAGCGGGCAAGATGCTCACAAGTATTTGAGTGCAGAGTCATAAATCTCATTGATCCGAAATAGGGACATCTTTTCTGTAGACAGTCTGATTAATTAAGCATAATCCATAAATTTATGGACAAAAACTGTAGTCGCCATCAAATATATCGGAGCGGTCATCATCATCATCACCATTTCAGCCATAAGACGTCCACTGCTGAACATAGGCCTCCCCTTTGGACCTCCATCGGAGCGGCGAAGGTGGTCACAAACATCTGAACAACGCCTCTATTATCAACGTGATAAAGTGCATTTTTAGATATATATTTGAGTACCGTGGCCGCTCCGATATATCTAATGGCAACTGTACGTGAGTGTTACTGCGTAATTTATATCTATTTAAATTAGTTTCGATTGAATTAATTTGCGAACGTTTTAGACTAGCTTGATTTGACACTTAATTTAAAGAAAAACACTTACAATTTTAAACTGAATCTAACTTTGACAATTCAAGACTTAATAATTATTATTTTACTTAGCCACAGGTCTAAAAACAACACTAAGATAGAATTCATAAATCCGCGGACTGATTTGACAGCTCTTTTCATACATTTGACAATCACTTTGTATGCCAGGAGCTGTCAAATCAGTCCGTCGAATTGTGGATTTTACCTTAGCTACTGCAGGCACTATAAAGTACCAAGTACATGCAGCGCCAAAATATGCATACAACTTTATTACTTACATGTAAGACTAAAGCAGATACATATGTTTGTTTGACTGTACCTCAAAGTAATTAAGCTACCTATGAAAAAACCAGCCAAGTGCGAGTCGGACTCGCGCACCGAGGGTTCCGTAAAAACCTATAACAATTGCTATTTCTTATGATTGCGTGGACATGAAGGAAGTTTCGTTTTGCTACAGCAGAAAGATATTATAGAGCTGAGTATATGATATGAATTTCAATTTAATACCTCTACGCGTTTAAGAGGAAACAGGTAGTAATTTAAAATTATAAAAAATATTTCATTATACGAGTTTAGTAAAAATGTCTACTTTTCGTAATTTTTCCTTTGTCTGTGCTATATGAAGTTTCTTCGTGGCAAGTTTCAAGTTTCTGAGTTTACGGGAACTACCCTTTAGGTTTTGAGTTTCTTGCGAGTACTCAGCTCCAAAATATGCAACTTAAATTGCAATTTCTTTTGATTGCGTTGACATAAAAGTTTGGTTTTGCTACAGCTGAAAAGGTATTACAGACCTGAGTATTTGATATGAATTTCAATTTAATAACTTGTATGTATGTATGTATGTATGTATGTATGTATGTATCACTTTATTGCACATAAACAAGTATAACATTAAAACATTAGTAAAATACAAAAATATATGCACAAAGGCGAGCTTATCCCTAAAAGGGATCTCTTCCAGCCAACCAATGAGAAAATGAGAAAGGAGTAATACTATACAGTGAAAGGCAAACTATGCACTAAAGAGGTCGATAAAGTTTGAAAACACATAAAGCTTCAAGTAAACCCTAATAAATACGCAGGTACAAACATCTACCACACAAATACCTACTTAAAATATGCATGAACTATATACATATAATATGATATCTAAATATATAAAAGAAGAAACTGACTGACTGACTGACATATCAACGCACAGCCTAAACCGCTGGGTCTAGAGTTTCCAAATTTGGCATGTAGGTCCCTTATAAGGTCTAGGGGTGCACTAAAAAAGGATTTTTCAAAATTCACCCCGTAAGGGGGTGAAATGGGGGTCCAAAGTTTGTATGGGGAAACAAGATTTGTTAGACTATTTTATTTGAAACTTCACCGAAGTATTCCTTACGATAAATGAGTAAACACGTGTTTCAGCTTTTTTGAAAATTTAACTCCTTAAAGGGGGAAATGGGGGTGAAAAAGTCTGAAAATCAATATGGGTATCGTTCCTATGGTTTATCGGGTCGCTGATTACGAAAACAACAACCATATTATCATACAACGTGGCAGGTGTAAAATATCATCCCCCAGGGGGTGAAATGGGGGTCCAAAGTTTGTATAGGGAAACAAGATTAGTTAGACTATTTTATTTGAAACTTCACCGGAGTATTTCTAACAATAAATGAGTAAACACGTGTTTCAGCTTTTTTGAAAATTCAACTTCTTAAAGGGGGAAATGGGGGTGAAAAAGTCTGAAAATCAATATGGGTATCGTTTCTATGGTTTATCGGGTCGCTGATTACGAAAACAACAACCATTTTATTATACAACGTGGCAAGTGTAAAATATCATCCCCCAGGGGGTGAAATGGGGGTCCAAAGTTGGTATAGGGAAACAAGATTAGTTAGACTATTTTATTTGAAACTTCACCGGAGTATTTCTAACAATAAATGAGTAAACACGTGTTTCAGCTTTTTTGAAAATTCAACTTCTTAAAGGGGGAAATGGGGGTGAAAAAGTCTGAAAATCAATATGGGTATCGTTTCTATGGTTTATCGGGTCGCTGATTACGAAAACAACAACCATTTTATTATACAACGTGGCAGGTGTAAAATATCATCCCCCAGGGGGTGAAATGGGGGTCCAAAGTTTGTATAGGGAAACAAGATTAGTTAGACTGTTTTATTTGAAACTTCACAGGAGTAATTCTAACAATAAATATGTAAACACGTGTTTCAGGTTTTTTAAAAATTCAACCCCATAAAGGGGAAAATGGGAGTGAAAAAGTCTTAAAATCAACATGGGTATCTTTTCTATGGTTTATCGGGTCGCTGATTACGAAAACACCAATGATTTTATGATACAACGTGGCGGGCGTGAAATATCATCCCCCTGTTGGGGTGCAATAGGGTTGAAATTACTAAATATCAATATGGGAGATGGGAGTCGATTTATGGTATTTTGGGACGTTAATTAAGTACGAAAATGGCATCAATTTCGAAATTTTTGTTAAAGAAATAATTTTACCTCCGGGAAAGGACATAGGGTAGTTTCTATACCGAAAATCAGCCCTTAAGGGGGTGAAAAGGGGATTGGAAGGTTGTATAGAGAATTTCTTACCGTTGAATCGATTTAAATGAAACTTGATATAATAGATAGTTTGAATCACGGGAAACGACTAAGGGTTATTTTCATTGAAAAAATTAACCCGTAAAGGGGTGAAAAGAGGGTTGATAGTTTATATAGGATTTTTTCACAGCTGAACCGATTTAGATGAAACTTGGTATACAGATAGTTTGAGGCCCGGGGAGGAAAAAAAATAGTAATATTTCGCGAAAACTACCCTTAAAGGTAAAAAAGTTAAGGATGAAACGGGGGTTGCAGGTTTTTATAGGGAATTTTAAACCGTTGAACCGATTTAGACGAAACTTGGTATATAGTAAGTGTGAATCCCTGCAAATGACTAAGGGTTGTTTTCGTTCCGAACATCATCCCTTGAAGGAAAAAGGGATTGGAATTTTGATCAGGAAATTTTTAACACCTGGACCGATTTAGATGAAACTTAATGCTAATTAGCATACAGATAGTTTGAGTCCCGAGAAGGATCATAAAATTGTTTTTACCTCGAAAATCAGCCCATCAGAAATCAAAAAACAAATAACTTTATCGTGTGGCGTATCAAAAAAAAGGGCCTTAATGTGAGGATCTCTAATTAGTATAATTTTAACATACATAACTTTGAAGTTATTAAAAAAAAGGTGTAAATTAATCAATATCGGAAACTGTTCGACAGAACATTTTGCAAAAATTACAGATATAATAGTTATTTACGTATAAATTACAGGAAAACTAATAAGAGTGCAGTCAAGCACCAGTCCGACTTAAGACAAAAATAAATAAATCGGGGTACGTGTCCGATTCGCACTCAGCCGCCCTATTAATTCTCATGAAATCATGCTGAAAGCGTCTTTTTTCAAAAATGTAATAAAAAAGTTGTTCGTACGAAACCTTTGAGGCGCAAGTAAGACCCGTACTTGCGTGTTTTTTTTTTAATTTCCTAAAATCGTTACTTAAAGTGGTGAAATGGGGGTTAAAAGTTTGTATGGGGCATTTTTAAATGTTGAACCGATTTAGATGAAACTTGGTATGGAGATAGTTTGGGTCCCGGGAAGGGGCAAAATTGTATTTATCCCGAAAAACAAAGCTTACGGGGGTGCATAGCAAAGAGGTTGGAAGTTTTATACAGAATTATTTACAGTTGAACCGATTTAGATGAAACTTGATATAGAAAAAGTTTGAGTCTCGAAAAACGACATAGGATAGTTTTATCCCGAAAATCAACCCTTTAAGAGGTGAAAAGGGGTTGAAAGTTTATATGGGGAATTGATAACCGCTGAACCTATTTAGATGATTTGGTATAGAGATAGTTTGAGTTCTGGGGATGGATACATAGTAGTTATCCCAGAAGTCATTCCCTAAGAGGGTAAAAAGGGGGGTCAATTACTAATTCTACGCAAAGGAAGTCGCGGGGAAAAACTTTTATTCAAGAGTAGAAATCTGCATTAATCATAATGTACGCGGGCGAAGCCGCGGGCAACTGCTAGTAATACATATTAATAAAAATATAAGACTATATACCACGTACATAAATAAACAAATATATATATATATATACATATATATAAAGTGGAAATATATAATATATACCTATGTAAAGTATTCAATTCAAATTAAAAACATTAAGAGTCCATTAGCCATAACTTGTTCAACTTCTCCATGAGTGAGGCAACAGACTGTGACTTTCTTACATCCACTGGCAACTCATTCCACAATTTAACTGCATAAGCAGTGAACGACCTAGAGTAAACACGCGAGTGTTTTGACGGAATAGCTAGAGAGAGATTTGTACTAGACCGCAAGCGATGACCGCTAACAGTAGCCAAATAATGAAACCTCTCCGACAGATACGGAGGAGACGCAGGATTAAAGAGTACGTTGAAGAGCAATGACAGGACATGCACATCCCTACGACGGCGGATCGGAAGCCAACCAAGTTGAGAACGAGAGGGGGACACATGATCAAAATTCACGCGTTTACGAGGAAAATGGTAGTAAGCTTAAAATTTAAAATATATTTTTTGTATGATTTTACTAAAAAAATCTACTTTTCGTAATTTTACCTTTGTCTGTGCTATATGAAGTTTATTCGTGCCAAGTTTCAAGTTTCTGAGTTTACGGGAAGTACCCTTTAGGTTCTGAGTTTCTTGCGAGTACTCAATTTCAAAATATGCAACTTAAATTGCTATTTCTTTTGGTTGCGTTGACATAAAAGTTTGGTTTTACTACATCTGAAAGGTCCTACACTTAAAACCATAATTAGGTGAACTAAACTGAAAGGAGATTTCATAGAAAACTTGTCAAACAACCTGTCAGATGTATGAACCCTCCTGTCAATTTAGTCCACCTAATTATGGTTTTTAGTTATATAGCCCTGAGTATTAGACATGAATTTCAACTTAATAACTTTACGCGTTTACGAGGAAAAAGGTAGTAAGTTTAAAATTTTCAATATATATTTTTGTATGATTTTACTAAATGTATATTTTTTATAATTTTTCCTTTGTCTATGCTATATGACGTTGCTTTGAGCCAAATTTCAAGTTTCTGAGTTCATGGGAAGTACTCCGTAG
The DNA here is from genome assembly GCA_911728535.1 of Pammene fasciana. NCBI lineage: Eukaryota > Metazoa > Arthropoda > Insecta > Lepidoptera > Tortricidae > Pammene > Pammene fasciana. Next base: position 9,649,434 of record OU452283.1, read on the forward strand.
GTTTTGCGAGTGCCGAAAACTCTAAAATTTGGAGCATAAACGACTGTATCTTTTGATTGCGTTGGCTTTTAAGTTTGATTTTTTCACAGCTTCAAGCAGGGACTGCATAACCGGAATATAAACGTACCTTTATAAAACGGTATGACGTCATACCGCATGTTTCGGTATGATTTCGATAGCGCAACCGATATATTTCTGTACAGAAATATAACGGTACCGCTATTTTTTTCGATACTTCAACCGTTATCATAAAGGTATGGATTGAGGTATATGAGGGTGAGGATGCCCCGCCGACTGACCGGCGACAACCAATCAGCGTTAGTTATTGAGTGCTTGCCCTAAGCACCTATTTTGTTTGATTTCGTTCAGTGCGGCACATTTTTGAGTTATTCGCTGTTAGCTTCTTGTCGTTAGTTGCGCTTTATTCGCATATGTTTTGTTGATTTTAGGATTTCATAAGTAGTACAAGACACCTTTAACAAAACATTTTCAGTTATAAAAATTAATAAAAATTATATAAAAATTAAATAAAAATTCAATAAAAATTTAATAAAAAAAAATAAAAAAAAATAAAAAATAAAAAAAAAAATAAAAAAAAAAATTAAAAAAATTAAAAAATAATAAATATAAAATAAAAATAAAATAAAAATAAAATAAAAATAAAATAAAAATAAAATAAAAATAAAATAAAAATAAAATAAAAATAAAATAAAAATAAAATAAAAATAAAATAAAAATAAAATAAAAATAAAATAAAAATAAAATAAAAATAAAATACTGAAATCAAAAACAAATCTAAAACAAATCTAAAATATTAAAAGAACACAAATAAAATAATAAAGAATTTATAATAAAAATATATTAACCTAACATTCAACTTCATATCTGCACTGATATAATTATTAATATCAATTATCTATTTAATGAATCTACACTAAAAACTTTTCACCAATTTTCAATGTTGAAAAAGACTTTCCAATTATTAGTTATTTGTAACAGATTGATGAGTCAATTGATTTTAATTCTAATTGAAATCAATTTGCATTGAACTGTTAGTGTTCAATTGTCTCAGAGTACAAAAACAATCTTCTCCAATGTGCTCGGAAATGTTCACCTTACTGTAGCAAAATTAGTACGTGAAGTTCTTCATTTTTTACCACAACGAAAATACTAGTAGTCCGCCTCGAACTGAGAACTCGCGATTTACTTGCAAACGAGTTGACCAATATAACAAGACCCCAAGGAGGATTTTTTTCTCCTTCTAGCTCCATAGCGACTTGATCGATCCCGCTCATATACAAACGTACAAATTTTATGTATCTCTGCTACAGCCCCAAGAAATGTCATAAAGATCAGAAAAACGTAACTAAAGTTATCGTCAGACAAACTATCGAAATCAAAAAGCCATCCAAATGCCGAGACGTCCCAGTAGCCAGGTGACAGTTCGGTTCGGTCTGGAGTTGTTTGTAAGAACTCACTTAGCATACGCTCCGCGAGTTCGAAAGATCAATATTGTCCTGTCTTAGCGGACGAGAAGTTGCTTGTCAACGCCATAAATAAGTGTATACTTTTGCACCTTACTCCATTGTAATAAGGTTCAAAAGTGTATACATATTTTAAGCGTTGACTACTAAAATCCATTACTGTATTGTTTTTTACCTTTTAAACTTTTCTTGCTCTCACTTAACTTCACAAACAATAGGAACACATGGTACTTAACAGGTAAAACCCAAAGCTACTTGAAGGTAATCATTATCAATGGCCCGCAAACTATTGTTTGTTATCTTTATCTGCACGTGTTTTCACCGAAGAAAGACGGTTGTCCAGCCAGTAATAATATTTATGAATAACAAAGTAGGTATATTATTATTTCACTTAAAATACTTTTAAATTGTTGCATTGGTCTACTTGTAGCATTTCTTACTAGGGAGTAAATATTAATTAGAGATATTAATATATTTATTTGCATGAACTTTCATATTCACCGACATCGACAAGTAGGTACCTAGTACCTAGTGTACCTACCTGAGGTGCGATTTTTGATTCTCATCGGGTGGCTTATTTCGTACTAAGTAGTCATCGGCTGCATACAAAAAAAAGGCACCGGTGAAATTCAAAAATCACACCAATCCCACCTCTGGTTTTTTTGTACAAACTCATAATGGCTGGTTATCAGAGAACAGAATAATACCAATATGTAATTACTTAAAAAAACATCTGGAATCAAATCAATGCAAAGACCACGAGTATAACACATAATGCGAAGGGTCCGTTCGACACAAGCTCTCTTTCAACAACCGAGCGGAGCGGAGCCGAGCGGCGGGAACACTATATCAAGATAGCTACGGTTCCGCGTGTAACACGTATATCACAAGCCCTAGTTCAAACCCCCTACGGAGTTTTTCGTAACTTACGGAATATCAATTGATATTTATATCAATATTATTTATTATTCATCAGTTCATGTCATTATTTACCAATTGATTTAATTTTTATTTAATTTTTATTTTATTTTTATTTTATTTTTATTTTATTTTTATTTTATTTTTATTTAATTTTTATTTAATTTTTATTTTATTTTTATTTTATTTTTATTTTATTTTTATTTTATTTTTATTTTATTTTTATTTTATTTTTATTTTATTTTTATTTTATTTTTATTTTATTTTTATTTTATTTTTATTTTATTTTTATTTTATTTTTATTTTATGTTTATTTTATTTTTATTTTATTTTTATTTTATTTTTATTTTATTTTTATTTTATTTTTATTTTATTTTTATTTTATTTTTATTATATTTTTATTTTATTTTTATTTTATTTTCATTTTATTTTTATTTTATTTTTAATTTATTTATATTTTTTTTTTATTTTTTTATTTTTTTTTTCGTTTTCATTTTTTTTCTTTTACTTTTATTTTTTTTATTCTATATTTTTTTACTGTTATTTAAAAAATAATTCGCTTCAAAAAAATCTTCCATTTTTTATTAGTCGCGCAATACTATACCAAATTACTGTATACATAAAAAAAATCAGTTCCATATCCGCATCGAGTTAATATCAATGATCGAATCAATGTACCTACACTATAAACTCTTTCACGAAATTTCAACTGAGGAAGACTAAAATGAATTCACTACAATTATCGCCGAGCTCGCCTCCGTGACCTTGAGCAAGTAGATACTTGCCGGCTACCTGCCCCGCGCCCCGCACCCCGCACCCTTGGTCAGTTGCTTTACCGCCGCAAACAAGTACCTACCTCGTAAATTCTGCGATGAAAATAACGATACCGAAATCATAACGGTATAAGTATCGCTATATTAAGGTATAAGTACCGTAACGAAAAAATTGCGATATCGTAATTTTATTTCGGTACCGTACCGCAATATTTCAACCGCTATAGCTCTACCTTTAAAACATTGCGGTATCGTAATTCTATACCAGTACCGTAACGCTTCTACCGTAACGAAATCAGTCCCTGGCTTCAAGGGTCAATAGACCTGAGTATTTGATATAAATTTCAGCTTGATACCTCCACGCGTTCCCGAGAAAAATGGTCTTGACAGACAGACAGACAGACAGACGGACAACAAAGTGATCCTATGAGGGTTCCGTTTTTTCCTTTTGAGGTACGGAACCCTAAAAATGGTAATAATTCAACAATTTAAAAACTTACCCTTCGAGCTTTGCTTAATCTATGAAAACTGTTCAAAATGTTTGATTACTTCATATAATTTGGGCTTGTAAAATCGAAAACAAAAGTCATACAAAAATGTACCTTACTCCATTAATATAACATAAATAATAGAATGTTTCCCCCCTATTTAGAAACATTTACCCTTTTAAACCTGTGGCTTAGAATTCATAATTCCATAGACTTAAATATATAGTAGACGGCCATAGTCTAAGAACTTTTTGAGGCTCCAAATATTTAGCGCCATCTAGTTCAGAGCCAGAAACAGTTCTGTTCTGAACTAGATGGCGCTAAATATTTGGAGCCTCAAAAAGTTCTTAGACTATGGCCGTCTACTATATATTTAAGTCTATGATAATTCAATGGAATAATTTGACAGCTCTTGGCTTACAAAGCCGTTGTCAAATGTAATAAATGTATGTAGGATTTCCGTCCGAGACGCAGGGTAGCACGGACGTTTTGGGAATAGTTTTTTTTTGTATTTTGCTTATTGTGCGATGATCTATAAACAAGTGTGCAGTGTGCAGCTTATGAAGAATTAGTATCATAACGCGTGTAGCCACTCTTTAGTTAGACGGACGGTTATCCTGGCTGGCCGCCACGTTGTTATTTGTAAAGAATAGCTATCACTTTACAAAGAACAAGGCCTCTACCGAACAACGTTGCCTAAATTTTATTAAAAGTAATAAAGTGTGATTAAAGTCTATACTCGACATTGGTGAAACTCCCTTTACACAAAGGGAGAAAGTCATTATATATAAAAAAAAAATGTATGTAAAAGAATGTCAAATTACCCCACTAAATCACTGAACTAAATCAGGCAAGTTCAGGCTACTTAAAGAATATCCTACTAGGCGTATCTTCATTAGGAAACTCTATGAAAGGATGCGTTTGCTTATGTTCTAACATAGACTCTTCACTAGGGAACTTGTCTCCACAAACTTCACAAGTAGCCTCCGTTTCTCTGGAACCTTCATTCTTTTTCTTCACACTTTTACTTTGAGACGCTTTGATTTCCTCTTGCTTTGATGTTGATTCGTTATTAATTTTGCCGGTTAACAAATATTCTTTCATGTTCGAATGCTTTGCGGATAGTTTATGCTGTTTCAGTCTGTTCTCTGACGTACACTGATATTCACAGATAAAGCAAACATACTTCATATCACCGGTATGAACTTCGGCATGCGATTTTCTCTTCTCGGGAGTTGCGAAGCGAAAATCGCAAAACTTGCACGGATACTTTCTATCCGGAGAATGCAGTCTCATATGTGAAGTTAAAGCGTTCATGTCTTTGCATATTTTCCTACATTCTAAACACATTATACCCTTTTCTATAATGTCAGTGATTTCTGGAGTTTCTGTGTTGTGATGAACTCTTCTATGTGATGTTAAACCTTTTTGCGTGATGAAGACTCTTTGACAATCTGTACATTGGAATTGCAACTCTGATTTGACTTCCCGACTGTGTTTTTCTAATTGATGCCTCGCTAGCTTATCAGCCTCATGGAATTGTAATTCACATTCCTCACATTTCCATGCTTGTACTAGTTTAGAAAACGCCTCTAGGACGTCTAAGACTGATTGGCCTTCGACCTCAGGATGTGATGTTTTGGTGTGATTGGCGAAATCGATGATTTTAGGGAATGTATGTTGACAGTGTGGGCAAATATAAGGCTCTTTATGGTCGTCCATGACATGTGACTTCAACTCTGAGAGCTCCGTACAAGTTTTAGAGCACATGAAACACCGCATCTTTTTACCTTTGACAATCTCTGATATAACTTTGTACTCCATCAACTGAACTTTCTGGTGTATTTGTAAATGCTTGAACAGCTCTTTAGGTGTGTTGTAGTCTGTGGGGCAAAATTTACACGGGAATTTCTTTTTAGTGTGAAATCGTTTTCTGTGTAGCATTAGTTCCGATTTGTCTTTGAAGTTCTTAGCGCAAGTATGGCACGGGAATGTTTTTTCTTCAGCAAATAAGTTGTGTGATCGTAAACAAGTCTCCATCCGACTTCTTCTTCTAAATACTCTACCACAAGTGCATTCATAGCCTTCCTTTTTTAATGCTTCTACTGGTTTCTTTTTAATTTTCTTCTTTTCTATCTTAGTTTCAACATAAAATTGCTTCATCTCTTTCTTGAGTTCGAGCCTATATTGTTTTTCCGCTTTCAATTTGTTCAATTTTCTAGTTTTCTGGCCTTGTATGACACCTTTAGCGCGATTCTCTATACTAGCATGTACGGACAAATGGGTTTTAAGGGATCCAGCAGTCCGATATTTGTTTACACATTTAGGACATTGATGCGTTTTTTCTAGGTCTGTCTTTCTTTTCTTTGCCTTTAAAAGCCCATACGCCTCCTGCTCCAGCGTTAGTTCGTTTCCAGTGATAGAGTTCAGTTGGAAGTCATCGTATTCTATTTCATTGGTGGGTAGTATTTCTTCCGGGTTGCCTATCTTTGATAAAGGAACGCTGCCACTATGTGACATGGGATGTATTTCCATGACTAGGGTCTTCGTTGTCTGTGATTCAATGAGCCCGTCCTGCGGGCGCGTGATCGTTGAAGTTGTGTTGATCACTTTATTTGAGATTAGTTGTGTTTCTGTTACTGTCAAGTCTCTTTCTTCTTTTACATTTAAATGGGGATCCTGGAAAAAGATTTTTATTATTTCCTCACGGCAAAATATAAAATAAATATCAAGTACAAGAACACCAAAATAAACGCAAGTACACCTAGTAAGTTTGGTGTGTTATTGATACTGAAACGATCGCCCCCACTGCCCAGCTAGCCGCGGCCCCCAGTCTTCGACGCTCAGGCAACACAAATGGCTCATGAATAAGTTCCTTGTTAAAATAACGTAAGACGAGTCTATGGGTTGAGCTCGTCATGGCCGCAGCCTTTCGGGAACAATTTTTTGTTTTTTGTTCATTTTCGTGGTTCAGTGTGTAATATTGATAGCTTATTGTGCGGTGATCTAAATTGATTGGTTGAACAACCTGTAGCCTCCTCGTGCCTTTTGTAGGGAGCTATCACTCTACAAATAGCAACTAGCAAGGCATATGCCACTTCTACCGAACAATGTTGCCTACAACTTATTTGATTAAACAAAATACTTATTGATTGAAGACATTGTACCATGCATTGAACCTAAAGATCTCTTATTTCCCGCCTTTTTATTATACTTGACATTGGCTACACCGCCGCCGCAATACCGCCTAAAGTCCATAAGAAAGAAAAAAGAAAACGTAAGTTACCTGTTTATTTCTAAATATTTAATACAAAGTATGAAAGTACTGTCCTAATAAGTTTAAGCTTAAACTTTATTGAGAACCTAATTATACCCAATTAGTTCAAACATTTCACAGTTATATAACATGTTATCAGTAGCCTTGACCTTGAGTGAATCAAAACATTTATACTTGCATCATATTCCTCATTCTCGTATTTAACACTGACTCCATCCTCTTGCAGACATGTTTCCACATTCCCAAGAGCCGTTGCATCATTGCTGTCCATGCTCCCCGTCTCCATACTCCGTTCCCCAATACTTCCCGTGTCATCAAAGTTCGGGAAATTGTAGGATATCATCGCATCGTCGGCCAAACATTCTTGTTTCACTTTTTCTTCCTCTTCCGGATCTATATTAGGCAGTATTGAATCCACTTCGCTTTCGTTTTGCACTTTAAACTCTTCTAGTATTTTATTCTCTATATATTTCCTGAAATTCACCGGTTCGAGTTCTTGTTTTACTTCTAATTGGATGTTCTCATAGGGATCTTCATTTTCAATTTTTAATTGTAACGCTACGCTGTGTTCTTCTATAACTATGTTATTGTCCAACTCCTCCTTTATTGTTACGCTATCATTTAGTTGGTAATTTGAGTCTGTTGGGAGGGCATTTTCTAAGGCCATTGAGTCTGTAAAAACAAATAAAATATGAAAAAAAAATTTATTGGGATCAGCTGATATAATATAGTTTGCCCAGGGTCAGTCTCACTTCAAGTATAGACAGAGATAATAATACTGTCTTTTTCTGACTTTAGTACCCTCACCACTAGAACCCTCACCGGTAGGCAGCACCCCCCTCCCCCCCGTGATTAAAGGGTGACACTAATGGTTATCTGCACCGGGTGACACCCAAGAAAGAGGCAGTATGATTTTCTGTCTATGTTTGAAGTAAAATAATCCCTAGCCAAACTATAGCTTAATTACCTACTTCTACTGTCACTGCACTTTTTGGTTAGCCAGACTATATCTCAGATATTTAAAAAAATCTAAATAATATCATTGTATCTGCAACAACACAATTAAATAGGCGAACCAAGAACCGCATTTTGTCTGATTGTTATGCAAATTTATATGAATGTTTAAGCATAGGTTAATTAACATGTAAATGTCTACCTACATCGCACAGTAAATGTATTTACCGCCGTATCGAATGCATAATAACAGGTCGCACTAATAAATGCTATATTTACAAACAGAATAATATTGGAATGCATTCCACAATAAATAGCAATTTTATAGTGAAACTTGACAGGAATTCAAATCTAAACATCCTCAATCATAACATAACTGCTTATTAGCGATCGAAATAGCGATAAAGCCAATTATATGCTGTGTTATTATTCAATAATTCACAAACCTTCCATCGCACAAAGTACTATAATCCAAACATCGAAAAATTAGTATTCATACACAATCCCATGAGTCGGTCTGCCGATTGCAAGTAGGAGACTCTTCTGTACTAACTTCTTTTCTTGCTTTGAGCACGGAAATTAAGCAGTAATTAGAAAAGCGATCCATTTGCAAGATCAACACCACTCCTTTAGCGAGCAATAATTAATTTTGACAGATTGCGAGTCGGTATTGCCATAATTTATTTTGCAACTCCAACATACAAACTCAAACGTAGGGAGCTGAAGGAGGGGTGGGAGAGGCAGGGTACACAACAGATGGGGCCCTGCAGAGGTCAGTTTTATAAAGCTACCAGTTACAATGTACAAGCGGAAGTCTCTTTCTAACACATAGGGTTAGAAAGAGAGTTCCGCTTGTAAATTGTAACTTGTAACTTTATAAAACTGGCCTCAGGTTGCAATGTCTAAAAGCGGTATTAGACATTGCAACCTGCAGGGCCCAATTTGTCAGGTTGGAAGGTGTAATTAAAGGTAGGGCCCTTAGGGTCGCCACATACCTAGCGGTTTTCCTCGCGGAATTACCGGAAGTAGCGGAAATTCATAGACAAATTAAGCATTTTGTCTATGAATTTCCGCTACTTCCGGTAATTTGTCTATGGCTTCCATACAAAAAATCTGCTACCATAGACAAATTTCCGCTACCATAGACAAATTTCCGCTACTTCCGGTAATTCCGCGAGGAAAACCGCTAGGTGTGTGGCGACCCATAGGGAGCTGAAGGAGGGTTAGGGAGAGGCAGGGTACACAACAGATTGGGCCCTGCAGGTTGCAATGTCTAATAGCCGTTTTTGCCTATGATAGGGTCGCCACACACCTAGCGGTTTTCCTCGCGGAATTACCGGAAGTAGCGGAAATTTGTCTATGGTAGCGGAAATTTGTCTATGGTAGCAGATTTTTTGTATGGAAGCCATAGACAAATTTCCGCTACCATAGACAAATTAAGCATTTTGTCTATGAATTTCCGCTATGATGCTTATGAAGAACCTATGATGGTGTAATAACAATAAATGATTCATATCGTTAATGATCATAGATAAAGGACAATAATGATCATTTACATTACTTATATGACTTATACTTTATTTATATGACTTTACATCCTCCAATCTAAGTTCTTCCAGTAAATTGGTATGTACCCCTCTTTGTGATTGCCTTGCGATCCACGACTTTACCCAAACACGTCTTTTATTTCTTCTTTTTTTGTTAACAGCCTTCTTTTTCATCTTTAATGCAATTAATAAAATTGCACTCATAGCAACGGAAAACGCTGCTACATCGGTATCCATTTTAAATACTATGAACTATAACGTTTAAATGATTTTGAGTGTAATTTGCAAAAATGATTAACAGCATCATTTATCTATGATCATAGATTTTGACACAAATGACATCATTTTTATATGACAAAGAAATGATAATGTAATTGCGGCCTAAGGGTGTCTGCCATCGAACTGTCTCTGTCACTGGCCTAGTTTAAGCTGCGTCCACAATCCACATTTGTATCTTTTTGCCGATCACGATCATGCGTATCGTATCGAGCTCCCGTATCCTAAGTATGGACGCTCACTTTGAGTATGCCGTATCACTAGCATCGTGGCGTGAAAAAATGCGTCCATACTAACCGTAGCGTATCAGCGTGTCGTATCGTAACGCCGTATCATTAAGTATGGACGTTCACTTTGGCATACCGTATCACTAGCATCGTGTCGTAGCATCGTATCCTAACACCGTATCATTTTTCGTGATCGTTCGTCAGTACGGAGCTTTTAGTTCCTCCACCAGGCGATTCATTACCTCGCCCAACTCGTTCCACCGTCTTTTTTAGGGTCACATCTAGCGGAATCGCAGCGGAATTAAGCCAATTCATAGACAAAATGCTTAAATTTGTATATGGTAGCCTAAATTTGTCTATGGTAGCTTAAATTTGTCTATGGTAGTTTAATTTTGTCTATGGTAGCTTAAATTTGTCTATGGTAGCTTAAATTTGTCTATGGTAGCTTAAATTTGTCTATGGTAGCTGATATTTTTGTATGGAGGCCAAAGACAATTTTCCGCTATCATAGACAAATTTAAGCTACCATAGACAAATTTAAGCATTTTGTCTATGGATTGACTTAATTCCGCTCTATTAACATAAAAACAATTTAATTATCCATTATAAACTCCAAATGTCCCTACGGAAAACAAGATGAGATCGGTCAGATCGGTCCTGTACACGTACAAACTTGTTAATAGCGTATCCGTTCCGTATCCCCGTATGATCGCCGTATTGATCGGCGAAAATCCAACTCAGATGGATCGCGGCGTATCGCGTATCAGATCATGTCCGCGTATCAAGATACAGTGTCAAAACACGTCCATACTTACCGATCATGATACGCGTATCCGATCGCGAGTGTGCGGGGTATTGAATCACCGCGTAGCAACATGGATTCCGCGCGATCAGATACGGCGCGTGGCATGATCGCGATCTTTTGGCGTCCACACTAACGATCATGATACGCGTCGAAGATACGCGACGGAGATACGATACGGCAAAAAGATACAAGTGTGGACGCAGCTTTAGCTGTCAAAATCTTTCGGGTATACCACAGACTCTCTGATATATGTGGGGTATACGCTGACCCTCTGTCTTTTTTATAGTAGGTCTATGGTATTTCTAGTTATTAATTTTGATCTAGCAACAAATACGTCGGCCATTTATTTTATATTTATATCGGTTCAACGATCGCTTCCAAGTCTCGTTCGGCGGGCAACGTTGTGCTTTTATAGAACGCAGCTATAATTTGTAAGTGGTAAATTATGAAATTTGTAAACACTATTTTCCGCACTTCTAAAACAAAGTCATAAAAATCATAAAATGTATTACAGAGTAATTTTCTTTGGCAGGAGGCTATGGCGAGTTCCTTGGATATTAAAGCTGTTATCCAACACATCGTAAACGGTACCCTGGCAGATAATTTGTGTCTGATTTGCTTGAAGCCGCTGGACGAACTAAATGAACATATTTTGACTACAATATGCAAAGACGGCAAGGAATATTGTATAGCAGACGTATTGGAGCAAGTTTGCGAGGTTCAGGTTAGTTTTTCAATGCATATTTCTTCAATACCCTTTGAAGTACAGTCGTAACTGTAAGACTGACTATTGAAATTTAACAAGTATGTATTTACCAGTTTTCAGATGTAATTCAATACAGGGTTTGTTCAGATTGCTTTGTGACAGCATCAGCTGCATATAAATTCTTTCTCTCAGCCAAGCGGAGTCAAGAAATCCTAAATTTCTATACAGAAGAATTGCAACAAAACATGGATTTTATTGACACAGATCTGCAAAACTCTGAGGACTCTATCTGTATAACTTTGCCAGTATTTACTCCAAGTATTGAAGCATATGACTATGATTTAGAAGGCCTAGCGCTTGATAATAGCCGAGAAAATGCTGATGACAACTCTGATAATGAAAGATATATATCCGCTCTTAATATTAAAAAGGAAGGCTCAGTTATGGTTAAGACGGAAATTGACGATGATGATGTTGTTGTAGTTATGGATCAGTACAACAAACCATCTTTTTTGAAGCCTCAAAATGGTAATCTCGTCTTAGTTGATAAGTCTGAAGAGAGGAAGTATATGAAGATGTTCGGTTATTCCAATAAAATCGAAATTGAAGTTGAAGTGGAAAAGAGAAAACAGCGGAGGAAAAGGAGACCGATGTCTTATATTTTTTGCAGCCAGTGCCCGGTCAAATACAGATTTGTAGCTAAATTGAAGGAGCATATGAAAACAGAACATAACATTGATTTATTTGTTTGTCAGGTTTGTATACTCATTTATATTATTACTTTTACTAAGTAGGTACTAATGTGTTGGTTACACTTTTATTATTTTTATTATTTAGAAGTGGAAGAAGCATTGTTAGCCTGGTGGGACTAAGTCGATTATCTTGCCACCGCATGCGGTAACGGCGTGCGAGCGTGACAGCGCACATACGGGTATTTCATCGATCTACGCGGCCAAAATTTTTTTTTGTTGAAATGGCTTCTAAATGGTATTATTAAATAAAATTAAATACAATTAAATGGAAGTGATGAATAAAAAAATCATAAAAATAATTGTTAAAAAATATATTTTAAATATTTGAGATTTATGTGCATGATGCTAAAAGTAACTTAAAGCTACAAATTCGGTCAAACAAATACATACGAGTCACAAGTCATGCACTTGAAGTGATTTGAAAACTTAAAACCAACAATAAAACAAATTAATCATAAATAATTATATTTTTAGTTTGCAATTCACAAGGCCAAAATAATACTTAGCCACGGCTAGGTTGTTTACAGCTGTCTTCCATAAGGTATAAATATTTTAACAAAAGTTAAATTTTAACCGGATCTGACCAGATAGTACATCAAAACCCTTACTAAAAGAAAATATTATGCAAAAAAAATACTCTTAAAACGACTAACTTTAGAAACACTAAAACCGGATGAATATATGAATAGTATGAGAAAATCATTGTTTAAATTATTAGGTTCAAATTATTACCTGCTGTATCTGGATCCATGAATTTATTTTCGCTATTTAACTTGATTTAACAAGTATTCACAGTTGAAGTTTATGTTTGCACACGAACGCCGAGAACAGACATTGTAACACCTACAGGGACGATTGACTTCCGACTGTTCGTGCATTGTCAGCATACTTGCAATGTGGTTAGGATGATATGATTATGATCGCTAGACTAATCACCTTGATACATGTAGTTGTTTTATTTACCTTTCATACATTTTGTAAAATTGACTTTTGGCCGCGTAGATCGATGAAATACCCGTATGTGCAGCGCTGTACCCACGCAGAGCCTCGCACGCGCACCGGTGCCGCATGCGATATCCGCGGCAGTGTGAAAGATACCTAATAATTTTTCTGTGTAACACAACATTGTTAGGAGACCAGACCTAATCTCAACAAGGCCTAGGGAGCTGAAAAGTCCAATGGCAGTTGCTTTTGTACAAACTAGTGTCTAACTGTCTACGTCAATTCTTAGGATTAGATTGCCAAGCAGAAAGATTTTCATATTAGAAATAGAAATAAAAAAATATACACATCAAACAGTAATCAGATGCTGTGGCAAAAATCTAGGACAAATTCTAGGAGGTTGGTGACAATTGGCACATCAGACACTTAAATTTCTAATATAACTTTCAGGTCTGCAAAGCCACAATGGAAGACGAACAAGAGTTCACCAACCATTTGAAAACTCACACAAACACACACATATGCGCTATCTGCAACATGGTCTTCAAAAAGCGGGACACAATCATCTCCCATCTCAAAAAACACGAAGCGACGCACCAAAGCACCATGACTGGCTCGCATATCTGCGAACTATGTGGCCAGGTTTTGGCAGACGAGGAACATCTCAAACAACATTACGAGAAGAAGCATGATAAAAAATATACTTGCTATTATTGTGGCAAGATGTATAAGGGAGAAATTAGCTTCGATAGCCATATAAAGAAGCATGAGGAACATTTGAGAGTCAAAAAGACGTAAGTAGCATTACTATACAAGGTGTTTTTTCAATAACTAGCCATATCCAAACCTCTGGGGTTGCAGGCGTCCATAGGCTACGGTAACTGCTTACCATCAGGCGGGCCGTATGCTTGTTTGCCGCCGTCGTAGTATTAAAAAAAATTGTGAAAAGATTAGGTTAGTCATACTCATAGAAATCTGACAGTGGTCATACTGAACAACTTTTTCTATGTAACCAATCCCGAAATCCCAAAAAAAAATTGGCATCCCCATAGAAAACGTCAACGTCTGGTCGGCTGAAATGTATGAAACATCTACAAAAAATTTTGAGAGTTCGGAGTTGGTCCCATAGTAAAAGTTGTTTAGTATGGCCAGACCTTTTCCAGCTTTTTATAAATAAATATCATACATATTTCTAAAGGAATAATTCACCTTAGGCAATTATCACTGTGTGCAAGCGTGACAGCGCTATACACACGCAGAGCGCTATCTCGCTTGCACACCGTCACCGCATGCGGAAACCGCAACAATGTGAAAGGAGCTTAGGGAGCTCTCTGCAAAGGCATTGCCTTTAATGCCTATATTACCATGCGCAATTACAGTACTAATTTACAGCAATTATGATAATAAACAAACAATTTTCGGCGGTTTATTCCCTGTTCCCTATAAGACAGGTTTTATTTTATTATTTTTTATTTATTTATATTCAGGTTTACCTAGTTTAGGGCCCAGGACAGTAATCCTAGGCTTATCTTGCGAAAATTATACCAACTAAAGTTTTTAAATGTACATCCACGTAAAAAAGCTGTAATCAAGGCACCCAAATAAATCATTTTTAATATTTTTCATTTTCATAATTTACAGAAACTCGCCACCAGCTCCTAAGCCCCAAGAGAAACTGCCAAAAAAGAAAGAAAAGAGATTCAACTGCGACATGTGTGGAGGTGACTTTGTAGACGAGAGGGCCCTCATGTGGCACACACGGCTACATACCAACGAGCGGCCGCATATCTGTGATGTGAGTATAAACCCTATTGCAAAGGGGTAAGGTTGATAATAGTCCACTGGATGTGTGCCGGTAACTTTGTAGAGGGCCCTCATGTGGCACACACGGCTACATACCAACGAGCGGCCGCATATCTGTGATGTGAGTATAAACCCTATTGCAAAGGGGTAAGGTTGATAATAGTCCACTGGATGTGTGCCGGTAACTTTGTAGAGGGCCCTCATGTGGCACACACGGCTACATACCAACGAGCGGCCGCATATCTGTGATGTGAGTATAAACCCTATTGCAAAGGGGTAAGGTTGATAATAGTCCACTGGATGTGTGCCGGTAACTTTGTAGAGGGCCCTCATGTGGCACACGCGGCTACATACCAACGAGCGGCCGCATGTCTGTGATGTGAGTATAAACCCTATTGCAAAGGGGTAAGGTTGATAATAGTCCACTGGATGTGTGCCTGTAACTTTGTAGAGGGCCCTCATGTGGCACACACGGCTACATACCAACGAGCGGCCGCATATCTGTGATGTGAGTATAAACCCTATTGCAAAGGGGTAAGGTTGATAATAGTCCACTGGATGTGTGCCGGTAACTTTGTAGAGGGCCCTCATGTGGCACACGCGGCTACATACCAACGAGCGGCCGCATGTCTGTGATGTGAGTATAAACCCTATTGCAAAGGGTTAAGGTCGCTGTTTGTCCAACAGTTATTACCACACCACTAGTGACATCTACTGTCGCTGCCGAGTAGAAAAACTAGAATTAGTAGTACCTATAGTTTTGCCTACTCTCTAGATATTTTCTCCAGTAAGTACTATATGCTGCGTGGCCCCGGTTTTAGAATAGTGCATTCCGTCTTCCCGTGAGTGTCGTAAGAGGCGACTAAGGGATAAGGGAACCTCTGATCCCTACTGCTCGTGAGAACGCTGTGGTGATTTATTTAATCAATAGTCATCCGCATGGCGGCAATGCGGTTCGCCACCCATCACGTTTCGTTCTTCACGGGGGCGAGAAGTGGCTCACGGAGAGCCGTTTTGCTGCATTGATCGTAGCAAATGGTAATCCGTGATCTCTGCCTACCCCTTTTGGGATATAGGCGTGAATGTATGTATGTACTATGTGGGGCGGTAATATTGTAGACGAGAGCTCTCATGTAACACACGAGGTTGCGTATCTGTGATGTGAGTATCGATCTTATTGCAACCGGGTAAGGTTGCTTTTAGTACAACAGTGAATAACTAATGACATCTAGTGGGGAAACTAGAATAAGGTCAGAGCCCAAAGAGGATGCTGTGTGTTGACGGGGGACTCTCTTGTCGGGTCCCCAACGCGCATGTGACACCTCGGGAGTTGCAGGCGTCCATAACCTCTCCATAGGACATGGTACCTGCTTACAGTCAGGCGGGCCATATGTTTGTTAGCTACCGTCGTGGTATTAAAAAAAAATTAAATTGCCCCAGTCGGCCTCTGGTCCAGATTTGAGCGTCATTAGTTGTCTGCTTGCTCGTTTACTCACATATAGGGTTTAACAAAAATACTGGTGATCCGTTTAAGGGCATAATTGGTATCGTATTGCGAGTAACACAAATAGGAGAAATTTTTTTTGGACGCGAAAAAATGTTTTTTCTGTATATGTAGGTTACGTCGTGTCAGCCGGCCAACCCTCCATGCAAAACCAAATATATTTTATCCCGAGATTTTTTTTTTACTTACTTTTTCATAATTAGAAACACGATACCAATTATGCTCTTAAATTACCAGCATTTTTGTTACACCATGTTATAGGCCGCTCCACACTGACCGAACCGCTTCGCGCGGCATTTTCTTCTCAAGGCGGCTAGTTCAGTATGGCTCCGCCATGTCAAAACTAAAGTTTGTTCTACATAATATTTTTTTCACTTCTCATGCTCAAAAAGTCTGTCGTATTAGATGAGATGTATACATAATTTCACTTCTCATAGTTCTTATTGTTATGACCTTAAAGTCTAATTTCGTAAAGTCTGCACGGCGCCCGGCCCATCCCCGCGAGCTGGGGCCCGCGCCGCCGCGCCGAACTGAATGGGGTTGGCAACTGTCAACGGATTGGCCAGATGGCGCCAGCATAGCTGGTACCTGTCACTAGTATTGTTGTATGGGATTTGGCTTAAACACTAGCCCATCTAGGTCAGAAAATTCCAAAAAAAAACAAGAATTTGACACAATTGGTAGGACTGACAGGTACCAGCTATGCTGGCGCCATCTGTAAAAACTTTCGACCGGCCAACCCCATTGAAAAAGACCGTCAAGTTAAATCATTATTCTCACCTTAGTTTCATGCGTAAATAATCATTATTTTTATTTTATTTTATTTCATTATTTTCTCGCAATCGAAGCGAAAAATAGTATGTATGACTATGGTCTTTAAGTCATATTACCACTCGAACAATAGCTACCTCGTGGTAATATGTGTTACTTTAGACCCTTGTCAAACAATCTAGTGTATATTGTATATAGATCTGCGGGCGCGGCTTCGTGTCGGTGAACCGGCGCAACCAGCACGCCAAGTGCGCGCACTCGGCCCCGGCGCGGCGCTGCCCGCTGTGCCCCGCGCTCTTCCACCTGCGCTCTATGGTCAACACGCACATCAAAAAGGTACTAAATAAACATAATAAGAACCGACTTCACTTAGGATCCGCTATTCTAAGAGAAAGTGGCCGAGTTGCTTTAAAAAATAGTGAAATCACTATAGGTGTGCCTATAATAGTTGAAGAGCGCCCTCGATTTCTCCAGGATCCCATCATCAGAGTCCGACTTGGTGACAATGGGACCATCTAGGGGTTATACCCGTTCAATAAAAAAAAAATTGAAAATCGGTTCACGATTCACGGAGATATCGAGTAACATACATACAAAAAAAAATGATAATAAAAAAATTATGATAAAAAAAACAACAACTGAGAACCTCCTCCTTTTTTGAAGTCGGTTAATAAATAAAATAAGAACCGATTTCACTTAGGATCCGCTATTCCAAGAGGAAGAAGCCGAGTTGCTGAAAAAAATGGTGATTTCACCATAGGTGTCCCTATAATAGTTGAAGAGTTCCCTCGATTTCTCCAGGATCCCATCATCAGATCTGGACCTGGTATACTCTTAAAAAAAAAAGAACTTTACTGATTAGTCCAGCCATCTCGTTTTCGAAAAATCGTCGAACAAAAAGAAGCAAAAAAAGAAATTCCTTCGAAATTTTGAAGTCGGGTGTAAATGTGAACATATGCACGATTTACATTCGCCGCTTGTTACGGGTGTTGTAACAGTAGTTTAGTTCCATGTTTAACCTTTTGAGTGCCAATAGCAAGAGGCCACGACATCGGTAAGTCGGGTCACTGACGCCACCGACGTCAATAGCCGTCCATTAGAAAACCATGAAATACCACTCCTAGAAAGTATCTTTTGTGATGTTTGGCATTATTGCTTAGCTTTTTTTTGCTCTGGCATCAGGAGCACGGCGTATTACTTCGCCACCTGGCGGTGAAAAGGTTCAAATCTAAATAGACACTATTTAGGTAGGTATATGCCAAGATGGAGGTAAATTGTAAAAAGTAATGAAATAAACGAATTTGTATTATTTAGTTCCCATCGATGTTTGCATAAAAGTTTATATTAAGTTTTATAAATAAAATTTACTTACATATTTAACGTTTCAGGTACATCTGAAATCTCACAAGCGTCGCAACCGCACGTCCAAGTATCAAGAAGTGTACTGGCGAACTGAGCCCGTTCCCATAGAGGAGCTTAGCGTGTCCATACAGAACGAGATCTTGGAGCTCAAGGCTGCCCAGGAGAATGAGAGCCAAGGGTTCGGGCCCAACGACTGGGTTCTGTAAATTGTATTCTGATACAGAGGATTTGGGCCATAAAACAGTTGACAATAACTGGCCAAAAACTGTCCCAAATGAGCCTTCACGCATTTTAATAAGGTTTAACCTTTGGAACGCCAAGCATCATCATCAAACTCAAACCGGTTATATTTTGGACGTTATATCACGTCCTGGCGCTGACGGCACGACTTTCCGTGCGCGTGATATGACTACTTTGGCGATCAAAGGGTTAACTTCATATTTCAAAGAGTAGCACAAATTTACCGTGTACTACTGTTATGCCGTATTATTATACGAAGTTATTTATTGATACATGTATATAATAATTAAAGGATTTTATTTTGATTCGACATTGTGTTTTTATTTGCTAGCGCTGGATGTAGATAATAATGGCCTAATTCCCTAGCCAATCTATAGCTTCAAAGTTAGTAGGTACAGTACAGTCTCCATCAAAGATATCGGAGCGGCCAAGGTAATCAAAAGTATCTGAACATGGACTTAATCGCCTTGACAATAGAGGCGTTCAGATGTTTGTGACCAGAGGGCCTACCGCGAAGTTCGAAAATCGACAAACCCTTGACAATAGAGTCGTTGTTCAGATATTTGTGACCACCTTGGCCTCCGATATATCTGATGGCGACTGTACCGGGGCTAGCTGCCTCGGCTTCAGCTGTCAGTATAAAACCTATACACCTGCCCTAAGCATACTGTTATAGCTTAATGTAGAGATGCAACGGATAGTGGTTTGGCCGGATACCGGATATTCGGCCTGACCCTCCGCCGAATATTCGGTATCCGGCCGCCGAATATTCGGCCGGCGGTACTATACCTACAATTTGAGTTTCGCAGGTGCGCGTCGTGCAGGTTTCGACCTGCGTCGTGTGAACGTTCGCGCGGATACATTCCTAGGAATTCTAGGCAACAAAACGAATTTGATTATGTTAGTACGGAGTAACTTCTTTCAAAAGTACACACGTGCTCGCGTATATTTGTGTAATAAAAAATTTTTTGTATGACTAGTGGGCGACTCTGACTACATCCGGTATCCGGCCGGATAGTACGAAGATATCCGGTATCCGGCCGGATAGTACGAAGATATCCGGTATCCGGCCGGATACTAAAATAAGGGCCGGATAGGCCGGATACCGGATAGTAACCGGATATTCGGTGCATCTCTAGCTTAATGTAAGATTAGTGCCATGTGCTTTAGCAAAGGCTTTAGCTAAAAAATATGCGGAATACAGTCAGCGTATCCTGCGCTACGCGATACCCTGGTGGGAAGTGGGTGAATTAAAAAGAGCGGAAATTGTACGAGCGCACAGGCTTCGGTCCGGTCACATCCCATCCCAACAAATAAGTTTGCACATCTGCACGCCTAGCACATGAGTGACGCGACAGTATCTCGCGCGCGAGATAGTCTATCCGTCCTTTTCTGACTATATCAATTAAAAAGATCTCGAGCGCGAGATACTGCCGCATCAGTCATGTGCTAGGCGTGCTGATCTGATGAGGAAAGCAGAGTCGCCCAACTGCGAAGTTTGCGATTCTCTCGAAGATGTGCAACACTTCCTAATGGAATGTGTTCGGACTCGAGCCAAGAGGGTGCAATTATTTGAAGAGAGGGGCTATGCGGTAACTGACATTGGGATATTCCAATCTATATTGGCGGAACCCATATCTCAAAGTGCCAAATTTGTGTACAGTTTTTTCGATGTAAATTAGATGCAGTAATACTGATTGATACAATTTAAAACTTTGTAACGTAGAGGCCCACCGCCCAACGGAACCGACATATATTAAGGCTTGTTTACACTTTGCGAAGTAGCAAGTGCAAGTGAGAAGTGCAGGTGTCAAGTGATTAATAAAACTTACGTGTAAACGGTCACACTGTTAAGTGGCAAGTGCGAGTGCGAAGTAAAGTGATTAGACGCTCGGTCTATTTTTGACTGTTAAGTAGTTCCCCCACACACCGTCGCACCCCGCACCCCCCATTCACCATCCATTTTTTTGCTCACTCTGCACTTTTTTATACCACTTGTTTGCCAAGCCTGCCTGATGGTAAGCAGCTACCACAGCTTATGGACGCCTGCAACTCCAGAGGTGCCACATGGGCGTTGCCGACCCTTTATAAAAAAGAGGTTTCATTATGTTGGCGGCTAAAGGTACAAGGGGGTCCTTCGTCATCAACACACTGAGTCCTCTTTGAGCTCTTTAGCAATCATACACACCAGCAGAAACACAACACCATGAGTAGTCTAGTGGTACCTGCTAGACGTGTGCGCCGCCACGCCGATTTCACGCCGATGCGGCAAATGTGGGTCAAAATGGCCGGCGGCGGCGGCGCGGCGTCGGCGCGACGTGGCGGCGCACACGTCTAGTACCTGCACAAAGCCCCACTAAACAATGTGTAAACGATTGCTTAACACTTGACATAATCACCGTAAAAATATGTCAACTAATCACTTCTCACTTGCACTTGCTACTTCGCAAAGTGTAAACAAGCCTTTATCGACAAAGGTTCCATAAACAAAAAAGATATTTTAAAAAAAGTGACGATGTTTCATTTCAAGTTCATCATATGAACATTACTTTTGTTTGCGTAGGTATGTATAGGTGTATTATTTAGCTGGGGTTATAAGGGTCAAAATAAACTACAATATAGTCCTTTCTTGTAGATATTTATTTTTTTTGTTTTCATTTTTCTTAGATATATATTTTTTCATATATAATATTGGCTATAGCTATATACAACTTAAATTATCAAGAAGGTCCTTAGCTTCAACTACATTTGAGTCTTACAGCTACGTGGAATAACTTTCGTAAATTAACTAAATTAAAGTTACAATGTAAGGAGTGCAACATTCAGTGTATTTTGTATAACGTATGTACAGTAATTTGGGATTCAATTCGAGAAATAAATAATATTTAAAACAGACTTGTAGGGATTTTCGTTTTTTGAACATTTTACGGTTTAAATTAAATTGTAATGTTTTTTGATATGTTAGAGAAGTATACTGACCCTCAAATTAGCAGATTTAATTGAGTTAAATTTTGGACAAACAACAATGAAATGTTTTAGCTAGACCGACCTGACCCTGTCGTCAGAATTTAGAGTGTAATGTTGCCTAAAAAAAGTGAACTTATTATTACTGTTACAAGTGTAACATTGACATAAATTTGGAAGCTGAGTTCATTTATTAGTAAATAAATGTAGGTACAACCATACATTTTGTACAATTTCAAACAAATATTCAAAAAACGAAACCCACCCTCCAGAAGCTGAATAGTAGAAAAAAACAAATTGGTATCATCTAAGCGGCCTCCCTATCATACAAATCATTGTCTTATAAAAAATAACGTATATTTATAATAGTTTCTATACGTGAATGGATCTATAGGAAAATCATAAAAATGACTTTACAATTTTAACCATTTAAATTAATGCCTTTTGCATGCAGGTGGGATATTCATATTACTTTTATTTATATTGTGCTGCCATGCACAAAAATAATTGGTGAAAGACCTAACAAAAATAAGGCTATTAGTAAAATAACATGAGAACCTTTAGTAGGGAGGTACTTGTACATTTAGTACGACTAACATTCAGTATTAGGGTCATAAGCAACTTCAGGAATAAAGAAGATAAATGATGTATTTGCGTATAAAAATCTGTGGTTAACAATTTTCAAATACAGCATTCAATCAATATACAATATCACACGATGTTACCGTATAATTTTATTTTAATGTATTTTTATTTTATTTATGTCAATTGTATTGTTCTATGAAGCCTTAGTGTTTTGAAATAAATGTATTTTGATTTGATTTGATTTGAATAAGCAAAAATTCTACAAAAGGACGAAATTTTGTATTAAAAAATTATTATGAATTTACAAAATTACCTACTTAGTTTAAGTATGCTGACAACGACCAAAGTATCTACGTTTTTTTTTACAAAAAATATATACTTAATTTTTTACAAATACAACATGTAAACATCTTTTATCTACATCTCTGTTGCTACCGTTGCGTGATACAACTTTGCTATTTATATCTTATTCCTGAGATGGTCGTCTGTCTCTCATCTCAGGAATAAGATTTAAATAGCTATTTGGTGACGAAAAACATGTTTTTCAAGCCAGGAAAAGTTGTGCATCATAGACTTATTCCATATGGAGCTGAAAATAGTTTAAACTAAAACACGCGTTATTCGGAGAGAATATATACTTCCATAGTTCCGTACAAAATGTTATTACCTCATAGGAATAGTCGGTCACACGTTTTCTCTGGTCTATATTCTTTTAAGATTCATATGGAACAAACTATAGTAACACATTATGTGAAAGCCGCTTAGACTAAGCAAAATAAGGTATGTAGGTAATATTAATATGTATAAAATAAACCTGTATAATATCTTTCATCTCTCCCACTTTGTACTCTCAAACGTTCAACCATTTGCAAGGAAATAATAAGTAAGCACAGTCGCCATCAAATATGGAGCGGCCAGGGTACTCAAAAATATCTGAACATGCACTCTATCGCCTTGACAACAGAGGCGTTGTTCAGATATTTTTGACCACCTGGGCCGCTCCGATATATCTGATGGCGACTGTAGATAATGTATCAAATGTTACTTTAGTCGGCTACGATAAATTGCAACATATATAATATTGCGTTACTTAACTTATTTACAAGTGAAAGGAAGCCTAGTTACTTATTGTCGGCAGTCAACAAGGTTCCACGGGCACGTTGGGCACAGATTCCATTAATCCACCTTATCAACTACCGGCAATGTGACTAGTACTTTCTCCAAAACAAGATAAGAAAGATTCAAGTTGTTGGTATTTTCAAACGCAGACCACAGTTAACCTTTTGACCGCCAGGTGGCCAAGTAATTCGTCGTGCCCCTGACGTCAGGGCTCAATCTGAGATGCCAAGCATCATAAAAGCGTTGTAGGGGAGAATTTAATTTTTGAGCGGACGGCTATTGACGTCGGCGGCGTCAGGGGCCCGACTTGTCGATGCCGTGACTGGACGTCTTTGGCGCTAAAAAGGTTAAATCGGTTTTATTTTATAAAAAAAAGTCATCAGGCTAGGAAGGGGCGGAGCGGTAACATTGGATCGTGTAGGTTCACTGTGGCGAGAGTGTTTCAGGCCTCTTATGTTATATTCTGTTACCTAATTCAAGATTAAAAATATAACTCACTTTTAGCTTGTAATTCTCTGGATAAAGGTAATTTACTTAAGGTAAATTACATCAAACGATTAAAAATACCAGTAAGTACATTATATTAGTGTGGTTTCTTTTAAAAAACATATAAATACACAAAATCAGTGAGTAAATGATATTACATTTTTGGACAGGTAACAGAGTATAGTTGGTATTTTGTTTGGCTGTAGTTAATGCTTTATTAGTTTCCTTTTACACCAGAGTTTAGCTGCGATATGTTAACATACAAAACAGTATCATACAAGTGATCTAACAATATGTCATATATAAGTCAATGCGAGCGGCACAATTCTGATGGAAAAGCAACCCGAGTGAATGTAAAGATGTCATCGTAATCGTTTAGTGGTTATAGAAAATTCCAAATTTTTTATTGAGTACTAGAGATCAATGCTTGTGTATTTGAAGGAATTTAGAAAAAAAACCGGTCAAGTGCGAGTCGGACTCGCGCACCGAGGGTTCCGTACAAACCTATAACAAACAAAAGTTGTCGTATGTTTATTGCTAAATGAAAATGAAATCCGTAATATAAAAGTTTCGTTTTGCTACAGCTTGAAGGTATTATAGCCCTGAGTATTTGATATGAATTTTAATTTACTACCTCTACGCGTTTACGAGGAAAAAGGTAGTAAGTTTAAAATGTTCAATATACATTTTTGTACGATTTTACTAAAAATGTCTACTTTATATTATAATTTTTCCTTTGTCTATGCCATATGACGTTGCTTCGTGCCAAATTTCAAGTTTCTGAGTTCACGGGAAGTACCCCGTAGGTTTTGCGAGTGCCGAAAAACTCTAAAATTTGCAGCATAAACGACTGTATCTTTTGATTGCGTTGGCTTTTAAGTTTGATTTTTTCACAGCTTCAAGGGACAATAGACCTGAGTATTTGGTAAAAATTTCAGCTTGATACCTCCACGCGTTCCTGAGCAAAAGGGTCTTGACAGACAGACAGACAGACGGACAACAAAGTGATCCTATAAAGGTTCCGTTTTTCCTTTCGAGGTACAGAACCCTAAAAATAGCAATGCACTCTTTTATTTAATGTTGTTGTCACTTTTCTGTAGGTTTTTTTTGTCGTGGTGTCACTTTCTCTATTAGTACGGCGGAATTTGCCTGTTTGGAGATACGTCGTCGACATCTCTTCTAAATACCTAAAACTGGTATGGATGTGTTCCTCGTAGTCTCCTGAATACGAATTCACTGGTTTTAGTTTATGGAGCGGGGGACGGGTCGGTAAAAAGGGGGGGAAAGATGGCGGCTGACTGTCATCGATATTTGTTTACATCTCGAGTCCTATGAGACCGATCAGTTCGTATGAGATGTCATTTGAAAGCTTATTAAATGTACTACAATTGTTTATAAATAACTGTAGTCATCACTTTAGTCTTTTACAAAACATTTGAAAAAATATGATTTTTTTACCGTGCATGTTTGCCTAAGTACTGATAAAACATGCTTATAACTCAATATGTTATACCTTTACCGCAATTAATTTTAGGACAAAATATACAGGAAATTTTATGAGCTTTCGAAAAATATAAGCTTTATTAGTAAGTAATATTATATAACCGAGTATTGATGAATTTTGTTCAGCATGGGTCACTGCGCTTCCTTATAGAATGGCAGCCGACCGCCATCGTATTTTCATTATTTCTCGGAATCTATTTTACGGATAAAATCGTAATTGGTATCATTTGAAAGCATTTTAAATGTACTTTAATCGGTTCTTTGAAATTTTAGTTGCAAAATTAACAGTTCACTATTATTTTTAGAAAATGTTACGCTTTTACCTAACAGACTGGAAGAAACAGGCTTGTCTGGAAAAAAGTCATCGATATTTCTTGCAAATACCTAAAACTGGTTTGGATGTATTCCTCATTGTTTCCAGGACATGAATTGACCAATTTTATTTTATAGAGGGGGGGACGAGTCGAAAAAAAGGTGGGGGGAAAGACGGTGTCCGCCCGCTATCGAAATGTCAACGAAATTTGTTCACGTCTAGAGTCCTATGAGACCGAAAGATTCGTGTTAGTTGTCCATTGAAAGATTATTTAATGTACTATAATTGTTTATAAATAACCGTAGTCATAAATTTAGTCGTTTACGAAATATTTGAAAATATTTGTTTTTTTTACCGTGTATGTTGGCCTAAGTACTGATATACATGCCTATAACTCAAAAATGTTTAACTTTACCGCAAATAATGTTATGACTTATGATAAAATACACGGGTCATATTCGAAAAATATAAGCTTTATTTATATATAATACGATATAACCAAGTAATGATGAATTCTGGTTAGCATGGGTCACTGGGCATCATCATATGAATGGCGGCCGACCGTTGTCGAATTTACATTATTGCTCGGAATCTGTTTTACGGATCACATCGTGACAGATATCATTTGAAAGCATTTTAAATGTACTATAATCGGTTCTTTGTAGTCTGAGATGTAAAATCATCCGTTTATATTTTATTTTTAGAAAACGTAACATTTTTACCTAATAGATTGGTGGGAACGAGCTTGTTTGGAGAAAAGTCGTCGACAGCTCTTCTAAATATCTAAAACTGATATGGGTGTGTACCTCATTCTCTCCAGGATATGAATTGACTATTGACTATTAAATCAAAGTTCAATGAAAATACTACGGCGGTCAGCCGCCGTTCATATGACGACGCGCAGTGACCCATGCCAACAAGATTTATCATTAATTGGTTAGATAACATTGAATATAAAAAAACTTACGTTTATAGAAACGTCATAAAATTTCCCATGTGTTTTATAATAAAATTAAATAGGATAAAGTCATAATTTATTGAGTTATAAGCATGATTTATCAGTACTTATGCAAACATGCACGGTAAAAAAACAATTTTTATCAAATATTTAGTAAACGACTAAAGTGATGACTATAATTAATTAAAAGCAATTGTAGAACGTTTAATAACCTTTCAAATGACATCTCACACGAACCGATCGGTCCCATAGGACTCGAGATGTGAACGAATTTCGATGACATTTTGATGACGGTCAGACGCTATCTATCCCCCTCCTCCTTGTTTTCGACTCGCTCCCCCTCTACAAAAAAAACCTGGTCAATTCATATTTTGGAGACAATGAGGAACAAAACCATATCAGTTTTATGTATTTGGAAGAAATGTCAACGACTTTTCTCCAAACAAATCTGTTTCCTCCAGCCTTTTAGATAAAAATATTACGTTTTCTAAAAATAACAACAAACGGATAATTATTTATCTCAGAGTTCAATATAAATAATGAAAATACGACAACGGTCGGCCGCCATTCATATGATGATGCGCAGTGACCCATGCTGAACAAAATTCATCATTTACTTGGTTATACAATATTATATATAAATAAAACTTATATTTTTCAAAAGCTCATAAAATTTCCCGTATATTTTATTACAACATTAATTGCAGTAAAGTTGTAATTTATTGAGTTATAAGCATGTTTTTTCAGTAGTAACGCAAATATGCACGGTAAAAAGTAATATTTTATCGAATATTTTGTAAACGAATAAAGTGTTGACTACAATTATTTAAAAACAATTATAGTACGTTTAATGATATTTAAAATGACATCTCACACGAATCTATCGGTCCCATAGGACTCGAGATGTGAACAAATTTCAATGACATTTCGATGGCGGGCGGACACCATATTTCCCCCCTCCTTTTTTTCGACTCGTCCCCCCCTTTATAAAATAAAGCTGATCAATTCATGTCCTATAAATATTGAGAAATACATCCATACCAGTTTTAGGTATTTAGAAGGAATATCGGTGACCTTTCTCCAAACAAGCCTGTTTCTTCCAGTCTATTAGGTAAAAAATGTTACATTTTCTAAAAATAATAATATACTGTTAATTTTGCAACTTAGACTTCAAAGAACCGATTAAAGTACATTTTAAATGCTTTCAAATAATACCAATTACGATTTGATCCGTAAAATAGATTCCGAGAAATAATGAAAATACGATGGCGGTCGGCTGCCATTCTATGAGGAAGCGCAGTGACCCATGCTGAACAAAATTCATCAATACTCGGTTATATAATATTACTTACTAATAAAGCTTATATTTTTCGAAAGCTCATAAATTTTCCTGTATATTTTAAAATAACATTGATTGCGGTAAAGTTATAATATATTGAGTTATAAGCATGTTTTATCAGTACTTACGCAAACATGCACGATAAAAAAAATCATATTTTTTGAAATATTTTGTAAAGGACTTATGTGACGACTACAGTTATTTATGAACAATTGTAGTACATTTAATAGTCTTTCAAATGACATCTCATACAAACCGATCGGTCTCATAGGACTCGAGATGTAAACAAATTTAGATGGCAGTCAGCCGCCATCTTTCCCCCCCTTTTTACCGACCCGTCCCCCCCCTCCATAAACTAAAACCAGTCATTTCGTATTCAGGAGACTACGAGGAACACCTCCATACCAGTTTTAGGTATTTAGAAGAGATGTCTACGAAAATCGTGAAGGAGACGACTTTTGTTGAATTTGCTCCTATACTATATTAGTATTAGATGCCAAATGGGTTTCTTTGGAAATGGTATACAATTTTGAACTTTGAATGGGGTAGGTCGGTTCTTAATGTTCTTATAGACGGCGCAAGCATAGGCTGTACCTGGCAATATCCTACCAATAGATTGTCAAAGTCAAATTCTTGTATTTTATTGGGAATTTTTAAAAGACCTTTAAACCAAATCACATACAATAATGACCCAATATGCTGGCTCCACCCGGTAAAACCTATGACAGTTACTACCCCATTCTTCTTATTTGTCAGCTATTTAGTAATACCATGGTAATACCCAATATTTGTTCAAATGAATTCACGTTAAAGTGACTATTGTTGATCTTATGGTATTGCTAAGTTTCGCAAATGGCTATTTTTGAAGTGAAAACTTCTTTAGCCGCGTTGGGCATTTTTTGGTAGAGGGAAATCTTATGAGTTCGCGTCACCGAGACCGTCACGAAAACAAAAACGGATCACAAGATTTTCCTTGCGTTGGAGGGCTCGTTCGATAGTTAAACTTATAACCACGTAAAGTTTAATTTTGTGAGTAATATTTTTATCTTATGCTTTTAATATATTAATCATAGAAAATCACCAGTGTAAATTAACTGTAGGTACACATTAAGTCATATATAAACCTTAGGTCAGTCTGTGGTCTGAAAACTGTTAAAGGTAGGTCTACCAAATAATTATGCCGTAATCTCCAGGGTATGTTTAGTGGACTAATGTTCTCAGTTTCTAGTTGGCTATAATTTCTGAAAAAAAAGGCTAGGACAGACCGTAATTTTAGTATGAAAAAATGCATTTTAAAAAGGGGTTTTTTATCGAAACTACTGGACCTAAAATGAAGTCAAAATCAGTCAGCTGTCCAAATTTTTTGCATGCTTTCTATTGGTACCCCACACGTGTCATACAAATGAAAAATTAAATTAATTTCCCCATTAAAATATAATTAATCCCCCTAAACTTCCTAAACTTTTAGAGTAAATTGGCTGTGACAGACGGACAGACAGACAAGCGAGAGATCCTATGATAAACCGTATAAACATGCATATAATTGTTGCTCGGAGTGTCAGTAGATGTGAAAACCAGATTGATGTTGATGATTTTAATTCAATCATGAAATATCAAATTTTAATGCGAAAAGTTCTAAGTTTTCACTTCTATCGGCAGTAACTATAACTGCCATTTTTTTATGTGTCTTTGTGGCCTACTTTCATTACTTCTATTAATTACATTGAGCTTTAATAAAATACACGATTTAAACTCTTCAGAAAATTAAAATTTACCGCAAAAATTTGATAGAACGAGTAGGGAGTCCAGTGAAAATAGACCATAAATACACATTTAAGCGATCATTTCAACCTTAAAGCTATAGCATAAGGTACAAATTAACGTAAATACGAGACTCCACACCACATTTCCTTGCAAATGGTCTCACAGTATCTTTTAATCGCCGCGCAACTTACTCGACTCGTCGCCCGTAGGCCCGCCGACCTGCAAATAAATAAAACCCAAAAACAAATAATGGACCTTCGATTAACATTTACCAAATTAAATCATTATTTCCTAGACATTTTTTTTTTCAATTTTCTCGCGTTTCGATAAAAATTCTTTTAACTCTAATACATAATATTCAAACCTACTTATAAATCCTGTGGCGTTGTGCCTAGATAGTGATTATTTTGTTACAAAATGCCATTTTTGGGATATAGACATATCCCCGAAAACATTACTTTCGTATTCTTCAAATAAATGTTTTTCTTGCTTGCACACTTACTATAATAATTAATTATTGTGTATAAACTTCCATTGGGAGTCTATCTTAGATCTCCCATATTCAAATGTTGCCGCTTTAAAAAAATATATATCGGCTGTGCAACAAATCTAGTCAATAATGAAAATTCCATCTCCCCTTACATTTTAAAAACTTTCAAATACTATACCAGTTTCACTAAATCAGAAACGAAACTGTTAATAGTATCTTCTGATGTTATATTTAGATGGACTTTTAATTTTGACAATAATCTATCAAAACATTAGTACGCATCAGAGCTTAGCGCATCAATGTGCACTGAAATTCATTATTACATAATGGCTACCATTTATTACATAACACTTTTGAGTTGAGTTTTGTAATACTTAGCTTCTATATTACAATCTCACTGAAATATTTTCGTGTTACACGTAATAAATAGTAGCTCTGTAATTAGTCAAATCACTTACCATAGTAGGCGAAGTCAAAACCAATGCACCAATACAAACCTTAACACTATCATCACAAGTCACTCGCAATTCGGCACGAAGTTCTATTGCTCATATTCATTGCTAGCTTGGGTCATGCTATGCTTGATATATGAAAGTTGACGTTAGAAATAATTAAATCAGAATGAAGTAATTTAAAATCTATCACGGATTTATACAGTTTAACAAGCATCAGACAGTAAAATCGTGCTACTGACGTCAGAGCACGCGCTGGCGCTGCGGGTTCGATTACAGTGCGCGTGATTTGACGTCTATGGCGGCCAAGAAAGCGTGATATCACTTATTTCAATATTACGCAAATATTGCAGTTCTTTTTTATAGTAAAAATTGTAATAGAACTATAGGGTATGGAATACTATTGGTCATAGTGTCAAAATCTATCACTATCTACTGGATTCATCAAAATATAGCTCAGCACAACCCAATATAGCTATTTCTAGCCACGTGTTTCCAAATCTTTATCAGTGGACGAGCGTTAGTTACCGAGCGCTTCTTAATGTATCGTACCAACCAACTGTTGGCGATCACTAGATCCGACCCATCGCGAAATGTGTGTGATGTTCTCAGGTGTGCAAGCGGTGATATTGCAAGTAGATTTCTTTAATTATTGTTGCGTCTAAATTCTCTGACTATTAGCCAGATATAACAATTGTCAGTTGTTATAGATCTTTGGTGTAGGGCGCCAAGTGTAATGTCTATGGTTACTTTTGTGCACCAAAAAGGTAGATTTAAGATTGGGCTTGTTTTACACGGGTGTTAGTACTTAGTTGTTTATAAACTGTCAGTGGTCGCTGAAGAAAAAGGGCGTCATTTGTAACGTAACGTGTCATGTCAAATCGCATCTTTATAATATGTCTACAAAATATCTAGTTATAGCGCGACCATACAATACAAATAACAGTATTTGGGCGTCAAAATGTAACACTAACGTAGATGCGATGGACAATACAATATCAATGGTCATATTAAACAATAGGATGCATCGAACACTACACGTCGTTTAGTCAAGGGAGTCCTGTCTATTTTACACTCATAGTGGTATGTATAAGGTGTGTTCATAGTCGTGACTATTTGTGGTCAACAAGGCAACAATTATAGACGTTCGTTACGTCACTTAACTATACAATATCACCACCATACACTGGGACGTATCAACCATTACACGTAACGTGTACTTTCATGGACGCCGCCGCCACCATTCGTGGTCAACACAAGAGTAGACGTTTAGAGCACGCAATACACTACACAATATGATCAGTGATTGAACATTATGCCGCACTAGTACAGTACAGTTGACGTTGAACGTTCACAGTGTGGCGGGGGCGGGGGCGGGGGCGGGGCGGGCGCGGGCGCGGCCGTATATGAAGGCGCGGCGCCACTCCTCGTAGTGCTACGTGCACGCGATGCTGGGCCCCGCGCCCCCCGCGCCCCCCGCGCCCGCAGCCTCCGCGGCCGGGGCGGGGGGCGCGCCCACCAGCGCCGGCGCCACCGCCGCCGCAGAGTTCAGGTTCAGCTCGTACACGTTGGACGAGTTGGAGTCGTCGTTGTATGACAGGATGCTGACTTCGTCCGTCTAAGGGAGGAAGCAAATTAGGTTAACTCGATCATTAGTACATCACGCACTCTGGGTGGTAAAATAAAGAAGGGCTCGGATCGCGAGCATTTGGAGCGCGAACCGCAGGTGAAGTAAACGAGCTATCCTATCTGAAACGTTCTTTATTACCACGGGTGTGTTGGATACACAATTTTAAATCTTCTGGATGAGAAGTGATATTTGCCGTTGCGCCAGCGGGCGGTAAATTTCATTTACCGGCCAAAAATGTTATAATAGTTATTTGTGCAACAAGAGAGGAAAGTTGGTTTTTCTTACGAGTGTTGATTTTGAGTCCCGAGTAAGCGAATGATTCTATAATTGAATCACGAGCGAAGCAAATGATTCTAAGTTTGAATCTTGAGCGTTACCGAGGGATCTCAATAACAGTAGTGAGAACATATTAAAGTTAAGAAAACACATTTACATTCCCGAATGAAAGGCATTATCATTATGACGAAAAGCTTCTAGAAACAAAATTTCACTCCCTGGAGTGACGAAAGTAGCAACTTTCGTCACTCCCTGGAGTGATGAAAGTCGCACTTTCGTCACTCCAGGGAGTGAGGAAAGTAGGCTTGTTCGAACGGCTGAGGAGAAAAAACTTTTTCACACCACCTGCTCGACAATGCCAAATTATGTATCATGAAAACCCCACCGAAAGCAAATCATTCTAGCCCTTGGCATTACCGGGGAATAATATTTCATTATTCCCTCCGGGTAATAATGTGATTTTGCTTCTTATTGTTATGTCCTTAAAGTCCAATTTCGTAAAGTTCGCGTTGCGCGGCCCATCCCCACGAGCCAAGGCCCGCGTCGCCGCGCCCAACGGATTTGAATATTGAATTTATTATTTCACAAATTTATTGTCTCGCAGGAGGTGAGAAAAGTAGAGTATACTCCTTGGGGATAACGCTGTTTTAGTTACGGGCGCGCTTAAATCCCACACTGCGCTCAGGACTCATAACCCCCTCGCTGCGCTCGGGAGTTAGATCTGCAGTCCTTCGTTACGTTCATGATTCAATAGCGCGGCCGTGACGTAAACAGTGCTTTATCCCCTTGGTGTACAATCTATTATTTTTGACCGGTTTGAGCAGTAAACATACGCTGCTCTCCGACGTGCGCTTCTTCTTGGGCGCGGGCTTGACGGGCTGCGCGTCGGGCTTGCGCTTGGCGCCGGACGCGGTGCGCTCGCGCTTCACCAGCAGCGACGCCGACAGGTACTGATGAAGCTGCTTACGTCGCACGTGCCGCACCTACATATCAAACTATTCGTTTATAAGTTCGTCAGTAGGATGTGTTCCCAGTACTCATTTTCTATCACAAAGTATTTGAAACAGCAACTTATAATAAATATGGACGGCGAGCTTCAAACAAACCGTCAGCCTGAAACTGGGAAACAACTCGATATACGCATGCTCACTACATTACCAATCAAAAGGCGTCAAAATATTAGTCTGTTTTCAATTACAACAATTACTTAAAATACGATTGGTCTGTGTCAAAATGATTTACTGTGATTCGTCGTAGCACTGACACTTGAAAATGACAAGACAACGGTGTCATTGGAAAGGCATTATCAGTGGACGGTTTCATAAAATAAAGAACAATCTTCGAATGTATCTTTTCACAAACATGCAATGAAATGTCTTCGTTATGTGCGTCATAATAGGCTTCAAAGTATCACGTTTAAGGCGGATCAACTCCAGAGAACAGGTAACGATTTTCATATAAAATTGAAGGCGTAGGCCGGGAAGTAATTTTTTTTAAATTTCCATTCCACATATGTTTGTGGCACAGGATCATGGCATTCAGCCATTTAAGGTTATAAGCGATATTTACTTTTTGGTTCATTTGACATTCTGCCACTACTTATGCATATTAAAAAAAAAACAATAATTATCATAATATTATTTTGACCAAATTTTGTTGTTAATTTTTTTTTGGATTTTTTTTTTGCATTTAAAAAAAAATCTTTTGAAAATTGTTTTTTATTAAAAAAAAAAAAATTTTTTTTTGTAACGTTCTGAATTTATTCAGTCACCATATACATTATTAATACAAGTTTACGAGTAGACTTTTGACTTACGTATGTCGGAAAAAAAATTGGATAATTTTCATATTTATTTCATTGCATGATTGAGAAAAGCACTATACATACCTTGGCGTGAAAAGGCTACACTACTTCCCGGCCTCTGTAGTAATGTACTATTTTTGTTGATAGGTTTGAATTTTATTTTTAAGGAAATAAGCTGATACTAACGTTATCGTGTTTTACTGTAGCGTTAAATGATGTTATAAGAGTGCGTCTCTATCATACCTTAATAACTGAAAAGCGTGCACACGCAGTGAGTATTATTATCGAACAAGCGGAGCGTCAGGGAAGTGAGTTCTTATTTACAAACAGCTTCTGGCTCCTGGGACGTCTCTGCATTTCGATGACTTTCTGATTTTGAGAGTTCGATCGACGATTGAAAGACCTTGAGTAACGTTTTCTTGATCTTTATGAAATTTGTTGGGGTTATAGTGTGGATACATATATGTAGTTTGAGAGTTCGTATATGAGCAAGATCGATTAAGGGGTTATGGAGCCAGAAAGCGGGAAAAGTTCATCACACGGGTCTTGTTATATTGGTCAGCTTGTTTTTATTCGTTTTGTTTAATTTAAATACGTAAATTAAAATTCATCTTAGATTTTTTTGCGGTAGGTATCACTCATTTCCATAGACAGACTATACAGCCTGCCTCTGGTTGTCGAGCTTTATTAACTGCGAAGACCAATTGTGCTTTTGCGATTGTGCTTTAGCCTATAACTAAACCTGACCAGAAATATATGACCATTGCCAAGAGGGTGCTTTTTTTTTCATATGTATACAGGTTGTAACAGAAATCGACGTCAAGCCGTGAATGGATGATAGACCAAGTTATAACAGTTATCAGAAAAATACAAAGAAAAATCTATCACATGTTCTTCAAAAATTATGGTCACTTTAAAAATGTACTAGAACTTAAGAGACCAGGGCGTGAATATTCTAGTAAATTTTTAAAGTGACCATAATTTTTGAAGAACATGTGATAGATTTTTTTTTGTATTTTTCTGATAACTGTTATAACTTGGTCTATCATCCATTCACGGCTTGACGTCGATTTCTGGGACACCCTGTATAATGACAGTTCAGTTTAGTATGAAAAATTTAGTGCCAATGAAATTCCGCAACATGGCGCATGGTCATATATTTCTGGTCAGGGTTTATGTAAATAATGCTTATTTAATGATTATATTTTATTCATACAAAGTAAAAAAGATATTCTTGTACTGCATCCAATGAAGCAACAGATGATTTTGTACATTGCTTGCTCAAATAAGTTTGGAACTGTGATTTATTTTACAAATCCAGTTATTTTTATAAAAGTTCTAGTTCAGTTTTATAAGCAAAATCGATTCTTGCCGGTTGGATTGAATAGCGGTACTATTTTTATAGAAATGAACCGGTATACAACAATTTCGGTTGCTATTAATATTTCAGGATATTTTTTGGATAATCTAATAATTTATTACGTTTACCTAAATTACATTCCAGAATATCACGTCAACAATGCAAATTTCGGCTATTTTGATTTTCAATAATACCGGCAACGATCCTTGCTCCGAAGCAATTGTATACTATTTACCTACTTTATCTGCGTCTTATGAAATATGGGGTGTAAACATGTATATTTAATTTAACTGAAAACATTTATTTGAATAAAAAGTAATAAGTAAATAAACATAAGATATTTCAATGGTTGTTCAAAAGTTGGCGGGCAGTTCTCCGCAGAAAAGGTCTCCCCGAACAAATTCTGTTGCCAGTGGCAACTTAGTGCTAGCGCTTCATTTTGAGGCTTGAGTGGTCCGATTGCTTTTAAATTACAATTTCATAATAAGGGCACTACCCAAAACATGTTATGTAGCGAAATATTTGGAGTTGCAAAAAAAGGGTTGGAGCTGACAATGACGAACAGTGTCAACAATGACATTTTGTAAGGACAACATCTTAAACTGGGTTAAAAAATTGATTAACTGGGTTATAAAATGATAGGATCGGGATTTTTTGGTAGGTACATGCCACACCTAATACTAATAGTAGAAGAGCCCATGACACTGAACCTAGTTCGATAAGTCTCCCGGATGATATATATATATAATTAGTCGCGTTTTTAATAGGGGAACACGAAATGCCTATGCTGCAATGCAAAAAATGGGCGGCATAATAAAAAAAAAAATTTGAAAAATTAAAAAGAATCGGTATCTAGTACGATAAATCTCCCAGGTTTCCTTTGTTCCTCGAGGCAGAGGAGAGTTAGGGCTATACGATAATGCGGTGCTGCAAGCCCCCATGACAGGCCTTGTCAGTTGCTGCAGCATCATAAGATTGTAGATGTACGCAAAAACTTTGCGCCTACTTATTGATCATAGCAACGCGATGAAGTCATACGCCTACTGCAAAATGGGGTGATGTGCGCTCTTTGTCACGTTGCTATTATCAATAAGTAGGTCGCAAAGTTTTTGCGTACATCTACAATCTTATGATGCTGCAGCAACTGACAAGGCCTGTCACGGGGGCTTGCAGCACCGCATTATCGTATAGCCTTAACTCTCCTCTGCTGCCATTTTTTTACATTGCAGCATAGGCATTTCGTGTTCCCCTATTAAAAACGCGTCTAATTATATATATATCATTCGGGAGACTTATCGAACTAGGTTCAGTGTCATGGGCTCTTCTACTATAACTGTTACCGTGTTTTATAATTTTCATGAGCGGTTTAATGACACAATCTTTTTCTTTATTGATTTATTACCTAGTCGGGTACTCAATTCTGTTACCGTGTTTCAGACAAATAATAAAAGTAAACTTGTAGCGTAATTTTGAGCTGATTTGTTTTATTTTTTGAGTGTTAAAAGGATTTCTCCAAAACTGTTACAATCATTTAAATTAACCATAAAGTTCTTCAATAATTATAAGAGCGCTTCTATTTAAACTTATTCAATAACAAATCTGGTAACATACTGTAATAACCAACTAGGTAGGTGTAGGTATCATTATCTGTCATAGCAGGCCATATACGTGTGGGTATATCCGGCGGATCTGCCGGGCATGCCCGCCGGACAAATCTGTCGATGTACAGTAGGATAAATTCCACCATACATTGACAAATCTGCCTTGAGGGTATACCCGCCAGTCGGATCCGGCGGATAAACCCGGACGTATATGGCCAACTATAGTTTTACATACCTGTTTACATCAGTATTCCCTAACATAACTTTAAATATATATTTAAAATATCAAGTTTTTACTTTAGTATAAGTAGTCTCACGAAAGTTTAAATTTAATACCTATCATGTTTTTCTTATCTTATGATAGACTCTTGTACATTAATGAATATAACTTTTTTTCTATTCATAATTCAGACTTTTCTTTACTGTAATCAGACTTGTTTCATTAATATCACTGTTACTATGCATGCTAAAATCACGTTTTTATTCTTTATACAAATCAAGTGCCAATTATATCTTAATTATAGCCCTTGCCCTTGATGGACGTGGAATATCGGATGCTTGCCATGAACGCATATTTCTGAAGGACCACAACTAAAGCAACTCGCTTTTCTCATCACCAATGATGTCGAGCGGGAATGTTGCCACAATACCTGGTACACGGAGAAGGTGCCCCTAAAAGCTTTTATATTTTTGGGTACAAGGCTATCTTTTAGTAGTATATCTGCAGGCTCAATTTTCTTTCCAATAGCTGGACTACTTTGAAAAATTATAGGTTTTTTCAAATTTCTTTTCGAATATATATTACAAGACTATATACTCTTGTTTAAATATGGCACAAGCCGAAACACGATTGCTGAAAGTTGCCTCGATCGAAAAAAAACCGAAGTTGGACCCTTTTCCCGCTTTTTTTTCTTAGCTTAAGTAAACTATAAGAGATTAAGCAATATAACTAAGTAAAAAATATGGTATTCTGGTTTATCTAAAAAGTTGCAGAAACAAAATTAGACAAAGCTTTATAGATTCGCTTATTTATCGTAGTTTGGCCGAAAAACCTGATCCTTAAGAGGGCTACATCTCTTTCTTTCGTGCACGGGAGCCATAAACGTGTCTCTTACGGATGGGTGTGGCTTGTCCGAATCGAGGAATGGCCAGCTCATCAGTTATGATGAATTCTGATATTAACTCATAAAATTCACCAAAAGTTCCAACATTGTTTCCGTATCGAACCATTCTATCAGCGGCACTTTTCAATGTGGCACCGATACCATCAGGAGCACCCTTTCCATGCCCAGCTTCAGAATAATTTCAGTTTACCTGTTTTATCTGTGGGAAATCTTTTGGCAACTGGGATAATATATAAAATAGATACATACTTATCATTATTGTCTACACGCGTCATTGTCGTCTCTCTTAATTTCGGTTACAATGAGACATAAAGCTCTATACCTGGAGTAAGCTTAGGTACATTTCCCCTCTGTCAACGTTATTAGCAGGAAAATCTAATAGTATTATAAAAACTATTTCAAAAATCGATTACACGCATTCAGTTCATCGTTTTCAGTGAGTAAAGAGCTCCGTGAAAATGCCTTTATGTATTGTTTTTAGGTGTAAAAAATGTTCTATTATGTCTAGTTTACAAAAATATGAAATATAATTTCACATGTAATTATAGTTTTACTTTTTTTATCATTACTATTATGATTAAAAAATTAATCCATATCGAAAATCCAGCGTCGTTTACTGAATCGATTCAAAGATAATGGTTTATTTTCTGACGGGCAGTAACTATTTTGACGTTTGACACTTATGCATATTTAACGCCCCTAAGGATTACTGCCTTCTATATTTTGTTTGAAAATACAAGCAAAAATGATCCTTGGCTTTTTTGTTTGACATTTGCAAGGACTGCATCCAATAATGAACCATATTTCAACATATGTAAAATCAACTATTTGTTGCTCCATTTAGTGTCGTGACTTACTGTCAAATATGCGTGATATTTTCAAGTGAAAGGTACCTCATTGTCCTTTATCAATAAGGCGATGCTGCTATAAAAAATCATTTAGTAATAAACTTTATTAACAACCGACAATGATGTACCTTTAAATTGAAAACGCCATACGTATGCTACCTCGCCCCCCTCAGATTTTGGCAGACTTTTTTGTTTGGAAAGATGAGGCGATGGCTCCTCCAGGTATAGAGCTTTATGCAATGAGACAATGACGCAGCCTACAATGACAAAAATAATGAAATCTGCCGAGACACGTTTACATTTGAATTTTAACTAAAAGAACGCATCTTAACATGATTAAACCTAGATGGCTTCAATATCGATAACGAACGACTATATTACAATGCATACTTACTAACGTATACTTAATGATAACAATGACGACCAAATTGACAAAACTGGAAGAAGTATGTTTGGCGACTTACCTAGCCGCAACACTGCACGTTTCATTCGTCCGCCGGTTGTGAATCGACTGAGAGGCGGGGGGTGAAACACCCAGGGCCATGTTTTGGGTGTTGGGTGCATTTCGTTTCACGGCACATCCAAAAACAAGAGCTTACGCCGACAATGACTTTATTCTTATACTCAGAATATTGTCGAAAATTTTATTTAAATTTGAGTAGTTTATATCAATGAAGAATTGTGTACGAGTTGTATTTTATATTTAATTGCAGTTTGGAAGTTAATAAAGTTATATGACAAGTAACTAGTTTTGCCCCTTGTAAAAAACGTACGATTTTTCACATTCTTGTCGAATAACTATTTATGAAGAAGATCAAGCTTGAAATGCTTCCGATAGCTTTTCTGTTCATTAATGCAGTATTTAAAAAATATATTCTATGCGTAAATATTGCAACTGTTGAATGTTATCTTAAGGAACACAAAAAATGACCCTCTCGGAGAACTGCCCTGGCATAGCATCATCCCCATATAAAATTATCCGAACGTCTTTTTTATTATTTTTACCAGATCAACTCTGGCACCATTTTACGGCGCAAGAAGGCATTTTTATTTATTTATTAGATTTTTTTAATAAACGTCACTACTACCGTGTCACAGGACCGCCATTTGTGAACTAACGGGCCTCGTGGCTGAGTTTGCAAGCACCGCCCCTCGCGGCATCCTCTTTGTGGGGTCATTTTGCAGCTCGAGTTCATAGTCTAGTCTAATTATGTTTTGTCTGTTTCTAACAAACACAACTGTCAAAGTGACAGATAAGGACAAAAGATGATATAGTTAAATGAGGTTTGAAATACGTTTATGAATAAGCGGGTAGGTAAATTACCAGTCGCTGATTTGAAATGAAACACTCTCCAGCCAAGAAGCACAATTCTGACACACAACACGACTAATTTTAATATACATTTCAATATGACTGATAGCATACAATAACTGGCCTACATAATTTAGTCGAACCCCTCATACAGATAAATAGAACTCACCTCGATAGCCATGCCCTCTCTCAGCATATTAGTATTCTCCGCCTGATAATGGACGCTCTTGGTAAATGTTGAGATGTCATATGTGAGGTCCACATTCAAGTTAGTTTTCTCAAATACAAGGCCAATAAACCACATGGAGCAGTGGTTTGCCAACACTTCACCCTGTAAAGATGATAATTAAATATATAATTAATTGTCATCTTAAATAAATATATAATATACAGGTCGTAGGCTAAGGCTACCCCCACACTAGCGTCTTCCGAGCGCCAACGTAAGACCTAAGACCATAAAAAAAGTTATGTGGCTTCGAACATCAGATTTCGGATGATTTATGAAAAAAATAATAATATCGTATCTCCAGATCCGTAGCTCCTAGGACGAAAGTTCCAAGGAAGAAAGAGAAGGAAATGACACCACAAACCCCCCAAAAAATTTTGTCGGTACATGTGCCAAACACCCTGTATATTTTTCTACTCCTGCATTCTAATTTGCTAATAAGATGAATGACAGGTATATTAAAAACGTATACTTTGTAAACGTTGTCATAAAATGATTCAAAAGGGTGTTTTACTTTTTAGGGATATAAGAACACTGTGGCCCTGCGCCGCCGCACAGAGTGGTATTTGACCCTAAAAACTGGTCAAAATCACTTTTTTTCATATTAGTTGTACCCCCTCTAAGCCATTGTTTCTAAAAATTAGTATAACCCCTCCACACTATTGCAAAAAATACAACTTGCTCAGGCCATTCAACATGTGCGTAGGCTAAATCGAAAGTTACCGTTCGCCGTGAGTGTCCGTGTGGTTGTTCGATACGCTCAGATTTCTGTGTTTTAAAATATTCGTTATTCTATGACTGAACGCTTTTCTGTTGGTTTTCACTATGGATCGTGGAGAACAAGGTATGTACTTTATTTTACATTTAATTTTAACAAGTTATATATTGTTTTTATTTATTTATACCGTTGAGAAATAAGCACCTGAAAATCTGCTAGAAAAAACCCATTTTGCTAATTCAGTGGAAGTTTTAATTTGTTTCTCAGCATATCTAAGTTTAAATTTTAATGGGTCGTAATAGAATAGACCTTATAAAATGATATTAAGCAAAAAACAGCCACCCCAATGCACCCCCCTAATTTTGGTGATTTTTTTCTCCGTAGGCACATTCGATACCCGGTAAATTACATTTGACCGGGTAACTTGCAACGCAGATGTTTTAAACAGGTTTCTATTGACGTCTGACCCTGTCCTGGCAGGCATAAGGAACTGGAAGACTAAAAGAAAACTCCCACTTTCGGCTGATGTATTAAAATTGTTGCTAGAAAGTGACATTATAAATGTAAGCTTTGAAGGCCATGAAGAATTTGACGAATAAATGCTTGCAATAATTCCCCTGTCTTTTTTTCCTTTTCCTACCTAAAAATAAAATAAAACATAGTCGGGAAGCCATTAGGGCAACAAAATATTTTTGGCCAGCTTTTAGGGTCAAATACCACTCTGTGCGCCGCCACCCGCCGCTGTAGACAAGGGGGGCCCCGGTACAATCCGCCGGGAGATGGAAGATACTCAATTGTATAGAGGCAGCAGGTCATTCCTCGAACTCAATCCTTACCGGCTTGCCTATTTTAAGCACTCGTAGAAAAACTATTGTGTGCAACGGTACATAATTAGGTCTTAAAATTCTCGGATCTGTTTTCACAAAATTCGACTTCGCCTCATTTTGTAACTTCCACCCTCGTATCTTAAGAACCCTTATTATGTAACTGTTGCACAAAATACTATTATCTACACCCATATCATAAACCCTCCATGACGCGTTCAAAAACCACACGTTGTGACCACCATAAAAATAGACCGTTTTGTTAGAACAAATATCTAATCTGTAACAATGTTATTTATGCTAAACATCGAATTCGATAAATTATGAAAATCCGGCCTACTCGCCGACCGCCGGCACAATCGAATTTGTCATGGCGGTACAATGGTGGCCACCATCTAACGGTTTCAGAACAAGTCACTTAGGGTTTATAATACAGAGTGTTTCCTGTAACATGAGCAATAAATTAATACGTAGATTCTACTCCTTAAACAATAAAATTTTTGTTCAACAACTTTTAAAAAATATGCATTTTTTAGATTGTCTCTCTTAAAGTGAAATAAAAATCAAACCATAAGTTATTTTTAAAAGTTG
Source organism: Pammene fasciana (assembly GCA_911728535.1). Classification (NCBI taxonomy): domain Eukaryota; kingdom Metazoa; phylum Arthropoda; class Insecta; order Lepidoptera; family Tortricidae; genus Pammene; species Pammene fasciana. The sequence continues at coordinate 9,692,550 of OU452283.1, forward strand.
CTGAACAAACGTTGTCTGGTTTGAGGAGTAGAATCTACGGTTTAATTTATTGCTCCTATTACAGGAAACACCCGTATATGTGTAGATAAAGCAGTGTATGCAACTGTACGTAATTAGGCCTTAAAACAATCGTGTGAACCACAATCGTATTTTAAGGACCCTTATTACGTAACAGCATAGCTGGGCATTAACTCGTTAATCCGTTAATTAACGAAGTTAACACTTTGACTAACGGATTAACTTTTAAGTTAACTTTTATAAATGTTAACGGACACGTTAACTTCCGTTAATATGCAGAAGTCCGTTAATCGTTAATCCAATGCCTTATAGTTACCGCACGGCACCGCGGCGCGGCGCGAAAAACAGGTTCAAACAAGTACCGGGCGGCGCGTGCCAGCGAGTGAAACAAAAACAAAACTAGATATATTTTGCCGGCGCGTGCGAGTGAGCAAGAATAGTATTTTATGTAATAGTTGTATAAGAGGGTTCAAAAAAGGTGAGTGGCGTGTGTAACAATTTCAGGCGAAGCCGAAAATTGTTCATAAAGACGCCATGAGCCTTTTTGACCTGCTTATACAACGTTGCATACATTACTTTTTCTACGACTAGTGATTAAATAAAGCACAAGATTAAACGCAGTTTGCTTTAAGAAATAACGAGAAGTTGAAAAGTGGTGGCAAATGACAGTTGAGAGAACTTAATCATAGACACGGTAATATATATTTTTTCAAATGTCATCATCAACTTACTTGCTTTAAACGGCTATTAGACATTGCAACCTGCAGGGCCCAATCTGTTGTGTACCCTGCCTCTCCCTGCCCTCCTTCAGCTCCCTACGAGCCCTACATTTAATTACACCTACCAACCTGACAGATTGGGCCCTGCAGGTTGCAATGTCTTATACTGCTTTTTTTCCTTATGTTGGCAGTAATGATTTTAGTTTTGTTATTGTTCCAAACCCAGAGATGGGCAAAATGTAATCGACTAACGATTAACGATTAAGATTACAAGAATTAATTGCGACAGACGATTGAAAACAACGATTGATCAATCTTAGTTGTATAGAGTGCAACTAATTTAGTTGCAACTAAATTAGTTGCCGATTGATTTCGGACAACTAAATTTTGTAATCGACTAATTAGTTAGACTATTTTCTCGCGACTAATGTTAGAAGCAAATTGAATAGAAAACCTCGGCATGGCTGTTGACAGACTGATTAGGACCTCTTACCGGCTATTTGTCGTTACCAATACCAATATATCGTTATAATAATATTATGGCCCATAATATTACATTGTCATTCAAGTATTTCAAATAAAACGTGTATACATAATTTTAGGTAATTTTTTTGTATTGAAAGATAAAAAATGCAAAAACGGGCGACTACGTAGTTTTAATATAGATTTAATTGTGAAATTTAGTCGATTGAAACTAAAATTAATTTAGTTGTTAGTCGAACATTCTCACAACTAATTTAATCGCAACGAAATTAATCGCGATTAAAAAATGACGATTGATATTTTTAATCGATTGATTAGTTAACTAAAAGATTAATTTAATTGATTAATGCCCATCTCTGTCCAAACCATATGAATTCAGTTGTTTGTTAAGTTGGCAGTTTTGATTTTCGTTGTAAATTTAGTGTTTGTTTTTCTTTTTTATCTGTTGGGTTCACAGGGCACCACTGTTAGCAGTTGCTTTTTATCACATAATAACCCTAGGGTCTTTATGAAGAATAGACAAGATAGACTTTTTTGAAATGTCATAAGACATGCTTTTATATTCGTTGGCGGGCGGGACTATATAATTGACAGATAAAAGTACCGGAGTAGAAAAAACTACGAAGAGATTTGTTTCGTTTGATCATTTCATTAATTAGCGCCGGTGCTTAGAGTGACGAGTGTTTTGTGAATATGCACTTTATGCTCGACTAGGGCTGCAATCTCTAAATTCGCCGAGCCCGGACAATAATTTAAAAAACCCGGACATTTGGCGTAAATCGCATTTTTTCCTCGGACGTGTCCAAATCAATAATGGCACTAAATAATTAAATTCAATGGGTTGTTTCCTCAGATAAAAAGTGTCCGGGTTTTCCCCGGACATTTATTGAAAACCCCCCGGACGCACACCGGACGGCCTCCAAACTAGGACAAATCCGGGGAAACCCGGACAGATGGCAGCCCTATGCCCGACGATTACATTACACATTTGAATTAAGTATTTTGTTTTGTTCCTAACCTGTTAACTTCCAACAGATTCCAACCTAAACCAACAGATTTTATAAGTTCACTAAGGCAACAATAAAAAGATGAAATTTTACACCTATTAACGGATTAACGATTAAAGTTAACTTGTGTTAATTCTTCCGAAATGTTATGCTTTAACGTTTAACGAAGCTAACTTTTTTTGTAGTAGTGGGGTGGCCAAGTTGAAGCGGAGAATTCTTCGTAGGACTGAAAAGGTTTATACCAACAAGTGGTATCGTTGGAATCAGCATAAGCTACTGATTATTAAACTATCTCTTGTCACTTCATAAAGTGGTGGAATGAGTTTTTATGACGTCACAAAGATGGCGCGCGACTTGGGGTTAGATTTTGTCGATTATTTCAAAAACCAAAAAGTTTAATAAAAGCCAAATTTATTATATTTAAATTTCTAACACGCATTGATTTACATTATTAATTATATTAAACTTTATTGCACTATAATAAAAAATAAGTCCAAAAGGCGCACTTAATGCTTTAAGGCATTCTGTTCCAGTCAACCATAGCCTCCTGCGGCCCAGCCATACAAATGAAAAATCGAAAACTTGCCACTGAAATTTAAACCAAGAACACAAAGAAACAGAGTCGATTTTATTTTGTTTCAAAATCGAACGCTACAAAACAAATGCAACTCTATGGAAATAGAATGGATGATTCAAATTTCATCGAAGACAATAAGTACTACAAGTAGGAGGATATGGCAAAACAGAAATTTGCTATGTTGTGTGCAATGAGATCAAAAGGATTGTGTTATTAGTCTCTCTACACATTGTAAAGAAATATTTGTAGCTAATATATATGTATATGTAGTATATGTGTATATGTAATAATCTTTACCTTTATTTAGCCTTATCATTATACATTTTATCATTAAGTAGTGTATTTTACAGTGTGTTTTTAACATACTGTTTACGCTGTTGGGCCAGCTCTTGTAAAACAGTTATCATCGAGGCCGAAAGAGTACAGCGTGCTGTCCTTAAAACAATGTTAAAGAAACCCTTCCGGTATTCCACACTTTTACTATATAAAAAGTCCGAAGTGTTGACGGTTCGTCAATTTACCTACTCAAAATTGTTGTTGATAAGCACAAGCAAATACTTGAAACGATGAGTGTATCGAACACAGGTTCCGTCCGTGAATACTGCCCTTGCAAAACGATTTGAACCGTATATATCTAGTTTTGTTTATAATTCCGTGACTACCACTGACTTAGGAATAAAGAGACACGGTCTCATCGCGATTTAGTACCGAAACCAGTGTCGCCACGGTCAAACATGTGTGCATTTCATCTACATATATAATATTGTATGTATTAGGGTTACACACACATAGATCAAGTCCACTACGTGGAGTCTTATACTGTGGTTGGTGCACATACAAGATACATGGATTATAATTACACAATAACCATGTCAACGAACGCTTCCGTGTTTGTGTTCGTACCTCCTTGAGCCAAAAAGTCATATCTTCATACGATATTTTTATCACATACGACTTTTTACTTTAAATGGAAATTTGACAAACATTCAAACCTTCATTCTTCCATTCATTCATTCGATAGAGATGGGAAGTGCAAAAATATTTTCTATCGATACCAAATTTTATAGACTTACTTCGACTTTGAAACTATCTCCTACTAAGGTTAACTAGAATCGATAAGTTCGCCTTTGTACCTACTTTGTTTCTTAATTTCCTACATCATGTTTGTATTCTTACCTCTTTTGTGTAAAATAAAGTGTAAACATACGTACAGTACGTATCTCGTCTAGTAGTAGTAGTAGTTAAGTTAAGTATGTAGAGCATGACATTTATCTTTACTTCACAAGTCCTGAGATGTCGAGACCGAAGACGAGTGAAAATGGTAAAAAAAAACATATCCGCTAGTGTGTCAAACGACGATTTTCACTAATGTTATAAAAAAATTACAATATAACAAATCTTGTTTACTTTGAAATTAATTGAGTAGGTAGGTACAGTCAGCACCAATAGTATCTTCCTACACGAAGACCTACAAATAAGAGCGTGTCACATATATTTGCGGCCTTCGTGTAGGATCTAAGGTAAGTATTATTTTATATTTAATGAAAATCACACCCCGGTGAATTTACTCATTAATTATGTACATCTGACTACATATATTAAACTTTTACCTAAAATAAAACAACTTTGAACGGATTATATCGCGTATACTGAATTTTAAATTACATCCCGACGTTTCGAACACTTTACAGCGTTCGTGGTCACGGGTCGACTGAGGAAAACATATTTACCCACATCTAAAATTACAATGTACAAAAGACTACCCACATGTATAACATTAAATGCAAACAAATAAAGGTGAGTGTACATGCCAGAAGGGCAAATAAAGCTAGTTCTACAATAGCTAATTATCGATCTACTACAAACTTTAATTAATTAATTTAAAAGGTAGCAAACAAACTGTTAAATTTAGAAATTAATAGGTCTACATTATTTTACAAAATAGAGCAATATATGTTAACACTATCCAACGCTATGGCCTCACAGTCGTGTGTCCTGCTTGCTCTTTGATCAAATGAACCACTGGATCCCAAGCCGGTGGTAAAGAAAAGCCCTCCTCCCTGTTGAAGTTTGGATATTTCTTTATCTCAATAGCCTCCCGCAGCATCCTGGGAATATATCGTTTCTCCTTGGCGAGGACTAGAGGCTTGTCAAACTTAATTGAGTGGTTGATATAATCCGTTCAAAGTTGTTTTATTTCATGAATAACTATCGCGGCAACCGTAGAAGATATTCTTTTACCTAAACTTCAAAACTGAAGTCCCCTGCAGAATGTATAATGCTAACTCTTTTCCTTGTTAGCACTGTCTTCACTGATTTAAGTTATTATCATATTTATTCTACCTGTGTCTGACAACCTATTAATCCTAAAATATCATCTAATCGCAAAAATGTATCTAAAATATATGGTCTCATCCGGTAGAAAGCATAAAAAATGTGACCAACAAATACTATAGTCACGGAAACGACACGTGAAGTGATTTAAAATCAATTACTTATTCGTACATAATTGTGACATTTTCAAGTCAAAGGTACTTACAAATACAAATACTCTTTATTGAACACCTCAAAAAAGGAAACAGTACAGAAAATACAGCAAATTTAGAGGTAAACAACAGGCGGTCTTACATAATTATCGGTTGTCAATAAGGCGTTAATGTCTTAAAAGTTCAAGTATAGAATAGTTATTTGTTATACAAGGGGTGAAAGTTGTATTTTACGTGCGAGTGTTATTTGAAACACGAGCTAGCGAAAGGATTCAATTATTGACCACGAGCGAAGCGAGTGGTTCAAAAATAGAATCCTGAGCGTAGCGAGTGCTTTAATACACGAGACGTAAAATAACTTTCACCCGTGTATAACACAAAACTTTTCACCTCACTACAGCGAGGAAAATAAGAAAAAGGGTGCATTTTGCTCGGTTTCCCGTAATTCCTCAGGTGTTTAATACTTCTTCATCACTCGAATCACTAATTTTTAACAAAACAACCTAGAAAAACATGCGAATATTTAACGTTGATATGATGGATGAATTGAAATGAAAAGTTTTGACGTAAAAGGTTTTATTAAATGTCAGATGCGTTTTGTTCGTACGTAGACTTATTCGGCTGTCAGAACAATTTATCCGTTTTTACAAAAAGAATGAAGATTAATGTTGAATGCTGATATATTTTATGAATTAAAATAAAGTTGTAAGACTGTATTAAGTGTTTTTACTCGATGCAATTCATTAATTGCGATGTTAAAAATTCTGCACTTTTAACGTTTTACGTTTTGTTAGCTGTCAAATGTCACTTAAGCCACTTGTCACTTATGTCAAAACTCTTTCACCACATGTGGATAAAAAGCGATTTTCACAATAGATATTAAACAAACAAAAAGGGCTTTCCGAGCTAGTGAGGTGAAAATAAACTTTATTAACAACTGACAATGATTGTACCTTTAACTTGAAATGGTCACAATTACATATATCTTATTTTAGTACACCAAAATATCGATACATTACAATTAAACATATCGACTTATTCGCAGCTCTATTTCGTTCATCACTGACAATATTTTGACACGTTATTTCAATTTTGCGAGTACTGTCATATTCCACATGTTTATTGTCCATTGCGTGGTAGCCTCGATAACATCAAAGGGGAATGTACACAAAACAAGCAATCGATGTCATTTGAATGCCAAGCAATGGAAAACGTATTTTAATATTTTTCGCTCTTATCTTTATTTAAATAAATTGTGATTAGTCTTACCAGTGATAACTAACGTCACAGTTTCGCAAATTCACAGTCGTACTGCGGTTTTTACACGTAATTATGGCACAAATCGGCATTTTATTTTGCTATTTATACCATATTGGTTGTCATGCAACTGACAATATATGATCACGTTTCTTGATCGCCTCGATCAAGATTCAGAGACAAGCTTGCAGCTGTCAAACCACTTCTCTTTATAATTCAGATTTCTATGGTGACTACTGTGACTAGACACATACCCGCTTATTCATAAACGTATTGCAAACCTCATTTAACTAAATCATCTTTTGTCCTTATCTGTCACATTGACAGTTGTGTTTGTTAGAAACAGACAAAATACATTTTAACCAAAATGAGGTTTGAAACACATTTATGAATAAGCGGGTTAGACATTAAAAATATTTAAACCCGTTTCTAAAGCCAAACAAGTCATTACAAAAGCAAAAGCAATGGTAGCCAGCTTAACCTATGAATATACTGAAGATATTATCCAAATCAGAAAAAGTTAGACCTTCGTGATAGTCAAAATAAGCTTAGAGTTAATTTGATGCACTTTTACTTAAGTATAGTTATAATAAATTAGCTTAAGTAATATGTATACTTTAAAAAATAAATCTTTAATTTGTCAACCAGTTATAGCATATATTGTCATAACATGTGATATTGGTCTCCGCGATATAGGCACGCCTAGTGCGAGTATCAAGGTTAACTTATTTGTTTATTTAAATTTAAGGAGTTCCAACAACTAACATACAAACAGAGGAGATCGGAGTGAACGAATTATTCTTTTGCATTATGTCGAGCATCCAAAGGTTGTATGGAATAGAATGATCTGGCGTTCGCACAGCTAAAAATAATTATGTATATCGTCGGGTAAATTAGGTACATAATCCGATATCGTTAGATATACTTTATGCGTTTCTATTTAATTGTCCTGTGCAACTGCGAAATCATTTTATTTATTATAAAAATCTAATATTGAAACGGCCACAATGAAATGTTGTTAGTGAATTCCAGTGGGGATTGAGTTCTAAGGACACCGGCTTGGTTTTATTTAGATATCGATACTTTTTGCGTTCTAAAGAACAGTAATGCCAGTCTTGTGTTTTTTTCACATGTAATGTTTTTAATGGGATCTCATTCCTTTTTGTAAGTAGGGCTCCCTTTTCTCCTTCCACGATCTTGCCGTGCACATTCCCATACCTATTCTCACCCATGAACCCGTACGCATGCCCACATCCGAAGGTATTAATGGTCACCTAAAACTGCCTTTATTTTACTATCAACTACTATGGTCAAAAAAGATCAAAATGTTATCAACTGAAAATGTAACTTTGCAGTTCTTTATATGGGATTGCAATGTACTTGTAAGGTTTGTAAAACTAGGCAACCCGGCTGACATTGCAGTATGTTAAGATTTTCAGAGGCTTTATAGCTCTAATACTAGATGTATTCAACATTTGGAGCTTGTGGATTAGCTAGAGTTAGAATTCGTATGATCTGTCATATAATAGTCAGTCAGTAACAAAACTAAGGAACTTTGACTTGCAATCATTCTTAAATTATAAGTTAAATGATTTTGAGAGTATGTCTTCCTTGTGTTATGACTTCTTTTTCACTGAAAAATCAGACTTCTAGCTACCACCAAACACCAGAATACCAGAATTAGAGGGCGTCGAAAATAGCTTGAATGGCTATGGGAAAAGGATAGTACGGCCGTGAGAGACTAATAATATCACAATCCTTTTATCTCACTGCACACACCATAGCAAATTTCTCTTTTGCCCTATGGTTGACTGGAACAGAATGCCTTAAAGCATTAAGTGCGCCTTTTGGGCTTATTTTTTTATTATTGTGCAATAAAGTTTAACATAATTAATAATCTAAATTAATGCGTGTTAGAAATGTAAATACATATAATAAATTTGGCTTTTATTGAACTTTTTGGTTGAAGGTTTATTAAGCATGAAAATATCAATCATATGACACCTTGTTTGCTTAAATCGACTAAATAGTTTTTGAAATAATCTACAAAATCTAACCCTAAGTCGCGCGCTGTCTTTGTGACGTCATAAAAACTTTATGTGGAATGAGTTTTTATGTGACAAGTGACAAGAGATATTTTCATAATCAGTAGCATATGCTGATTCCAACGATACCACTTGTTGGTATAAACCTTTTGGGTCCTACGAACATCGAAAATAAGATAGCTCCTACGAATTGGCCTTTCCTCTATAGTGGATTAACGATAAACGAAGATAATTATTTGATTAACGGTGCCCAGCTATGCGTAACAGTTACATAAACTACTATAAATGATATCAGGATTTAATCGCCTACAGTCTACACCTACGTTTATGTATTACAACCTTTTGCTTCACTTACATTTTCATTCTTTTTCACTTCATTACCAGGATCGGGGACTGGAGCACCTGAAAATATATTAGTTTTAAATTCAGACAGCTTGGCAATTACCCACCTTATCGAACGAGCGACCGCAGCGAAGCGAAGTTCTTACAAACAACTTCGGACGCAATTGTCACCTGGCTACTGCCACGTCTCGGCATTTCCATAGCTTTTTGATTTTAGGACTTTGCTTTGAGATAACTTTAGTAAAGTTTGTTGGGCTTGCAGCAGACACATATATAATTTGAGAGTTTGTATATGAGCAGGATCGATCAAAAGGTTATGGAGCTAGAAGGCGCAAAACGATGTTCATAAGGATCTCGCCATATTACTAATATTAGTAATATTAGTGAACTTGTTTGCAAGTAAATTGCGAGTTCTCGGTTTAAGGCGGACTTCTAGTTATTAAGATCATCATCATCATCTCATCCATAAGACGTCCACTGCTGAACATAGGCCTGCCCTTTAAAGGGGGGGTTGCCATACGCGCCACGCTTGATAGCTTGTTATTAAGATGAGTAACTAGAATGATAGAACAAACCATCTAGAACAAAACAGGCCTAATGCCCGATGCACACATTGGACCTGTCTCGAGAGTCGCGATCTCTTTCCGTAGCATAGCTGCATCCTTCGATCGAAGCTTTTACAGGGAGCACGAGGTCACCACACATAAGAGCAATTTTATTTGTATACTTCTACGATTCGAACAAGACATCTCAATAGTGCATCTAAATGCTACACCAATTTGTAGTATAACAATCCAGGTTCACCCCTGTCACTTGATTTTTGTGGACATATTTAATTTACACGAGTAATTATCAAATGCTTTAACTCAACTGAAATAAGCGGTCGCGCTCTCATACAAAATTAGTACGGGAGCACCTATGTGTGGGGACCTCGAGTTGTACAGTCGCCATCAAATATATTGGAGCGGCCAGGGTACTCAAAAATATCTGAACATGCACTTTATCGCTTTGACAATAGAGGCAGTGTTCAGATATTTGTGACCACCTTGGCCGCTCCGATATATCTGATGGCGACTGTACTTATGATATATCTACTGGTTGAGGTTATCTATGTCTTATCATACAAATAGAGTATATAATATATTACCGGGTGGCAGTGCAAGGGGTTGACCATTATTGATGTTTAGTGGCACGGAGTTGTAGCACTCCGGATTCACGTGGGCGATGGTTATGTGCTGGTTTCTCTCTAGGGTTGCTGCAACAAAGAAAAATATCATTAACATACTATAACCATAACAGACCATAAGCATGATTCCTATATAATAATTTTTGATTCTTATATAAGGTCAATGTGGATAATTCCGTCATAGGGACTAATCCGTTTAGCGTTCTCGAACAATGAACAAAATAGCTTTTTGTTTCAGCAATAAAAAAAAAATTATGCTTTTTTTTCCTACGATTGAAAATCAATATACGCTCGTGGACGAAATAATCCCAATAAATAAAGGAATTAGCCGCATTGACCTTAGTGAAAATTCGGTTTATAATGTTAAGGCATAGATTTAATTCCTCGTGATCTTTACTTTACTTATATACTTTGCAATGATAGTTGGCACCTTTTGTAATCTGGTGGCATTGAAGTTAAGAGTGTATGTTTCGCGATGAGTGTCTTTACTTGAATAAAGGGCTCTGTAATAACTTGTAGCTAGTCCTTCAATTTCCCTGCGATTTGTAGCTTGGTTAGGGTACGCATGTTTAAGTTTTGAAATCCATTCTTTTCCGTTTTCACATAATTGTTTCAATGCGTTTTTAGTTCCCCCTGTTTTTTTGGATCTCTTCTTCAATTTTTTTCATTCTTTTTACTTTTCTTTCTTTTCTCATGCTTTCCCGTATAAGTTTGCTGAGGCGAGAGATTTTGCTTTGGTTTTCCTTGATATTAATTTTGTCTGATATCAATCTTTTTCTTGTTTCTAGTAGTTCCTCAGTTTTGTCGCTGAACTTTTTTTCATCTTTCTTGATTACATTATTTGTCATTTGTGTTAAGTTTTTGTTTAGGTAATCGTATTTATCTAATACATTCGCGTTAAGAGTTAATTTTTTCTTGCAGCAACTTGACTGAAGGCGAGTCTATTCTATATGCATTTTGGTTAGATGTTCGAACCGTGGAGTTTGTCAAGGGTTTCCTGGACGTTTTCGGAGGGTGTGTTCTTAATCGGCAGCGTACCATGCGATGGTTGGTGTTGAAATTTTAATTTTGTATTACCTCTGTGTCGCTGAAATATTTCACTCTGTTTGTTATGATATAATCTATCTCGTTTTTATATTGCCCGTCCGGGGAAATCCAAGTCCATTTGTTTTTTCATATTTTTCTTGAAGACTGAATTGAGTAACTTTAAATTGTTTATCAGTAGAAAATCAATAAGTTTTTCACCGTTGTCGCTCCTTTTCCCGTGTCCATAACTTCCCATTATAGATTCTTCGCCTGCCTGTCGGACTCCCACCTGGGCATTGAAGTCTCCCATAACTATGAGATTGTTAGAGGAGTACTTTCTCACGGTGTCTGATAGGTTGTTGTAGAATGCTTCGATTTCGTTTTTTTAGCTTGTTCAGTAGGCGTAAACTTGAATTATTGACCACGGTTTTGTGTAGCCTGGTATTTTAAAGTTTAGTACTGCCAATCGTTCAGAAATTCCTATCAGCTCCTGTATGTTCTTCTTCAGGGATTGTTTGATCAGAAAGCCAACTCCTTTGTGGCCTGGGGTTTCGCCAATGTGATATAGAATGTAGTTCCTATGTTCTTCTATTTTCTCGCCAAATCTTCGCATCTCACTAATACCAAGAATGTCACAGTTTATGTTTTCCAAGGATCTTTCCAATTCCAGTAAGCTCTCGTGTGTTCTTAAGGTTCTCGTATTGAGTGTTGCAATTTTAATTGTTTTACATCTTTTTGTTGGTGTATGGTCTTGTAAAAAAATATTTTCATTACGATTAGTATTGATCGTTGGAGGGTGATAGTCTTCTTCCCCCACGGTGACTAGCCAGCCGGCTTGGGGTGCAATTTTCTTTTGTTTGTGTCTCTAGTTTGCCTTTTCGAATGTCAGTGACGTTTGTTTGTAGTTTTTTGATACGTTTTCGTTTTCGTTTCGCTCGATGTTCAGTGTGCCCGGTCGCAGGATTTGTTTTGCTGGGACTTGGTGCGTTGGGTGTGATGGTGTGTCCGGCTTGTAAAGTTTAGCCGGTCCTTGATGGGACGATGTGGAAGGGTTGTCTTGTTGCTGCGGAGAGTGTCAAAGAGCTCTTTTTTATTATCGTTCTTTTCCTTTACTATTAGTTTGTTATATCTAATGAATGCTACATTCCCTTTACTCTTTTCTTCAATCACTTTCTCCTTCAGTTTTCTTCTCTCTTCTAGTACCTCTCTTGGAAAGTCTTCCGTTATATAGATGTCCTTCCGCTTCTGTTTCTTTCTGCTTTTCAGTATCAAGTTCCTTTTTGACTGAGATGTTAAGTTTATAAGTATTGGACTTTGATCTGATTTACCTAATCTTCGACTAAATTGTATCTCCTCACTTTGTAAATTAATGCCCAAATCGTTGTTGATAAAATAGAGCACTTTTCTTTCTTTTTCCCAATGCTCTGTTTTTATACCGTGGATGATTATATTAAGCTGCCTCTCTCTACTTTCGAAAAATGCGATTTTATTTTCCAATTTTTGTATTCTTTCATTGCTTTCATCCTGTTTTACTTCCATTGCCTTTAACTCAATATTTAACGAATTTATCACCCGCTGGTAGATGGTTTCCGTTTATTGTTCCATCTCGAATCTCATTCGGGAGAATAATTTTTCAAGTGCTGAGTCTGAGAGATCCATATTTATTTGGTTTTTGAACGAACACAGCTGATGGCAAATTTCTGTAAATCCAGGTTGTGCACTTTTTTTTCTGGCAACACTGTCGAATGTCACCAATGTCAGTGTCTTATCAAAACATATGTGGGTAGCTTTTTAGTTCCGCAAGTGATGACTGTCAAGCACACACAAGTTTGCACAATTTTTGCTGTTAATCCGAAATTTCCAGTCAAGATAACGTTTCCACAGTAACCACAGAAGTTTTTTTCCTCGAAAATGGTAGTTTCGCACTGTTTAGAGAAGGTTAACGGCCAAAATGCGTATATTTCCGCGAGCGACTTTTCACCGTTACAGGTCACTTTGACAGACTTCAAACAATACTTCATCATTAGGTCCTCTCTATCAAATTGGTGGTTTTCAAGAGGGAATGCTCGAGTTGCTTAAGAAAACACCCAAATCAACATACATGCGCCTTTAAAAATTGAGGAGTTCTCTCAATCCCTCACGGATCCCATCATCAGAACAGCACCAGATTAATGTGGGACCATGTTCGAGGTAGTTCTTATCAAACAAAAAAAAGGAATTGTCCAAATCGGACCACGGGTCTCGGAGTAATCGCTGAACATCCTACATAAAAAAATCTTCATCATTATCACGAAAACAATCATCATCATCAGTACCACTCCATCAAATTGGCGGTTTTGGTGAGAAAATGCTTGAGTAGCTTAAGAAAACACCTAAATCACCATATACGTGCCTTTAAAAATTGAGGAGTTCCCTCAGTTGCTCATGGATTCCATCATCAGAACAGCACCAGATTAATGTGGGACTATCTTTGAGGTAGTTACTTTCAAACAAAAAAAGAATTATTCAAATTGGACCAAGGGTCTCGGAGCAATCGCTGAACATCATACATTTAAAAAATCTTGATCATTATCATCAAAACAATCATCATCATCAGGTCCACTCTATCAAATTGGTGGTTTTCGTGAGAAAATGCATGAGTAGCTTAAGAAAACACCCAAATCACTATACACGTGCCTTTAAAAATTGAGGAGTTCCCTCAATTGCTCATGTATCCCATCATCAGAACAGCACCAGATTAATGTGGGACTATCTTCAAGGTAGTTCCTTACAAACAAAAAAATAATTATTCAAATTGGACCACGGGTCTCGGAGTAATCGCTGAACATCCTGCATAAAAAAATCTTAATCATTATCATCAAAACAATCATCATCATCAGGTCCACTGCATCGAAATGGTGGTTTTCGTGAGAAAATGCTAGAGTTGCTTAAGAAAACACCCAAATCACCATACATGTGCCTTTAAAAATTGAGGAGTTCCCTCAATTCCTCATATATCCCATCATCAGAACAGCACCAGATAAATGAGGGACCGTCTTCATGGTAGTTCCTTTCAAACAAAAAAAGAATTACTCAAATCAGACCACGGGTCTCGGAGTAATCGGTGAACGTACATAAAAAAAAAACACCAAACCAAATGCAGAACCTCCTTCCTCAATGGAATTGAAGTCGGTTAAAAAAAGTAAAACTATAATTACATGTGAAATTATATTTCATATTTTTGTAAACTAAACATAGTAGAACATTTTTTACACCTAAAAACAATACATAAAGGCATTTTCACGGAGCTCTTTACTCACTGAAAACGATGAACTGAATGCGTGTAATCGATTTTTGAAATAGTTTTTAACCGACTTCAAAAAAGGAGGAGGTTCTCAATTCGACTGAATTTTTTTTTTTTTTTTTTTATCATAATTTTTTTTTTTTTTTGTATGTATGTTACTCCATATCTCCGTGAAGCGTGAACCGATTTTCAAAATTTTTTTTTGAATCGAACAGGTATAACCCCTAGATGGTCCCATTGTCACCAAGTCGGGATCTGATGATGGGATCCTGGAGAAATCGAGGGAACTCTTCAACTATTATAGGCACACCTATAGTGATTTCACTGTTTTTTACAGCAACTCGGCCACTTCCTCTTGGAATAGCGGATCCTAAGTGAAGTCGGTTCTTTTTTTGTTTAAAATTATTATAAACGTATTAGATTTTCCTGCTAATACTTTTGACAGAGGGGTAATGTTCACAATCAGCGGTCGTATAACAAGTCTTTTACGGTATACTCTGTCAAGTTATGGAATTCTTTGCCGTCTCCTCTTCGACAGTGTCAATCGGTCGCATCGTTAAAGGCGAATTTGACCAAGGTATGGCTTTCTGACGACTTCAGAAATGTATGATATATGCGGTTTAGATTATGTATGTAGGTATCTATGTATGAATGCATGTATATATTTATTTATTTATGGATATCGTAGAATATGTATGCATTTAGTAAGATATTTATTTTAGTCTATGGGTTTTTATATGTATTTAATAGTTAGGTTAGAATTTAGAATTTTCAATCTTGTATTACTATTTTATTTATTGCCGTTTTGTACAGCCAGGTATGTCTACCAGTTCCAATTCTCCCTCAACTGCTCAAAGGTTGGCTGGAAGAGATCCCTTAAGGGATAAGTCCGCCTTTGTACAAATATTATGTATTCTTACTATTGTATTTTTATTTGTTGTACAATAGATTTAGATTTAGATTTATTTATTTCATAATAATAAATTATAGTACAAATGGTCTTAGCCTAATTTATACAAATTTATATTATGATCGTCAAAGTAGTGTGAATAAACATATTTTGTAGATTGATTACATAAAAAAAGTGTTAATAAAGTGTTATACTACTACTATACTAATGTACCTAAGCTTACTCCATAGGTATATGCACTAAGGTTTTAGGGTAATTAAGGGGCTACTTTGAGAAATTATACATTTTTTCAAGCGCTCTAGTGACTAAACGGGAAAACGGAGTGAATTTATTTTCGAATATATATTATTAGACTATATACTCTTGTTTTTGGCACAAGCCGCAACACGATTGCTGAAAGTTGCCTCGATAGAAAAAAAAACCTAAGTTGGGTCCTATATCCCCTTATTTTTCTTGGCTTACGTAAACTATAAGAGATTAAGCAATATAACTAAGTAAAAAATATGGTATTCTGGTTTATCTAAAAAGTCACACAAGTAAAATTAGACAAAACCTTATAGATTCGCTTATTTATTGTAGTTTGGTCAAAAAGTCTGATCCTTAAGAGCGCTGCATCTCTTTCTTTCGTGCACGGGAGCCATAAACGTGTCTCTAACGGATGGGCGTGGCGTCAGAATCGAGGAATGGCCTTAAATTAATACGTGTCCGAAAATCTCGAAAAAGAATAATATAAATAATTTTAAGCAAAAAAAGAACTGACTTCACTTAGGATCCGCTATTCCAAGAGGATGTGGCAAAGTTGCTGTAAAAATAGTGAACCACTATAGATGTGCATATAATAGTTGTAGAGTTCTCTCGATTTCTCCAGGATCCCATCATCAGATCTGGACCTGGTGACAATGGGACCAACTGTGAAGTATACTCTTTCAAACAAAAAAAAATTCCAAATCGGTCCAGCCGTCTTCGAATAATCGGTGAACATACATAAAAAAATATCAAAAAAACAAAGATCATGACGAATTGATAACCTCCTCCTACGAAATCTTGAAGTTGCTTGATAAAATAAAAGGCCACTTACTAATGAGGTGTCTGATTCGACTCTCCACCAGCCCACACCACTGGAGCTGGTCATCCTTGTTGGCCGACGAAGCGAGAAGCACTATGAAGTGTTTGTAGCGCGCGAAGAAGTTTGGGGCTTCGAATAGACGCTCCCAGCCGCATTTTGACAGCATTATCTCGTCTGTTATCGCGAGGCCTGAAAAGCAGTTAACGTTTAATTATAATGTCCTAACGCCGATGCTACTTTTATATTTGTTTTCAAGGTTACAAAGTCCTGTGAAGTGTACCTGTTGAATAAAATGGATTTTAAATTATTTGAAGAATACTTTCGTATGTTTTGTTTATTGGTTTCTAACATGCGCTATAACAATCAAATCTTTAGGAACCTCATTATCAGCAATAGTGATGGTGAAGACCAGTGAAGACCTATTACCATAATAGCTGATTCCGCGGCTTTTCTTGACGTGACCTACCCTAAACATTGCTCCGGGGTATAAACGGTAACTTTCGAAAATATCATGAAAATCTCGGCAGTTTTTGCGTAGTTTGCAAACCAACAGATTTTCCTACGTGTTTATTATACAGGGTGTAACAAAAATACTGGTGATCCGTTTAATGGCATAATTGGTATCGTATTACGATTAAGAAAACGTAGAAGAAAAAAAATTTGGACGCGAAAAAAAATTTTTTTTTCTATGGGACAGGTGGTCCCAGTCGGCCGACCCTCCATACTAAACCAAAATTTTTTTTCGCGCGAAAAAATTTTTTTCTTGCTTTTTCTTAATTAGAATACGATACCAATTATGCCCTTAAAAGGATCACCAGTATTTTTGTTATACCTTGTATGCATAGTATATAGATCACTGACTTAGGAATAAAGAGACACGGTCTCATCGCGATTTAGTACCGAAACCAGTGTCGCCACGGTCAAACATGTGTGCATTTCATCTACATATATAATATTGTATGTATTAGGGTTACACACACATAGATCAAGTCCACTACGTGGAGTCTTATACTGTGGTTGGTGCACATACAAGATACATGGATTATAATTACACAATAACCATGTCAACGAACGCTTCCGTGTTTGTGTTCGTACCTCCTTGAGCCAAAAAGTCATATCTTCATACGATATTTTTATCACATACGACTTTTTACTTTAAATGGAAATTTGACAAACATTCAAACCTTCATTCTTCCATTCATTCATTCGATAGAGATGGGAAGTGCAAAAATATTTTCTATCGATACCAAATTTTATAGACTTACTTCGACTTTGAAACTATCTCCTACTAAGGTTAACTAGAATCGATAAGTTCGCCTTTGTACCTACTTTGTTTCTTAATTTCCTACATCATGTTTGTATTCTTACCTCTTTTGTGTAAAATAAAGTGTAAACATACGTACAGTACGTATCTCGTCTAGTAGTAGTAGTAGTTAAGTTAAGTATGTAGAGCATGACATTTATCTTTACTTCACAAGTCCTGAGATGTCGAGACCGAAGACGAGTGAAAATGGTAAAAAAAAACATATCCGCTAGTGTGTCAAACGACGATTTTCACTAATGTTATAAAAAAATTACAATATAACAAATCTTGTTTACTTTGAAATTAATTGAGTAGGTAGGTACAGTCAGCACCAATAGTATCTTCCTACACGAAGACCTACAAATAAGAGCGTGTCACATATATTTGCGGCCTTCGTGTAGGATCTAAGGTAAGTATTATTTTATATTTAATGAAAATCACACCCCGGTGAATTTACTCATTAATTATGTACATCTGACTACATATTTTAAATTTTTACCTAAACTTCAAAACTGAAGTCCCCTGCAGAATGTATAATGCTAACTCTTTTCCTTGTTAGCACTGTCTTCACTGATTTAAGTTATTATCATATTTATTCTACCTGTGTCTGACAACCTATTAATCCTAAAATATCATCTAATCGCAAAAATGTATCTAAAATATATGGTCTCATCCGGTAGAAAGCATAAAAAATGTGACCAACAAATACTATAGTCACGGAAACGACACGTGAAGTGATTTAAAATCAATTACTTATTCGTACATAATTGTGACGTTTTCAAGTCAAAGGTACTTACAAATACAAATACTCTTTATTGAACACCTCAAAAAAGGAAACAGTACAGAAAATACAGCAAATTTAGAGGTAAACAACAGGCGGTCTTACATAATTATCGGTTGTCAATAAGGCGTTAATGTCTTAAAAGTTCAAGTATAGAAATAAACTTTATTAACAACTGACAATGATTGTACCTTTAACTTGAAATGGTCACAATTACATATATCTTATTTTAGTACACCAAAATATCGATACATTACAATTAAACATATCGACTTATTCGCAGCTCCATTTCGTTCATCACTGACAATATTTTGACACGTTATTTCAATTTTGCGAGTACTGTCATATTCCACATGTTTATTGTCCATTGCGTGGTAGCCTCGATAACATCAAAGGGGAATGTACACAAAACAAGCAATCGATGTCATTTGAATGCCAAACAATGGAAAACGTATTTTAATATTTTTCGCTCTTATCTTTATTTAAATAAATTGTGATTAGTCTTACCAGTGATAACTAACGTCACAGTTTCGCAAATTCACAGTCGTACTGCGGTTTTTACACGTAATTATGGCACAAATCGGCATTTTATTTTGCTATTTATACCATATTGGTTGTCATGCAACTGACAATATATGATCACGTTTCTTGATCGCCTCGATCAAAATTCAGAGACAAGCTTGCAGCTGTCAAACCACTTCTCTTTATAATTCAGATTTCTATGATATAGATGAACACATTTAGTGACGCCTAGTGCTACGTGGTACGCTCATAGCCAAGTATTCGTCGCATGGAGCGCGTAGTAGCTGGGCGAATCAACTTTTTAATGTTGTTTACTCTGTCCCCGTTGTCCGAGGGACATCCTCATACTATTTCATAGAAAATCTTTGGTTGTCCAAGGGACGTAACCATAGCAATATAGCTTTAAAAAGTTGATTGACTCAGCTACGAACAGAGAACCTGACAGTCGGGTTCTCGGCGCTGAATGTGTTAAGGACATAAGAGCACTCCAAGTTACACAATGGTTACACACAAATCTAACCCTTAGGGCGCCTTCGACGCGCGCTTGAATCAATACAAACACGATTCGTACGTAACTCAAACGCGGCTTATAGACCTTTGCACCCACATCGATGTAGACGTGCGTTTAAAAAAGCGGTGTGCATAGGCCCTAAGTTAAAATATGCCATAAAAATAAGTCCACAAGCATGTGTCAAAAAAATACGCACCCAGTCTGAATTCCTCCATGATGACTGTCCTCGTAGAAGCTGACACGTTGAAGGTAGAGTTCTGTTGCGGGTAGGCGGGAGTTATAATCGGCATTAGGTGGAACCGGTCCGATACGTTTACCTGTTATACAAAAATTATAAGTCTATAAATTAAATTGTCTAATAAAACATACAAGGAAGGTTGACACCGCCACGTTGTAACATTTTCTCCGTTGAACAAAAACTTCATTTAAATAAGTAGTGCTTAAGAAACTGATTATTAGATTCCACACTGGATAGACCAGATTAACACTACTTGCATTGACGGATGACAAAGAAGAACTTGTGGAGTAATGTGTCTGGGCGTTCATTGGAATACAGCTAGCAACTCATTACACAGCAGAATACACAAAGACTACCTTTCTTTTACTGTGGTTGATTGATAGTTTAGTATTAACAGAGCGCAAGTCAAGTGAAAATCGTGAGCGAAGAGATACACAGACCAATACCGCACAATGAGCTCTTGATGTTAGAGAAAGACAATCTTACCTCCACAGGCAGTTTAACATAGCCGAATTTCCATCAATTATGGCATTGTAAGCATGGTATACATAATGGAGTCCTTGATGATAGAGAGATAGTTTAATATAAGCAACCATAGAAACTTAAAAATCCACTCATATTTCATTCATAACCACCATTGGGGTTTAGTAAAGTTGGCACGTGCGGGCCACTAGCATGCCCCAATGGGGAAGGCTGGCGAAAACTTTTTGTAGAGGGCGCTGTTCCATATTCCATACAATAAGAGAAAGAGACACATTACATGAGAGAAAGATACCAAAGAGGCAAAAATCTTCCCTGTGGCGTTAATCTACAGAATTTAATTTTTATAGTTTATAGTGTATTCCCGAAACCGATGGATTTCAATTTCGGAGCAATTTGACACAAAACATTGATTCATTTTTGCGAAAATAGATACCCACCATACTTTGACAGTTGCCCTCCCAATTTCCAGCACTATGGCATGTTATTAACTCTTGATTTTAGACACAGACCTTTAGAGACAGTAAACACTAAGCAATAGCAGCTTAAAAATCCACTCACCCTGGGATCCCACACCGGAAAGCCCAGATTCACACTATCCGGCTGTTTCAGCAGCGCTGGCTGCGGCCACTTCCACTGACTGAAGACTAGGAAGAACTTATGCAGCAGTGTCGCTGGGAGCGTGTTGGGGTAGAGTTGGCAAGTGCGGGCCAATAACATGGCCGAAATTCCACAGGTATAGCACTGATAGTTGGTATACGCAATGAAACTCTTGATATCAAAGAGAGACCTTATCTGCACAAATACTTAAAAAATCACTCACCCTGGGATCCCACACCGGAAAACCAAGATTCACACTATCCGGCTGTTTCAGCAGCACCGGCTGCGGCCACTTCCACTGACTGAAGACTAGGAAGAACTTATGCAGCAGTGTCGCTGGGAGCGCGTTGGGGTAGAGTTGACAAGTGCGGGCGACCAGCATTGCCCAGGATACTCCTCCGAGGTAGCCCAGTGTGTTGGAGTAGATCCCGTGACCTGATGACAAATATAATGATTATTAAGGGAAGCACAGAACTTGACAGAACACAGTGAATCTTCCTTTTTGTAAAGAGTAGGCAACGTGCATGTAATAGCTCTGAAGTTGCAGGCGTTCATAGGTTACGGTAGCTACTTACGATCAGGCGGCCGTATGCTTGTTTGCCACCGTCGTGGTATTAAAAAAAGCACACAAGTAAGAATAAAACGCCTGGTTCATAGAAACTACATATAAACTGGTCACTGCGACATCCGTTGAGCGAGCAGACGCTACTCGATCCAAACATCCGTTGAGCGAGCAGACGCTTCTCAATCCAAATGTATAGACTTGTATGAACCTGTTTCCGACGACAGCGGTGGCTGCCTAACGGACCAGTATTGATAGAAACTACATATAAACCGGTCACCGCGACATCCGTTGAGCGAGCAGACGCTACTCAATCCAAATGTATAAACTTGTATAAACCTGTTTCCGACGACAGCGTTTGTTGCCGCCTAAAGGACCAGTGTTCATAGATACTACAACTACATATAAACTGGTCTCCGCGACATCCGTTGACCGAGCGGACGCTACTCGACTCGATCCAAATGTATAGACTTGTATGAACATGTTCCCGACGACAGCGGTGACCAGTATTCATAGAAACTACATACAAACTGGTCACCGTTATCAGACATTACTAGACCCCGGATTCTTGTCGCGATGAAGTCACAATAGGGTAACTTGGGGAGTACATAGGAAGGTAGTAATTAATACGGATTTATTTAATAATAATAATAATGCGGGTATTAAACAGGCGTTGAAGGAGCGCTTCTTTGGTCGGCTGACAAAAGTACTCAATAGTCTTTTGTCAGGTGGCAACAAGGTGCGCGCCTTCAACGCCTGGGTAATGCCCCTACTCACATACTCCTTTGGCATACTAAGGTGGACACAGACCGAGCTGGATGCCCTGGATCGGAGGGTCCGTCTATTGCTCACCACACACCGTATGCTTCACCCACGCTCATCCGTTATGAGATTGTACATCCCACGGAAGTGTGGAGGTCGCGGCTTTTTAAACGCCAAAAATCTCCACAACCGTGAGGTGTACAATCTCAGGAATTATTTCCTTAACAACGAGTGTGGGATGCATCGTGATGTGGTGGCAGTAGATAAGAGCCTCACGCCGCTCTCCTTGGCGAACGAGAACTGGCGCAAACCTGTGGTGCTAAGCACCGAGGATCGCAAGGCGGTATGGAAGAGCAAGGAGCTACACGGGCGGTTCTACGGGGCCCTCACGGGACCCGACGTAGACCTGCTCGCGTCGGTGAACTGGTTACGATTCGGGGACCTCTTCGGAGAAACCGAAGGTTTTGCCTGTGCAATTGCGGACGAAGTTATCATGACGAATAACTACCGGAGATATATCCTGAAGGATGGTACGGTCGACATCTGTCGGGCATGCCGCCGTCCCGGAGAGTCACTCAGGCATATCATCTCCGGTTGTTCTCATCTTGCTAACGGCGAGTACTTGCACAGACATAACCTCGTAGCCAGGATCATACACCAGCAGCTTGCTCTCCTATACGGTCTTGTGGACCACGAAGTGCCGTACTACAAGTACACACCTGCGCCAGTTCTCGAAAATGGTCGTGCCACGCTCTATTGGGATCGATCTATTATCACGGACAGGACTATTGTAGCCAATAAGCCTGATATAGTGATAATAGACCGATCGCAACGCCGGGCCATGCTCGTCGACATCACCGTTCCATGTGACGTTAACCTCGTGAAGGCTGAGAAGGACAAATCCAGCAAGTACCTAGACTTAGCTCACGAGGTAACCGCCATGTGGGAGGTTGATTCGGCGATCATTGTGCCGATAGTTGTTTCTGCGAACGGTCTCATAGCGAAGAGTCTCGACCAACATCTTGAGAGGCTTTCGCTACGAGGTTGTGGTTGGATCAAGGGTCAGATACAGAAGGCGGTAATCCTGGACACGGCGCGTATAGTCCGAAGGTTCCTCTCTCTGCGGCCCTGACCACCGGCAGCCTGGGCCTTGCTCCGTTGCCGGCGGCACCCTAGGTTAGGTTTTTTATAATGTTTTTATTGTTTTTGTATGTTTTTGATGTATTTTTATATTTTACTTTTGTAAAAATATTATAAATTAACCTAACCTAAGACGAAAAATAAATAAAGAGAATAATAATAATAATTTATTATTAATAATAATTTATTTATTTAGATAAGACAAGATAAAAAAATTGTCATATGGTGTTACTTAATACAAAACTTGATAGTTATTATTTTTTGGTATATTACTGTGAAACTTCTTTTAAATCAATTGTCAATTGATTAAATTATCGACATTGTTCTTTAATTAACTGACTCTGCGTAACAGATCATGTTACGTGTGTGGAACAGTGGAACGAAACGATTATTCAGCCGATAATTTTTTTTCGTCAAAAACAAGTTTAACGTAGAAATAAGTTTTTCAGTCTCTTCTTCTTCTTCTACCTAGCGTTATCCCGGCTATTGCCAGGGTCCGCTTTCCTGCTCGCTTTCCTCCACTTTGCACGATCCTTGGCGTCTTCTTTAATGAGCCCGTTTTCGCTCATGTCGGCCTCCACGACATTCAGCCATCGCTTCTTTGGTCTTCCGGGACCGGAATAATATAACAAAAAATAATATTGATCAATGCACTGGGCAATTATAATTCTGATTGATTAAAATTAAATTGGTTAAAAACCGTAGTAAATTATTTTTTTCCCGTGAAATAATTATATATTTTAGCTTATCTTATTATTTCTTCTTTAATGTATCATTTTGGTCGGTGGCAACCGTTCTATTTACTCCCCAAGTTACCCTATTGTGACGTCATCGCGACAAGAATCCGGGGTCTAGACATTACACTCACGTTTTGCCCACAACTTGATGGCGCGCAACGTCAACCGGAAGTTGTCTATGTTGGGCACCAGCCGGAGTATCTCGTCCGTGACGCGACATCCGTTGAGCGAGCGGACGCATTTCTGGTCTAAGTTCTTGAGGAGCATGTCGTCTCGGAGGTCGAAGGAATCTGGAAATTTAATTTTGGGTTTTTAAAGGATAGCTTAGACTTGTTCAATCAACCGGACCGATCATGTCAGTCATTTTCTATAAAAAAAGTCTACCGATTTTTGCGGGGGAGGGGAA
The DNA here is from genome assembly GCA_911728535.1 of Pammene fasciana. NCBI lineage: Eukaryota > Metazoa > Arthropoda > Insecta > Lepidoptera > Tortricidae > Pammene > Pammene fasciana. Next base: position 9,716,997 of record OU452283.1, read on the forward strand.
CGTCAAATGTATGCGAAACGTCAAAATAGCCACGTCAGATAAACGTTAGTCCATACAATGAGTATGGTCATACATTTTCGGCAAAGGGGAACGCCTGTCAATGGCCGCTCCGGTTGGTTAAATGCTCTAAGTGTCTATTTTGTTTCCTTTTTGTTCTTATTTCAACAGATAGCAAGAGATAAGTGCTAATGCCCTGGTTACACCTACCGCGTACAGTGGCGAGTCAGTACTCTCGACCGAGTACTCGCAAGGTGTAAACACATCGCCGAGTACTGGGCTGGGCCATTTTACTCTCTCGGCCGAGTAGCATTTTGCTGTCTCGCCACTGTACTCGTTAGGTGTAACCAGGCCTTTAATCTAAAGTGCATTTTATAATATATTTAGAACTTTCACTCTAAATAGGCAGATCCACACTGAACGAACCGCCTTGCGACGAAATTGCCGCTCGAAGCAGCGCGGCCAGTGTAGTAGCCATGCCTCGCCCAAGGCATTACGGCCGCGCGTGCATTTGCCTCTGGCGAGGCGCGGCAATCTCCTCGCAAGGCGGCTTGTTCAGTTTGGATCCGCCTATTGAGGATTTAAATCCATAGATATTAAATGTTGGAGTTTAGTTAAAGGGACCACTTTGGCAATTTACAATGACGCTACATTCTTTCACTAATAGATAGTGTATCAGTGGCGGCGGGTCAAATTTTTTCTTAGGCAAGCCGGTGCTGAATTTGGCTTCAAATTTCTTCATGAGCGGTAGGAAAACAACTTGAAAAAGTAAATGCCATCAGCGACTTGGGAGTATCAATTTCAATGCCCATTACATCGACGTCATAAAAAAGCGTCCCGTATGTTAGGTTTCTTACTAAGAAACAATGACAATTTAAGATGATTCGCACCAAAATATTACTTTATAACACATTGGTATTTAAGAAGCAACCTTGAGTATTGCTTCCAAGTTTGCACTCCTTATGACGATGTGCATAGAAATTGAATTGAGAAGGTCCAGAGACGCTTTTTAACACATCTAGGGTTTGCTTGTTCTAAGAAGCAGAAACATAAACTTACATCATGTAAAAGACGACTGAAATTCTTTCGATTTGTTACGTTAAGTAGCCAGAGAAAAGTATTAGATTTAATGTTCCTTTATAAATTAGTAAACTGTAATGGCCTAGATTGCTTTAAATTGCTAAGTAATATAAACATAGCTATACCTGCCAGGTTACCTCGTCCTGGACTGTATAAGTTATTTAGCACTCGAGCTGGAAATACAAATACTAATTTAGGTCGTAATTCCACTCTGTTAAGAATGGCTAAATTCATTATATCCCGGACTCTGCCGGAGTCCATATATGTCATGATAGTCCTAATAAATTCAAAAGGACGTTAAGAGGCCTTATTCCCTATACGCGCATATTTTGCGAAAACCTCAATTTTCTTTTGAGGATATCGCAAAAATACTTAGTGCTTTTAACTTAATTATTTATGTATATGATAGTCCGTACCTTTATCTAGACGGCCATCGGAAAAAAAATAACATTTTTGAGCAAGAATTATGAAAAACATGGCTTCTCTTGGAAGGCCTTTCCGGAATTTGCAGATATACATGTCGTTTTGTTTTAGGATAACTCAAACATAGAGAACATTTCTTATAAAATTTGAATACAATTTTATTCAGCACAAAAATTTTAAGACGGCCACCGCAAAAAAAATTAAAATTTCATCTTGGATAATAGAGAAAATACCTTCTGAATACTTGAAAATTTTTGATCAAAACACGGTTACATCAAAAAAAATTTCACGGATGTCCTATTATTATTCTGCCCTAAAAATATAAACATAGCAAAGTTCAACTATGCAGCTACCATGAAAAAAAAAATCATTACTGTATCCCTAAATTTACTTATGGTAGAATTTTTTAAAGATGACTCTAAATCCCCTCAAAACTTGACAAAACACACCGCGCCGCCGTCTCTGGCTCAGTATGGAACGGGAGCTCGTAGACGACGGACCTGTGTTAAATCGTCCCGCGCGCATTACGTAAGTTTGCCACATAGCTACACTCAGAGGTCACCTAAATCGGGTAACCTTCTATGGTATTGACAACACGTAGTGACCTGTTTCCATTGCCCTATAGTTGCGAGAAGTATGCAGCACTGCGAATGAATTACCAAGATCCTTACTTTCTTTATTTTAATTTTATAATTGAAAGGATATTTGGATTTCTTTATTTTATTATTACTTTATTTATTGATGTTTAGTTGACTTTCTTATTATTACTTTGAGCCCAGATTTAGTCCAGGGTCTGAGGATAGAAGTTGGTTACCGAAACTCCTTATCTACTAGGCATAATTACTCATCCCAACGTGTTTGGGGTCGTTAGACTTAGCTTGACGAGCACTCCAACTTTAGATGAGGTTCAGGGTCTCATGATGGAGCCAGGAGTTGGTTACCGGAACTGCCTATATACTCATCACAACTCCATCGTGTTTGGGCTCGTTAGACTTAGCTTGACGAGCATTCCCACTTGGGATGAGGTCCAGGGTCTCATGATGGAGTCAGGAGTTTGTCACCGGAACTGCCTATTTACTCATCACAACTCCATCGTGTTTGGGCTCGTTAGACTTAGCTTGACGAGCACTCCCACTTTAGATGAGGTTCAGGGTCTCATGATGGAGCCAGGAGTTGGTCACCGGAACTGCCTATCTACTCATCACAACTCCTCATTTTTGGGCTCGTTAGACTTAGCTTGACGAGCACTCCCACTTGAGATGAGGTCCAGGGTCTCATGATGGAGTCAGGAGTTGGTCACCGGAACTGCCTATCTACTCATCACAACTCCATCATGTTTGGGCTCGTTAGACTTAGCTTGACGAGCACTCCCACTTGAGATGAGGTCCAGGGTCTCATGATGGAGTCAGGAGTTGGTCACCGGAACTGCCTATCTACTCATCACAACTCCATCGTGTTTGGGCTCGTTAGACTTAGCTTGACGAGCACTCTCACTTTAGATGAGGTTCAGGGTCTCATGATGGAGCCAGGAGTTGGTCACCGGAACTGCCTATATACTCATCACAACTCCATCGTGTTTGGGCTCGTTAGGCTTAGCTTGACGAGCGCTCCCACTTGAGATGAGGTCCAGGGTCTCATGATGGAGTCAGGAGTTGGTCACCGGAACTGCCTATCTACTCATCACAACTCCATCGTGTTTGGGCTCGTTAGACTTAGCTTGACGAGCACTCCCACTTGAGATGAGGTCCAGGGTCTCATGATGGAGCCAGGAGTTGGTCACCGGAACTGCCTATATACTCATCACAACTCCATCGTGTTTGGGCTCGTTAGACTTAGCTTGACGAGCGCTCCCACTTGAGATGAGGTCCAGGGTCTCATGATGGAGTCAGGAGTTGGTCACCGGAACTGCCTATCTACTCATCACAACTCCATCGTGTTTGGGCTCGTTAGACTTAGCTTGACGAGCACTCCCACTTTAGATGAGGTTCAGGGTCTCATGATGGAGCCAGGAGTTGGTCACCGGAACTGCCTATATACTCATCACAACTCCATCGTGTTTGGGCTCGTTAGACTTAGCTTGACGAGCGCTCCCACTTGAGATGAGGTCCAGGGTCTCATGATGGAGTCAGGAGTTGGTCACCGGAACTGCCTATCTACTCATCACAACTCCATCGTGTTTGGGCTCGTTAGACTTAGCTTGACGAGCACTCCCACTTGAGATGAGGTCCAGGGTCTCATGATGGAGTCAGGAGTTGGTCACCGGAACTCCCTATCTACTCATCACAACTCCATCGTGTTTGGGCTCGTTAGACTTAGCTTGACGAGCACTCCCACTTTAGATGAGGTTCAGGGTCTCATGATGGAGCCAGGAGTTGGTCACCGGAACTGCCTATATACTCATCACAACTCCATCGTGTTTGGGCTCGTTAGACTTAGCTTGACGAGCACTCCCACTTGAGATGAGGTCCAGGGTCTCATGATGGAGTCAGGAGTTGGTCACCGGAACTCCCTATCTACTCATCACAACTCCATCGTGTTTGGGCTCGTTAGACTTAGCTTGACGAGCACTCCCACTTTAGATGAGGTTCAGGGTCTCATGATGGAGCCAGGAGTTGGTCACCGGAACTGCCTATATACTCATCACAACTCCATCGTGTTTGGGCTCGTTAGACTTAGCTTGACGAAAACTGCACCCATCAATTAGCAGAAAACGACTACCATGACGATTTTTCACAAAAAGTGTATGACCGCCATCTTGGATTTGAAAACAGACATTATTTTCGAAATCTGCACCCATCAATTAGCAGAAAATGACTACCATGACGATTTTTCACAAAAAGTGTATGACCGCCATCTTGGATTTGAAAACAGACATTATTTTCGAAATCTGCACCCATCAATTAGCAGAAAATGAATACCATGACGATTTTTCACAAAATGTGTATGACCGCCATCTTGGATTTGAAAACAGACAATATTTTCGAAAACTGCACCCATCAATTAGCAGAAAACGACTACCATGACGATTTTTCACAAAAAGTGTATGACCGCCATCTTGTATTTGACAACAGACATTATTTTCGAAATCTGCACCCATCAATTAGCAGAAAACGACTACCATGACGATTTTTCACAAAAAGTGTATGACCGCCATCTTGGATTTGAAAACAGACATTATTTTCGAAATCTGCACCCATCAATTAGCAGAAAATGACTACCATGACGATTTTTCACAAAAAGTGTATGACCGCCATCTTCGATTTTGAAACAGACATTATTTTTGAAATCTGCACTCATCAATTAGCAGAAAATGACTACCATGACGATTTTTCACAAAAAGTGTATGACCGCCATCTTTGATTTTGAAACAGACATTATTTTTGAAATCTGCACTCATCAATTAGCAGAAAATGACTACCATGACGATTTTTCACAAAAAGTGTATGACTGCCATCTTGGATTTGAAAACAGATATTATTTTTGAAATCTGCACCCATCAATTAGCAGAAAATGACTACCGTGACGATTTTTCACAAAAAGTGTATGACCGCCATCTTGGATTTGAAAACAGACATTATTTTCGAAATCTGCACCCATCAATTAGCAGAAAACGACTACCATGACGATTTTTCACAAAAAGTGTATGACCGCCATCTTGGATTTGAAAACAGACATTATTTTCGAAATCTGCACCCATCAATTAGCAGAAAATGACTACCATGACGATTTTTCACAAAAAGTGTATGACCGCCATCTTTGATTTTGAAACAGACATTATTTTTGAAATATGCACTCATCAATTAGCAGAAAATGACTACCATGACGATTTTTCACAAAAAGTGTATGACCGCCATCTTTGATTTTGAAACAGACATTATTTTTGAAATCTGCACTCATCAATTAGCAGAAAATGACTACCATGACGATTTTTCACAAAAAGTGTATGACCGCCATCTTGGATTTGAAAACAGACATTATTTTTGAAATATGCACCCATCAATTAGCAGAAAATGACTACCATGACGATTTTTCACAAAAAGTGTATGACCGCCATCTTGTATTTGACAACAGACATTATTTTCGAAATCTGCACTCATCAATTAGCAGAAAATGACTACCATGACGATTATTCACAAAAAGTGTATGACTGCCATCTTGGATTTGAAAACAGACATTATTTTTGAAATCTGCACCCATCAATTAGCAGAAAATGACTACCGTGACGATTTTTCACAAAAAGTGTATGACCGCCATCTTGGATTTGAAAACAGACATTATTTTCGAAATCTGCACTCATCAATTAGCAGAAAATGACTACCATGACGATTTTTCACAAAAAGTGTATGACCGCCATCTTGGATTTGAAAACAGACATTATTTTCGAAATCTGCACCCATCAATTAGCAGAAAACGACTACCATGACGATTTTTCACAAAAAGTGTATGACCGCCATCTTGGATTTTAAAACAGACACCATTTTTAAAATTCACACCCGCAAATTAGCCGAAAACAACTACCAGTCCCTACCCTCACCTCTTACCATAAGGCAGGCCGTGCGCTAGTTTTCCACCACATATTAAAAAAAACGACTCCAGATATAATGGCGAACTTAGATAAAATGCACATGACCGGTCGGGCCGCTCAATCATATCTGATGGTGACAGTACAGTCGCCATCAGATATATCGGAGCGGCCAAGGTGGTTAGAAATATCTGAACAACGCCTCTATTGTCAAGGCGATAAAGTGCATGTTCAGATATTTTTGAGTACCTTGGCCGCTCCGATATATTTGATGGCGACTGTACAGTCGCCATCAGATAGATCGGAACGGTCAAGGTACTAAAAAATATCTGAACAACGCCTCTATTGTCAAGGCGATAAAGTGCACGTTCAGATATTTTTGAGTACCTTGGCTGCTCCGTACTGTCACCATCGCGTGCATGTACAGTCGCCATCAAATATATCGGAGCGGCCAGGCCAGGGTACTCAAAATATCTGAACATGCACTTTATCGCCTTGACAATAGAGGCGTTGTTCAGATATTTGTGACCACCTTGGCCGCTCCGATATATCTGATGGCGACTGTACCTCCAACAGGCCTATTGATTTTAGTTGCGTATAATTCTCTCTTTCATGTAAAAGAAAATAAAAAGTCTGTAAAACTTATGCGTAAAAATAATTTTGCTTGTAATTGAAGTTGAAAACGATCAAGACTATTGAAGCGTGCGTATCGTCCTTGTTATTGCCAGCGGCCGTGTACTGAGCGCTAACGCCATCTATCGAGTAAGAAATCGTGAAATTGAGGAACGTTCACGGGACTAAGGCCTCTTAATAGCCGTGTCTACACCTGGCGCACCGCCTCGCGAGGAAATTGCTGCGCGAGGCAGCTCCGTTAGTGTGGACGTGCCTCGGCCGAGACAAACGCACGCGCGGCCGCAATGCCTCGGGCGAGGCACGTCCACACTAGCAGAGTTGCCTCGCGCCGCAATTTCCTCGCGAGGCGGTGCGCCAGGTGTAAACACGCCTAATGGCATATTTTGCCTCGCTGGACATCATAAAGTAAATTTGAATTGTAAAAAAAACATTGTCTTCCCTTTTAGGCACTAGTGTTAGTATGTAATACAATGTGATGTCTTTTCGTTTTACCTTGTGCAATCTAAGAAGCGGTTTTTGACACCTGTCATCTCAGTACATTTCATAACACAGAAATAAATCAGGATAGAAAAAAGGTGTGTGTGATAGAGATGCACCGAATATCCGGTTACTATCCGGTATCCGGCCTATCCGGCCCTTATTTTAGTATCCGGCCGGATACCGGATATCTTCGTACTATCCAGCCGGATACCGGATGTAGCCAGAGTCGCCCACTAGTCATACAAACAAAATTTTTTACACAAAAATACGCGAGCGCGTGTGTACTTTTGAAAGAAGTTACTCCGTAATGACATAATAAAACTCGTTTTGTTGCCTAGAATTCCTAGGAGTGCGCGAACGATCACTACGAAACAGGTCAAAACCTGCACGACGCGCACCTGCGAAACTCAAATTGTAGGTATAGTGCCGCCGGCCGGATACCGAATATTCGGCGGATGGTCAGGCCGAATATCCGGTATCCGGCCAAACCATTATCCGTTGCATCTCTAGTGTGTGACCTTGAGCGTCAAAAGTGTGTCTCGAAGGCTTAATTGTTCGCCGCCAACTTCAGTCCGCTCCCCACTTCGGTCCGCGTGTGACGCTAGGTTATAAAAAACAAAATGATTCGGTGTTCGATAATTAACTGTGCCAACACCAGCAAAAAAGGTGGAGCTTGTAATCAAGGAATTTCCTTTCATAAGTAAGTACTATTTGTCCTAAAATATCTGTAATTAATTTATAAACAATTTTTTTTGTTGCTCCGTATTATCTTCACCAAAACTGTAGCGGGCGTTTGTGAGTCCAGCGCTAGTTTTCCATTGCGGCTTTAATTTGACAAGCCAGACTTGTCGTGCATACAAAACCAGCGATGTAAAAATAAGCTAAGGTGCGTTGGGGTAAGATAGAAAGGTATTTTTTTTATATTATATACTTAGTGAAAAGCAATTATTATTTAAAAACAGGCTGTGTTTACTACTATATTGCAATTTTGTTTCATTCAACATCTTATCGTACGTATCTTTCTGCAAATCGGGGGAAACGTGCACATATGCGCAATTTTCACATACTACATACTTGTAATAATGGCACACATACATAGAAAATGAGAGAAAATGACACACTACACTGACAAATCTTGAACACTAACAAAACCTTGCAGCCCCGTGCCGTGCCCCGTCGGGCAGGTTTTGGCAAAAGGGGAAACAGTGTGAATACCCCTCCCCCCTGTTTTGATATATGTATACTTAAATACATAGAAACATCCTTAACTCAAACAAACCTTAACGAGCAAACATCCATGATAAACATTCAAATGAAATCGATTTGAAACTGTGAAACTTTTTCATTTCCTCTGTCGAAACTAATTATCATTTTTTCTGTAGGTTCTTATCGATTATTATGAATCGATCAAAATGCACCTACAACAATTTGCGTGTTCAAATCGATGCTTTTGAATCGTTTTCGCGCGGCTTATGTTTCCCATCACTAAATTACACTCGTGACGTCATTGTACCTACGCAAAATGTTACACGCTCGGTCTCCATACAAATTGACGAACTCTCTTGTTCTATCCTGATATATTTCTGTGTTTCATAACCTAAAATCGATTTTAGGTTATAAAATGTACTAAGATAACAGGTGTCAAAAATCGCTTCTAAGGTTGCACAAGGTATAGTCATAATTAATATTTAACTTTAATTGTAATTGAATTAAAATGTAAGGTTCTGCATTCGTACGTGAAAGATATTGGCTTAAGTTGTGGTTATCTATTCGCTGTGTGCATGATTGTGGCGCCATCTCTTGGGCAGGAGCTCAATCACTTTTTTTTCTTTTTTATAAATAGGTTGTGTGAGTTGCTTATATGAAATGTCACTGGCTGATTCACTATTTTGACAGCTGATAGGGGATTTTGCAGTTTTATTTCTTGTCACATTGTGCACTGCGATCGTTCTCGTTACCCCCACCATGCACTTCGCACATAGCGAATAATTAGAGAAGCATCAAACTCAATTGTAACATAGATTTAAGAGCATGTAAGATGTATTATCTGTTGGTAATCCTAACTAAATAAATAAATAAAACTGCTCAGGCCCCTGAAACTTACGCAAGCCGATGGAAATTGTGTTCTATGGACGCCACTGTATAGTTTTACGAAGTATTTTTGTCTTTGATAGCTGAATTTAGCTCAAGTATATTTTTTAAGTCTTAACAAAGTTACATAATTACGATACAATCAAACTAGCTTACCCGGTATCTCCTTGAGAGCGAGGCGGGCGAACAGCAGATCAATTTCAATGCCGTTGAAGTTCATCTTGATGACAGGTACAAAAGCGTCCTCCACCGCGCGCAGGTCTCGCACCTGCCAATTATAAATATCGTGTGAGATACCCTAAACTATTCACAAAACTGCACTATTCGAGTAGTTAAACAGCTCATACAGACCAACCAACTAGGACTCATATTGTTTTATCTACATCCATACCCTAATATGTCTATTTTATGGTCAGGATCGATGAGCAAACGCCCTATATTTAGATATGAGTATCTGTGGCTGCATCTTAATGTTTACATTTTAGTATCGGTAACCGATACCTTAATTACGTTCAAATTTCGAACGTCTTCTTAAAGTAAAAATTAGTAGTTAGAACAAATGTGTTATCTGTAACGATGTTATTATTATCAAATAATAAGCAAAAATTCGATATCATTATGAAAATCCGGGTGCGGGCATGCGCCGCCCGACCGCCGACACAATCGAGTTGGTCATGGCGATGGCGTGCAATCCGTGCAATAGGGAAGATGCAGCTATAATATTTACCATTATTTTGTGATCAAAATGGTGAAAAAACATGAAATAATAGGTATTGTAACGTTTTTACTTTAGTTTAGACTAATTTCAAACAATAATTACGATTTGAAGTCACGTGAAACGGAACGTGTTTTAATCCACCAATCAGCGTCTGGTGACGTCACACCTGTTGACAACACTAGAGGGTTGGCAACTGTCACTAGTTTTGTTCTATGGGATTTGGCTTAAAGAGCTAGCATCGGGGGCAAAAAAAAAAACAATTTGACACTTTTGGCACTGTTGGCAGGTTTGACAGGGACGAACCAAGGACAAACAAATATGGCGAGTGACACACGCATGAGTGACGTCACAGGAACTGTAGTTCCGTTTAGGCGCGAAAATTTAAATTGTCAGTTTCTAACAGCATTTTTTGACTATAAATTATAGTATTTTCATTTTTTAACATACTTGTGGTCTATTCTACGTGCGATTCTTTCAATTGGAAGCATAAATGAAAACAGTGCATCTTGTCTATTGCAGTCATTCAATCATCATTTCGGGTTTATAATATGTGTGTAAATAAAGCAGTGTATGCAACTGTACGTAATTAGGCCTTAAAACACTCGTGTGATTTTATTATGAAACTCACTTCGTTCGTTTCATAAAACCACACTCGTGTTTTAAGGACCCCTATTACGTAACAGTTACATAAACTACTATTTCACTCGTGTCCGAATAATTTTAATCAAGGTTCAAGCTATTTTTTTTTGTTTAATACTTAGGGCCGGTTGCACCAAACCGTCTGTTAACGTCAACGTCAAAAAACCTTGTATGAAAAGTTTAAGATTTTTCTATGCGATGACAGCTTTGTCGCCATATTTAACGTCGATAAGTAGGTTAATTGTGCGTGGTGCAACCCACCCTTATTCAAGTAAAGTAATTGTAAAGTGAACCCAAAATTACTCAACAATAGTATCTTCCTACACGAAGGCCGCAAAAATATATGACACACTCTTATCGCCCTACAAATAAGAGCGTGTCACATATTTTTGCTTCGTTCATTAAATACCCTGGCCTTCTTGACTAGGTGGCCGGCCACCTAACCAACTGTCAACCTTTTTACAGCTGAAACTGACCTGTGGTTGCTGGCGAAGCAGCTCGTAGAACGACTGGAAGTAGTCCGTGCGGTCAATGTGCCGCGGCGCCACGCAGAGGGCGTCGATATCAGCGCCTCGGTGGTGGACCTGAATCACATCGGTACTTGTAATCACAAGAGCACAACTATTAGCCGTGTTTACATCTGACGCACCGCCTCGCGAAGAAATTGCCGCGCGAGGCAGCGAGCCTGGTGTGGAGTTGGACGTGCCTCATCCGAGGCATCGAGGCGTTAGTCTCGGGCGAGACACATCCACACTAGCTGGGCTGCCGCGCGCGGCAATTTCCTCGCGGGGCGGTGCGTCAGGCGTAGCCACGGCTCTTGGCATCATTTTATACAGATACCTCTACTCTAATTAGGAGAATTGCGCCTTATTTAGGAATTTATTTCAGTTTTAGAAATACACAAGTGACAGGAACAGGCGAGCTTTCTAGGTGTAGCCGCTTTCTAATTCTAACGAATACGGTGTTTTAAACATATAATCACAAAGACTTTGCCTGCTTATGGGTCATCCAGAAATCATTCATATTTTTGGACCGATTTCTTTGCATAACTAACGATTAATGTTAAATATTTCTACGAGTATGTCGGGTTTTACTATATTCCCGCCGACAGTATCAGCAACAGTTGGCGGCATGTTCTTCCTCATACAATCATCTCTGATTAATTCCATACGGTGGTAAATTAATCTGTTATAATACACTTACCCCAAGTCTATAGGATCCAAATGTGTATATATTCCCGCCGACGGTTTCAGCAATAGTTGGCGGCATATTGTTTCTCATACTATCGTCTCTGATCCACTGTCGGACGAGTCTGTGTAGAGCTCCAAGCACTTCCATGCGGCGGTAAATTAATCTATTATAATACACTTACCCCAAGTCTATAGGATCCAAATGTGTATATATTCCCGCCGACGGTTTCAGCAATAGTTGGCGGCATATTGTTTCTCATACTCTCGTCTCTGATCCACTGTCGGACGAGTCTGTGTAGAGCTCCAAGCACTTCCATGCGGCGGTAAATTAATCTGTTATAATACACTTACCCCAAGTCTATAGGATCCAAATGTGTATATATTCCCGCCGACGGTTTCAGCAATAGTTGGCGGCATATTGTTTCTCATACTCTCGTCTCTGATCCACTGTCGGACGAGTCTGTGTAGAGCTCCAAGCACTTCCATGCGGCGGTAAATTAATCTGTTATAATACACTTACCCCAAGTCTATAGGATCCAAATGTGTATATATTCCCGCCGACGGTTTCAGCAATAGTTGGCGGCATATTGTTTCTCATACTCTCGTCTCTGATCCACTGTCGGACGAGTCTGTGTAGAGCTCCAAGCACTTCCATGCGGCGGTAAATTAATCTGTTATAATACACTTACCCCAAGTCTATAGGATCCAAATGTGTATATATCCCGCCGACGGTTTCAGCAATAGTTGGCGGCATATTGTTTCTCATACTCTCGTCTCTGATCCACTGTCGGACGAGTCTGTGTAGAGCTCCGAGCACTTCCATGCGGCGGTAAATTAATCTATTAAAATACACTTACCCCAAGTCTATAGGATCCAAATGTGTATATATTCCCGCCGACGGTTTCAGCAATAGTTGGCGGCATATTGTTTCTCATACTCTCGTCTCTGATCCACTGTCGGACGAGTCTGTGTAGAGCTCCAAGCACTTCCATGCGGCGGTAAATTAATCTGTTATAATCAGAGCTCGGATTTTTCACGGCAAAACAAAACACTAGCGTAATTTAGCCAGTGCTTGAAATATTATTTTATCGATATCGATAATTCAGAACTAGAAGAAATAAAAGTCACCAAATAAAATTAATATGTAATAAAACTAATAAAAACATTTGTATAAAGTTATACAGGATGTCCGGTAATTAATGCACAACCTTCTAACCCCCAGTAGGTCACCTTAGACTGGTCAAAAATATTGATTTTGAGCTCTAGTAAGTCTCCTGTTTTTCGAAATTTTCGCACGTTTGTTAGTTTTTAAATTTTGACATTCACACTGATAGGTGTACCATCGAATAAAAAAAGAAAAAATGTACTGAGGCAATACCTGTCATATACTCTAGTAAGACTCGATAGGTGTCGATAAAATAATATTTCAAGCACTGGCTAAATTACGCTAGTGTTTTGTTTTGCCGTGAAAAATCCGAGCTCTGGTTATAATACACTTACCCCAAGTCTATAGGATCCAAATGTGTATATATCCCGCCGACGGTTTCAGCAATAGTTGGCGGCATATTGTTTCTCATACTCTCGTCTCTGATCCACTGTCAGACGAGTCTGTGTAGAGCTCCAAGCACTTCCATGCGGCGGTAAATTAATCTATTATAATACACTTACCCCAAGTCTATAGGATCCAAATGTGTATATATTCCCGCCGACGGTTTCAGCAATAGTTGGCGGCATATTGTTTCTCATAATCTCGTCTCTGATCCACTGTCGGACGAGTCTGTGTAGAGCTCCAAGCACTTCCATGCGGCGGTAAATTAATCTGTTATAATACACTTACCAGGGTGTCCACTATAAACCCCCAAAAAAATTCCCTGACTTTTCCCTGACTTTCCATGACCATTTTTTTAAATTTCCCTGACCAAAATGTCCATCTACAAAAACATTTTTACTATTTTTAGCTCAAGGTAGTCGAATTTCCGTACGCAAGACTTTAGTATCGCATTTTTTTGTGTCTGTTATTACGTTTACGTTCACCGACAGTTTGGTGCAACCGGCCCTTGGTGTCTGTCTGTTGAATTTTTACAAAATCGAATCAAGTTTCAGAACAAAAGTATGTATAGAGACCAATTTTGAATTGTTAGTTTTAAGTATATGGACACGCTACAAAATTTTTTATACAACGGCGGTGGCAAACAATCATACGGCCCACCTGATGGTAAGCAGCTACCGTAGCCTATGGACGCCTGCAACTCCAGAGGTGTCACATGCGCGTTGCCGACCCTTTAAAAACAGGAGGATTCACAGTCAACACATGACGGCTCGGCTAAAGGAACAAGAGAGGTCCCTCGTCGTCAACACACTGGGTCCTCTTTGAGCTCTTTGGTTACTATACATATAAATTATAAACTTAAATATATGTATGTCATAAAAAGCGTCTGGTGTCCATGAATGGGATCGAAAAAGCGTCTTCTGCATCGCATCCGGGTCACAAACGCCTACTTAAAATAACCCGTTAGCCTAGGAGTTAGGGCTACTGCAGCGAATGCTAAAGACGCTGGTTTCATCGCAGCAAGTATACGTTCCGTTGTAATTTTACCAGAGTCACGCAATATTCCTAGCACAATATCAGCATGTTGTATTGATTCCGTATGTCTCACATCGTGCTGCGTACGAATCAAATCGAATCGGCCTTTTTTTCAAATTTTAAATAATAGCTGAAGTTATTCATTGCATTAATTATTTTTATTTATTTTATTTAATGCGTTAAGCTTCGAAACTCTTGTGATAGTGTTCTGTGACAAGTACATTTTCGGTGTTATTTAAATCGATGTTATAATATCTTCAGAAGACAAAGCGACGAGATTTTTCGTCTTTACAAGTTCTCCATTAGATTTATTTATCAAGTCCTTTATGGCAACATGTACAAATGACGCTAGAGGTTTGTTCCTTGAAATAGCCATAAAATGGTTGGTAATCCCTTACGTTTACACTTGTATGTCCGCATTTGAGTAGACGCTCGTCGAAACGTTTTACGAACCATTCGCGTACGAGTGCTAACGCGAATGTCCGTTCACATATTCGGCTCTGTGGGTATAACTGTATAGACAGTCTACGCGATATTCGCCGGTTTATTCGCCTCGTCACTCCCACAGAAGTATAAACGCGGTACAGTCGTCATCAGATATGGCAAAAGTGGTCACAAATATCTGAACATACACTTTATTGCCTTGACGATTATAGGCGTTGTTCAGATATTTGTGACCACCTCGGCCGCTCTGATATAACTGATGGCAAATGTACAATAGATCCTACGATTGCCAATGGAGCTTTTTCATTACAGTAAGGTTTTTTGTTTTCGCTCATTAGAAGCAAATTCTCGAACCTGATGCTTTTATAGATCTGTCAAGGCATAGTCCATTTTCAAGCCACCTTATCAATGTAAATTAAATCGCGAATTCTGTACAGTCGCCATCAGATATATCGGAGTGGCCAAGGTGGTCACAAATATCTGAACAACGCCTTTATTCTCAAGGCGATAAGGTGCTTGTTCAGATATTTTTGAGTACCGTGGCCGCTCCGATATATTTGATGGCGACTGTACATCCAGACATAGCATGTGTGCTATTCCGTGATTGGTCACATACACGACTTTTGTCTTTCCCATAGAGTTGTTGAAAGCAATCTTGCTATCTGGGAACATTTCGTTACGCTGTATTTTAGTCCCGTCCCCGTCGCAAGAATTTTGGCAGATTTTGATCAGTTCAGGACTGCATTTAATATTGGTACAAGTTATTCTAATGTTTAATTAGTGGTCAACTGATTTTAGTTTCAAGATTTTTGATATTATGTTTCGGACCTTTTCTATGTAACACTACGGCTCGCTCACACATATTCCTGAATTTAAATATTTGGCAACATTGTCTAAAATTAAATACGCTGAATGCTGATATTATGATCGCCTACGACTTCAATATGCAAACTCTGGACTCAATCTTAGAATGAGTCATACTTTATTAAACGTACAATATTTTGAACTCATTTCATTAGTTATATTCACAGTTTTATGAAAATCTAACACATCACTGTAAAAAAACTGTATGATTTTTATGATATTTCATATCCTAAAAGCAGAAATTTAATTATGGTACATTCAATCATAATGTTGTAGATCCTTCCTACACTGAAATACAATGCTATGAGTCTGGGTTACTCGTCAGCTTGAGCAAAGGCTTTCTCATTAGCAATCGCTGAGAGGGTTTAAGATTTTTTAAACCTTAAAAAAATATTCTAAATAGAGAAGGTATGACGCCTTATAAGTAATTCTATGAATTCTTTGGATTCACCTATAACCAAGAGAATAAAACTTTTGATTTCCATTATTTTTTATATTCCTTAATTTTTTTCCCAGGTCCATATTTTTCCCTGACCTCATTATAATTTCCCTGACTTTCCATGACTTTCCATTGCCATTTCGAGCTTCCCTGACTTTTCACTGACTTTCCCTGACTTTCCAGAAAGTGGACACCCTGCTTACCTCAAGTCTATAGGATCCAAATGTGTATATATTCCCGCCGACGGTTTCAGCAATAGTTGGCGGCATATTGTTTCTCATACTCTCGTCTCTGATCCACTGTCGGACGAGTCTGTGTAGAGCTCCAAGCACTTCCATGCGGCGGTAAATTAATCTATTATAATACACTTACCTCAAGTCTATAGGATCCAAATGTGTATATATTCCCGCCGACGGTTTCAGCAATAGTTGGCGGCATATTGTTTCTCATACTCTCGTCTCTGATCCACTGTCGGACGAGTCTGTGTAGAGCTCCAAGCACTTCCATGCGGCGGTAAATTAATCTGTTATAATACACTTACCCCAAGTCTATAGGATCCAAATGTGTATATATTCCCGCCGACGGTTTCAGCAACAGTTGGCGGCATGTTCTTTCTCATACTTTCGTCTCTGATCCACTGTCGGACGAGTCTGTGTAGAGCTCCGAGCACTTCCATCCGGTGGTCCATTTCAGCATCAGATTCGAAGACACCGAAAGGAATGAGGGCTTCTTTCAGTTCGTTCGTCTTTTCGATGTCGATCGGTTTTGGACCTAAAAGTTTAATGTGCAAAATACAGTATTTATAGTAAACGACCGAGCGATGTCTTAGCGTGAACTAAGGCTACCCCCACACTAGCGTCGTCGATGCCCGAGCGCCCACGCAGCGGCGACGCGGCGTCGACGCGACGTCACCCGAGCGCCGGCGTCTTACCAGCGTCGACGTGGCGTCTCACCTAGCCTATAGACGTGTGCAGCTCCAGAAATATCACGTCAAATACTAGTTTATAACTCATGATAAAACCTATATTCATTTTAAACACACAGCTTTCGTACGACGCGTAACGTAACGTTTCTTAAGTTCCCAAGGCCTCTTCGGTTAGCCAACGTGAATGGCTCATGAACAAGCTCCTTGTTATGGAGCGGAACACGCCGAGCGATATTCGACTTAAGACGCGTTAGTTATCCACGACATCCACGTCTGTATTTTTTAATATACTTTTTTCTCCAAATACTCTGTAGTTCAGGCTATGGTAAAACTAATTTTATGTTTTTCAATAGTTTCGTCTTGTAAATAAAATCTATAATTCTTGAAATCAATTAGTTCACATAATCCTTTATGTTACTACATTGATAAAAACCACTTATCAAAATTCTTGACCTGATTATGTAAGTTAGTGTAAAGCTGCATTTGCACATATAGTTCTAATTTGTATTATAAAACCCGTTTATATTTTAAAAGGGGAACAAATCGTTATTTTTAATAGGGTCATAAGGTCATAACCAATTGCAAGACAATAGGTACTACGAGTAATTTGTGCGCAGAAAAATAGGATTGATACACCAAAGATTATGCCAGAATAATGACGGTTAGTTGTTGCGATCTAGATTAAAAAGTGAATTTATGAAGGTTACTAAGTCCATACTCAGATTACGCGCCTTACGCGGTCTTGACATTGGACGCATATCCGCACACCTTTCTGTTGTGCAAGCGGGACATCGCTATTTACGTACATAGTACTTTCTCGCTCACACATCAGAACGACGTCCGCCGGTAAAGGCGACGCAAAAATATCATATTCATACAAATGGGGTCGTAACACCCTCCAGCCGTATATGCAATCTTGCATTGCAATGTCAGTTGCAAGGCTATGCAGTGAACAAAATTTATTTAAGGACAAAACCAGTCGAGTAAGGTCAACTGTTATGGAAACCCTTTTTATACTGTCTAAAATCGCTTGTAGAGTCACCTCGGAATATATGGATACATTTAATTGACATAAACATGTATCCGTATGTAGTATGGACTATACGATTCGTGGCTATATATTTTTAGATGTGACTTCAATTATTTTAAAAGTAGTTTGTTAAATATTTCCTCTTAATACGACACGTACCATAGCTTGAATATAATTATTTTGTAAAATAATATTACTCATATTTGTGGTTGAGTATTTAATGAAAGATAATATATATGTTAGCCTCTATACGTCCCACTGCTGGGCACAGGCCTCCTCTCATGCACGAGAGGGATCAGGCTATAGTCCCCACGCTGGCCCAAAGCGGGTTGGGAACTTCACATACACCTTTGAATTTCTCCGCGTATGTATGCAGGTTTCCTCACGATGTTTTCCTTCACCGTATAGCGATTGGTAAATATCAAATTATATTTCGTACATAAGTTCCGAAAAACTCATTGGTACGAGCCGGGGTTTGAACCCGGGACCTTCGGATTGAAAGTCAGACGTCATTACCGTCAGGCTACCAACGCTCCATGCAATGAAAGATAATTCACAATTTAATGTCTGCCCATGGCGACTTCGTGCAATTCCAAAAAAATATACTTTGAAAATCTTGATATTTGCCTAGTGGACCCAAGATTTTTTAAGAGCATATTTGAATTGAACCCTAAAAATTGGGACAACAATAAGGGTCATCACCTGATCTGAATTCAGAATTCACAGACCAAGTCAGATGTTGATTGTCTATGGCCTCCATAAAAAAATCAGCTACCATAGACAAATTTAAGCATTTTGTGTATTAGTTAGGCTGAGAGGTTAGTTCGGACCCGTCGAATTACAGGCCTATCGCTATAACCTCCCTTCTCTCAAAGGTAATGGAGCGCGTAGTTAATGCGAAGCTCCTGGGATACCTAGAAGAGCACGACTTGATCAGTGATCGTCAGTATGGCTTTCGCCACGGTCGCTCGACTGGTGACCTTCTAGTGTATCTCACTCACCGCTGGGCTTCAGCCATTGAGAGTCAGGGAGAGGCATTGGCAGTCAGCCTTGATATAGCTAAGGCGTTCGATCGGGTCTGGCATCGAGGTCTTCTGTCGAAGTTGCCATCTTACGGACTGCCCGAGGGATTGTGCAGATGGGTTGCCAGCTTTTTGTCCGGCAGAAGCATACGAGCCGTAGTCGACGGTAGTTGCTCGGAAAGCATGGACATAAACGCTGGTGTCCCGCAAGGCTCCGTACTATCCCCAACGCTGTTTTTGCTGCATATCAATGATATGTTGTCTATAGGCGACATTCATTGTTATGCGGACGACAGTACTGGGGATGTATATTACACGGGCCGTGCCAATATCCCTCGATCCGTTGTGGTAGAGAGTCGTGAAAAACTTGTGTCCGATATAGAGAATACTCTTACTGGAGTCTCGGCGTGGGGTCAGGACAACTTAGTCCGATTCAACCCCACCAAGACACAAGTTTGCGCGTTTACCGCTAAGAAAACCCCATTTACTGTGGCCCCTCAGTTCCAAGGCACAACTCTCACAATGTCAGGGAGTATTGGGATCCTCGGTGTCAACATTTCCAGCGACGTCCAATTCCGTAGTCACCTTGAAGGGAAAGCCAGGCTGGCATCCAAAAAGCTCGGTGTGCTCAATAGAGCGAGGAGATACTTCACTCCGGGGCAGAGACTGCTTCTTTATAAGTCGCAAGTCAGACCCCATATGGAGTACTGCTGTCACCTTTGGGCGGGTGCACCTGGGTACCAGCTTGGGCCCTTTGACTCGGTGCAAAGGCGCGCTCTACGGATCATCGACGATCCCAAACTCACGAGCGATATTGAACCTTTGAGTCTAAGGAGGGACTTCGCTTCCTTATGTGTGTTCTATCGCTTGTACAATGGGTTGTGCTCTGAAGAACTGTTTGATATGATGCCCACGGCTACCTTTTATCACCGCACCGCTCGCCGTCGGCAGGTTGTTCATCCTCACACCCTGGAGCCGAAAGGGTCGCGCACTGCACGGTTTAAGAGGAATTTCCTCCCGCGCACGCTCAGACTGTGGAATGAACTCCCTGCCGAGGTTATCCCAGAGGGCTACAGTATGAGGTTCTTCAAAAAAGGAGTGTATAGGTTCTTAAAGGGTAGGCAACGCGCATGTGAATCCTCTGGAGTTGCAGGCGTCCATAGGCTACGGTAACTGCTTACCATCAGGCGGGCCGTATGCTTGTTTGCTGCCGTCGTAGTATAAAAAAATAAAAATAATTTCTGAATTCATAACAGAATTATTATCATAAATTAGACAAACATACATCTACTTGTTAACGATAACTGTCATAATGATTACTGGATACAGGCAATATCAGTTGTCATAACTGCCTGCCTGCTTAGTAAATAATAATAATAATAAACCCGCGGGGGCAGCTTGTGGCGAGCTGACGGTGAGTGGCGACACCGCGGACCCCTATTCCAGAGGGCCCTTTCCATCTGGCCCTCGCCTCTGTGCGTGCCTTAACTGGCCGGCCAGAGTGGAGTCGCAAGAGCGGGACCTATGCTCCAGGTTGGAAGTGTAAAATTTCATAACGCCGGCGGCCTGCTGAACGGAACACCGGGATCTGGCTACCGCAGACTCACCTCTCGACAACCTCACAGCCACTCTCAAGTGTTGCGCCGTTGTCGCACCGTGCGTGCGGCCATTGCGGGGCCCACTCAATGAGTTGGCGAGTCACCACCTGTCTTTTACAATTTTGAGACTGATTGTCACGGCAGGTGTCTGCTAGTCTCCTCCCATAGCCCGATATCCAGTCCATCCAACTTTCAAATCTTATGACCTCAGTTCCCATCACAGCACAAAAGTGCTGCACTGCAATAGTCTTTGCAACTGGCGGGGACCATTATCCGGAGATCATATTGTGCGCTCAGGGATGGTATCCGCCACGTGTATCCCTTGCTTTTAGATTAAATTGTCTTAAAGGGCTTCTGCGCTGTTGGCTTCGGCCCCGAGCAAGCCTACCAAAGGTCCAGGGCCCCATGGTCCCGAGATATGGAAAGGACATGGGCAGTTCTCCGCAGAAAAGTTCTCCCCGAACAAATTCTGTCGCCAGTGGCAACTTAGTGCTAGCGCTTCATTTTGAGGCTTGAGTGGTCCCATTGCTTTTAAATTACAATTTCATAATAAGGGCACTACCCAAAACATGTTATGTAGCGAAATATTTGGAGTTGCAAAAAAAGGGTTGGAGCTGACAATGACGAACAGTGTCAACAATGACATTTTGTAAGGACAACATCTTAAACTGGGTTATAAAATTGATTAACTGGGTTATAAAATGATAGGATCGGGATTTTTTGGTAGGTACATGCCACACCTAATACTAATAGTAATAGTAGAAGAGCCCATGACACTGAACCTAGTTCGATAAGTCTCCCGGATGATATATATATATATATATATAATTAGTCGCGTTTTTAATAGGGGAACACGAAATGCCTATGCTGCAATGCAAAAAAATGGGCGGCATAATAAAAAAAAAAATTTGAAAAATTAAAAAGAATCGGTATCTAGTACGATAAATCTCCCAGGTTTCCTTTGTTCCTCGAGGCAGAGGAGAGTTAGGGCTATACGATAATGCGGTGCTGCAAGCCCCCATGACAGGCCTTGTCAGTTGCTGCAGCATCATAAGTTCATAAGATTGTAGATGTACGCAAAAACTTTGCGCCTACTTATTGATCATAGCAACGCGATGAAGTCATACGCCTACTGCAAAATGGGGTGATGTGCGCTCTTTGTCACGTTGCTATTATCAATAAGTAGGTCGCAAAGTTTTTGCGTACATCTACAATCTTATGATGCTGCAGCAACTGACAAGGCCTGTCACGGGGGCTTGCAGCACCGCATTATCGTATAGCCTTAACTCTCCTCTGCTGCCATTTTTTTACATTGCAGCATAGGCATTTCGTGTTCCCCTATTAAAAACGCGTCTAATTATATATATATCATTCGGGAGACTTATCGAACTAGGTTCAGTGTCATGGGCTCTTCTACTATAACTGTATGTATGTATGTATGTATCACTTTATTGCACATAAACAAGTATAACATTAAAACATTAGTAAAATACAAAAAGATATGCACAAAGGCGAGCTTATCCCTAAAAGGGATCTCTTCCAGCCAACCAATGAGAAA
The DNA here is from genome assembly GCA_911728535.1 of Pammene fasciana. Classification (NCBI taxonomy): domain Eukaryota; kingdom Metazoa; phylum Arthropoda; class Insecta; order Lepidoptera; family Tortricidae; genus Pammene; species Pammene fasciana. The sequence goes on from OU452283.1 coordinate 9,739,234, forward strand.
ATGAGAAAGGAGTAATACTATACAGTGAAAGGCAAACTATGCACTAAAGAGGTCGAAAAAGTTTGGAAACACATAAAGCTTCAAGTAAACCCTAATAAATACGCAGGTACAAACATGTACCACACAAAAACCTACTTAAAATATGCATGAACTATATACATATAATACATATTAATAAAAATATAAGACTATATACCACGTACATAAATAAACAAATATATATATAGATATATACATATATATAAAGTAGAAATATATAATATATATGTAAAGTATTCAATTCAAATTAAAAACATTAAGAGTCCATTAGCCATAACTTGTTCAACTTCTCCTTGAGTGAGGCAACAGACTGTGACTTTCTTACATCCACTGGCAACTCATTCCACAATTTAACTGCATAAGCAGTGAACGACCTAGAGTAAACACGCGAGTGTTTTGACGGAATAGCTAGAGAGAGATTTGTACTAGACCGCAAGCGATGACCGCTAACAGTAGCCAAATAATGAAACCTCTCCGACAGATACGGAGGAGATGCAGGATTAAAGAGTACGTTGAAGAGCAATGACAGGACATGCACATCCCTACGACGGCGGATCGGAAGCCAACCAAGTTGAGAACGAGAGGGGGACACATGATCAAACTTACGCAACCCAAATATATACTTGATGCAGGCATTTTGCAGGCGCTCCAATTTGTCGAGTAGCTTTTCTCTGAGGTCTACAAAAGCAATGTCGCCATAATCTAGGATAGGTAGTAAGAGAGAGCGAGCAATCGTGATTTTAGTAGGAAGAGGAAGGAAATTTTGCAGTCTCCTCAGAGAGTGCAGCGAAGCAAACACCCTTCTACTGACCTCCGACTGTTACCGTGTTTTATAATTTTCATGAGCGGTTTAATGACACAATCTTTTTCTTTATTGATTTATTACCTAGTCGGGTACTCAATTCTGTTACCGTGTTTCAGACAAATAATAAAAGTAAACTTGTAGCGTAATTTTGAGCTGATTTGTTTTATTTTTCGAGTGTTAAAAGGATTTCTCCAAAACTGTTACAATCATTTAAATTAACCATAAAGTTCTTCAATAATTATAAGAGCGCTTCTATTTCAACTTATTCAATAACAAATCTGGTAACATACTGTAATAACCAACTAGGTAGGTGTAGGTATCATTATCTGTCATAGCAGGCCATATACGTGTGGGTATATCCGGCGGATCTGCCGGGCATGCCCGCCGGACAAATCTGTCGATGTACAGTAGGATAAATTCCACCATACATTGACAAATCTGCCTTGAGGGTATACCCGCCAGTCGGATCCGGCGGACAAACCCGGACGTATATGGCCAACTATAGTTTTACATACCTGTTTACATCAGTATTCCCTAACATAACTAAATATATATTTAAAATATCAAGTTTTTACTTTAGTATAAGTAGTCTCACGAAAGTTTAAATTTAATACCTATCAAGTTTTTCTTATCTTATGATAGACTCTTGTACATTAATGAATATAACTTTTTTTCTATTCATAATTCAGACTTTTCTTTACTGTAATCAGACTTGTTTCATTAATATCACTGTTACTATGCATGCTAAAATCACGTTTTTATTCTTTATATAAATCAAGTGCCAATTATATCTTAATTATAGCCCTTGCCCTTGATGGACGTGGAATATCGGATGCTTGCCATGAACGCATATTTCTGAAGGACCACAACTAAAGCAACTCGCTTTTCTCATCACCAATGATGTCGAGCGGGAATGTTGCCACAATACCTGGTACACGGAGAAGGTGCCCCTAAAAGCTTTTATATTTTTGGATACAAGGCTATTAGCCCTCCAAAGGAAGGAAAACTTAGGGGAAATAATTCGTGTATAGCTGAATTTTGGTATAGTTGTAGACAAAGGTGTCTTACACAACATACCAAAAGTACCCATGGATAGGGGTGCCGCTAACGGGGAGAGGGGCGTGTAAAGATCCCCTTTTTTGGCTTTTCGTAAATAACTCAGTAGCGGTGGCTCATACGAAAAAATGTTCTACAAAATATAATCCACAAATAATTTTCTACAAAAAAGGTTCTTTACACTTTTTTGCTGGGATCAATGTATAATGAGATTTCGAGGAAATACGATAATCACTTTTTGAAACTTTCGGAGCTATTCTTTACGAAACTTTAGTTTTGTCTAAAAGTTGTTTTAGAAAACCCATATTTATATTAAAAGACCTATCCAACGACACCCCAAACACTAGGGGTGGAGTAAAAAAAAGAATTTACCTCCCACTTCATGTGTTCGGGAGGTACCCCAAAAAATAATATTTTTCAGATTTTGTTTTAAAACTTTGTCTGCGTGTTCAAAACACATACTCATACGAAGTTTAACTATTCAAGTACTAACCATCACTGAGCAGGTTGAAGAGGGTATTTTTTTACTTTTTATTTTTTATGCCACGACGGTGGCAAACAAGCATACGACCCGTCTGATGGTAAGCACTTCCCATAGCCTATGGACGCCTGCAATCAACTTCCTAACCTTATAGTTTCGCTGTCCGTTTGTCCCAGTCTGTCCGTTCACGGCTTTGCGCAGTCCTTTTTCCCCTTTTTTTTCTAAGCTTAAGTAAACTATAACCCGCTTATTCATAAACGTGTTTCAAACCTCATTTAGTTAAAATGTATTTTGTCTGTTTCTAACAAACACAACTGTCAATGTGACAGATAAGGACAAAAGATGATTTAGTTAAATGAGGTTTGCAATACGTTTATGAATAAGCGGCTAAGAGATTAAGCAATATAACTAAGTAAAAAATATGATATTCTGGGTTATCTAAAAAGTCGCAGAAGCACAATTAGACAAAGCTTTATAGATTCGCTTATCTATTTATCGTAGTTTGGCCGAAAAGCCTGATCCTTAAGAGCGCTGCATCTCTTTCTTTCGTGCACGGGAGCCATAAACTTGTCTCTTACGGATGGGCGAGACTTGTCCGAATCGAGGAATAGCCAGTTCATCAGTTATGATGAATTCTGACATTAACTCATAAAATTCATCAAAAGTTTTAACAATTTTTCCGTATCGAACCCTTTTATCAGCGGCACTTTTCAATGTGACACCGATTCCATCAGGCAGGCATAATTTCAGATTACCTGTTTTATCTGTGGGAAATCTTTTGGCAACTGGGATAATATATAAAGTAGATACATACTTATCATTATTGTCTACACGCGTCATTGTCGTCTCTCTCAATTTCGCTTACAATGACGCAGCCGACAATGACAAAAATAATAAAATCTGTCGAGACACGTTTACATTTGAATTTTAACTAAAAGAACGCATCTTAACACGTTTAAACCTAGATTGGCTTCAATATCGATAACGAACGACTATATTACAATGCATACTTACTAACGTATACTTAATGATAACAATGACGACCAAATTGACAAAACTGGAAGAAGTATGTTTGGTACGTTTCATTCGTCCGCCGGTTGTGAATCGACTAAGAGGCGGGGGGTGAAACACCCAGGGCCATGTTTTGGGTGTTGGGTGCATTTCGTTTCACGGCACATCCAAAAACAAGAGCTTACGCCGACAATGACTTTATTTTTTTCACATTTTAAAATTCTGATTTTAATACGCTTACACTCAGAATATTGTCGAAAATTTTATTTAAATTTGAGTAGTTTATATCAATGAAGAATTGTGTACGAGTTGTATTTTATATTTAATTGCAGTTTGGAAGTTAATAAAGTTATATGACAAGTAACTAGTTTTGCCCCTTGTAAATAACGTACGATTTTTCACATTCTTGTCGAATAACTATTAATGAAGAAGATCAAGCTTGAAATTAGAGATGCGCCGAATATAGACTTTACCGAATACGAATATTCGGCCGAACGTTCGGTTCAGATCTTACCGAACCGAATATTCGGCCGAATTATTCGGTAAATCTAAACAGGTTTAATGCAGATCCGCGCGGCTCGCTAAACGCGTTTTTTTTTTATTTCTAGTAAAATAATATATGTGGTCGCGACCTTGGCATTGTCAATGACAGTGTTAACATTTGCAATTGTTATTGATAATATTGATGGTGAATTGGTGACAGACGCTGATATGGTGCTTAAACTGAATAATAAAGCTTACAAAAATCAAGTTTTCTATATATCTTTTAATAACTTAACTTTTAAGAGCTAAAAATTGTATGAATGATTCATTTATTATCAGATAAATATCATGTTTATTCGGTAAATATTCGGCAGTTTTACCGAATAATTCGGCCGAATACCGAACATTGAAAAACACGCCGAATATGCCGAATACCGAATAATTACCGAATATTCGGCGCATCTCTACTTAAAATGGTTCCGATAGCTTTTTTGTTGATTAATGGAGTACCTATTTAAAAAAATATATTCTATGCGTAAATATGGCCACTGTTGAATGTTATCTTAAGGAACACAAAAAATGACCCTCTCAGAGAACTGCCCACATACAAATAATAATAATTCAAATGGTGTGGTGTCCCTTAAGTCATATCTTGTCTTAGGTTCTAAGTTAATGACGGCGGGCTTTCCGCAAAGCGACATCATAAATTGCGGCTATTTTACATGATCAGCTGGTTCTTCTCTTTTCGCGACAAAATAACTTGAGGACAACAAACCTGCCATGGAAATCGCAGAGGTCATTCCCAGCGTCTTCAAATTCTGCTGGTTCTGGTGTTCATTGGGCTTTGGTTGGTTGGTGTGCGAGTACTGCGGAGCAGGCCACATCTTGGCTAATCTTATTGTACAGTAGGCTTAAACTAGAGGTGGGTCATTGACTCTCCCTGAGGGTGACTGTTGGGGCTAAAACACCCTGGTGGACTTCCTGAAATAAATTGTATGCTGTAGTTTTGTTTACAAAATGTTCTCAGATCTTTAAGGCAATATAGGATTATAGGAAATTTCTGTGTTAAGTGCTGTTTTTGCAGAACCCTTACAATGAAAGAACTTGATTGCATAGAAGCTTCTTCCGATAAAATTGCATTGTCGATTTTCACTTGCCACCCAACTTTTCTCAGAACGCAGAAGTTTCTTTTGGCCGAACAACTTTTACCAAATAAAATAATTATTTCGCAACGATTTCATTTCGCAACCCCATAGTTGGGAAATGAAAATTACCTACTAATAGGTTGGGTTAGGTTAGGTTGGATTATGTAAAGTTGGGAAATGAAATTCGGCCAAATGAAACTTTTGCGAATAGTTGGTTGGCAAGTGAAAATCGGCAATACGATTTTCGACGAAAAGGCAGAGAACCGTCCTTGAATGCAGAGGTCACATTGACAACATACCTATACAATTTGCAAGGCCTTTGCCGAAGGGCAAGCAGGCAAAGAATACAAAAGAAAAGATGGGAGATAATAGAGAGATGATGTACAATACAACTGTTATTCTTTGTCCTGTAAATAAAGGCTATTTTATTTTATTTTATTATACCTATACAATAGCGACTCACAATAATTAGGGTTGTCTACACAAAAACGGTACCTGATTCTAGAATTCCTGCCTCCTGGTTATTGCTATACAACATTAGTAGCAGGAGCATACAATACACTACTCACTATACCTTAATACATTCTCAATGTTTAGAAAGTTGGAAGTTATGTAGAAGTCAGTGATAATTGTTTTCTAACTATGAGTACCTATGTTGATTAAGACACCTAGAGTTGTTTGTTCAGCAACTGTAACCCAGATCATATTTCCAAATTGTTGTTACTTAATATATAGCAGTGGCAGCAAGTCAAAAATTTTCTTAGGCAAGCCGGAGCTTAATTTGGCTTAATATTTCTTTATGAGCTCAAAACTACTCAGGTGCCAGAAAATTAGGCAAGCCGACGAGAATCGTGCTCTATGGACCCGCCGCCACTAATATATAGGCACTTTGTGTGCACAAAAGCATTGACAATGCAGTACCATTTGCTTAATTGAGTCACATTTATAAGTTAACGCTTTTCAATGTTATCACTATCAATATGTTATTAATAGTTAGGTTATGTGTATAGCTAAATTGCTATTAGAGGTAGTGACTGTAACCAAACCCATGACCTAGAAATGAACACTTGTGTAGCAAAATGATTATAGTGGAACCATTGTTAAAACTAGTTTATATATGGTTACAATCTTACAATACAACTGTGTATTGATACTTCAGAAAAATAAACGAAATGAGATGGCAAAAGTACAGTTTGTTATTACTACTGCTATCAATAAAAGGACATTAGAACTTAATAAATAAACAATCTAACTTGCTGGGTAGTTAATGACTTATCTTTATTACGATGTTCAAGCGTTCATCCATAACGGATTAAAAACACTACACGATCTTGTCAGAATATGGTCTTAAGAAAGTCTATCCACGACACAAACCTACGACGACATCGCACAAAATAAAGTTCATTCCCCTGTTTTTGTTACCACGACCTATGGATTATTCCATTTAAAACTACCAACGTTACTGCTGTATGAAAAATAAAGCAATTAATTGATATTAACAAGAAAAACAACAACTTCCTCGAGAAATCGGCTAGATATGATAACTTTTCCGAATGTTCTTTTATTACCATGAGTAGCAAGTACGCATTTAAGGTCACAACTTATGTAAATAATTGATTTACATAACAATATTATCATTTTAAGTATAACTAACTAAATAAAAATAAGGATTGCAATCTCAAATGCATATCTAGAGATGCTTACAAAGAAAGCACAAGAAATCCTCATGTTGCCCTGAATGGACGGTTATAATAAACTGTATTCTACCTTATGTTCTAACGAGTATATGTTGTAGAATACTCACCAATAAACTAAATCATGCGTTTATCTTCACTATTACGCAAACATAATTAACTGAACTGAAAGAAATAAACATTAATTTCCAAACAAGCGCCCAACAGTCGCCAACAACAAGGCAGCCATCTTTAAATGGCGTTCGCAAATGCCAAATGCTGCCGTCGCAAAAAAAAATTGTTAGGTGTAACCAGCTTTTGCAATCATTGCGTTTAATTTTAGGGTCACCACACACCTAGCGGTTTTCCTTGCGGAATTAGCGGAAGTAGCGGAAATTTGTCTATGGTAGCGGAAATTTGTCTATGGTAGCAGATTTTTTGTATGGTAGCCATAGACAAATTTCCGCATCCATAGACAAATTAAGCATTTTGTCTATGAATTTCCGCTACTTCCGCTAATTCCGCGAGGAATTCCGGTAGGTGTGTGGTGACCCTTAGCTAGATTTAAAAGCGGTATTACACATTGCAACCTGCAGGGCCCAATCTGTCAGGTTGGAAGGTGTAATTGAAGGTAGGGCCTGTAGGGAGCTGAAGGAGGGGCAGGAAGAGGCAGGGTACACAACAGATTGGGCCCTGCAGGTTGCAATGTGTAATACCGCTTTAAAACGGCTATAGACATTGCAACCTGCAGGGCCCAATCTGTTGTGTACCCTGCCTCTCCCTAGCCCTCCTTCAGCTCCCTACGGGCCCAACCTTGAGGGTCAAAACAGACCTAGTGGAATTCCTCGCAGAATTAAGCCAATTCATAGACAAAATGCTTAAATTTGTCTATAGTAGCGGAAATTTGTCTATGGCTTCCATACAAAAAATCAGCTACCATAGACAAATTTAAGCATTTTCTCTATGAATTGGCTTAATTCCGCTGTGATTCCGCTAGGTATGTTTTGACCCTTAATTACACCTTCCAAACTGACAGATTGGGCCCTGCAGGTTGCAATGTCTAATACCGCTTTAAGGCTGGCTCTACATGATGGGCCATCATAGGGACGCAGCTATACGACGGAACGAGATCGCAATATCGCTAGCTCTCTCTAACGCATAGCTGCGTCCCTATGATGGCCCATCATGTAGAGGAGCCATAAGACTTGAAGGCAATCAAATCAAAAGTGCTAATTTTTATAAGATAAATAAGTAATATAATAATTAAAATTGTAGTTAAAATCATCTAGGGAACATAGTTAAATAATGTAAGTAATTAATAACGCATGGCTTTTTAGTTTTCAGTATACTCTTTAAGGGTGACAACACACCTAGCGGAATTCCTCGCGGAATTACCAAAAGTAGCGGAAATTAGTCTATGGTAGCGGAAATTTGTCTATGGTAGCAGATTTTTTGTATGGAAGCCATAGACAAATTTCCGCTACCATAGACAAATTTCCGCTACCATAGACAAATTTCCGCTACTTCCGCTTATTCCGCGAGGAATTCCGCTAGGTCTTTTGTGACCCTAACTGAGCTAATCATATATTCAAATTTTGTAATTTAAAATATATTATAACCACACACCTAGCGGTTTTCCTCGCGGAATTAGCGGAAGTAGCGGAAATTCATAGACAAAATGCTTAATTTGTCTATGGTAGCGGAAATTTGTCTATGGCTACCATACAAAAAATCTGCTACCATAGACAAATTTCCGCTACTTCCGCTAATTCCGCGAGGAAAACCGCTAGGTGTGTGGTGACCCTAAAAAAGGGCTCAAAAGGGTGCATTGCAAAAACATAACGCAAAGATACGTTCAAGATGCGTTCATTCCATGTTCATTCGTTATTTCTGCGCATGCTCTATTGGCAGATTTTCTGACGTATCGTTAAAACTCCGTTGAACTTTTTCACGTATCACTATCTCTTTTATATCGTTAGTAACAGACAGGGAATGATAGAGATAGAGAGCCGGTTGATGTTTTCGTGTCAGCCTTGTGCCCATTTACGAGGAGTAGGTAAAATCCGCCATCTTGAGAGTAGATTCAAGAACTGAGGACTTTTAGCGGAGTTATGTGATTATCGTTGACAATTTTACTATTAAATGGACAAATATTTGTCCACCAGGCGCTTTTATAGCCTCTATAGAAGCCGGTCGCGTTGAAAAAATCGTGTTACGCGTCGGTTTAGAGTTAAAACGCCGAAATCCCTGATAGTGTTTATGTGACAGAAGACACCGTAAGCTTTCTAATAGTTTTTTGCGAGTCTATTTCCGTTTTCCATTACAACGATCGCGGGCATACAGCTAAAAGTTAAATAGGATCGGGAATCGTGTCTAAGTTCAGTCTAAACGGTTTCGTTATGTATTTTTCTGGTGGAAAATGCGGTTAGATGGGCGTTGTTGATCAGCGGTCGGTTAACTCTGATCTGGTGGAGGATAGTCTAGTGAAGGCGCGAGGAGCCGGGGCGGGCTGCAGGAGCGAGTGGCGCGGAGGATGCGAGCTGCGAGGGTGCGCTTAGGGCTAGCTCTGTGTTAAGTGTTGAACTTGTGTGTTTTGGTGAAAATGTCGACAACGATGCGGCCGACTCTGCAAACTGTGCCGGAGTCCCTGCCGGCGGACCACGTGACGACGCCAGCGGCGGCACCGGCGGTCGCCACCACGACGGCAGCCCCGACCCAGCCGAGGCACGCCAGACCCATCTTCAAGGTAAGTCCACCTTCTATGCAGTCCCTAGTCATTATCAAAGTTCAAGTCGGTTTCAATTTCTGAAAAAGTGCCAAACAATAATAGTGATTCAGAGTTGTTTTATTATGTTATGTTATAGATCCGTACACACCTGTTCAAATAAACAAATGTGTTATTTGCTCTGAGATATTAACTAATATGCTGTATCAAATAGTTTGTCATGAGTTTTAAAGGTATGTATATTATACCACAGATGTCAGTTTGTCTATGTTAACTATTTCCTTTAGCTTATAGTTATAGAATAATATGTGTCTATATTTATTAAAAGCAAGCAGAATCCACCACCAAACACATTCTGTATTTTATATAGAATATCTATTGTCCAATTCAACAAACTGGTAAACCATTTACAGTATCATAACAATAAGTATTATTTACACAATTGTAAACCACAATTGCCTAGGTCTAGATTCAAGATATAGAAAGTTGTGATCAGTCTTGCATGGCCGAGACAGTGTTAAAACTAATTCAACACAAACCAAGTACATTCATCTGATATGCATCCAATTTCTTGGTTGTATTTATAATTAGTGTTTATGCTAAACTGTAAATATAAAATAAATAAATTATAAAAAAGTCCTTTTATGCTGCTAAAATGCTAGTCATGCCATTTGGTTTTTATTATCCCAATAAATATAATACATACATTTCCATCGTTCAAAATATCAACTATAATATCAATCATACGAGTATTCATTAGTGTTGTAACATAAACAATAAATTTGAAGATTGAATCGGCCACTCATTATAATTAGCACAGGGAACACTATCTTTTGTCTGACTGTCCTCACCATTGTTATGACTATTGTGACTCGGGGTCTTAAGGAAGTCTTATTCAGTTGTATAAGTGCTTCATAGCAACCAGTTTCTTACGTAACATAGACAAGTAATGTAATATTTATGGCTAGTCATACTGTCAAATAAGTCATTGTAAATGTAGTTGTTTACAAACAACATAATGTTACACTTACTGATTAAATGATCATCTTGAAGGATATCAACTTACTATCCCCTCTGTCTTTTCATTGAATATTTATGGTCTTTTTCTTAACGGCTTCCTACCCAAGTAAGTACCTATGAAGCAGGAGGTCCTGGGTTCAAGTCCTGGTCAGGGCATTTATTTGTGTGTTTATCACAGATATTTGTTTCTGAGTTATGGATGTTTTCTATTATATATATTGTCGCCTAGTACCTACAACACAAGCCTTATTGAGCTTACTGTGGGACTAGGTTGATTTGTGTAAGATTGTCCCTGGATACTTTATTTTATTTTATTATTAAGGTGTATATAGATTCAATTATTTCAGATGGTAGATCTCTAAGCAGTAAAGATTTGCTTATCTAATAATTATATTCAGGATGTCTCAGTTTCCAGAAAGTAATATTTTTACTGATAGTAACTCCCTAGGGAAGTTGTAGTTATTTTCCTTCTAGTAGTTTAGAATTATTCACATAAAACTGAACTAGGTTAAACTCATGCAAACAATGAATGTATCTGTTTGTTTGGATTATGATTATGTCATAATATAACATTCTGTTTCCTAATTTACTTGTTTATGCACTTTTAGAATTTTGAGACTGATTTAACCAGATTATTAGATTTGTCTGGAAAGAGAAGCGTCATGGTTTATATGGGAACTCATACATTCTATGATACTTCTTTTTGCAGTCAAAGACCTATATTGTCACTACTTTGAAATAATCTCATATCTCACACTTCTTCTCTAAGTTGAAACGTAGTAACTCTATATGCATTGCATACATAGTTACCACATTTTTCTTTTGAGTGACAGAACAAGATACGAGATTTTTTTAAAGTAGTGATGATATGTTATTAAAAAATAAAGGGCACCGTAGCTAGACTAGTACATACTGAATTGCTCATTGATATTTTATTATAATTGTAACAGATGTTGTAGCATCTGCTTTGAAAAACCTACAATAAAATGGAATTCACCATTTGAGTCATTGTGATTTTATGATTACGTTGAATTTACTTATTCATTTGAATATCAAATATGAAGGCTAAATGTTGGTACATAATCAAGTCTTATTTATTGAATAATTAATACATGATATTAAAACTAGATGGAAAAATATAATGACTGGGGATTGATTTTGCTCAATGTAAGCTATGCTTTTATGTGAATTGTCTGTCTAGCTCAACCAAATTTACGTCAATTGTGTCAATAGGTGTTTTTGTTCTATGGTGCTAGCATGTTTATATCTAAGGTTATTCTATTCATCCCTTTCTAATATATTTAAATTGATAAGGATGGATATGTTACCTTCAGACAGCAATGCTATCATTCTAAGAAGCCTTGTGTTGTTTACATCGAATCTACCTTCTATTCCACATTGTCTCACTAGCCATCTACGTCGTACTGTTTTATCTATTACGTCAATGTTTATGTTTACACCACATTCACCCTTATTACTATATAGTTAAGCACCAATTTAATGCATAAAACTGATCGCAACTTGCTTGCGATACAGTGGCGGAGGTTTCATAGAACTCGATTCCCACCGGCTTCCTTTATTTTCAGCCGGTTGAGCACTTTTACAACGGCTCATGGAGAAAAGCAAGGCTTTGGCCTTGTTTTTCTCCATGAGCCGTGGCTTATAGGCTTAGAATTATTTTGACCCACCGCCACTGTGTTCTCGTTTATGCCATAATTTTCTCCATGGATAGGTTTTCTTTGTTTACATTTTTTCGCAGATAAAAAACGTTATTAGGTTAGGAAGAACGCAGAACCGTTTTTACTCACACATTAGCATAAATAACACTGAGTGCAGAATGTAATTTGCATTCGATTTACGATAGTGCTAAAAGATGCTATTGCACTGTACTGGTTATGGACGGTTTTCAGATACTGAAACCCATAAAACCAAAAAATGAAATACTATTATGATGTTTAGAAATGTCAAACTGAGCCAAGCCAAGGCCAAATACCCGATAGGTTTCAAAAAGTAGTGATCCAAATTTATGCAGTTGTTATCGTTTTACATCACGCCTACTTCCAAGAGGATCAAAATATTCCTACTGAAAGACGATACCAAAACAGCACCAAAACGACGTTATTGAAGATATTTCGCACCTAAAATAGGTATTACCGGTTTCCTTACACAATCTCCAGTTAAAAGTGTTTGGACCGAGTATATTGCACCGTCCCTGTTAATTACAAACTTGCATGTTTGACATGTATGTTCTCAGGGGTAATACCCAATGCCGTACAGTCAACGACGGAATTTGCGGGCGAGTTCAAAATTGACCTTCGCATCGCACAACTGTGTTTTTAAACTTTTTAAGAGCGTGTCAAGATCATTGTATCACCACGCTTAACCATTTCTGCTGCTGATTGCATAAGGCGTGACGATAAAAAATCTGTGCACCAGGTTATGTCACGGGATGCACGATCTAATTTTACCACGGACGCGGAAAACGCGTGGGTACACGCTGTCCGTTACGAAAATACACGATTATTTTATCTACAGTGAAATGCACTGTTTTTAGAGCGTAACTGAGTAAACCGTCGATTTTACGACTTTCTTGGTAATATACCTGACATACTCAAAATTTGTATGGTTACCTGTGCCAGTTTTGACTTGATATATCCATTATTCAACTGTATAATTTAATTTAGACCTAATTAGTTGATAAACCCATGATGTAATGTAGGCAGATGACCTTTTAATTAAGTATTTTTAGGCTTTAGTTGCATATTTCTGGGGAAATAACGTTTAGTCAACCTCCCTTATACATTTTCAAACAATAGATTAGTTAAAATAGTTAACGAAATAAAAGCTTTTTTAACCTAAATAAAGTTTGTAACTATAGTTAATAAATCAGATTGTATTCTCACTTAGAGGTTTTATTGTATTTAAATCGAATCTTCTCGGTCATAAACCAATCAGAATTAAAATTAACGACAGTAAACAGTAGAAACATAGTAATTTGCATGTGACACATATTATCATACCGCGTTTTATGTCATTTGGTCAACCAAATTTTATTGGTACATTAAAATATGTACGTCATTATGAGCTTCGGATAAACGTAAGCCCTTTCAAAAATAAAATCACACTGTCTTATTTTTCCACGTGGATTTGGCATTGATTAAGATTACCATAATGTCCGTAATACGTTTTACACTCAGCAAAAACAAACCTTACGTGTTTTTATGACTTAGGTCTATTTTCCAATGTATGTTTTACTTATCACAATAGAGTAAGAAGCATAGCTGTTTACATATTTTTGAACAAAACACGAACTGATTAGTCGAACGGACTGACGTCAGAGTGAATCGATATCGCCCCGTCCCGTTCGTGTCCAAAAATAGATTAACAATTCGCTTGTAAATTACGTATTTACGTTTAAATCTCACTCGGCAAATCCGTTCCTCTTCGAGAAGATGGGAAACGTGCTTTTCATTCTTTTCTGACAGAAGTAGCATATATTTTCTCGTAAAGTCGCTACAGATATTACACTTTTGCTTGCATATAAAAATCTACAATCAAAATCATTGCGCCCAAATATTTTTGCAACAAAAAATCTGAGAATGTTTTTTCCTTTGTAAGATATAAGCAACGCTTTGTAATTTCGTTTCAAGGGTATCGAATAAACATAATCTTGGCCTTTTTCTGAAGTATAATTTTCCATGCCACTGGGTCTGGTCCGGTCCTCAGAAATCCTTCGGGATAGTTATTGGGCTTGTTTAATGAATACGATTCGATCGACCCTAATTTTCTTGGAAAGCTAATCTTGGATCGTATGATTTCATATAAAAATATTCTTAGGATCATTGTTGAATGCTTGAAGCTTGGTAAAACGAACACGGACGTTCTAGAAAAATAGCATATAAAAGTTTTGTATAACGCTTTATAAAATACGAGTTCCCGCATATTTTTACAATAATATAGATGCATTTCCGAGATAGGAATATTTTTCTTTGTTGTTTTGTATGCGATGCAGAAATCTATTGCGATTTAGAGCTATCACGCACAGTGACTTTTAAGCAATACAACCGCGATATAAAATAAGGTTCAGGTGTTTGACACTACCACTAGAGGGCATGGGCGATTAAATCTTACGTAAATCATAAATGGTAGAGGTTTATTAACAATTATTAAAACTTGCATGTCAAGTAGTTTAATTGTGACTCAAACACTCGAAAAGACACTTAAGGCGATTATCACACTGGCGCCGTGACCGCATGCGGCGACTGTGTGAAAGCGTAACAGCGCTATACTATCTCGCTCGCGCACCGGCGTCACATGCGGAAACCGCAGCAGTATGAAAGCCGCCTAACTTTGATGTTGAGTGGTCGCGTCCCCTTGCTTTCCTTGCCTTCGTCGAGGTTATTTGAGTACCTAGTTCATTTTTGCACTTTTTAAATTACGCGAATACAGAATTACAGATTATGAACGCTACACCTGAAAATAGCGGTCACGCTCTTAAACTAATTAATTAGTACAGGAGCAGCCCGAGTTTTACTTATGCTTCATCTAGTACTTAGTCTAGTAGTTCTGTGTATGAAAGGCACCGCACGGATTCCGATGCGAGTTTATCCAATTAGCGATTAGCTCATTTTCTGTTCAGCAAATTACAGAATTACGCGGAGCTCCCGTGGCGTCACTGCGTAGATAGGCAACACAATGGTGGTGTTTTGAAAACATCATTAAACCAGCTTTTAAAAAGATACTGTACGGTTTTTATATCAAAAGAAATAGGACATGGGAAATTACTTTAGAATTCTTTTATGGTCCTCTCCCGCATATGCTTCCCGACTTTGGTTTGTTGAAGCCATGAGTAGCCGAGGCGTTGGCCATGTGTACTTTCGTCTATGTCATCTATTTCAGTTTATAATGACATTTCTTCTATTGATTGATGATTGATTGACAATATGGAAGTAAGACATTTCCTAAAGGGTAGAATTCAGTTTATTTTTTTTCCCAATTTAAAAAAGGAGAAGGTTCTCTATTCGACTGAATTTTTTTTTTTAATTTTTTTTTTATGTATGTTACTCGATATCTCCGTGAATCGTGAACCGATTTTCATTTTTTTTATCGAACGGGTATAACCCCTAGATGGTCCCATTGTCACAAAGTCGGGGTCTGATGATGGGATCCTGGAGAAATCGAGGGAACTCTTCAACTATTATAGGCACACCTATAGTGATTTCACTATTTTTACAGCAACTCAGCCACTGCCTCTTGGAATAGCGGATCCTAAGTGAAGTCAGTTCTTTTTTTTGTTTAAAATTGAAGGGATGTTTACAAAAACAACATAACTGACTACACTGGTTGACACCTGAAACGATTAACAATGTTCTTAAAAAAGTGTCAACCACTCTAAGCAGTTATGTTGTTTTTGTAAACATCCCTTCAATTATTGTATTAAGCAGAACGTCTGCTAACGATACCATAATGCTTAGAAATAAAGGATAAGTAGAAAAATCCACTGCCTCAGGCGAGACTCGAAATCGCGACTCTGGGAAACATGTCCATCGCTCTGACCAACCTGATGGCTGTGAATTTCTCCACCATATACAGAGTGTTTCCTGTGATACGAGCAATAAATTAAAACGTAGATTCTACTCCTCAAACAACAAAATATGTATTTTGTAGATTGCCTCTTTTTCATACAAACTAAATAGTATTTTCAATGTACGTTAAAATTGCGTGTTCGGAAAAACTTTAAAGTGTCCTAAAAATCAGACCGTAAGTTATTTTTAAAAGTTGCTGACCAATTGTTGTCTGGTTTGAGGAGTAGAATCTACGTTTTAATTTATTGCTCCTATTACAGGAAACACCCGGTATGCGAATGCGTCTTAGGGTACTTTTGAATTCAGACTTTTGATATTGATATTCCTGCCAAACTGAGTCCATAATTCATGACAGGGACCGTAAAGGCAATTTGGCTGCACGCGGGGGTTAGAATCGATCAGGCTATTGCTCTTCGGACCTGTTGCGGAAACATGCCGAAACATGGCCCTAAACTGGTTGCGGTTAGCTTTGACGTAGGTGAGCTCTTGGGGTGTAAAAATGTATAAATAATAGTCGATGATGATAAAAAATGTATACATATTTTTGGCGTTAACTTGACTGTATGTTTCTATGGATTATATCATCCAAACGTACATATTACAAGCTAGATGAATGTTCAAGTTATTTTCGAAACATAGCGCTATTTATAAAAAATTACTTCTGATCATGAATGATATTTTTGTGGGGAACTACTATTCACCAATATCCCGCTATAAAGTTTTCTCGGAAAAGTTCTTCCCTCTATCGTCGCAATAAATACACCCGAATCACCTGTAATAAGTATCGAATGACATCACAAAAGCGCGACTATGTTAATGGTAATTTAACTGTCGTAACGTAACGGATATTTTGGACCGCATAAAAATCTCTCCGTTTATTCCTTACCATTACCACAAGTCTTTAAACTCGAAAGCGGTTAAGGTTTGAAAAGCATTGAGTAACAGGAGATGCCATCCCTAAGAAAATATTTGCCCCAATAGTTGTAGTGAAAATCACTACAAGTCTATACTACTCTTTGAATTCAGTCATAATCATAGCTGTCAACCGCTAAACATAGGGCACAAAATTTGTTCTAGATGTCACATCTAGTAGAATTCATGTATATTATGAATTCTACGAAATATCGTATGCAACGAACCCAATGACTGACGTGATAAATCAGCCACGTTAATAAATATTCACTGCAGCAAGTTGTAAATTAGATAATTTCCAGCACAATTCTATTTGCGATATTGTCACGAAGATTGGAGACCTTGTCATAAAACATTTCATAACCTGAATTGACCTAAATATACAGACTTACTGGTGTTTGCAAAATTTCTAATCCAAAGGAAGTGTGTCAAGAAGACAGTGTTAAAGGAGACATGACATATCATATGAGTACGTTTACTTGTATCGTATTTAGTTTTTTTTTAATAGCCTCCATAGCCTAGTTGGTAGTCCTGCCTACGAAGCTGGAGGTCCCGGGCTCGAATCCTGGTAAGGGCATTTATTTGTGTGCTAATCTCAAATATTTGTTTGTGTAATATGGTCCCCAAATATTTATTTATTTATTTGTTTGGGCGCCGTTGACTGGACAGAGACGGCTGTGAACAGAGAAGCCTGGCGATCTTTAGTATCGGAGGCTAAGATCCACTTTGGGCCGCTGCGCCACTGCAGTAAGTAAGTAAGTATTTATTTGTTGTGACAAATAAGGATAAAATACCATAGACAGACGAAAACAATGTGTGAACTTTAGAAGATTC
Source organism: Pammene fasciana (assembly GCA_911728535.1). NCBI lineage: Eukaryota > Metazoa > Arthropoda > Insecta > Lepidoptera > Tortricidae > Pammene > Pammene fasciana. The sequence continues at coordinate 9,757,003 of OU452283.1, forward strand.
CAAAACAAGCTAGATTTTTCAATAACGAGAGTTTTCGGGTACAAGTTTTATATATGGTAGGGGTGTCGTACGAAGCACCTTGATATCGATCTGTGACGCAGTAAGTTGCCATGCCTTTTAAGGGTCCGAGAGAGTTGACACTTGACAGCGCAGTGGAAGGCAATCGCCGGTCGCTCGACTAAAAAAGTAACTTTCTTTTACAAATGTCGCGAATTTAATCGATTTATAACCTAGTTTGTTACTAACTGCCTACATGTTTGTAAGCAATTTGCTCTAGACTTCACTAATTGCAATTGCATGTTTCCTATTTCCTGCTGAATACGGTAAAACTGAGCGAACCTAGTTCTATTTGTGTTACAGTTGACGAAATAAAATTTTCAACTACATTACACACGCGTTGTTTGAAATATTGGTGCATAGTTGATATGCGTACTTTACAATTAATTCACTGTTGCTAAAGGTACTTGAGCTATATAAATACCGCCTTGTTTTAAAAGTCATTTTAAAATCTATTAGAAATAGCTTCACGTCACGACCGTTCTCATACTGACGTTCCCTTGAAAATCCGCACTTAATAAAATTATGTAAATTCTAATTCCAACCTCCGAAGACTTATCGTGGTGGATCGGCTTTAAAGTAACTTTGAAAGGGTTAGAATTTCCACGGACCGCATTTAATGTTTAAAATTTGCCTCATCCAACATTTTCGTCATTACAATTTCTAACTCTGATTAAAACTTGGTACCTACTTCAGACGGCGGTATTTTAACATAATTTTGGAAAAAAAATTGTATAGTATCAGTATTGTTTTGTTAAGTACCAACTACCAAGGTGACCAAAAATTACTAAAGTCCCGTTGGCTGTAAGGTTTTGGGACGCTACCAATCCTCCCTAAATGGTTTTGGAACCTCTCAGATGAATTTGATTTTTGGATTTTTGTATAGCCATTGAGCGGCGGCGGTGAGTAGGTCCCATCTATGGAGGATTGGTAGCGTCCCAAAACCTTACAGCCAACGGAATTTAGTTCTTTTTTCAGAATGTAATTCTTAAACACTATGTTTGCTTTACAGTTGATTCCTTATGCTGGAAGATAAGGATCTTTTTGATTGTAATAAAATTCAAGTAATTTTAGCCTTCTCTTGTCTTTTCTACCCGATTCTTAGTCTTTCAATCTAACAATTCACCAAGAAGCCATCATTCGCCAGTAATGATGAACTGCGCAACGCGTGCGCCAGAAAATTGGCGTCAAGTTCTTTGTCGATATTTTGCCGAATTATGTCGAAACGCTCAACTTTTCCGAGAGGACTGTAATTCCAAGTTTTACCGTATTCGACGATGGAGACAGGTGAAAAGTTTTTGCGGCTGCTGCGAGGTAACTTGGTTACTGAAGAGAATGTTCAAGCATTCCGAGTGCGGAGTATTAGTTTAGTCACTTTGGTAATGATTGTGCATGATTGAACGAGTAGGGAGTACTGAATGAACCGCAAAATGTAATGTGTTTTACAAGTTTGGAACTTCGTTACACATTACATAATAGTAGCGGTGAGCTAGTTACTACTTTTAGGACTTTGGTCGGACTGGACCCTAACTATTTTTGGCTCTTAAGCTAGGTACAAAAGCTCTTGTTTTGTGATTGCGTTAGATATCCAATCCTATCAACTCAGCTCATCGGTTTTTTCCGCCTAGGTACTCGTACCTAATAGTATTGATGTACCCACGCCCAATCCGACTTATAAAGTAGTCTAGCAAAACCATTTTTCTGAACGATTTTTTCACTAACCCGCAAATACAAATCCTCCAGTACCTATAGTCAGCAGCAAGAGTAGTACGACTTTATTATTAAGAGAATAAGAGCGTGCGTAGCTAATTTTGAACAACCCACCCGCTTAGCTACTTCTGCTGCTGACTGTACCAACACCAACGCACTATCTTAAACAAAAATTAACTGAGACATAGGTTTATTGGTGCCCAAATGTTAGTCCTTATAAATCTTGTACTTATTTATATTCATTCTCGCATATTATATATTGTATTATTTATTTATTAAATAGCAATTAATTCGTGTTCCCTCGCAAGTTAAAATGTTGGATGAGCACGGGCTCACTATAAATAATTCTAGGCCCGTAGGATACTTTATTGCTAATTGAGGGCGAAAAGGGTCGGCAGCATATTTATTTTCGTTATAAGAATTATCATCTATAATACATACTAGTTTATTAAACGGTTCCCTGTGAAGATATATTTAGTAGGCAAGCAAAACAACACTTGGACAACGTTCGTCTGTGTCTTGCAGCTTTTTTTCTATGATATTCGTAATCTCGGACAACTTTAAGACGAACTTTTTAATGCAATCCTAATTGTGTTGCGAGGAATGTGATTTTAAGAACCAATCCTAGAGCTGCGGTGTGCGAGGAGAAACCAGTGCATTGATTCTATTGGTGCTCAACACACACATTCCTCGCAACGCATCCTCGCTCATCTCTGGTGGAAACGCAGCCTAAAACGGTTGGGGTATTCTGCATAGTTTTTTGCACTCCTCATGCACAGTTGTAGAAGAAGCTTCACTAGCTAGCTTCGTCTTAGTGCTATCGTATCATATTTTGTATTTTGCTTCACTTGTCATGAGGAATGGACCTTTGTATGATGATTAACATCTTTATTGTATCTGTGTTAAGTTAGTCTTAATGCTTAACCCCAATTTGAACGTATGACTCATCAATTCCTTTGCCCGTACCGCCCAGTTAATAAGATTGAAACGCATCCAATACACATAACACATCGTTATTTGTGTCATGAGATCTAATGTGCCGAATTAGTTCGGGTCAATGGCCTCTCCAGGCGCTTCATACTTCATGAGATTCCCCGATGAGTAGCTTAATGGGGAGTTGAGGCGTAGTTTATTAAAGCGTGGCTTGAATGAGATCACTGAAAGGATGTCGATGGAGTTGAGTGTATTGAGATTATAAGAAGAAATTAGATTATTTAGTGTCTCATTACCGATATGAAGTTGTGTTTTTCAAGTGACAGGTTAGTTGTTAGAACGTTCAGAACTATGACAGACGAAATATGCGTCAATTTGACTCTCTGGTGACTAAGATCCTAAGGATCCATTGCGTTAACGACAAGGGTGTCGTCTAAACTGTGCCCTAAACGGCTTTCAGAGGTTTTTGTAGATGAAGAATGATAGTAAGATAATTGTTATGGACATCTAATTAAAGTCTCCCTCAAATTTAGTAATTTACATTAGTTAATAACGCTACCCGCATTTATCAAACTGTCGAAGCTGTTTTGAACGATCGCAACCATGGCATCCTCAATATGGCTACGCAATAGATCAACGCACTTTTTGAGGGCATACGCATCAATGTTGCTTTCATAAATATTAATCAGTTGGGTGTCATTAACACTACAAACACGCCGTTGGTCTACAATAGTTTTGACGTAATAAAAAAAAGTTGACATGTTTGTATGAGTAATAAATGTAATAATACAATTAATGTCACATGCTCACATGTCACTTGGCTAGGGTTCATATTGCTCAAAAATATACAAAGGCGTATGAGTAGGTAACATGTCGGACAGAAACAAACGTAGCCAAGCAGGTGTGTTCAAAATTACCTGTACACGCTCTTGTGTTCTTGCGATAAAGTCGTGCTAAGATCCTTTTGAATATCTTGTCCGCTTTGCTTCTTAAACACTTCTGCTGCTGTTCAATATTTGAATTTAGATGTGGATTGGAATTCATCAATACCACTTAACTAGAAATCTACATAGCATTCAAGTTTTGTTACCTACATGCTTGATTTATCTTAATTGTACAGATGGCACAAAACAAGGACGTCGCCAGTTTCTCCGTGGGGGGCAATTAGACGAAAAACTCTAATGAGGAGATTTCCTTATTAGATTATCTTGAGTGTAACATAACGTCGTCAATTATAGAATAGATCTTTGCTTGTTAATATTATAGGCAGTAAAAATACATTAAGTTAAAATATACATTTGCAATAACCAAAAGAATAGGTAAGCAAAAACTCAAAACTTGCTTTTTTATTACATACTTAGTAGGTAAACGAGCAGAATCACCTAATGGTAAACAATTACCGCCAGACCGCCACCTATGGATGCCCGTAACACCAGGGGAGTAACAAGTGCGTTGTCGGCCTTGCTAAGGGAACACATAAATTTTACAGTGCGGGTTGCAGGCCTCAGAATCGACGAACTGATTAATGGCTAGGTATTGCACACCGGTTGCACATGCAGCACAGCACCGACTGCAGACGCAATATACATCAGCTTTAACTTTAATGAAAAAGGAACCGATTTCAGTTAGCCTACACCTTACCAAGATCAAATGCCCGAGCTACTGTGAAAAATACTTCAATCATTATCTATAGGTGTGCTTATAATATTTGATTATATCACTCGATTTCTCCAGGATCCCACCTCCTACTTCGAAATCTTGATGTCTGTTGAAAAGTAAAATTTCGTACGAACAAATTTTGCAGCCCTTATCTTCTGAATATCTATATAAATAGCTTTATTCTATTCTAACCCTATGTGACCTGCTTGACATTTTATCGACACTTAAGTTCGCCTGTACCCGTCGACTCCGTATTTAGGTAAAGCCAAAATTGCGCCGTAAAACGTGCGTGCCTGAATACTTTGCAAAGTAGTTCGAGTGTGAAAAAAAATATTATTCCCTTTCTTTACAGTAATCTTCGTTGACTTGGTGTTGAACAGTTTTTTCTCATTCTCAAAGCACGATTTATCATGATTACTGATGTCTAGGCCAAGTTAAAAGCTTTGGCATTCGTCGATATACCCCATTATTCTTCAAACTTAGCAAATACCAATGTCGAAATGATGGAAAAGGACAAACGATAATTATCAGCGGCGTTTTAAATTTGACAGAAGATAAAAGAATAACGTCATATGCTTTCGCATTCATTAATAACTTATCAGATGACTGCATTTGAACTCTAATAGAGCAGGCTCTCCCGTACAACGTCGTATGAATAATTATTAGACCGCAGTTTGACTTGTGATCCTTGTAGCACTACTCCTGGGCTTCAAGAAAGTCCATTTTGCCAGGCTGGAAAGTGGTGCCATTTCCCCCACCACCCCCCTGAACATCCCAACCCCACATTTTCAAAAACCACTCAAAAACCTATCGTGTGTGGTATCATATGAAAGGGCTAATAGAGGCGGTTCTAAAAATATATCACATCATTACATTTCAACCATTTTTTTAAATAAAACAAAAATAATTTTCAAAACATACCAAGTTTGCGGGCTCCTCCAGATACGATATGGCAGATTTTTTTTTGTGCAATATATTACAAATGATACTTGGTACCCTCATATCTAACCCCAAGAAAGCAATTTTGAAAATAATTTCATTATGTATTTATTTTTTATTTTTCAATATTACAAAATAACGCAGTACAAAATGTACTGAAGTAGAGTTCTACTAGAGTTCTACTCCAGTACATTTTGTACTGCGTTACTTGATAATTTTGAAAAATTAAAAAAATATACTAAATGAAGTTATTTTCAAAATTGCTTTCTTGGCGTTAGATATGAGGGTATCAAGTATCATTTGTGATATATTGTACAAAAAAATAATCAGCCATGTCGTATCTGGAAGAGCCCAAACTTGGTATGTTTTGAAAATTATTTTTGTTTTAATTTAAAAAAAATGATTGAAATGTAATGATATGGTATATTTTTAGAACCGCCTCTATTAGCCCTTTCATATGATACCACACACGATAGGTTTTTGAGTGGTTTTAAAAAATGTGGGGTGGGGATGTTCAGGGGGGTGGTGGGGGAAACGGCACCACTTTCCAGCCTGGCAACATGGACTTTCTTGAAGCCCAGGAGTAGTACTACAAGGATCACAAGTCAAACCGCGGTCTAATAATTATTCATACGACGTTGTACGGGAGAGCCTGCTCTAAGCCTTAAAAAATTAAGGTAATAATACTTATCTAATTTCTAGTGATTGGCATAAGCCAAGTGGCTTTTTCATTCAAATATTCAATTTCTTATGTTCTATATTAGGAAATTTTATAGATTTTTTTTTGGTTTGAGACTCGTATTACCCAACATACATAGGCGTAGCATCCCTTACAGACCATGTTGTTCAAAGCTCTGATAATGATGATTAAGAGCGTATGATACGCTTTACAAGGTCGAAGCGTTACGAACGATGGTTAAGTAACACTACAAAATAATGGTAGGCCATACGTCTCTCGATAAGTTAAAAATATATCGTGCTATAGGTACTAATTCATATTTATGGGCTGCGAGTTCCTCTAATTGAAGTTAACTTTCTGTTCCGTGACTAGTCCGTCTCGTTTTGTTGATTGGTTCCTTGCGTTATACTTAGTTTGTATCTTTTATTTGAGTAAACGTCATTAAAATGAAAATGTACATACGTACCTAAAAAAACGAATGAAAACATAGAGAAAAACAACCAATAGCATCATCTGCCGCTCATCCACGTCTCAGTGGAAAGGCAGCTTATTGGTGGATTCCCGCACGTCACCTCTCATCTCTGCCCCAGTAGAAAAGCAGCCGTCATCTTTTATGGTTTGTTTACTCCTTCAAATCGAGAATTATTAAATTCACAACTGGATTTATAAACCCCGCAATAACAAAGGAAAACGCAATTTAGAAGCTAGTCAAATGTTACCAGATTAAAAATCCAACAATCAATTGCCTAATCGCGATCTGTTTTTTAATGATTCTTTTACTGCCTGAACATGCCTCGTAAATAGTAATAAAGGCGCCAACTTGTCTCGAAACGGACAGAATTATATTAAAGGTATATATATATATATATATATATATATATATATATATATATATATATATTAAAGGTTTAAAAATTCAGACATAACAAATTTGGGATACTGGAACTGGAACTTTTTAGCTTTGTAGTACCTACAAAAGCAGTAGCAGCAAAAGCAACTAAGCGGGTAGGGTGTTCAAAGTGACCTACACACGCTCATATGCTCATTTTGAACACCCTACCCGCTTAGCTATTTTTTCTGTTGACTGTAGATACGTACCATACGTACAATTTAACTTCAGCTATTAAAATATAACGTGGATCTTAATAATATAAGTTTAAAATATAAACTAAATTAAAAACTAATTATATTTCTAATGTTTACGTTCGTGTATTTTATGTTCTTTTCGTTTAAATACTCGGTGAACTTATGGATCCGTTGTCTATATATTATGATTCACCCACTCAGGTCAATTACGACACTAATGGCAAAACTGCCGTACAATTACATTGTTCCACTTATTTTAAGACCGCTAATTCTTAAAACTTAACGAACTCCTAACTCTTTTCAACAAATACATAAGTGAAAATGAAGGATAGGGATAAACGACTATCTACTGCATTTTAGTCTATTTAGTCTATTGAATTGACCTACATCGAAACTTAAACTTTAGTAGAACTAGACAGAGAAGACATCCGTTTAGAACGGGATGCCGATAGCCTTGAGATAAGTTGCGACTGATACTTGAGTACATGACGGAAACCCACTTCCTAAGGGAAATCCAAGCCTCGTACAGTCGACGTCAAAGATATGTTTACACTTTTACACCTTACTCCATTGTAATAAGGTGCAAAAGTGTAAACATATTTTTGACGTCGACTGTACTCTGGCTGATAATTACTTGAATGTTATTTTTTTTATTTTAATATGTCCTTTGTTTTCCCTTTGATACTTTTGATGGTAAATGACAATAGGTAGAATTTACGAATATTATTTACTTTAATGGATGAGAAATATTCACTTCTTTTCAAACACACGACCCACAGTGAAATGTTCTTACATGATCAGAGTGTTGAGATGTATTGAGTGCGAATTATTGAAAATTTTAATCCGAATTATTGTCTGTCTCTTAAGCTGTTTTGATATGCCTTCTTGAAGAACTATGCATTATTGTTTATACTATCTTTAAGATTGAATGTATTACTCAAATTACTGTTTTGAAAAAATAAGTCCCGCCGAGTTTCTTGCCGGTAATAACTAATAAGTAATACTTCTCGGGTCAGAGGTGTTGGGTTAGAACCGGTGGTAGTTTCTTTTTTCTCTCTGACGTTCATAAGTGCATTGTAATGTGCCTAAATTGAAGAATAAATATCTTTTATCTTTTTTTTATCTTTTAATTGACTGTATTTTCCATTCCAGCTGAATACGATCACGTTTAATAATATTTTGCGCATAATACGCCATTTTACACCAGCAGCCACTTGAGGGCCATCAGAACAGTCCCGTAATAGTATTCTTGCGTAAAATACATCTTACCAATATAACCCGCATTACCCTGTATTATATTCGTATATGTCTGGCATTTGCAAGTCAATTTGCTTAAGCTTAATGATCCGATCATGAGATTTGGCACGCATCTCTATCAGTATTCACTGCAGTCACAATATTAGTGCTCTCCCTTATGGGAATATAGTTCAGAGCTGGATACGGTTACCTTCTTTTAGTATGTTGTTGGGCACGACACTAGGACCCCAAAACTGCCCAGAGACCGGGACGTCGATGAATGTCTCTCGAGTAATGACGTCATAAAAATGGCTGCCGCTTCGTTACGAAAAGTGTAAATTTCATCCAAACTGTGCATTGCACCTATACGTGTGTAGTATCAAACGAAAGAAGATTAAATGTGCTATATTGTTGTAATACATTATATACTACTGTATATTACAGTTTGACAGCTATAAACGAAAACCCAAAATCAGGCTAAAAAATAATTCGGATATTTGCATTTTACAACTAAATTATAAGTCCAACTTTAAAGCCGAGTACGACAATAACAAAACAGGCTATTTAAGCTATACATTGCTATAAAAATTATTAAAATCTGGTAATAATTGTGGCAGCTATGTTAAAAAACATGTCGGCAGTGCCGAGCTATTTCCTTAGACAGAAAAAATAACAATTTTCACAATTTACAGAATATCCGCAGAAGCTTCAAGTATATTGTTGGTCAAATAATTTGGAGCCCTTAAATGTCGGAAAAATATCTCTATAGTGATTGAGGTCCAAATAATGACGTTATGAACGTGACCACTACCGAAATTTGTAAAACATAAATTAAAGCTATACCATGACACATACACACATGTGTGTAGCATCAATCGAAAGCTTATTAAATTTACTATAATACATACATACATTATTTGTGAAAATAATGTACAGTTTAGGAGTTGTTGACAAAATAAAATATTTTTTTAGGAAAATAAAATGTATATGTTAATTCTGTGGCCAAAGAAAATACAATACACGAATGTTTTGTATAGCATTAAAAACACCAACTATTCAGCTTTAAAACACAGTTTGAATGTATAAAATTTGATAAGAACTATAAAAGTTGTGCTTACAACTCTAAAGCACACTAACTATTTTACCTACAATGCACTCATACTATGAGAAGCTTGGGCCTAATTATTGACTAGTTTTTTCTAAATTTTGTAAGGCTTTAGGGTTCCTTGTCATTAAAGTAAATAAAAAAATCGGCCAAGTGCGAGTTGACTCGCGCTCCGAGGGTTCCATATACATCACACAATTTTAACAATTTGTATTTTTAAGACCAACTTACGCTTGACCGCAGACTTTTTAGTGTTTTTTTCTTTAATGTACAGGCAAAAAACTATATTAGGTTTTTTTTTCTAAAATGTAGGTTCGTCGGTTTCCAGGGGACGGAGAGCAATGGAAAATTTTCGCCTTATTTCTTAAATAACTTCAAAACTATTAAAATTTAAATTATAAAACTTATATATTTGTAGTTTTCACATCAAATCCTTTCATTTGATATATAACAAGGTATAGTTTGTAAGTAATTTAAGAAATAAGGCAAAAATTTTCCATTGCTCTCTGTCCCCCGGAAACCGACGAACCTACATTTTAGAAAAAAATACGTAATATAGTTCTTTACCTGTACATTACAGAAAAAAACACTAATAAGTCTGCGGTCAAGCGTAAGTTGGTCTTAAAAATACAAATTGTTAAAATTGTGTGATGTATATGGAACCCTCGGAGCGCGAGTCAACTCGCACTTGGCCGATTTTTTTATTTACTTTAATGACAAGGAACCCTAAATCCTTACAAAATTTAGAAAAAACTAGTCAATAATTAGGCCCAAGCTTCTCATAGTATGAGTGCATTGTAGGTAAAATAGTTAGTGTGCTTTAGAGTTGTAAGCACAACTTTTATAGTTCTTATCGAATTTTATAAATTCAAACTGTGTTTTAAAGCTGAATAGTTGGTGTTTTTAATGCTATACAAAACATTAGTGTATTGTGTTTTATTTGGCCACAGAATTAACATATACATTTTATTTTCCTAAAAGAATATTTTATTTTGTCAACAACTCCTAAACTATACATTATTTTCACAAATAATGTATGTATGTATTGTAGTAAATTCAATAAGCTTTCGATCGATGCTACACACATGTGTGTATGTGTCATGGTATAGCTTTAATTTATGTTTTACAAATTTCGGTAGCGGTCACGTTCATGACGTCATTATTTGGACCTCAGTCACTATAGAGATATTTTTCTGACATTTAGGGGCTCCAAATTATTTGACCAACATTATACTCGAAGCTTTTGCGGATATTCTGTAAATTGTGAAAATTGTTATTTTTTCACTCTAAGGAAATGACTCGGCAGTGCCGACATGTTTTTTAACATAGCTGCCACAATTATTACCAGATTTTAATAATTTTTATAGCAATGTATAGCTTAAATAGCCTGTTTTGTTATTGTAGTACTGGGCTTTAAAGTTGGACTTATAATTTTGTTGTAAAATGCAAATATCCGAATTATTTTTTAGCCTGATTTTGGGTTTTCGTTTATAGCTGTCAAACTGTAATATACAGTAGTATATAATGTATTACAACAATATAGCACATTTAATCTTCTTTCGTTTGATACTACACACGTATAGGTGCAATGCACAGTTTGGATGAAATTTACACTTTTCGCAACAAAGCGGCAGCCATTTTGATGACGTCATTACACGGGAGACATTCATCGACGTCCCCGTCTCTCGGCAGTTATGGGGTCCTAATGTCGTGCCCAACAACATACTAAAAGTTGGTAACCGTATCCAGATCTGAACTATCACTTAGGCCCTCTCCCATAACGGAGGGGACTATATCAGATATTATTCGTCAGAACATCCGCTTATATTTCCAGAGCCGAATTTCGTTTCGGAACTTAACAAATCCTATAGATTTCAGTCCTAATCCTCTCCTCATTTTATTACAAAATTTCATATAGTCATCTTTAAATGGTCTGAATATCAAAATTTTGTCACATACAAAATTGTATCATACTCATTATGTGAGGTGCGGTGGGGGTCGGTGGATATTTGTACACGTAGTTCTTTATTTTACACCAAGATAACTTTATACAAATATGCGGAATATCCGGATCGTAAAACTAAATAAACTTTCCGAAACTTTCGAACTAGGCCTCAAAGACATGACATGACTATTGTGAAGGCGAATAGTTTTAATGGTAGTTAAATCGCAATCAAATATATTGGACCGACCAAGGTACTCAAAAATATCTGAATGCACTTTATCAGCTTGATAATAGAGGCGTTATTGAAATTTTTGTAACCACTTTGACCGCTCTGATATATCTGATGGCGATAGTACTCTGCAATGATGTAACTAAACAGCATGCTTCGTTCGTATATTTATTGACTAAAAGTGGCCTCAGAGTATCTTGTTAGCTTGATTAGTGTGAGTCAGTCCCGGCATTGGTCAGATAAAAAAGCAATATAGCCCTGTCTGCGTAGGCATGCCTTTTCATTACGGCCATTATTATTAGATTGAGTGTTTTAGATGATCGTGGCTAAGCGCATTTATGATTTAAATTGTTGTGTTATATTGCTCCGCATGTTTAGATTGTTTGTCAATTTGATTCGAAGACGGTTCGTGGTTGGGTTTTCAAGAAACTGCTCACAGTAGACGCTTAAAACTCGAGCCTAATGTTTGAAATTTAAATTCACGAAGATGTTTTTTTTTGTTGATCAGCAAGCAGACTTGATGTGATTGCATAAACTACTTCTGAACTCTTTATTGATTTTAGTAGCGTTAACAATAAAAGTGTTATACAGCTTTTACGTTTCAAATGCACCGTTGCCTTTTTTCCCAGAACCCCGAAGCGTAACATCTTTTGCATTTTTTATTCACCGACTCCATTCCTTATACTACTTACACGTAACATATAAACTTGCCTTGCCAAAGTATTCGAACATGTGGTAAAATGTAAATGTTAGGGTCTCGCATAGGTGTGGCAACGAGAATTTTATTAGCATCTTATGTATTCACATTGGCACCTTGCTGTTGAACTATTATTTTGTCTACTATTGCCTTGACATAAGACAAAACGCGCCCATTTTGTAGAGGTCATTTAGCTTTAGGTTGCTTTAAAATGCTCAATTGGAGTTAACTCGACTGATATATGAAATTTAGAATCTCATAAACCTGTGACTGGCGAGACTAAGGTTACTTCGCATATTGGCATCAATCACGATCAAACAACTTTACCGATAACGCACTTATATATGCCTCATACGGTCTTTGATTCGTGTTTATTTTTCTAAAATAGAAGAGGCACCAAAAAAAGCTCATTACAAACCGGCAGCTCGTAACTATGTATATCATATCGCTTATAGTTACGAACCGGTCCGATGAGATGAGTCACTCCCACTCCGGTCAAGTTCGCGTCCTTAGGCGTGGGACGCGAATGCGGGGGTACGTCTAGCTTTCTAATGAGCTAGAGTTTAGGTCTTTTAGGGCTTAGGTCACGTCCGGCAGACTTCCCCAAGACTTAAGACGTCGGTTTCAATTGAATGAATAGTTCTGTGGAATACATTTCAGTTGGAGTCTTCTTTAGTGTCATTTCGCTTGTTTACTTCAGCTCTGACTTGACTATTATCTTACTGTTCTGCTAAGCTAGAGTATAAATTTAATTATTTTAATTTGAAACTTTAATATTTGTGACACAAAACCGCAAACAACATGAAGCTTCCACAGTTTCCGCTTTGCAGACTCGGAAATTCTCAATTTTTCATGTCCTGCAGTGTATGCCTAGTTAACATGATTGTCTACTATTATGTTCTCAATTCTCATTTGCATACAGGTTATAACCAATTACAACTTTACACACGTCGCAGCCGTTTACCCTTGTATTACAACGCCGCTACACCCGAAGTTACACCTCTAACTATTTTAACGAGCACCGCATATCCTTCAAACTCGCTCCCAGCGCTAGCCAGTTTAAATTTACACGCTTATCCAACTTTTCCAACACCCACGACTATTTCCTTAGCGATTATGTCTTCTCAGTCTGCGTTTTCTAGTGCGCCTATAATTATTCCTCTTACGCAAATTGCAGTCGGTGCAATGTTTTATGTAATGCTTTTTGCGGTCACACTCTCTGTTGAGATATCGCATGCCGTTTGTTATTGTATCCGTGTATTTGTGCGAACATAATTTGGTTGCGTATTGTAAAGTGATTCAAAATCTAGAGCAGTTTTTAACCGCGTAACGTGAGCGGTGTGTGTACAGGATTGCGGAACGATTTAAAGTAAATTAAAACCAGACAAAGACTGATGCAGTTTACTTAAGTATATCGCTTACTTAACTTAAATGGAGTGACATACAAAATCCATTTGATTCGCAGATTACTATAGATATTATTCATCTCTAATAGGTCGCATATTGTGGTAGATATTCATCAGAAAAGCAAACTTATTTTGACAAAATTATGCTCCGTAATCGGGTTTGCTTGAAATCTGATTCCGTTTTAGAATTTGAACATGATAACCATTTCAGGCGTGAAGTGGAACGGGTGATACTAAAATAACAAAAAATAGCTATTTCGATAACGGGTTCACACTTCACAGCGATGCAGTGGAATGTGATTTAATTTTATCCACTATTTATATAATTCTACCTCCAGTTTTAGGAAAACCACGTTGTCACCAAAGTGAAGTTACTCAATGCTGGAACAATTGAAATCCTGTTTCACTCACTCGAGATTTTCGGAATTCTCTGGTTGTTAACAAACTCAATTAGAACACGGCACGTGTAAAGTCAATGGAGTCTATTAACTAGGTACTCTACATTTTCCTTAATCTTTATCTCGGAATTAGGTTTGCGTTTCCACTTACTTGCTTTTTAAGCTAAGACTATACCAATTACCAGACTTATCTTTGAGCGGAACGAAATTCCTATTTCAATGTGGCTATATTATGTCTGTTTCATTATGACCATTGTAACGATACGAGCTGGATTGAGATAAGTGTTAGTGCGGATGAAATTTGCTCTTAGGATTGGAAAGTACCTTTTAAATTAGAGTTACATCTCGGGGACAAGATACACAAACCGCAAGGGAAATGCAGAGGAAGATTGTTTTCTTTTAATCAAATTACTAAAGGCGTCTAATAATACTTGTATAGAGAGATACACGCTAGCAATAGAATATTTTGTATGGTGTAGGTACCTCAAGGCAGTGTCATAGGACCAGCCCTGAAGATTAGACACTTTAGACAGCTACACGATTGTAAACAACTTTAATGGTCTAAAAGGAAAGGAAGCGACTTAAATTGCATAAGCCTATTAAGGGGCTATATAAGTACTTTCGATAGTAAAGAGGCTGTAAACGCACTTTATGACCACTAAGTCTTAAGTATTCCGAAAATCGAGTTGCAGCGTATTTGTTATTAGGATAACAAAATTTTTATATTATTTATTTGATGGGACTTAACCGTAATTTCTATTTCAAAACGCACTGCAATGGGATTACCGTTAAATGTATTGCATCATAAAGGAGTTGCCCAGTTGTGTTTTATTAACAGTTAATTTATTAAACTTAATAACCATCACACTTTTGGCCTTGCGTAATCGTCAATTATGCAAATGAAAATAAACGAGGTGAGTTTCTAGTCTCTACAGGCTTGATAGTAATTGATAAAAACAAATTAGTATATTTTAGGCGTAGTATTAGGCGACCTATATTTAGAAAAAAACTACATTCAAAGTTTTAGGAGCTTTAATTAAAAATGCAACATTTGCATTTATTTCATTTTCAAATGGGTGACGACTTGATGATAGATCGTGCGTAGACTTCATAAGTAACGTGAATTTATAAAAAACTAAATATTTCATAAAACTACCTTTATTAATGGCTTAACTGAGGATAAGCTTTAGGTGGAGAGGAGATAGGTATATTAGGATATTTTAAACAACTTAATATAATATCTGTTAATATTAATGCATTTACTTCATAGAAGTTTAGGAAGTTAGGATAATGTAGTGCTTTCAGTTAATGACGTCTAAGGGCTCTTACAGACGAGCGACAGTACGCGACTCACTGTCGCGCGACCGTTGCCGATAGTCGGCGACGGTCGCTGGCGACCGCCTGCGACAGCTATCGGCGACAGCTGGCGACAGTCGCCGATAGACGGCGACGGTCGGCGACTGTCGCCGATATTCGGCGACGGTCGCAGGCGGTCGCCAGCGACCGTCGCCGACTATCGGCGACGGTCGCGCGACAGTGAGTCGCGTACTGTCGCTCGTCTGTAAGAGCCCTTAATAATACCGTATAAACTAGTTATACGAACAAACTAACTTCAGCGTAAGTTTTGTTCTGGAGTTTTCAAGTTCTTATGGAGCTCACCTCTCTAACTTACTTATTGTCTTAACTGTTCCTGACTTATACAATTACTGGATACTTGAGATTCACTATTAGATTTCTACTCCAAGGATCTTTAGGACTTCTTTTGTGCAAATACTTAGGCAAGGCCTTTATCTAGGGGCCTATCGCAAAGTTTAATTTCGAAATTTGTTTATCTTCGACACTTATATGATGGTGATAGACGGAGGGTGGCTATAATTTTTTTGAACAGTGCAACCGTATCGAGTTTAGATTATTTAATGTCGTCGCAATGAGTTGTTAATTACTATGCGAAGAAATCTCGGTACGAACAGTTTCATTCATTTAACCCGGCATCGCAAAATATAACATAGAAATACTGCATGTTCGCTCATAGCAATGTCATGTGGCTTCCGTTGATATAAATATACTGTTTACCTGCCGCACGCTTGCCAGAAATAGTGGCGCGTGCCGCTGGGATCGGTAAATAAAAACAGATTTAGTTGATATCAAACTTGATAACTTGAAACAAAACGCAGGAGATTTAAACACATCTGTACACATGTGTATCTGTCTGTGTGTGTGTCGGAATCAGAGGTAATAAGCTGGATATTCTTAATTATGGTGTTCTTAAACTTGTTTCAAAAATCTAGTGTCTGGAGCGGAGGTTATTTAAGGTCATATGACTTTAAAGTCGTTATCACCTCGAAGCAACTTCGCAGAGTCGCCATAAAGAGGAATTCATGTCTGAACTTGAATTGAGTCTAATTTCTTTCCCTCAAACGATCCGTGACGTCATCTTTATAAGCTCGTTCAGTAATCGACATTAAACCAGCCATGCGAAACGGGCTGTTAAAGGGAACATAACTCTTTATGATGAGCTATTGTCTTTCACGTGATTGAAGGGTGAAGTACATAGATTACAGTACGGAGTTACGTAAGAATTGACGAACTACGTATTTACTGTATTTAGCCCTTAAGTACTAAATTCTGCAAACTGGTTAATTTCGGAGTTGTGACTCGGTTTCAGCAGAAAAGACATTTAAGAGATATTGCTTTTCCGAACGTAAATTTTTCGTGAAATACGCGATCGATTCTACTAGTAATATTATTATAAGTCCAGAATGTCACTGGAAAGTCGCGCGAATAAAAATTGTAAACACTCGCAAGGTATAAGATATTAATAGATGGCTGCTACTTGTAACGTGACAAGGACTCAGATGCCTTAGTTTTACGAAGAAAATCCTCAACCACCAACATGTATTCAATTAATTAAATCCTCATTTATCTGCGATTATCCCTACACATACTTCTATTTCCGATTTGAAATCGGAGGCATCTCTAGGGTCTGCTTTGTCACAGGTTTCAACATTGCGAAAATCCCAATCTTCTTCGTCGATTTGGAGTGTAGGTGCTCTCCTGAATAATTATAACTGGTACCTTTATCAATCTTCATACGACAACTTAACGAAACTGTCGCAAGTGGAGTTGCTATTACAAAACAAACTGACTGAATTCTTTTATCAACTGACTTCGAGATTTCGAAGGAGGAGGTTCTCAATTCGGCGGGATGTTTGCTTATTTTTTATGATCACCGATTATTCGAAAACGGCTCGACCGATTTGGAAAATTATTTTTGTTTGAAAGAGTATACTTCACAGTTGGTCCCATTTTCACCAGGTCCGGAATCCGGATCTGATGATGGGATCCTGGAGAAATCGAGGGAACTCTTCAACTATTATAGGCACACCTATAGTGATTTCAGTACGTTTTACACTTGCGATTTGCGGGCGAGTTTTGTATGGGAGCGAACACGCCGCGAGTTCGCCGCGTACGAGTTTTGTATATGTAGAAATCGCTTTCAAATCGCTGAAGTGTGATAAGGCTTTAAGTGAAGTCGGTTCTTTTTTTGTTTAAAATAATTAAATAGATCGTCTTCAAAGTCGACTTCGCGATAGTAGCCGTGCTCGGCCCACATGACAATGTGCAGGTTAGTCACCTCGCGGTGGCGCACGTCCTTCGCTTCCGCGCTTGCGTCACCGCCGTGCGGACGAACTTGACGATTGTCTTGCGTTTGACTGAGAATTGATGATACCGTAAGGCACATCACACACACTTGTACTGAATTCATCAAATCATAGACAATAGGCAAGATGCAATGTTTTCATTTATGCTTTTATTTGAAAGAATCGCACGTAGAATAGACCACGAGCGTGTTAAACTGACAATTTAAATTTTCGCGCCTAAAGGGATCTACAGTTCCTGTGACGTCACTCATGTGTGTGTCACTCGCCATATTTGTTCGTCCTTGGTTCGTCCCTGTGTCAAATTCTGTTTTTTTTTTACCCGGATGCTAGCCCTTTAAGCCAAATCCATAGAACAAAACTAGTGACAGTTTCCAACCCCATTCGTTGTCAATTGTCATACACGTGTGACGTCACCAGACGCTGATGGTGGATTAAAAAACGTTCCGTTTCACATGACTTCATATCGTAATTATTGTTTGAAATTAGTATAAACTAAAGTACGTTACAATACCTATTGTTTTATGTTTTTTCAACATTTTGATCACAATATAATGGTAAATATTATAACAGCATCTTCCCTATTGTCTGTAGATTGCGGAGATTTGTCTATGGTAGCTGACGTTACAATACAAAAAGTCAGCTACCACCATAGACAAGTTTCGGAAGACAAAGTACTGAATTCAGATCAAGTGTGTGATGTGCCTAAAATTGTTCGTAGGTATGTGACTTTTATTTACATCACGTAGTTCTATGACAAAACTTGTTCAAAAATGAATGGAAAATCCATTAAAAATTATTGACTGTACTGCAGTATTAGTTGCAGTACTGAACTAGTGGACTATAGTTGGGAGGTTTTATTAAAGGTGTCTTTAAAACATTCGCTATTTTGTTTTTGGTAGTTTTTTTAGTACAATTAATATTATTGTTTATTTATTTATTTAATCTTTATTGCACAATAAGAAAACTTATCGTACAAAAGGCGGACTTAATGCCATAAGGCATTCTCTACCAGTCAACCGTAGGGCCAAGCAGAAAGATTGTAGGCGGTGCTTCTAACGATACAGAAAACAGTTAAATAACGGAAGCATAAAACGTTAAAAATATGCGAAACTAATCCTAAATGTTTACACATTAATTACATAATTCTAATATACATACAATACAATTCTTTTTTTATTATCCAATAGATTACTGGTTTGAAATATGAGCTTAGTAACAGATTACTTTATATGGTAGGTGTGCCTCAAGATAGCATCATAGGACCAACTCTTGTAGTAAAAATAATAATTTAGGATATGTTGTAACATTTCTGAATCTGTTTGTATTTTAGTAGAGCTTCAACCGTAACTTCACTATTGATCAATTGAAAACAATATAAACACTAGAAACTACTAAGCTTTAGTCTAAAAAGTACTGTAGTAACTTAAACAACATTTCATAATTTTCACTGTTAAAATAATTTTACACACAATTCCTGCCTTTTTCCCCGACTGCGCGACGCAAAAGAGGGGATAGTGTTTAACAGTCTATATATGTATGTTTGTTCCTTTGTGGCACTCTAGAAGCAAAACTAGTGGGCCGATTTAGATGATTCGTACGTCAATCGATTCGTCTTGATGGCGCGAGTGTCACTAAAGACATAATAGCAATCCAAATTCAATATGACGGCGGTCAGACGTCATATTGTAAAAAATTAAAAATTAAAATTGACGTACTATGCCGAGTAGGGTATCATTGTTTAGAACTTTGAAAAGTATTATGAGGTCTCATTCATCATTTTTGATTTTGAACGACCGTTTAGGAATTATTATAATTTAAAATTGTTTAGCAACCATCTTACTTACATTTCCATTTTATTAGGTATTTAGTTATAACAAAAATACGACGAACATATTATAAAGGTTGTTATTATTAAAGTGAACATAATAATATGTGAATTTCAAGTAAAAGGTACGGTCGACATCAAAAATATGTTTACACTTTTGCACCTTACTCCTTTCTAATAAGGTCCAAAAGTATAAACATTTTATGTGAATTTCAAGTAATAGGCACGGTCGACGTCAAATATATGTTTACACTTTTGCGTTTTACTCCTTTCTAATAAGGTCCAAAAGTGTAAACATTTTTTTGACGTCGACTGTACATCAAGTTAATATTTTGTTCAACTAAGAGTGAAGGAGCTGGTTATGTATCCTCTGATATGGAGACTATGACTTGTCAATGATTAATCAATGACGTGCGTCAGAAAATTGTCATATTTTTAATAAGGGTAGTTAATAAGGGCAATGTTTTCATAAGTATTATTAAAGATGATTATAAAATTATCTATACATATATATCTATCTATACATATAATAAAGCTGAAGAGGGTCGAAAATCTGTACATTGGAGATATTAGTAAAAAATGAGTTAGTAGCTCTTAGAATCGATAACAGAATACGTTTCGACGATTTTTAGAATTTTTGTCTGTTTAGATGGGGAGAGTTGGAGTCAAAACGCCCAAACCGATTTCGATAAAAACTTCACTAGCTGGTTTAACAGACCTCTATTAAAAATACGAACTTTTTGGATTTAATGGGGTTTAAGGGGGGTTTAAACTTTGTATGGGAAATGCCTTTATATGGGAAATAAATACTTATGCCTTTGTATTTCAACTATATATTTTTTAAACCACGGCGGTGGCAAACAATCATACGTCCCGCCTGATGGTAAGCAGTTAGGGTAGCCAATGGACGCCGGTCACTCCAGAGGTTTTATATGCGCGTTGCCTCCCTATAAGAATATTTTTTTATTTCCACTATATTGCACGAAATACAAAACTGTGAGACCAAACGGCGGACATCATACCAAATGGTCTTTTCCACCAGTCAACCATTGGGCCTATACAACAGACATGTACAAAAGGTGCAAGAATAAAAGTTAAATTAACTAACTATAAAAAAAAACAATAATTTTGAGTAATAAGTGTGCTAAGTTCACGTGACATATTGATATTGGTTCATTTAGAGACATTTTAAAATAATGTAGCTACTTTCCCATTCTTCATGAATTACAACAAACATAATACAAAAACAAACTGAACATAGTGAAACACGGAAATCGAAAAGTACCCATAGCGAGCTGAAGCACATCGCCGTCACTGAGCAAATCACCTGATAATAAGAAATAGAAATACAAAAGTTGAATGTTAAAGACGGAAGAAAAATCTGTTTTGATGTTTACGTAATACTTATAGATTGTAAAGGGAGCATGAAGACAAAACACACCGTACTATTGCTAATTATACCAAAAATTGTTACGTTGAATATTAGAGATGGGAGAAAAAGAGTTTAGATAGAGTTCACCGCGCGATGGGTGCCAAAGAAAGGGGGGCTCGGGGGGCGGAGCCCCCCGCAAAACAGAAAACAAACACCATACCTAATTATACCAAACTAATTATAGCTAATTATACCAAAAATTGTTACGTTGAATATTTGAGATGGAAGAAGAAGAGTTTTGGTAGAGTTAATCACGTGATGGGCGGAAAAAAAGGGGGGCTCGCATAAAAAAAAACACACCGTACTATTATGACAAAAATTGTTACGTCGAAGATTTGATATGGGAGAAAAAGAGTTTTGATAGAGTTTACCGTGTGATGGGCTGCAAAGAAAGGGGGGCTCGGGGGGCGGAGCCCCCCGCATAAACAAAAGACACACTGTACTATTACTAATTATACCAAAAATTGTTACGTTGAATATTTGAGATGGGAGAAAAAGAGCTTTGATAGAGTTAATCACGTGATGGGCGGCAAAAAAGGGAGGCTCGGGGGACGGAGCCCCCGGCATAAAGAAAAAGCCTCCCCCCCCCCAAATAAAAAATAACGATAATATTGTAAATTATACCAAAAACTGCTACATTGAACAATTGAGATGGGAGAATAAGAGTTTTGATAAAGTTTACCACGTGACAGGCGGCAAAGAAAGGGGGCCACGGGAGCGGGCCCCCGCATAAACAAAAAACACACCGTACTATTGCTAATTATACTAAATATTGTTACGTTGAACATTTGAAATGGGAGAAAAAGAGTTTTGATAGAGTTAACCACGTAATGGGCGGCAAAGAAAGGGGAGCCAAGAAAGAAAAAATACACCGTACTATTGCTTATCATACCAAAAATTGTTAAAATGGACATTTGAGATGGGAGAAGAAGAGTTTTGATAGAGTTCACTACGTGATGGGCCGTAAAGAACGGGGGTTGGGGGGACGGAGCCCCCCGCAAATAAAATATTGCAAATTATACCAAAAACTGCTACGTTGAACATTTAAGATGGGTAAAAAAGAATTTTGATAGAGTTTACCACGTGAAGGGCGGCAAAGAAAGGGGGGCTCGAACAAAAAACACACTGTACTATTGCTAATTTGCCATGGCTGACACAGTCAAATCTCAGACGCTTTCAGTCGATCTTTTGGGATGTCGAAGTTATATGCAAGAAGTCAATTTTAGCGAAACTGCTAAACTTACTGTATCAAATTTGACATGTAGAAAGCGATTAGCTATGGACTGTTGAGGGTAACGAAAAGTGAGAGAACCAACTGCAACGCATGCGAGCGAAGCCGCGCGGGTACAGCTAGTAAAAAATAAATTAAGATAATTGTATTACATGTAGGTACTTTTCATGATACTAAAAAGTAGGAAATAAAAAATAAATAAAAAAAATAAAAAAACCCGCCTGCGTAAAATACTAAAAGGCCGTAAACAAGGCCAATATACGTTACGAATTTGTTATGTAGTATTTAAAAACATAAGATACATATTAAATTCTAATGTGGAACATAGCGACATTAAACAGTCGGGATCCATTTGAAATCTAGTTGGCGCAAACCTTCCCTAAAATGGGTCCCGACTGTTTAATGCCGCTATGTTCCACATTAGAATTTAATATGTATCTTATGCTTTTCAATACTACATAACAAATTCGTAACGTATATTGGCCTTGTTTACGGCCTTTTAGTATTTTACGCAGGCGGGTTTTTTTATTTTTTTTATTTATTTTTTATTTACATATTAATTAATCATGATCTAATGTGTTACAAGGATAAACGTTGAACTTTATACTAACTGCAGTGACATGCAATTGCGTTTTGCCTTTTGCCTCTGAAGTCTCGAGCGACTTATTTCTGTTCAAATAGTATTTCTGCTGTCCAAGGTAATGCAAGCTTGTTCCCCTTAAATGAGGTCAGGAGGTAATTCTTACATTCTGAGATTGAAAACATTACAGTGAAAATTGTTTTGTCTGAGTTATATTTAAATGCCTTTTTAAGTTTATTGGAGCTTGCTGTAAATACTCTTGAGAGTAATTGTAATAATTTTATTTTAGGTACATTTAAGTGATTTATATTCATAGGATCATAAGTAGACAATTATTATTTAGATTTTAGTCAAGCGTGAAATTGTATAGGTACAGTCACCAGCATAAATATATGACTGTGAGCAGCCCTGCAAAAATATCTGATTCCCCATTGAGGGCAAAATTATATGACGACAATTACACGGTAAAAATATGTGATGCTTTGTGGCCGGCATAAACATCGTTTTGCATCGATCAGCATAAATATCGGATCAGTCTGCTTAAAAATATCTGATTACCTATTAAAAGCAAAATTATGTGACTACTGTCACCGGTATAAATATCTAACCACTATGAAAGCTTTATTATCGGATGACCAGTCGGCCGCATAAATATCTGACATAATAACGAAATCAAAATTATGTTATCAGTATACAAAAACAACCTTATCTGGGTGGTATAAAGCAGTAAATGGTATGATTGATCATTCATCATGACGTTTAATTGATGTGATCTAACGTGAATAACCTTCTTACTACAATCCTAGTCTAACTTTTGAAAAAGAAACATTAATACGTCAATATGGCATGTCACATTAGAAATAAACAAGTCTAATTATTATTTTGCAGAGATTGATAATAATTACATTAATTCAATGCCATGAATTTGAATAGTGTGTTATTGAATCTACGAGCAATTGAAGCTTTAGGATTATTTAACTGCACGAATATATAGACCGATCCATTAAATAATTAATGCATTGACAGATTATGTGAGTTGTTTCTTGTTTACTTACAATATTAGCTACGTAATCAATAGGTTCTACCGACTTATTAATGCATTTGTAATTTTATATTGTTTTTAGAGAAATACTGTGAAATCATGGATTACTTGCGGAAGTTGCAAAATCGACCATCCTAAAAATTTTGGCCGTATTCGCGAAAATACAGCTTTATTCAGGATATCGTCTGGAGAGCCCGGAATGGTCGAGTGTATAATGCTGAAGATAAATAGTGCAAAATAAAATAATTGAATATTTACCGTGTTTTATTGCATGTTACAAGGCAGCTGTCAGACAACAAGCGTCAAGCAGGCAACTAGCAATGAGCCTATAAACCTTGTAGTACAGGTAAAGTAAGACTAGATATGCCATTTTGACGGCAAAATTTGTACCACATCAATGAAACTTTGCTTTATAACTTTATCTTGGCACTAGGAATAAGGATCTGCCGAGTCCTATCAAAATTTATGCGTACCACCCCCGCCCGAATGGAATGGGCAGGGGGCAACATTTGAAAATTACAAATTTTCCAAATTGGGTAAGTAAAATATCATTTTCAATGTATTTTATTACTCTGAATCGAATGAGACGATTCTCATACTTAAAAGATCAATACTTTGCGATATATGAAGGGTTTTCGTCGGGTGAGAATACGTTTGTGCCATACGCCACTTACATTCGTTTGCAGGAGAACGATAAGAAGCAAAAAAATACTTTTTGAAAAGTTTTACATTTAGGAAATATTTAACTTATTTATCAATTGGACACATATGTTTATAATACCATACAAATATTTTCAATATAGTGATAATGATGAGTAAATGTTAAACGTACAATGTATGACATGACATATAAAAGTGTTGGATATGTCACACTTTCGTGATAGTTTTCAGTTAACAGAGTGTAATTATCCTATAGTAAAATGCGGATATGGCACAACATTGTTGAAAAATATCTTTTTTCAAAAACCGATTATCGTCAGGTATTCCATATTTTATTGTTATTTTAGAAATGGTTTTGCTCAAAAATGGATATGGCACGTATTATTGTCAGCCGTGGGGGTTGGACGCATACATTTTCGAAGTGCCAAGATAAAGGTATAAAGAAAAGTTCAATTGATATTTGATATACATATTTTGCCTCTAAAATATGCTATTTTCCTGTACTATTGGTTTCGCATACGAATCGTAGGAATAAACCATTTTCAAATTGCATGTTCCTTCCTAGGGGGCCTGTGCCCACGTATAAATTAATCTTATAGCACACGGAAACACTGCAAAAAATCATAGAAATATTTTTTATTCCTTTGAGCCTATAGGATTATTTTAGATAAGCATACGTATATTTTTGAAGTGAAAACTACTTAAGCCGCGTTGGGCACTTTCTAGTAGGGGGAAATCTTATGAGTTCGCGTCATCGACACCGTCACGAAAACAAAAACGCATCACAAGATTTTCCTTGGGTTGGAAGGCTCGTTCGATAGTTAAACTTATAACCATTCAAATAAAGTTTAATTTTGTGAGTAGTATTTTTCCCTTATGCTTTTAATAATATATTAATCATAGAAAATCATCATTGTAAATTGCCTCTAGGTACACATTAAGTCCTATATAAACCTTGGGTGTTAAAGATAGGTCTACCAAATAATAATTACTAAACAGACCCTGAAGATTACGGCATAATTATTATGCCGTAATATTCAGGGTATGTTTAGTGGACTATTTGGTTCTCAGTTTCTAGCTAGCTATAGTTTCTGAAAAATAAGGCTGGGACAGAACCGTAATTTTAGTATGAAAAATTGCATTTTCAAATGGTTTTTTATCGAAACTACTGCACGTAAAATGAAGTCAAAATCAGTCAGCTGTCCTAATTTTTTGCAATTTTCTATTGGTACCCCACACGTCTCATACAAATGAAAAATTAAAACCATTTCCCCCTTAAAATATAATTAATCTCCCTAAACTTCCTAAAGTTTTGGAGTAAATTGGCTGTGACAGACGCACGGACAGACAAGCGAGTGATCCTATAAATAAGGGTTCCGTTTTTATTTTTTAAGGTACGAAACCATATAAACGTGCACATAATTGTTGCTCGGAGTGTCAGTAAATGTAAAAACCCGATTAATGTTGATAATTTTAATTCAAACATTATGAAGTTTCAAATTTTAATACTAAAAGTTCTAAGTTTTCACTTCTATCGGCAGTCCCTATGACTGCCAATTTTTTTTCTTAACTTTCATTAAATAAAATCTCGCTTCTCGTAGATTGACGGCAGTCGCACCGAGTCCTAACTGTATGAGTAAATCGTAAATATTGTAATGAATCTTTTAATGCAATGAAACAATATCAATTTGAATTTTTGACACATTCACACACACTCACGATATAAAATGTGAGATAGACATATGCAGTGACACTCCAATGACAAGTCTGCACTCTTTTCGTGGATTGTCAAACAGCTTTTTACAATTAAGACCTCTATGCCAGCTAGATAAGGTTTGTTTTTGTATATTGATAACATAATTTTGATTTTGTTATTATGTCAGATATTTATGCGGTTGACCTTTCATCCGATAATAAAGCTTTCTTAGTGGTTAGATATTTATGCCGGTGATAGTAGTCATATAATTTTGCTTTTAGTAGGTAATCAGATATTTTTAAGCGGACTGATCCGATATTTATGCTGATCGATGCAAAACGATGTTTATGCCGGCCACAAAGCATCATATATTTTTACCGTGGAGGTGTCGTCATATACTTTTGCCCTCAATGGGGAATCAGATATTTTTGCAGCGCTGCTCATAGTCATATATTTATGCTGGTGACTGTACCGTAACCTAGAGGAATACAATTTGTAATGTTTTTTGGTTCACCAACGGGATTTTCGGGACTTATTAAATTATAGCCGTATTTTAAGATATGTTTGAGAGAGAGAAGTTTAATACAAGAGAGAATTTGTTCTAGCTGTTTTATTACCTCCGTACATTTTGTGTGGCATAACCGGCTGTACTTAGGTACCTATCGATCTACATGCGCGACTAACAATGGAGGTGGTCTGAAGTGTCACTTTTGACCCTAAAGCTCGGGTGAACGATCTATACTATACTGTACCTATACTAATGCACCGTGCGTATGACAGTCGCCAATCTTATCTATCTGTCGGATCACGTTGCTAGCCGACTATGAAATTAAATGCGTTTGCGACTCTGCATGAATCACACTTACATACCTATATGCTGTACATATGTACCATCAATATAGATTACTAACTAGTAACTAATCTAAACCGTATTACATCGTGATAGGGTCGTCTCATACGCATTTGTACGTGACTATTGTACACACAGTACTAGACCGGTTTGTTTTTTTATAGGCTTCATTTGTTAGACATATTAGTAGTATCATATCATCATCACTGTTTTTATAGTCTGTGTTGGGATGTCTTCCATGAATAGAATTAGTATAATTATTCACTAGAAGCATATGGAAACACTTCTATCGTATTTTCAACATAAGTGGTTCGAGTTCTGTTTAGTGCTAATGGCACTGTCAAATTGTTTTCAGCAAAAATCTGTTACACAAAAGTTCCTTTATTTAACAGAACTCAGAAGTAACTGACTGCCAAGGAATTCGGAAACGACCTTTTCCCACTGAAAATTTTTCATCGTTGCACGAAAATTACGATACTTCCTGTTCTAAATAATGGCTAACTAATGTACACGTGAAAATTTTAATACTATGTTGAATGAATTATACCGACTTCGCTTAGCCTACACCTTTCCAAAAAGCAAACGCCCGACCTATTGTAGAAAATACTGAAATCACTATAGGTGTGCCTATAATATTTGAAGAGTTCCCTCGATTTCTCCAGGATCCCATCATCAGATCCAGACCTGGTGACAATGGGACCAACTGTGAAGTACACTCTTTCAAACAAATAAAGAATTTTCCAAATCGGCTTAGATGTCTTCGAATAATCGGTGTTCTTATAAAAAAATTACAAAATCAAAGATCCCGACGAATTGAGAACCTCCTCCTTCGGAATCTTGAAGTCGGTTGACAAGTCTGATTGTAGTGCTTATTGACTTGAACAAAGTTTGTCACTTGAGAAATGGAAAAACATTCCCGTTCTGTGATATTGACCCACTTCAGTTTCAATTGAGTAGAGATTTAGCCCTTGAGCGTAATTGATATAATGCAGTCCCCTCTAACAAGAATGAAAAAGGTCGCATACAAATAGGGTTTTAATAAAAGCAGTTAAATAAATTATTTAACTTTAACGCACTGACAATGCAAAATGACCCAACTCGTCAAAAGGCGGATTCCCAATGTAAAAGCGGCCACCGACTATCAGTCCGCCTGACGATCTCGGCCTGTCAGTTAGAACAAAAATTTGCCGGCTCCGAACAACTGACAGGCCGATATCGTCAGGCGGGCTGATAGTGATAGTCTATAGTCGGTCGATGTTCAGAATTGATAAAATGTATGACGCGCTACAAAACAATAGGTGCGAGGAGTTTAACCTATTTTTGACTCTCCAATATATTGACTCATGTATGCACGTTTTATACGTGTCCGCTAGCTTAACCTCGTGTTTACTGTCACTAAAAATAGGTTAGTTTTACCGAACCAATTGTAATTGAAGTATGTTTGCGCCCCGTTGTCTATTTGCACTCGTACTAACAGCAACACTACTCTTTACTGACCAACTGTGGACCGTAAGGCTTTTGTACTAAAGTTTACGAAGGGTCACTAACAATATAAATGGTGGTACGGCGTCGGATACTGAGACGCGGGGTCGCCTTGCGGTCTCTTTGCTAATACGATGGGTGCTGTGCTGTGCCCAATCAAAAGGGCTAAATAGAAACCAGTGCGATCATTGAGTAACAGGAGATGACATCCCTAAGAATTTTTTTGTCCCAAAAGTTGTAGTGAAAATCACTACAAGTCTATACTACTCTTTGAATTCAGTCATAGCACTCATAGCTGTCAACCGCTAAACATAGGGCACAAAATTTGTTCTAGATGTCACATCTAGTAGGGTCTACCTAGATAATAAATCAATGAGTACGATGCGTACTTTTTTTACTTGAGTCAGAATTAATTTATGCGCGGCAGTTAAGCAGCAGAAAGCGGTTCTTCTATAGCTCATACAGAGCTATAGAAGAACCGCTTTCTGCCCACATTAAGTTTTAAGACGGTGTTATAAGCAATCTAGCCCTTGCTTAGATGGCTCCACTCCATCAAAGCACTGGTATTTACAAGCCTCGATTTACCTCGGTTGCAACCATTACATGTAGTAGGTACACAATGGTCACTTGTATACTTAGTTTTATCGTAACGTGATATATTCATAAATCGACCATAGGCTTATATAGACTTTACACTATTTATGAAAGAAAACATAGAGTTTTACCGTCCACGGAAAAGTATAAAAGTGACCAATATTTTATGACTTTTATGGATAATTTTCGGAATTATCCTAATGTACATTTTTCGTGTCATCGTCAATAAACTACGTAGATATTTGATAGCTATTTGCATCAAACAGTCTCTGTGCTTGCAATGTTACTGCTTTGCTTTCATATAACGATTTTTTTTCCGAATCCTGCAAACCACTCGACCGATGTAGTACGGTACAGGAACAGTTTTGAACTTTTATAATTCACAAGTGCGATTTTCAATTTTAGAGAATATACTATGATTAGTCATAGTAAAAAATATTTTCTAACAGTTATTGACGATGCGCTAGGTATTATATAGATATTTGTTAATAACACAAAGAAAAGATTATCCAAATTACATTTTTCTTTACCACACTATTGCATTCAACTATTTCAATATCATCTGTCATTTTATAACAGTTTGGTCAATAGATTATGTGAGCATAATATTTGTAAACAATTTGTAAAAATATGCGTGACCTTGAATTTTAAACGAACGACAAATGGCTAAGACGACCAATGCTTTTGACAAAACCGTTATAAAATGTGAAGTTATGTAGCAATAATAAAAAGCGATAGTCTGGTAGAGAAAAATAAAACTTGCATAATCTTTTCTTTATGTAGCAAACAAATACGCGTATTATACCTAGCGCAATGCTCACAATTGTTAGAAAATATTTGTCATTATTAGTACTTAACGTATTCTAACGGGGCACGATATAAAATCGGACTTGTGAGTTTTGTCATTTTTATAGATTAAAAAGGCGTTGTTGTACTCCACTAACGCTGTTATTTCCCGCTCGTTATTAAGAAAGTTCACTATTCGTCGTTGAAAATTGAAAAAGTTTTCATGTACATCGTTAACCCTTTACGCTTTAGCTACCTCATTCCAGTACTGGCCAGTAACACCGGTCTTTGATAAATACTTATGATATGATATCGCGATCGTATACCCGGGATGTAACGAAACTGGTTTCAATTTCTTAATTGCTCGCTCGCGCTGCTGGCGGCGAAAATCTGAATGTTTTATTAAACTCTCACTCGTAGTCTCGTTCGCTGCGCTTCCAAGCGGTTCCGCTACTGCATAAAAGATGGCGCTGAGAACGCGCCGGGAACGTTTATTGATTCAGTTTTATCTTTCTCGCAAATATAATATTGATTGTTTTGCTATACATACACGGTATGTTTACATGGTTTGTTCCCTTATCGGTTATAATCATAAAGATAAATTTCAGATTTTAGGTTTGCTGAGTTTTGCTTGCAAAGAAAATATGCAACTGTGTCTATTTTTAGTACAAAATACTGATTTTGAAACAAATCAAATATTTACACGAAGATAACTTTTGATAATCGTCCTCGATGTGGGTTTGTTGCTCGCTATATCTCAGCAGGAGGTAGGTATAATCGTATGTTAAAGACTTTGTTGCTTTACACGTCAAGATGCATAATTCTGCAAAAATACATTTAAAGTTGGGTCACCTTATTAATGCAACAGCGAGATCTTATAGTAACTTTAACTTGCAAAGTTTTTGGAGTTAAGGATCGCACTTTAGTACCTACAGCAAGAAAAAATGTCGCTCACCGGACAACTTCTTCAAAAGTATTTTGAAACACTATTATTTGATCGATAACGATAGCTGTTTCATGCCAGGATAATAATGAACACCGGAGCTACCGACTTAGCTAATTCTGCTACCGACTATACCGATATAGTTAAAACAGCTCTGCTCATACTCAATGAGCTTGAAAACGCGAAACGAAAAGCAACAAAGCTGACAAGCGGCCGCCATCTTGTGCTGACAATTGGATGATTGCGCCGGAGCTGCGATCATGTCAAGGTGACAGGCGACAATCACACCTCGAGTCAATACAGGGTGGTTCTGGAGACGTGGTCACTTGTTATACATACTTTGGAAAGTCTCTTGCTTAAACGGGTCCCAGGCACAAGGAAATATTTCTTCATAAATTTCAAAGAAATTAATTTAGTCATCTCAATGAATCCAGGTTTGTCAAATTTTAATTCACAATGCCACACTATTCATTAAAAACGAATATTACTAAAAAAATGTTTCCATTTTACAATTAAAGAAATGTTTTTCGAATAGATATAAAGTTAAAACGTTGACCAGCAAAAGTAGATTTAGGTATCTTGATGAAAATTCTATCAAATTATGAAATACGAGTAGGCAAAAGGGCATTATTTGGGATGGGCTTCTTATTTATTAAAACTTCAAAAGCTGTTTCAGGTTAACCTTAACTTTTAGTTAGAATTATTAAAGAGTTTACAGCTAATCTCTGTTCCAATCCAAAAAGTTTGTTGTCTGTTGTTTTTCACCGTACGACATCATAATTTGTAAGTACACCTAGCAATACTAACTTAGTAGTACGATTATATTAGAAGACGTGACTTAGAATGTGTTCGTGTCAGTAAATTTACTAGATTTTTATTATTATACAATAACATAGATTTTGTGTGTATCGATATTCAGATGTTTGGAGGTTGGAGGTATGTTGCTGAATCAAGCAATTTGGCATTCAAATTAAAATAGGTTAGGAGAGGAGGAGAGTTTAGCGTATAGGATACTTTTCATCCCGGAACCCGGAATTCATCTTAGGTAAGGGGCTTGAAGTACTAATGAGGAAGCGGTCGGGGCAGTTTACCGATTTCTAAGCGGCCGAAAACGGGTAGAGGCTTGAAGAAAACATAATAATAGTCTGGCCAGAGTGGCCAGCAATTTCCGTCACTAATAGGCACGGAATTACAGTCTTCCTGGGTTAAATGTAAGACTACACTGCGCCTAAACATCCCCGAAAGACAAAGGAAGGTAGGTATTCTGTACATTAGAATCATTCGTATATTCCGAGGTTAAGCATAAATTAGTTTATTGCGTTCTACAAATTCAAATTCTCGGGTTGTCAAAGCTTCCCCAAACCGATTTAGGGTATGTCTGAAGAGAATGTTATTGGATATCTGGTCCCGGAATTTATGGGGCAGAATTCGCAGGATTTAAGCTGGCTGGTCACGGACATCTAATTTGAATATTCAACGGAACCTAGAATACTCACTGGCATAAGTAAGATGAATAGATCTTCAGATCAAAGAGCACGGTCAGGCTCAGACCACGGAACTTAGCAGCGCTTAGACTTTAGCGTTCTTCCTAAATTGTTCTATCATTTAAAAAAAAAAGCATCGATAAAAGCGAGAGAATCCTTATTGACGTCTTATAAAAATAGCAGTCTATTTAGAGTTCTCAAATCTTCTTAGAGCCTCTATTTAAGACTAGATCGTAGTTCATAATTGGATACCAATTCTATCGGGAAATTTCCAGCGGTCCGTTTAGTAAATACGGTTATCACTTATCACGTTCAAACATTCGTTCATGTTACTCTAAGATAGGCCATTAGATAATAGCAGATAGGTAGTAAAATGTTGACGCAGTTTCTACGGTTGAACTTAACGAACCTTGGATATTACATACTGCTATTAATTTTACTGACTTTACAAGTAATCTTATGCCTGATTTTTACAATGTACATACACTTTATCTCTGCAAGCGCGCAAAATTTTAGCATTTTCACTATAATTAACAAATTTAAGTATTCTTCGTATGTGTATGCAGCCAGCCAAAACGGGTCCTTAAAAGCTGTTTAAACCAATTTTATTGCCGAGAATGAAAATACCAGACCATCTGTGATTCTCCTTACTGAAGTCTAGACGCCATTTGTCCGACTTTTAGGTCTTATAAGCCGTCATTTGTCAACTTATATAAACGGTTTTATTATCTTCCTCATGCTTTATTCAATAGAGGTGGCGTGGTGTGATTTTATTTGTATCAATAATCTTGACTCAAAATTCTGCGTCCTGGTTTGACATTTTGTTAGGTGAACATTTTGTGAACTATTTAGCGCTCTCCAAAAAAAACATAAAATAGGATTGAAATTAAAACTGTTTATTCGTGTTACTTCATAACAATATTAATCCAAAAGGTGATCAGTCCCTTCTAGGATCTTACGATTTAACTTTCAAAGCAATTGCTAACATGGTCTTCAAAGACCGATTACACACCAATTCCAGACGTTACGTGGTCTAAAATTAATCAAGGTATGTCATGCGCGTAATTTGTTCCTGGGTTTATCCAATTTGATGATTACATAACGGTGATTCAGATCTAGCGCAAAGCTTGATTGAGCTAATCTGTCAAGCTACATGTGTCCGCCGGTCCCTAGTGTCAGACTCACAAGGTTACTTTAGGGTATATTGCAAGAATAGCTCAACAAGTGATTTATTAGGACTTGTGAATTCATTAGTTGTATTAGAATTTATAACGTCCTCTGAATATTAACGCTTAAGTGTTGTCGCGGAAATATATTGTTGGTTTTGCAAACTACGGTATCGAAATTGTCTGTGCATTAGGTGTAGGATATGCACGTGTATTAAACAGCGATTCATGTGTATTATCTCAGGGAATTTGGGCTACATGCATTTTTATATGATTTTTTTGATTAAATAATTGCATGAATAGTTTGCTTTACGGGGTGCTCAATTGCAATTCTATTAAAAGAAACTGATGCGTCAGTTAATGTTTCTAGAAGAATATCAACACCCTGAATCATGTCTGCACAGATAGAAAAAATCTCTTCAACCAAAGAAACCTATTTGAATCAAGAGATATCCAGTTTCCCATATAAGGAAAAAATAAAATTCTTTATTTTAAGATATAAAATGTTTCAAAGTTTATTACTTAACCTAATAAATTCAATACTTTATCCGAGATATAAAAATCTTCTTTTTCAAATAGCTTAATATTCTCACGAAGAGCGTTTGAATTTTGTTTTTGTACCTATTGTATTTTTTTTAAATTGAACTTTATGTGTCTTAGTGCAATACATAAAGAACTTAAGCCAAGAAACTTTGTTTCTTGGATGAAGACTCATAGTTTAAATTGAGAATTGAATTTCTCCACGGAAACAAGAGAACGCATTAGTTCAAGAGCATGTGTTAATTGATGTAAAATTTGATATTTCCACACCAAGATCTAAAATTTCTTGGCGTATGAAATCGATTACTTGAAACAAACAATAACATTTTCTAAGGCGGTTATCACACTGGCGCGGATCCGCATGCGGCACCGGTGCGCGAGCGAGATAGCGCTCTGCATGTGTATAGCGCTATCTCGCTCGCACACCGGCACCGCATGCGGATCCGTCGTCAGTGTGATAATCGCCTTAGTGTCTCAGTGCACTACTTAAAAAGCTAGTAGCAGAAACTGTGTTTCTCGGGACTAATCCGTAGAAAAGAAGTTTAACTAAAAGTAGATAATACAAATATAAATTATGATTATTTATATACTCACAATTTATAATCGTACTAACTAGAGCTGAGATTGCTATTGTGAATCTCAAATAAGCCCGGGTAAAGCGCCGAGGGTCATGAAGTTACGTTGAACAAACGTTCGCGCGTTCTAACCTACACGCAGAGACATCTATTGATGCGCAGGGTAACTAACGTCCAAAACTTGAATGTTTCAAAGCAAAAATTATGTGCTTCTTCTTTGGAATAGCTGTGGCTCTTGATTGTAGGTCGAAAACATCAAAGCAAAAATTAATCTCTCTTGCCTAAAAACTTAAAAATCTCAAATCAAACTTTTGGCGCTACTTCTTTGAATTAGCTTTGGCTCTTAGCTGTAGATTGAAAACATCAAACCAAGAACTAATCGCTTTTGACGTAAACACATAAAACTCTTAAAGGAAAATTTTGGTGCTTTTTTGCCGTAAATAATTATTATCTTAACTCAAATCATTACTATTCGCTTTAAAAATGGGTAAAGCTAAAGCTGAATAATTTTAATTCTTCTTTTAAAAATCATGATATTTTTAACTCAAGTCGTGTTTATTGGTCTAAGGTATTTATTACTCTCTTTAAGAAACCGCGTGCAAGAGAGTTTTGCGTTTTGAATTAAGATATTATTTCTATCTGTGTGCGGAGTTCTGATTGACAAAGCAGAACCTCAAAAAAATTATAGAACTAATTAACGTTTCCCATTTCCATCTCCATTTGTATATCAAACCTCGTGTTTCCCGTCATCCAGCCTTCCGCATCAGCCTAATCCTCTTCAAGGCCAGGCACCGGACAGGCCCAATTATTCACTAGAGTATCAGCGCGTCGCGTCGTGTTGGGTGACTGCCGATTGAGGATGTAGACCCGGCTATTCTCGGCTCAATCGGCTTCATTGTTCATGTGTAGGGAAGTTTGAGCACTGCTTTTTACGTAACTTCGTATGTCTGATTGTGTTCTGAATTGAGGAAATCGGTGATAATTGTTTTTATTGGAAGATAATTCGAGCTGAGATCACATTTAGCGTAGGCCCAATATGGTGGCTCAGTCTCATGGAAATTGTCTAGCCAAAGACCAAATCCACCCACGATACACAATTTAATTCAGTGCAAATTCTGTAGCTCCATATTTATAGTTTTCCAAAGGTTCTGATTATTTGAATATCCAATTACTCGTGTCGACCCTTGGCAACTCAGGTGGGCACGGGGCAATTCGAAAGCCAGGCCTTCCGGAAATTACATACACTCCCCTTTTCTAACCTAGAACATTTCTCTCACAAATCTACAATAAGTCAAAGTCAATATTGTCTTTATTCAAGTAGGCATAGCAACAAGCACTTTCGAATCGTCAGTAACAATTTATCTTAAATAATTAAGAGCAATTACAATATTGATACAATTGTAAAAAAAATAATATATATATACATGTTGTATATGTCAAAAATAATAATAATAAATTCACAATAAGATCGTCAAAACTTAAAAAAAAAATTGTATTAAAATACTAGTCAATAATCATTCTAGAACAAAATTTTATGTCACAAGGAAAATCTCAATTGCAATTTAATCCCACGGTGTTATATCATCCATGTAGTCTTGTATATTATAATAGGCTTTAGAAATACAACTACAATCTATACCGTCGAATGCACGTAGAAGTCAATTAACGACTCCCTAGTTATCCGTCGGTTCGATGCTCTTTCCAATTAGATTTTTCATTGAATTTTTCAGTTGTACAAGTAGTTAGTTTTTGAATATATGATGTACAGCCTTGGCCAGAAGTGTTGAGCACCAATGCGATTTTCATACAAAACTGGAAAGTTTAGTCCATCGTTTCCATCTTTGTTTAAGTTATTTTGTCAATTAATTTAAACTAATAGGCATGTTTTGTTGAAGTTAG
Organism: Pammene fasciana; assembly: GCA_911728535.1. NCBI lineage: Eukaryota > Metazoa > Arthropoda > Insecta > Lepidoptera > Tortricidae > Pammene > Pammene fasciana. Next base: position 9,793,529 of record OU452283.1, read on the forward strand.
TAGTAACTGCATAGAATATTTGCAATATGTCGCACCGACTAAAATTTACATTTTTGGTACCTTCTGTTTTCATATTTTTTAAGTACCTTGAAAGTGTTATTAAGTGAAGTTTTCTATATTTATAAATAAAATATAACATTTACCGTTACCGTACATTGTTAGGATAGGGAAATAATGCTTAACATCAAAATTGTAAACAAAAAACACCTATGCTCAATACTTCTGGCCAAGGCTGTAGAATCACATTACTCCTAATGTATGCATACGCTGATTGTGTTTTGTCCCGAAATCAGATGTCGATTGTTTAAGACTTAACGTGTCACATCGTCTGCTTAAATTAACAAAAAATAGCAATGACATACAAGTATTGATACATGGTAAACTAATGCATGCTGTGGTAACCTACATACCCATTCGTAGGGTATTAGGATACCTAAACGCCTGTTTTATTTTAAGCGACATACTCGCAGTATCCACATCCACTCCAGCACGGCTGAGTAACAACAGATATTCACTTAGCTGAGCAAGTGAGCACTAAAATTTTACACCGATTGGTTCCCTCCAGGTATACCAGTCAGCGGAAAATTTAATTGCACCTTTGTAAAATTGGATCGGGGCTTAGTACCTACGTAAGTTTCCGTATTAAAGTAAACTTAGCTTTTTAACATATTAAAAATATTTATAACGGGTTACTCACGTAATTTTTGTCGATTTTTGCTCGACATGTTTCGATCAATTTACGATGATCATTCTCACGAGCGGCCTTCCGCGACGGCAGCGCGTCGGCTACTGCGCGCCTGCGCGCGGTGTGCCCTGCTGCTGGTGGCGGGAGGCGGCGGCGGCGGCGGCGGCGATGTTGTGACAGATCTACCCTCATCCCCTTTATCATTTTTGCCGAAATGTTTGCACACTACACTCACGACGTCATTTGCTAAAGGCACGTTCACACTGTCCGACACCGACGTAGTACCCAAGACCGTTCTCCAACTAGGGGGCAATGACCAACCACCATCACGATTGAAATTCGAATGACGACTTATTTCTATAGCCTCCCGTATTTCCCGCTGAATGACAAAAATTACGTGAGTAACCCGTTATAAATATTTTTAATATGTTAGAGTCTCACGAAAGTTTTTTAGCTTTTTAACTTTGTTAATCTTAGTTTACTGTCCGTTCAGAGATTGTAGAAGGATTTAATATGTGCTCGAGATATTATATTTATAATGGATGGATGTTTAGGATCTGATTTTAATACATTGTTTCCCATGAACGCTATTATAATGGCACATGACAGTGAATGTAAGTAAACGCTGAGTACGTGTCAAATTTTTTTAAACGTCCTAAATTTTTTTCTCCTACTTTTTTTAGTCGTACTGCGACGCCAATTATAACCTGAAACTGATCACCAGTATTTTTGTTACACTCTGTATAAAGCTCAATGAAGTGTACCTAATCAAGCTAATCAACATATTGTTAAGGTTATTGAACTTTATTATGTTTATGTAATGATAATAACTGCGAAGGTTTGATCACTTAAATTTCAGCTCAGCCTAGTTCAGCTTCATAGGCGTATATAGAGGGGGGGCCGGGTGGGCCGTGCCCACCCCAGAATAGCCTGGTGCCCACCCCAAGATGATAGGTTACCGATTTGAAATTCTAGGCTGGGCACAAAAAAATTATCACAAAATAAATGACCTATTAAGTCCTAGAACCGACAATTCACTATTACCTATTAGTTCACTCATTATATATTTTGACCCGTGAATAATTAGTTCTTGGATTTTTTTTCGTATGTCCCTCGGGGGGGTCACTGGGAGTGTAAATTCAATAAAAAATAAATTAAAAAATTTAAAAAACCCGCCTGCGTAAAATACTAAAAGGCCGTAAACAAGGCCAATATACGTTACGAATTTGTTATGTAGTATTGAAAAGCATAAGATACATATTAAATTCTAATGTGGAACATAGCGGCATTAAACAGTCGGGACCCATTTTAGGGAAGGTTTGCGCCAACTAGATTTCAAATGGGTCCCGACTGTTTAATGCCGCTATGTTCCACATTAGAATTTAATATGTATCTTATGCTTTTCAATACTACATAACAAATTCGTAACGTATATTGGCCTTGTTTACGGCCTTTTAGTATTTTACGCAGGCGGGTTTTTTAAATTTTTTAATTTATTTTTTATTACCGTGCATTACGTGCTAGACTCTTTCAAAACTCTTTTTCTCCCATCTTAAATGTCCGACCTAAAAATTTTTGGTATTCCACGTAACAATTTTTGGTATAATTAGCAATAGTACGAAGTGTTTTTTCTTTTTGCGGGGGGCTCCGCCCCCCGAGCCCCCCTTTTTTTCCGCCCATCATTTGGTAAACTCTATCAGAACTCTTAACGTGGTAAGCTCTATCAAAACTCTTTTTCTCCCATCTTAAATGTCCGACCTAAAAAATTTTGGTATTCCACGTAACAATTTTTGGTATAATTAGCAATAGTACGGAGTGTTTTTTCTTTTTGCACCTTTTGCTTTTGTACTGGTTTTTTGTATAGGCCCCATGGTTGACTGATAGAAAATACCATTTGGTATGATGTCCACCATTAGGTCTCACAGTTTTGTATTTCGTGCACTATAGTTGAAATAAAATAAAAAAATTCTTATAAGGAGGCAACGCGCATGTGAAACCTCTGGAATTACAGGCGTCCATTGGCTAACCCTAACTGCTTACCATCAGGCGCGTTGTATGAATGTTTGCCATGCCGTGGTATAAAATTATATAGTGGAAATACAAGGGCATAAGTATTTATTTCCCATACAAAGTTTAAACCCCCCTTAAACCCCCTTAAATCCAAAAAGTTCGTAATATTTATAGCCTATGTCCTGACCAGAGATATGTTGAACCGGCTAGTGAAGTTTTTATCGAAATCGGTTGAGGCGTTTTGACGCCAACTCTCTCCATCCAAACAGACAAGCAGACAAAAATTCTAAAAATCGTCGAAACGTGTTCTGTTATCGATTCTAAGAGCTACTAACTCTTTTTTTTACTAATATCTCCAATGTACAGATTTTTGACCCTCTTCACCTTTATTATATGTATAGATATGACAATTGTCTGACGCACGTCTTTGATTAATCATCGACAAGTCATAGTCTCCATATCAGAGGATACATACCAGCTCCTTCACTCTTAGTTGAACAAAATATTAACTTGATGTACAGTCGACGTCAAAAAAATGTTTACACTTTTGGACCTTATTAGAAAGGAGTAAAATGCAAAAGTGTAAACATATTTTTGGCGTCGACCGTACCTATTACTTGAAATTCACATAAAATGTTTATACTTTTGGACCTTATTAGAAAGGAGTAAGGTGCAAAAGTGTAAACATATTTTTGATGTTGACCGTACCTTTTACTTGAAATTCACATATTATTATGTTCACGTTAATAATAACAACCTTTATAATATGTTCGTCGTATTTTTAACCGACTTCAAAAAAGGAGGAGGTTCTCAATTCGACTGAATTTTTTTTTTTTTGTATGTATGTTACTCCATATCTCCGTGAATCGTGAACCGATTTTCAAAATTTTTTTTTGAATCGAACAGGTATAACCCCTAGATGGTCCCATTGTCACCAAGTCGGGATCTGATGATGGGATCCTGGAGAAATCGAGGGAACTCTTCAACTATTATAGGCACACCTATAGTGATTTCACTATTTTTTACAGCAACTCGGCCACTTCCTCTTGGAATAGCGGATCCTAAGTGAAGTCGGTTCTTTTTTTTGTTTAAAATTATTGTTATAACTAAATACCTAATAAAATGGAAAAGTAAGTAAGATGGTTGCTAAACAATTTTAAATTATAATAATTCCTAAACGGTCATTCAAAATCAAAAATGATGAATGAGACCTCATAATACTTTTCAAAGTTCTAAACAATGATACCCTACTCGGCATAGTACGTCAATTTTCATTTTTGAATTTTTTACAATATGACGTCTGACTGCCGTCATATTGAATTTGGATTGCTATTTTGTCTTTAGTGGCACTCGCGCAATCAAGACGAATCGATTGACGTACGAATCATCTAAATCGGCCTACTCGTTTTGCTTCTAGAGTGCCACAAAGGAACAAACATACATATATAGACTGTTAAACACTATCCCCTCTTTTGCGTCGCGCAGTCGGGGAAAAAGTAGACTGAATCAGGCTCCTGCGTATATTCAAAAAACGGTTTCTCTTAAATAACTCGGACATTTTTGATTTTACAGTAAAACCGTGAGAACAAAAATGGTAGGAAATTTGATTCTCTACAAGTTTGGTTCTCACAATTTTTCTTCTAGGATCGATATTTTGGGGAAAAAAGGTGAGAACCAAAATCGTTCAGAATTTGAATCTCTACAAGTTTAGTCCTCTTCATTTATGCCGTAAAGTTGAATGAGCGTTTTCACAAAAAGTTGTTAGTTTTCACATTTTTGAAATTTTAAGAATTTTTTGCATATTCCTACTCAGAATCGTGAGTACTATCAACTCCACTATGAAATTAAAAGTGTCCTGTTCCTCTTACGCTACTTTTCTATGGGCACTTATATGAAAGTAGCGTAATGGAACATAAAAATTGTATGAAAATTTTGGGACACTTTTCATTTCCTAGCAGAATGAATAGTACTCTCGATTCTAAGGAGGAATATCCAAAAAATTCTTAAAATTTCAAAAACACGAAAACCAACAACGTTTTGTGAAAACGCCCGAATATAAACGAGACGATGAAAATATTTTGAACTTGTCGCTTTTTTTCAAATTTAATTTCCAAAATATCGATCGTAGAAGAAAAATTGTGAGGACTAAACTTGTAGAGAATCAAATTTTATATAATTTTTGTACTCACGGTTTTACTGTAAAATCAAAAATGGCCGAGTTATTCATAGTGTGGTGAACGAATGATTCTAGCTGGAAAAGTGGAAAGCAGAAATTTTGACTTTGGAACTTTATTAAGACTAGTTAAGAGACTAGCATACTAAAAGTCCCCGGCCCCCGGAGGTGAGCCCGAGGAGGGGGGAGGCAAAGAAGGTCCCGTTTTTTGGTTTTTTGCTTATATCTTTAAAACCATGAGTCATAAACAATTTTGATGTAGCACATAATTAAAGCTGATAAAATTATCTACAACTCTCATGAATACACTTTTTACCTAACACTAATGGTTGTCCTGATATGAGCTCCGAAAAACGGACGATTTTGTAAAGTGGGGGATTTTTAACCGACTTCAATTCCATTGAGGAAGGAGGTTCTGCATTCGGTTTGGTGTTATTTTTTTATGTATGTTCACCGATTACTCCGAGACCCATGGTCCGATTTGAGTAATTCTTTTTTTGTTTGAAAGGATCTACATCCAAGGTGGTCCCATATTAATATGGTACTGTTCTGATGATGGAATCCATGAGGAATTGAGGGAACTCCTCAATTTTTAAAGGCACATGTATGGTGATTTGGGTGTTTTCTTAAGCTACTCAAGCATTTTCTCACGAAAACCACCAATTTGATGGAGTGGAGTCCTGACGATGATGATTGTTTTGATGATAATTTGATGATTTTTGAATTTTGATGATTTTCTCACGAAAACCACCATTTAGATGCAGTGGACAGTGGACCTGATGATGATGATTGTTTTGATGATAATGATGAAGATTTTTTTACGCAGGATGATCAGCGATTACTCCGAGACCCGTGGTCCAATTTTAATATTTATATTTTTGTTTGGAAGGAACTACCTTGAAGATGGTCGCACATTTATCTGGTGCTGTTATGATGAAGGGATTCATGAGCAATTGAGGGAACTCCTCAATTTTTAAAGGCACGTGTATAGTGATTTGGGTGTTTTCTTAAGCTACTCAAGCATTTTCTCACGAAAACCACCAATTTGATGGAGTGGACCTGACGATGATGATTGTTTTGATGATAATGATGAAGATTTTTTAAATGTAGGATGTTCAGCGATTGCTCAGAGACCCGTGGTCCGATTTGAATAATTCTTTTTTTGTTTGAAAGGAACTACCTTAAAAATGATCCCACATTAATCTGGTCCTGTTCTGATGATGGAATCTATGAACAACTGAGGGAACCCCTCAATTTTTAAAGGCACGTGTCTGGTGATTTGGGTGTTTTCTTAAGCCACTCAAGCATTTTCTCACGAAAACCGCCAATTTGATGGAGTGGTCCTGATGATGATGATTGTTTTCGTGATAATGATGAAGATTTTTTTATGTAGGATGCTCAGCGATTACTCCGAGACCCGTGGTTCGATTTGGACAATTCCTTTTTTTTGTTTGATAGGAACTATCTCGAATATGGTCCCACATTAATCTGGTGGTGTTCTGATGATGGAATCCGTGAGGAATTGAGAGAACTTCTCAATTTTTAAAGGCACATGTATGTTGATAATATCTTCTACGGTTGCCGCGATAGTTATTCATGAAATAAAACAACTTTGAACGGATTATATCGCGTATACTGAATTTTAAATTACATCCCGACGTTTCGAACACTTTACAGCGTTCGTGGTCACGGGTCGACTGAGGAAAACATATTTACCCACATCTAAAATTACAATGTACAAAAGACTACCCACATGTATAACATTAAATGCAAACAAATAAAGGTGAGTGTACATGCCAGAAGGGCAAATAAAGCTAGCTCTACAATAGCTAATTATCGATCTACTACAAACTTTAATTAATTAATTTAAAAGGTAGCAAACAAACTGTTAAATTTAGAAATTAATAGGTCTACATTATTTTACAAAATAGAGCAATATATGTTAACACTATCCAACGCTATGGCCTCACAGTCGTGTGTCCTGCTTGCTCTTTGATCAAATGAACCACTGGATCCCAAGCCGGTGGTAAAGAAAAGCCCTCCTCCCTGTTGAAGTTTGGATATTTCTTTATCTCAATAGCCTCCCGCAGCATCCTGGGAATATATCGTTTCTCCTTGGCGAGGACCTGCCAGCGGAGCTCCGGCATGCCAAGGGTGCACTCCAAGCGAACGGGCTCAAGGTGCCGCGGCTCAATCAGAAGACTCGGATGAAACTTCCTACGGTCGAGCGACAACCGGCCATCCTGCCTTTTGTTAGAGGAGTTACCGATAAGATCAGCCACATACTGAAGCGGGCATCTATCAAAACTTATTTCAAGCCGTTGAAGAAGATGTCACAGTTCCTGAGGCCCGTGAAAAGTAACACCCCTCTGCAAACTGCAGGAGTCTACAGGCTGGATTGTGAGTGTGGGCTCTCATATGTGGGCCAAACAAAACGGAGCATCTCCACTCGGGTGAAGGAACATGTAGCCGATGTTAAGCACCGTCGACCTAGGTCTGCAGTCTGCGATCATGTCATGGATAAGCCCAATCACTCAATTAAGTTTGACAAGCCTCTAGTCCTCGCCAAGGAGAAACGATATATTCCCAGGATGCTGCGGGAGGCTATTGAGATAAAGAAATATCCAAACTTCAACAGGGAGGAGGGCTTTTCTTTACCACCGGCTTGGGATCCAGTGGTTCATTTGATCAAAGAGCAAGCAGGACACACGACTGTGAGGCCATAGAGTTGGATAGTGTTAACATATATTGCTCTATTTTGTAAAATAATGTAGACACATTAATTTCTAAATTTAACAGTTTGTTTGCTACCTTTTAAATTAATTAATTAAAGTTTGTAGTAGATCGATAATTAGCTATTGTAGAACTAGCTTTATTTGCCCTTCTGGCATGTACACTCACCTTTATTTGTTTGCATTTAATGTTATACATGTGGGTAGTCTTTTGTACATTGTAATTTTAGATGTGGGTAAATATGTTTTCCTCAGTCGACCCGTGACCACGAACGCTGTAAAGTGTTCGAAACGTCGGGATGTAATTTAAAATTCAGTATACGCGATATAATCCGTTCAAAGTTGTTTTATTTCACATGTATGTTGATTTGGTTGTTTTCTTAAGCAACTAAAGTATTTTCTCACGAAAACCACCATTTCGATGCAGTGGACCTGATGATGAAGTCCACATATGATACGTGGACCTTTCCTATGTTTAACCGTATTATGGTTAATCCGTATTATGAACTTTTTTATGTATCTTTACCGATTTTGATAAATATATAACCACTAAAAATGGAAAAATAAAAACTTTTTACAAAAAAAGATAAACCGACTTCAAAAAGGATAAAATGAATCATTATATTATTTATATGCGTTTGCGATAATTTAATTCTTTATGAAATGTCTAGGGTGGCTTTTTATCCAGATAAACTTTTTCCAGTTAGTATGACAAGAATTGTGGAGAATACCCCCCACGTTACAAAATCGTCCGTTTTTCGGAGCTCATATCTGGAAAACCATTAGTGTTAGGTAAAAAGTGAATTCATAATAGTTGTAGAGAATTTTATCATTTTTAATTATGTACTACAACAAAATTGTCTATGGCGCAAGATGTAAGCAAAAAACCAAAAAAACGGAACCTTCTTTTCCTACCCCCTCCTCGGGCTCACCTCCACAAGTAGAGTTCTACTAGAGTCCTACTCCAATACATTTTGTACTGCGTTACTTGATAATATTGAAAAATTAAAAAAAAAACTAAATGAAATTATTTTCAAAATTGCTTTCTTGGGGTTAGATATGAGGGTATTTAGTATAATTTTTGATATATAGTACCAAAAAAAACCAGCCATATCGTATCTGGGGGAGCCCAAACTTGGTATGTTTTGAAAATTATTGTTGTTTTTTTAAAATGATGATGAAATATAATGATGTGGTATATTTTTAGAACCGCCTCTATTAGCCCTTTCACATGATATCACATACGATAGGATTTTGAAAAAAAAAAATTTCCCGTACAAAAAAAAATGATGAATCAGCACCCTCCTAAGGGAATTTTTTTTTAGGAACTGCGGATCAAAATTTTTTTTTTTGACCTCTAGTATGCGTGTGCCAAATGGCTAAACTGTACATCGATTTGCGGTATTACTGTAAAATTAGACTCGACGCTGCCGACTATAGCCATAGGGCTCCCAATGTATCTGAATAAGACAGGGGCCAGGCCCCCCCTGGAAAATATCTCTAGATACGCCAATGTTCAGCTTAGCTAGCTACCAGGTAGGTATAGGTAGACTGGCATGTATTTAAGGCCGTTCCTCAATTCGGACAAGCCACGCCCATCCGTTAGACACGTTTATGGCTCCCGTGCACGAAAGAAAGAGATGCAGCGCTCTTAAGGATCAGACTTTTTGAGTAAACTACGATAAATAAGCGAATCCATAAAGTTTTGTCTAATTTTGTTTCTGTGAATTTTAGATACACCAGAATAACATATTTTTTTACTTAGTTATATTGCTTAATCTCTTATAGTTTACGTAAGCTAAGAAGAATAAGGGGAGAAAGGACCCATCGAGGCAACTTTCATCAATTGTGTTTCGGCTTGTGCCATAAACAAGAGTATATAGTCTAGTAATATATATTTGAAAATAAATTCAGTCCCTTTTCCCGTTTAGTCAATAGATTTTCAAAATAGCCCCTTAACAAGTAGATTAGAGACATTTATTTCCTTGTTCTATATATCATCGATACTCGTTGGTCAATTACGTAACCACATACCGTAGCTCACGTTAATTAGAGTAACGTATTATTGTATTATTGTTACGATACCACACGATAAATATCTGTAAACCACAAAACTTGTTTACGTACGTTACGTAGTTCGCGTAAACTGACCCAGATTTGAGCCCATATCTTTTAAAAATATAGTTTGTTGTTACGTTTTTATATTATGTTGCATGCGGTAAAGTAGGGTTAATACAAGGACGTATTCTCATTAAACCTTACGTATTGACTGTCGCAATAGTACCTTACACAACTAGGGTGGTAAAACAAGGAAAGGCCGAGATCGCAGAAGTTTGCGGCCCGAGCTGCAAGCGAGGGACGTAAATATGCGATCGAGGGCTTTCTTTATTACCCTCCTGTGTTGTGTACATCATTTTATGTCTACACTTGGCCAGAAAGCGTCTTTTTCCGTACGCGCAGCGTGTGGAAAAAGCCACTTTATGGCCAGGTGTGACATAAAATTGTCATTTCGATTTCCATGGATTTGCGGGTTAACATTATGCATTTCTTCGCTTGAGTAATATTTGCAAAGCGAATCTAAATTTAATATTGTCTACGGTTGCCGCGATAGTTATTCATGAGTATAATATATAATAGTTATTCAAAGTTGTTTTATTAACTTTAAACGTGAACCCGTGACCACGAACGCTGTAAAGTGTTCGAAACGTCGGGATGTAGTTTAAATTCAGTATACGCGATATAATCCGTTTAAAGTTGTGATATTTCATAATCAAAATTTTTATAAAACCGGCCTAAAAGTTGAAGGTAAACCTTGAAATTCGCAAAATATATTTTTCAGATGTTATAAAAACTCTTTCACAATTGTTTTTATGATTCATATCATAAAACTCTATTATGAAAGAGTTTTTAGAAAACTGAGCACCAAAAGGGTTGAAATGAAATTTTAAACGACTGGCATGAAATCCCGATGTTTTTACCTTTTTTTGTCCCAACATTTGTACAGTAGATAGGTATAACATCATTCATTGTAACTTTCTGATATGTTGCATTGCATTCGTCTTTATGATAGATCCCTAATACCCCTACACGTGATCCCTGGGTGGTGCTAAAAGAGTAACAAACTTGGCAGCTGCACTGTCCCATTTGGACCTCGCAGCACTCACCGGATTTTCTTCATCATCTGCTTTTCCACTACTACTACCCGAGAGTAGAAATGCCTATCTATGTCCAGTGATATGTAGCCGTACGATAAATAAATAATAGATCGCTTTGCAAACGGCTTATACTAGTTGTCGAAAGAGTTCACTGAGCCGACAACAAGTTTTTCCGGTAGCCAATTCGCAAACAATATAGTTACGTTACGTACTGTTCAATGCTATTGTTAATGTACATGTAGGGTAGATTAGTTGTGATTGAGTGGTTTATCGTTTAGTTTAGTACTTAATAGTTAATCGGTTTTACCCGACTGACGTTATTTATGGTACAAAGAATGGATCTGGATATGCCCATATAATATATAATCATAATCTAATAGGAAGGATATCGGGGAGGGGCTTTTTACCCAACAGTGGATCACTGACTTTGACCTTGTCTGTCTCTTGTATCGCCCTATATCCGATTTGTCGTTCGAATGTGATTCCCAAAGCCATGGAGTTGTAAGCATGTATCAGTTGAAATACCTAAACATTTTCATAATATCGGCGAGGTTCTACACAGCTAACTAGAAATTGCATTATTTAGTTTTACTATCAAAAAATGGATGGATGGATGGATGGAGGACGCCTACGTCCATAAATGGACATCCAGTAGAATGTAAGTATTATAAATTAAATAATTACATAATATATATTTTAACTATAAATAATCAATAAAAAATAAAAACAAGATAATGTACATAAACCACTGTGATATTTTAATATGTATAAACTTTTGAATTAATTAATTTTGAAATGTATTAAAATTATAACCTAACAAAATTTAATTATGCATGTATATTAATTTCTATTGGAAAAAAATGGCTAAAAAATAGCCCTACCATTCTGTAGAAGTATTTATTAAACCACATTTTCTAGTTCGACCGTGGTACGAACAAAAGTTACCGTGATTTCAACTGATTAGTTGCGTTCTTCCGCATGTCGGCATTGCAAAAAAACCTAATCAGGCGTCAATACGACTAATCCATAAATAACATATGTACGTATGCACGCATGTTATTACAGTAGCTTCGAAACAATCGAACGAACAAGTATACATGCCGTCACCCACACTTAGACTGGAGAGCAGACTCGACGCACGCGACCAGCGGCGTCGACTTCGGTCGTCCAAAATAGTTTCATACATTTCTAGTATAACACATAGATATTCTCTCTATACATTACATTTTGACTCGTCACTTAGACCCATACAATCAAAATGTATAGACTTAAAAGTGTCTGTGGCCTCATTGATATATGCCGTTTATGCTTTGCTATATGTCGCTGTACGTGTACAGAGAGACCATCCATCGCTAATGCTGCCATTGGTTGAGTTCAGAACGAGATACTACACTCCAACCTTCTCGCCCGTGGCAACATAAGTCGTGTTTTCTGTTTTCCTGGTTTGACCTGAACGAATCGCCAACGACGAATTGCGGAGCAATGGGAATGCATGAGATTGCTAATTGCATTAAATGCAAGCGGCTTGCGTCACATGCATATGCTTGCACATGGGTATTTTATAGTATGTATGTTGTTTTATTGCACTTGTAAAATTTGAATTACCAGCTTAGCTACTGCGTGACATTTAGTTACATTGTTAATACGGTCAACTTTATCTGCTGTAGTCGCTTCTAGCATGAAAAATATAGGTACTTTTTAGCAGATATGACAAATTATATATACTGTTCATATCAGTACCTAGACTAATGATGCCTTAAAATACGACTAGTTGGTAAAGCTTTAATGTCATAAAGAAATTTAGAAAAACGAGTACAAATACTCTTAGACCGAAGACAATGTCTGATTTAATCTACGTTCCATTTTAAGAGTATTTCTCGAATTCAAAATTACATTGCGTACAAAATTCCTCAATTGTTTTTTACTGGAACATTTCCGCGTATTTTCGTGCCTACTTAGTCTAAACAAGGCTATATTTTCGCCCTCATAAATATCTCAATTTAACAAAACAACGAGTCTCCAGGAGCAATCAGAAGTTAAAAATCAGTTACTGATTCGATATTGATAAAGTTAATGGCTCGTACTTTAAGAGCCGCTTTAAGATTTAATTTTTTTTAAATCCGAAAGCGGCTGCAGTCTCCCATTTCCTACTACTAAATCAAGCTAGACATACACACCTACCAAATATTATGTAGCATAAGCTAAACGCATTAGATTAATTTACGGGCAAGTGAAATTGGGTTACATCACGTGCAGTCTCGTCTCACTAAGTGGCTGGGCATAGGTACTAATAAGTAATAACTCGCTCTGCAATTGTAAGTTGATTCATGATTCATGTTCTGGTACTAACTTACAGCAGGCGTATTGTCTAATGAAACTGATGTTTGCAGCTAGACACATAGCTGCAAACATCAGTTTCAGCGGAATGGTCTCTATTCCGACAGGAATAGAGACCATTCCGCTCCTCTGATGCTAGGCGTCGGGATGCTGGACATAGGAGTCAAATTTAGCTAGTAATATCCTTCTACCTTTGAAATATTGCTGTTGGGTACCCAACACTGTGTCTGTATGGAGACTGAGAACACAAAAATAAGTATGCTTACAGTATTTATTTTTGTAGTAGGTAAGCATGGTATTGTAAGAATTTTTTAAGATATCAGAATGTTACTTAAAAACTCTTCTTAACTTTCACACCTTAAATAATTTATCTGTATCCTATAACTGCCGCAGAAATAATGGCAATAGTAGGTAAGTGTGTATGTATGCGATTTTCCGTTAAATAGTACGAGACTGTTCAACTCGGATAAGGCTTGTTTCTTAGCTATATACAAATTGATTCTCTTAACATTGTTAAATTACATCACACAAAGCACGTTCATCGTATTAATATAGTTTCCTTAACCTACAATACCTACATTGTATAATAAATACCTTCTAATAACTTGACGGTTAGTTTTACCGCGTGAACATTACAAGTAGGTATTACACAAGCACTTTGGTCGACGTACGATACCTTCTATCATAATCTTTGTTTACTATACACTTGAATCAATGTATTCAGAACCAAAATGAATGCAGCATCAAAACATTCGGGTGTGGTCAACATCCACAGTTGAGCTATTTAACCACAAGAATTCTACACAGCTATAGGTCTTGTAATGCTAGCCGGTACCGCGGGTCTCAGCGGCACGGCACGGCAGTCCTATAGCGCTCCGCCTAAGCGCTGCACGTGGCTTAACGATTCGAACGATCCGCGAATTCAAATCGCCAAATCGAAATCCACGTGCTCGTCGAGTTTTTTCAAATTCGACCAATCGCGTCAACGGATTTTTTTGTTTTTCTCTGTGCAGTGCTCTTGATCAGTCTTTTGGATTAAGATTGTATCATAAGGGTGGTTTTGTGCTGTGCCGTGCTTGGATATATGCTCGGTTTGTATTTTTTGTTGCATTGGAGTCACGTTCTTGAGAAGGTCGGACCGGTTTATTGTGGGAATATTTGCATCGTTAATAAGTTATTTATAAACAACGTTGCGTTTGTTTTTAAGATAAGCCTGACATATTTAGACATTTAAAAGAACACAATAGTAATGTAATAAAACTATTGAATGTTTTATACATATGTAAGTCACAATAACTAAACCCCTTAGTTTACTCATTGAGATGGTTAATTTTCCTGTTATTATTTATTAAGTACTACTGCAAATAGTAGAATTTCCTTTTTGTTAAAGTTACAATCGGTACAAATCAGAATTTTGACAAAAGTAATGCAAAGAAACTGAAATAACTTTTAGGGATGTTTCAAATGCTTGATTTAAGCTACCAAAACTTGAAAACTTTTGGGTAACTTGTAATTGTAAAAGGATTCATTCGACTTTGAAAAGTTTTCTTTTCATTGCCGTTTTCGGAAGTGATTCCTCAATATTTAATCACGTTTTAAAATCTTAAGAATGTCTTAAAAGTTAGTTTATGTTCAAAATTTAAGAAATAGGCCGCGGCAATTTTATTATTTTAACTAAGTATAAATCTTAGGATTTTTTTTTTTTATAAAATATAAACAGTAGATTTCTCAAGCGTACGAAATGGCCCTTACATCACACTAACTCTTTTGACCTTTAATTTTAATCTCGCTAAAGGTCCAAGGTAGAATCACTTAACTATATCTCGTACTAGCATTCTTGATACAAACATAATGGCTCTTAACTTATACTTCTTATGAGAACTTATAGTCATTAAGTCTGTTTATACTTGAATAATCTTCATTATCATTAACAAACAGTTGAACGGACTGGCCAGGCAGGCCAGGTGTATTTTTTTCTGTATATGTATCAACTTTAGAAATAGTTCTATCCTTACAACACGTCTTTAAAAAATGAAATACTAGATATGATTAGGTAAGTATACTGGCGTTTTATCTACACAGTGTACAAAAGGATTAGAAATAATTACGAATGTACGATCATCATTGAAGCTCAAAAGTCGTCCTATGGTCGCCTTTATCACCTTATCGGCAATGTATCGGTGACGGTGTCTGAAGATGCATTTTGTGTCACTATGATGATGATGATTTTATCGCGATAAACAACGTATGTAACATGAGAACGTGATAATGACTGTTTATCTCATTCCATCGTACGGTGTTAAGGTGATGTTTGCCTAACTACTTGTGTAACCCCGTCAGTCGTACACCTACTGCGAACTTATCTCATAAATAGCATCTTGATTATGATTGGTTTTTAATAACACCTGTTACTCAACTGCAGGCGTTTGTTGTGAATCAGAATATTGATTTTATTCTTAGAGTAGTAGGAAGGGCGCGAAGGTACTTCAATTAAGGCCAGCAAACATAATACCGCCGTCATATATAAAGCGTTATACCAGATGCATATAAATGTCAGTAAATAATAGTGTTAATCATGTAAATGTCTGTTTACTGTTAGGATTCAAGCAGTAAGGGAATTATCTACGTTCTACGTTGATTTCGGCAACTTGGCGTCCAGTCTAAACCCTTAGTGTAATCATTTCACTAACGTAACGTAACGATTGCGTTTGCGTTGGTTGTATACAAATTAAGAAATTCGTATGGGATTTTTAATTTTTACCACAGCACACCAAGCGGTGTGGTGTATCTGGTGCTTCTAAAGTGCTAAAGTCTAAAACACAGTATTAGAAAAACAAAAATCACAATAGTTAGTTCGGAAATAAATGATACATAACTAGTAGTACCGGTTATTATTACACTAGGCAACATATAGGTATGTGCCGCATATTAGCACGCCATCTAAATTGGCAAGCCGACTGTCCAGTTATGGCAGCAACCATAATGTGACAATGAGGTGCTTATGAGGTTATGGTAGCTACCGCTAAGCGACTACTGCTAATTATACAGCTGAATTACCACCGCTTTGAAACGTTAAAGCATACATTTTGCCTGATGTTAGTGCTGTTCAATACTTTTTATAGGTCTAAAGGCTTCTCGCGTTTTTATTCGTGTAAATATTATGCTTTGATATAATGCTAACTTTATACAGGGTGTAACAAAAATACTGGTGATCCGTTTAAGGGCATAATTGGTATCGTATTGCGAGTAGGAAAATATAGGAGAAAAAATTTATAGACGCGAAAAAAAAATTTTTTTTGTATGGGCCGAGTCGTTCCAGCTGGCCAACTCTCCATACAAAACCAAAAATTTTTTTCGCGAGAAATTTATTTTTCTTAGTTTTTCACATTAAGAACATGATACCAATTATGCCCTTAAAAGGATCACCAGTATTTTTGTTACACCTTGTATAGCTATAGCTAGTCTAGATATTTTATTATATCACCACAGATAATCATAATTTGAAGGAATCTGATTAGTATTAGGTAGTTTTAATGGCGATTTTGCGTGTATTTGGTTTATATATAATAATTGAACTATTTTTTATTATACATTGCGTGACACACCCTCACGCCCATAGTCACTATTGTTTTCTACATCATTCCACATTTTCATCTAACTGCAATGTGACTTATGAGGCGTTAAATTGGCCACTTATCAGCTTAACGATACTTTACTTTTTGCTCGATTTTCCACTGAACCGTTGATTAAGTTTAATGACGTCGGCATTTTCCTGCTTGCATTTTATTCCTGGTTGACGTTTCGTCGCAAAGTCCGCAAATCTAACAATTCCTTTTTAAACTTCATATGTGTTTATGATGTGATTTTCAAAAGCGAACTCTTTGCAGCACATATTAAGGTAATATTTTTCACAAGTATAATGTGAGGTCAAAAAATTATTCATTAGATATTTATATAGATATTTTATATTGCACGCGTGTTTGAAATTGCCGATGGAAACCCTTTCCATGTATCTTTTCAGCCCGTGATACCTTTTAGCTTGATTTTTCAATATAACCCTTAATGCTTAATAATACAGTTCAAAAATCGCACGCGAGCCTGTGATCTATTTCTAACATATGCGTTTTTCGTTCTTATTACGACGTATTATAGTAACATAGTGTACTACGTAAGGCCTTGTACAGTCAACGCCTCACTAGGTATACACTTTTGAACCTTATTCCGCTGTAATAACGTTCAAAAGTGTATACCTAGTGAGGCGTTGTGTGTACGTGATCTCATATCGTACGGGTCATCTATGGTTTAGTTATTAGCGGTGGTAAATATAGCCTTTTATTCTTGACATCGTGATTGATTATACACAACATTGGTACCCATTCCGTTTAAACTTATAGACTAAATTCCGAACTCTAATCAGTTTCACAAATATCAAAATAAACATTTTGCATTTTGACATTTAAAACAATCGACCTAAATCTTTCAGTGTTTATTGCTTCCACTAAAAGGGGTTGGTAGTTACAGAGTACATAAATACATTTATAAATACGTTCAGTCGCCATCAAATATATGGGAGCGGCCAGGGTACTGAAAAACATCAATATGCACTTTATCGCCGTGACAATTAGAGGCGTTGTACAGATATCTATGACCACATTGGCCGCTCCAATATATCTGATGGCGACTGAACATAAATATAAATTTAAAACGTTGCAGTTTTTTGTAAGTTTTTATTATTATTTGGGTGTGGCTGTAGAGTCACAGCCAGTCTTGCAGTAACTTTGCCAATACATATCTTAAATGATCCCGAGTGGACTTTGTATGTGACGATCCGCGGGTAAAAGTACCCTGTGGCGGTTGGCGCATACGTTGCGAATTATCGTAGTATTGGAGCGTCGTTAGCAATAGAATTTACCGCCATACGGTACCTTTAGCCGCGGAAAGTCACATATATATATGTAATACGAGATCCTTTAGACTTAGCTACTACTAATACTTGGAGCAATTACGACACGAGTTATATTTATCCGTATTGTGATTTGTCTATTAAAATTCATACAACGTTGCGGGCACTCGCGTCTGTGTGGGACGCAATTATATTTAATGGTTCTAGAATAAGTTATTAAACAGAAATGATATTTGATTATTACTTGTCACATATTCGGAGTGTCACTTGAACGGGATAGATGTAGTATACGATAGGATTAGGGCACTTAGCATCCTACCGATTGTTCTTTTACAAATCTAACCCAAAGAGAACGTGATATCGCGTTTAGATCAGTATATTTGTGATGTTTGCATGTTTCGTTATCAAACATCGGTTTTATCAGAAAACTGTGAAAATGTTAACTCTTTTTGTTCTCATATCAAAGGTGCTATGCTACGTATGGTATCACATTTATCTGATCCAGTTCCATACTATTTGCGTTTCAATATCAGTTCATGTTTCAGAAAAGTTTGCCGCTGACAAGTTTATTTTCACTTGGATGTGATACAGCTATTCCAAATTTAGCAGTCTCAGGTCCAAAAAGGAAGGGGATAAGTCCTGCTGGGTATAAAATTTACTTGTTATATAAATACCTAATCATACCGTAGATACTTGTTGGTCCTATTTGATCCAATATTTGCCAATAGCAAACACAAACAAACCGAAACATAAACTTCATTGTTTCCCTCGTAAATTAGACATTGATGGACTTGCACGTATTTAAACAGTTTGCAACTGTCGACACTTCTCCGTGGAGAGGCAATCGGGGCGAAACTCTTGCAGCCTGTCAAACTGTCACTTTGAAAGCGGCCATTGTTTTCAATGTCTTGGAGAAACGGTTTTGCTGGATATGGTCAAGCATTTCTAACAATTGGGCTATTAGGCTTAAAGAACATATTTTGTAGTTTATGGTCTAATTCATCTGTTGTACAGTCAGCAGCAGAAGTAGCTAAGTGGGTAGGGTGTTCGAAATGACCTACACACGCTCTTATTCTCTTAAAAATAAAGTCGTGTCCAACTCATTTTGAACACCCTACCCGCTTAGCTACTTTTGCTGCTGACTGTACCTAACGCATATTACACGTAGGTTCATTAGATATTTTCTGGTATAAAGGACAGAGAAATACGTAAGTGTTTCTGTCATTCTCACTAGAAAGGGTCCACAAAAAGGAAGTTGATTTAATTAGTACGATTATTACAGACCTCTGTTTGGAACCTGTAATTAACTGATATAGAATGTGATTTGACATTTAACCTGTACACTGCAGTGTTTTGCGCAAGTATTTAAAATGTGCGATTTATACGTTGCAACAAGATACCTTTTATAGGAGCACAGGTTTGCAGTTGTACTTCATGTGATCCAGTCACCATAGGTTCTAAATGATTACGACGATTCATGATTTTAAGCCATTATGGGAAAAATGCGACGAGAAAATAGAGAAACGACGTAGATATTTTCTAAATTATAAAAGTTTTAGACAATAGGGAATATTATGCAAAACTGCGTAGGGGGCGGCACTAGCACATCCAGAAGGCCTACCACGAAACACGAAAATAAAAGTTTCGTTACCTGGTTCTCTGTCACTCTTACATATTAGAGCGATAGAGAGGCAGAAGTCGAAATTTCGATTCTTTCGTTTCACGATAGGCCCTCTGTAAACAAACCGCTTTGGTGCACATATGACATATTTATTCGTTATAAATTAACTATGAAAACTTGTAAAAAACAGTTTAAGGCCTAGTATGTATTAAGAACTCTATGATTTACCGGTGTGCTAGTGCTGAACTCTGGTGGCAGAACATTGCAGTAATATCCCCTATTTCCTTAAGAATCATTTCATGTGGAATATTAATTTAGCGAATTAACTATTTGCATTGGTGCGATGTCGAATGTCTTTACCAATTGGAGCACGCTCCTAGTACTGATTTTGTATCTATACTAAATCGGGAAATTTGGAGCGTGCCTTTTTAACAATTGATCATAACTTCCTAAAAACTCACTTTAAAGCTACGAAGCTTCCCTCTTGTTACCACATCGCTTTTTTCTTTTTACAAGACACTCCATCACTGTCGGATCCTAGATGACCTTAAAGTATCCCCACTAAATTTAGATATAGGTCACTATCAGATTGTATCGTGAGGCGGTCAAGGCGAGGAGGGTCGCCGTCATAGGAGACCTGATCTGCATTCGTTGCATAAACATGTAATGCGGTAGTGTTTAGGGTTGATGTGGCGTCAGTTGACTCTTTAACCGACTTTGACGAAATCTCACAAAGACTGATCTAGCCCAGAAGAAAAGGTTAGGTACACATGCTTAAACTTTAGCTAGTTATTAGCTACTGCCGGTAGAAGCAGTGTTTAACATTAACACGACTTTATTGTCAAAACAAAAAGAGCGTGTTCTAAGGTTTTTCATGGAAACCGGGAACATGCCCAAGTGTCAAGATCATTTTGAACGCGTCGCCCGCTTAGCTACTTCTGGTGCTAACATACTTTTCTGGTTTAGAATGTATTGCGTAACTTGCTGTGCAAGTTTCCTAAAGAGACTCTTCGAGCAGATTTACAATATTGAAAACATGTAAAATTATAAATATGTCCGTTTAATTTACAAGTTTATCTACTTTCCTTGTCCTACTAGGTTTAATGCGAGATCGTAATAATTAGAAAACCTGGTACCTGACTGCTTTCTTTAATGCTTGCAGCGAGGTTACACTCCTGCGCACAAGTATCTTGCTGATGAGAGCTCTCTTCTCAATACGTCTTACATCAAAAACTTCACTTTCATGCATATAATATTTTTGAACTGACGACTATCATCCACAACTGAATTTTATTCTGGAAAAGAAGATATTATCATGAAAAATAAAAACCTGGACGCGTATAACCTCCTATTATTTAAGTGTTTAAAAAATGCACGTAGTTTGAAAATGCAACCACGACATCGTGTTACTCAAGAACGGAGCATTCTTTGAGCTGTTAGGATGGTAAAATACGGACAACTTGACATTTGTCGTTGCACAGTCGCCATCAGATATATCGGAGCGGCCAAGGTGGTCACAAAATCTGAACAACGCCTCTATTGCCGAGGCGATAAAGTGCATGTTTAGATATTTTTGAGTACCCTGGCCGCTCCGATATATTTGATGGCGACTGTACGTGTATATTTTAACCTTGCAGTTTTCTTCGTTACCTTCGTTTCTATTAATTATATTAGTAGGTAACTTGAACCGAGAAGCGTACTTTTATAATAGTGGAAGCACGCAAGAACCTTAGGATTTTGAATTCAAGACATAGGCTCACGGAGAAAGAAAAAGCTAAGCCCTACAGATATTTGGGCGCGCCAGTTCTCTGGACACTGTCAGACGACTGTTTTATATATTTGGATTATTTTAAGACGTCTATAATACACATGAAAGTTCTTATATTATCTTATAGAACAACATTGTTTTTCCCATGCGGTTACCGAATTTAAAACGAAACCTGACTGTTTACGTTACACAGCCACCTTAATTAAATTGCGTATCTCCTCCGACTTAATCTTTGAGTTAAATGAACCAGCTGCACTATGTTAATGAAGCATGTATATTCATGCTGTCTGTGTGTCTGGTAAACAGCATAAACGAAGGAAGTTTCCATGTGCTATGCAACTTACTAATAAAGCAAGGTACTTTGAGAAGTGTATTAGCAATTGTTTATTATTTCTAATTTAGTGTCAGAACTATTTTTAGTATTGTTAGCTTAGTGTTGTACATAATCGTCTGGTAAACCGTCATTAGATCGTTTTCATCATTCATTTGCATTCGTGTAGTATATACTGCAGTTAAAAATTTCAATTACACAGATCATGAATCTAATGCCCCCCCACTATCAGTCGGCCTGACGATATTGGCCTGTCAGTTGTTCGGAGCCGTCAAGCTGTTCTAACTGACAGGCCGATATCGTCAGGCGGACTGATAGTCGGTGGGCCCCCTAACGCTAGAGAATCAACCAACGCAATTATCACTGCATGCGGCTGTACTCACTTGTGTTTAGTCACTACGCGCGACATGTTTCGGAGAGCTTAGGTCTCCATCCTCAAGCACTAAGAGTCGCGCGTAGTGACTAAACACAAGTCAGTACATCCGCATGCAGTTATAATACAATTTAACCACCCATGTTCAATTGATAAATACGAAGTGAAGGTCCAACGTTTCTGGTTTGTGGATTTCTAAAATCACTATAGTTGACCACCAGGCTTGCATTGATGTACAGTTAGTCCTCAACGAAGGCCGCAAAAACATGAGACATGCTCTTATTGCCCTACAAATAAGATTGTGTCAGATATTTTTGCGGTACTGTACAGCTGTGGTTACCCTTTGTTCTCATTTGCGATGAGCTATGAACGTACCTACGAGTACAACCAGCAATAAATATAGCAACAAACAAAGTCTGCAAATCCCAGCACACGACCGATAAAACTTCACTCCCAGGAAACGAAATGTTTTAACCCCTACGATGCCTCTGGGGCGATGCTTTATGTATTACGTGTTGTACGGAAGACGCATTTATCCGTCATGCGGTTGTTTTCTTGCTTTTTTGCGGTTTCTCTTTTGCCGGGATGGCGTAGGTAAAATGTTTTTGTTTTTGGGAAAACAGCAAAGCTTTATTGTATGTCTAGCTAAAAATTCGAACCTAACTGTGCATTTTGTAGAAGTCAGTTCGTTTTTTTTCAAATACCTACAACGTACAATATCTGCATACCTATTCTTACATTATACTTAGCGTTATAAAAAGTCGTTAAATGAGGTTACATCTGCGTTAAAATCCCCAATATTTGCTAATCGATTACCCCAAATGGATGATCAGATTTCATTCTTATCTAGTCCTTACAATCTGCTGGTTGGGAGCTATTTTGAAACATCTCTTATGACGAGGGTGTTATACAATTATGGAGAAAAATCTTCGGCATAAATCCCTGCATATATGGGCGCATAAATGTTGTCCGATAACAATTATTAACTTTTAATATCTAAGTATAATTAATTAATTACATTTAGCGACCCCGTTGCTATCAATAGCTTTAATTTCATGCTCTTGTTCAGATCACAGTAATTGAGTCATCATCATCATCATCATCTCAGCCATAAGACGTCCACTGCTGAACATAGGCCTCCCCTTCAAGGGGGGTTTGCCATACGCGCCACGCTTGGTAGACGGGTTGGCGCGTGCAGTTTTTTTGTTTATCTTTTGTAGGCTTTCGGAAGATGCTGCTGCCCATCTCCCGGTATATTCCCTTAGCAGACTCCTACTGCAACCACGGGACGATATGGTGGGGGACAGTTCTAAGGCCGGGCACCCCACGGCAATTGAGTAGACTCTATGAAATAAAATGATTCGTTATTTGCACTAGAGTCCCTTTTTGCGTAAAGATTTTATAAAAGAGATAAGATTGAACGTTTATTCGTATTTCTTTCGAGCGATACTGTTTCAAGTTTGACTAATAAATAATAAAAAAATGGACTTGAATCTTCAACTAACAAGTAACCACCATGCTTAACGCAAATACGCAATTACATATTGATGATATGAATAACATACTCCATATACTATTGAATCGAATACATAAACCGATTTTTAATAAATGCGTAACTGTCGAACTAAAAACTGGGTTGCGAATATTTGAATATTTCCGTTCGTACATCCGCTCAGTTGATTAACTCTTTGTCACTAAAACATTCATTCAATTTACGAACTCAAATCGAAATCTAAAGTTTGCCCATATTTACATATATCTTTTAAACTTAACTCCATTGTATTACGGCCCATGTTAGCTTGACTTGACATGACGTGAATGGAGTAGCGAGAATAGTTGACAGCGAAATGTTCATAGAGCCAGTTATACGTTTGTTTCGAGCCTTTATAATACAGCGGATTGTGAGCGCTTTCAGCCGTTTCAGAATAGAATTCCATTACAATAACAGTGCCATAGTAGAGAGAGGAAAGTAAGATACAATATACTAAAAATTTCAAACACGGCGCGTGATTTTAGACGCCACGCAGCGGAGATGACGCAGCGCAGATGATTTAGGCATCAACTCGTCACACCAAAATTTTGTTCTAACCGGTCATACTCCCGAAAGCAATAATATTTGTTTCAACCCGTCACAAGTAAATTCAGTTCTATTAAGTCACATAGTAATTTTGTAGCTATTGGTCATACTGAAAATCTATTCCTATTCGTCATCCCGTCAATAAGTTCTAACTGGTAACAAGGAGGATAGGTACCTAAATTTCGCTAAACCCGCCAATATTTCTGAGATAATATATTCACGCACAACCGGCACAACGCACAAGCTGTTCATGCACTCTACCAGGATCCCCTAGTCAGATCCCCCAGGGGATCCAGCTGAACTCAGGGGATCCCCCAAAGTGTTTCTTTTCCAAAAACATTCCCTTTACATTACAACTTAACTAGACGGAGCCCCGCTTTGCGGGGCTCCTGTTTCTGGGTAACTTGCCCTTCGGGCATCTGAAGCTACCTAACGAACCTAACCTACCTACCTACGCATTACCCTAGGGGGATCCTGGTGAACTCATGAGTTCAGCAGGATCCCCTGGGGGATCTGAATAGGGGATCCTGAGGCCTTAGCATGACATGCGTTGTCGCGCGCGACTCCATACTTCAAGTCGCGTACGTACTGGTGGACTACAGCAGACCGACTGTTATATCCATGAATGAGTTTCAAAAGAAGACTCTATATTCTGTATCCTCCTTGTGACCAGTTAGAACTTATTGACGGGATGACGAATAGGAACAGATTTTCAGTGTGACCAATAGATACAAAATTACTATGTGACTTAATAGAACTAAATTTACTTGTGACGGGTTGAAACAAATATTATTGCTTTCGGCAGTATGACCGGTTAGAACAAAATATTGGTGTGACGAGTTGATGTCTAAACAAAATTCACACCCACGTTGCCTCTTCGCAGTTCAGAAACGTTCATGACCGTCTTAAATAAGTTGCCAATGGAATCAGAATAGTTACTTCATTGTATTTAGGTTCAAAATTGTATACCTACGTTTGAGTTTTCCTGACTGCAACCAGTACAAGATTAATATTAAAAGGAGGAGATTTACTTCAAGATTATCACATTTATACTTTATAGTTATCTGTGATATATTATCATATTAAAGTCAAAGGTGCAACGTCTGTTGTTAAAAGTTATTTCTAAATGAATTTTTATGGCAGTAACGCCTTATTGCCAGCCGATAATGATACATTTGACTTAAAACCGTCACATTTAATTGGTAGTTAAAGTTATGTGACTCGCGTATTGAGCGTATCTACTTAACATGATAGCGAATTTAATTAATAACAATATGTAATAATATATGATGGTCTGACTGGTGGGAGAATTGTGTTAACACAAATGATTAAACTGTTTTTTTATGTGTAAATAGTTCAGTTAGGTACATTTAATGATACAAACTTTTTTATAAATTCGTTATAGTTACGTAGTGGTAGCTCTAGTTTCAAGTCAGTACCACATATAAATAATAGTAACAAGTCGAAATGTCAAGTGTATTAATACTAGTACCGGTTTTGAGACAAGACGGCTTCCGAACGATGCAATTCGTCACGTACCAACACACATTTGATCTCCGATTACGTATAATTATTGCTTGTATCGAGGTCTCAGCTATGTTGGTTAGTCAATCGGGCGTCACGAGAATAACTCTGAGAGCACGCTATTATTATTATCGCAAAAGGGTAAAGATCAATGGAGAATGGTTCGTGTTTTCATTGATTCCTACTTGGAATGCTGTTGCGAATTCTTTTTTTGTCATCCAACGAATCCCTTGTTTTAGCTGCGTTTGAGATAGTGAAAGTGGAACCCAACTTACAATGCGTATTTAGATAACAAATTTGCATTTTTAGTGGATGTAAATGCTAGGTCATAGGTTACATGATGAATTCGACAATAACCGTTTTCACTTGTTTTTGTGAATTACATTAAAATCACCCTGCATGTATGTAAATGCGATTTCACAAGAAGTGTAATAGAACGAAATGTAGGTACTCGTACACTTGTAAAATACTTTTGCAATAAATAATGCATTATACTGTAAATTTTGTAATTGCAAACTGACTTGTTAGTAAGTATGACCACCGCTATGGCAAGATAAGATAAAAACCGGCCAAGAGCATGTCGGGCCATGCTCAGTGTAGGGTTCCGTAGTTGCCGGCCTGTTACAGTTCATTAATTCAAAAGGTCGTTTCTTACGGGAAATTTGGTGGCGCTTACGTCATTTCACTTACGTCCATTCACTATGGGTTTTTGAGTGATAACTCAAAAACGACTCAACCGATTTAATTCAATATAGTTTTCATTGAAGGTACTTATTAGGCCTCACTTTCATGAATTTTTTCAATATTTTTGAACCTACGGTTGAAAAGTTAGTTGGGGGGTCGGGGGGGGGGGGGGGCCTGTTTTAAACTTTCGGAGCTATTATTTACGAAAATATTAGTTTTATCCAAAAACTGTTTTAGAAGACCCTAATCCTTTTTAAAAGACCTATCCAACGATGCCCCACACAACTGCGTTGCAACGAAAAAAAAATTCGCCCCCACTTCACGTGTACGGGAGGTGAGGTACCCTAACAAAATATTTTTTTTCAGTTTTTATTCTACCATTTTGTCGGCTTGTTTAATGCACATGTTCAAACCAAATTTCAGCTTTTTTATTGCTAACGGTCACTGAGCTACACCGAGGACGGACGGACGAACGGACAAGGCGAGACGATAAGGGTTCCGTTTTTCCGTTCCTAAAAAATGTAAAAATACATATTGAATCTTGCCACGCCTTGACTTCCAGAGAATACTTCGTATTTTTCTCTAAGCCTCGTGTCGACATCTATCCGGATTTGTCTCCAATATTCCATCACCCCAATAAGCTGGGATTAGCGTTTTTTGGCGGGCCTACGATGGTTAAATTTATCCACGTGACAGAGCAAGCGTCACTCTTTAACAGCACGAGACTGAAAGAGAGACACTGCCCTTATCACGCTGTCATATCGATAAGTACGACCATCTTCGCGCTGGTGTAGTATACTATACAGTCAGTGAGTCCACAAGGTCGCTATACCGGTTTAGTCACCTGTCTGTTTTTATGTCATGTTGTGGCAGGACGGGTTAGCTAGTATGTGTTAAAACAGCTAGATTTTGTTGTTACTATACGTATTAAAAGGCACCTGCTTCCTAAAGCAGACATGCACACTCGGACAAAGAAACTTCTATACTAAATGACCTGTTTTCGTTGTATGATTATGATTAATAAATACTTTGTCTGGGTTTGTATAATTTCATTGCATGACACATGGTACCTTTTTGCGCGAGAAGTTCTCAAAGTGTGGGTAGGTATGTCGGCTTGAAAAAAAAGAACAAAGTTCTTTATCTACATAATATCTGAATCTTAAAGATTTCTTGCATGAAAAATCCTTTTAATAAAAAAAAATTACAAAACAACTTCACTATAGTTTTGTCAATTTTTGCATTTCGGTTTTGTTAAGTCTCAACAACTTTTTTTTATTTAAAGACATCTTGATTATACCTCTTTCCAAAATGCCATGGAGATTTCACCTTAAAATTGTCAAAACCGTTAGTTTATAATGTAACTGAGAGATTGTAAACTATCGAAAGATTGTGAACCGTGACGTACTGTAAGACCGACCAATTAACGCGAGAAGCTTTAGGTACGTTTGACAATATGACGGTTCCTAGTCGATAGTTTATAATCTAACGAAAAATAATCCGTTAAATTGTAAGCAGTATGTTACGGTTCACAATTTTTCGATAGTTTACAGTCTCGCTAGTTAGATTATAAACTAACAGTATTTACAATTTAACGGTGTCACAGCCACACATTCCGCATCCACATGTCGTTAACAATCGGAGTTATTACATTAGACACGCCACTTAGAACCAGGGACCGGAACCGGTTACCATAACCTGGGTATTTCATAGGGTTATTTTTGAGGTTGTTTTAAAAACCCTGATATAACGGTAACCTTATGATAAGGTAACCGTATTGATACGGTTACCGTATCGATTAGGTTAACCTAAGGTAACACTAACCGCATTAAAAACCCAATCAATTCGGTTACCGAATCATAGGGTATTGAGGCAGCTCAAACGAATGTAATCTTTACGAACACTCAGATTAGGCTCATTATTAAATTGCTGTAGTGGCTTTGGGCTCGGGGCTAGTCAACTAAGCTCCCAGTACAAACAAACAGGTTTTGCCGAAAACGTCGCGCGTGGTTTATTGTGTTCATCTTTAACAAGATTTGTACTTTTGGGTTTAAATGAAATTGGAGCGCGGCTGCATTTCGGTTGGTTATTTTGTTTTTACATTATTACTATACTAACTTTGGAGAAATTACTGATACGGATTCGTGGCATTCGTGCATAATGTGCATATGAATTGAAATCTATTGTTGTAATAGTAGGGTTTTGTCTCAGTACAAATGCGAAAAAAATTGTGCGCATCGAGAAAAAGTTGTGAATTTTTGACCATAGATAGAGTGAGCAAAGATGAATATTTTTTAGTATTGGCGGTCTGTAAAATTTTTGGACCTTCACGTCAAAATCAGGGGTCCCGTGCAATATGTTATTACTCCCTGGTTAAGACTGCTAGGGGTTGTTTGGTATCGTTTCCGTGTAAAACAGACATGCAGAATTCATTTCTGATATTAAAAATGTAAAATTTCGTATTAAAAAAAAGTTGTGCCGCGAGGAAAAACACAATTTTATTTTTATTTTTTTAAAACGTCATATAACTAATTTATATCCTTTATTTCAAATAATAAAAAATATTATAAAGAAGCATATTTAATATAGATTATAGAAACATATACATTTTTTACACCTTTAATACAAAAAACTTCTGGTTTTTTTTTTACTTAAGTTGAGTAACGGAAAACAGACTTCGCGTCGTTTGAATTGTGACGGTTTATGTTAAAGTTAAGGAGGAAAAATATGTTTTTATTTATTGTATTTTTTTATTTCTGCATTTTGTGAAGTTATTATGAATAAAATTTACTAATAACAAGCAATACATGCATTTTAAGGACAAAACGCTACGGATGTTCACGTTCACATTGATTATCGATACTTACTATGGAGAAAACATATACACCACGAAGCAAACATTTTTTTTTCGCGTACTTTTTGTATACTATAAGCCTAAAAATTGTATATATTTAGAAACTACATTAAATATGCTCCTTTATAATATTTTTTATTATTAGAAAAAAAAATGATATGTATTAGTTATATGTGTAGTAGTAAAATTGTGTTTTTCCTCGCCACACAACTTTTTTTTTAATAAGAAATTTTACATTTTTAATATCACAAATGAATTCCGCATGTCTGTTTTACACGGAAATGATACCACACAACCCCTAGCAGCCTTAACCATAGAGTAATAACGTATTTCACAGGACCCCTGATTTTGACGTGAAGGTCCAAAAATTTTACGGACCTCCGATACTAAAAAATATTTATCGTGGGCCATTCTATCCATGGTCAAAAATTCACAACTTTTTCTCGATGCGCACAATTTTTACACATTCGAGCTCTGCTATAATTATCAACAGAGCTCGGATTTTTCACGGCAAAACAAAACACTAGCGTAATTTAGCCAGTGCTTGAAATATTATTTTATCGATATCGATAATTCAGAACTAGAAGAAATAAAAGTCACCAAATAAAATTAATATGTAATAAAACTAATAATTCTATAAATTTGCTCCCTTGACGTCAACTGAAGTTGAACGTACATTTAGTGTACATAAATGGATTTATAGTGATAAACGCAACTGTTTACTCCCAGAGAATGTTGAAAAGATAATGATCATCTACTCCTATCACTATTACCCAAATAAAATGTCTTGTGCTGCTGTGTGTACTGACGTAGATTTTGAAGAAGAAATTGCATCTGTTTCTAATATATAGTAACTTTATACAAATGTTTTTATTAGTTTTATTACATATTAATTTTATTTGGTGACTTTTATTTCTTCTAGTTCTGAATTATCGATATCGATAAAATAATATTTCAAGCACTGGCTAAATTACGCTAGTGTTTTGTTTTGCCGTGAAAAATCCGAGCTCTGATTATCAAGTATGTACATGTACGTGGACAATAAAATATGAATATATTATTTTTATTAAAATAAAAAAAATAGAAATAAAATATAAAAAAAAATGATAAAAAAAAACAAAAATAAAATGTTAATATTTTATTTTATTTTATTTTTATTTTATTTTATTTTTATTTTATTTTTATTTTATTTTTATTTTATTTTTATTTTATTTTTATTTTATTTTTATTTTATTTTTATTTTATTTTTATTTTATTTTTATTTTATTTTGATTTTATTTTTATTTTATTTTTATTTTATTTTTATTTTATTTTTATTATATTTTTATTTTATTTTTATTTTATTTTTATTTTATTTTTATTTTATTTTTATTTTATTTTTATTTTATTTTTATTTTATTTTTATTTTATTTTTATTTTATTTTTATTTTATTTTTATTTTATTTTTATTTTATTTTTATTTTATTTTTATTTTATTTTTATTTTATTTTTATTTTATTTTTATTTTATTTTTATTTTATTTTTATTTTATTTTTATTTTATTTTTATTTTATTTTTATTTTATTTTTATTTTATTTTTATTTTATTTTTATTTTATTTTTATTTTATTTTTATTTTATTTTTATTTTATTTTTATTTTATTTTTATTTTATTTTTATTTTATTTTTATTTTATTTTCATTTTATTTTGTTTTTATTTTATTTTTATTTTATTTTTATTTTTTTTTAATTTTTTTTTTATTATTTTTATTTATTTTTTATTCTATTATTATTCTATTTTTATTTAAATTTACCTATTTTATTTTACTTTAAAAGTTACAATTTTTTTTATTCTTATTATATTTTCATTTATTCATTTGTTTTTATTTTTCAATATTTTATTTTTACTTTATTTTATTTTCATGCTTCAGCAACGCGACTACTACGATAACAGCTCTATACAGTCTATACCTACGGGTAGTTAGCTAGTTTCATTAAATGTTAAATCTCGACATTAGTTTTCAATAGTATTCAAATAATGTAGTACAGAAAAAACAACCCAGGTTACAATAACCCAATGAAAACCCCTAACAAAAACCTTATCGCGATGGGGTTTTGAGGTTAACCGTGTTAGAGGTTACGGTTACCGCTTCAATACCTGTTACCACTATGATTCGGTAACCTCATGATACGGTAACCGTATCATGAGGTTACCAAATTGATTGGGTTACCGTAATGATAGGGTTAAGCCTAAAGAGGGGTTTTCCGGTCCCTGCTTAGAACCTAAATAAGTGTCAAACGGTTTCTAGGAATAGATGGTTCATTACGGTAATTACTAAACGACCTACCGCCTAAGGCTGCCTACAGAAACACTTAACTAAGAAGTCAGCATTGGTAGACCCTGTCCCATTACGATAAGGCTCATTGTGTTACATATGTTGAACTTGAGTTTAAGCTGGCTAGAGCTTATGCAACGGAGGAAAACTATTTCTAAGACAGAGTTTAGAAACTAGATTCCGTTGAGTGCTACAATTTCATTAAAACTCAGGTGTAACAGGGCAATGAGGATGGAGAAAACTAGAAAAGCACAGTCCCACCAGATGAAAATAATAATTGCCAAGGAGGGAGAGTGAGCAAGTCTGACAGGTGGAACCGTCGCTAAGACATTGAGATTTCATGATAAGACATACCGATTTCTACGTAGGTACTTACTTGAGCAGATGCTATTCATACGGTGCCGTTTACGAGAATATTCCCCATTACAAATCAGAGAACGTTCTCGAGAGACAACTCCAATCGTGCATCTTGAGATTCTTTACAAGCCGTGTGTCGGTATATCCGCAAAGTCGTAAATCGTTTAATTTTATAAGAGCAGCCTTATCTCGTGTCCAATCCCTCTACTAACATCGCAGTTCGCAGTACAGTATTTAATTAGTCCGTCAGTTTTATTTCGCAATTAAGCTAATTTGCTGCACAAACGGAACACTAAGGTCGGACCCTCGTCCAATTAGGCCCCGACGTTGACAGAAGACACTGTGTTGATTTTTATGCTCAAAGGAATTAGTCTGTGCTTAGGTATGAATAAACAAACAATTAATTAGTTAATTTAATTAGTTGAAAGGACACTTAAGTACGCAGGGTATAGTGTAGGGGATATAATTAGTTTTCTTTATACCCGAATGTTAGCAAGAGCGCTTTAGTATTCGGATACTAATTTTTATGATGTTATAGGGAGCGTGCGCGTTGGAGAGTCTGCCATCTTATGGTCTAAACTGAAACTACTACGCCTATAGACAGCGCTGCCCCCAACTATTGACTGACTCGCCCTTGCACTTTGTAGATCCTGCCATCTAGTAGACTAATTGACCAACTTTAGTATGTCATTTGCACTTCGCGCCATTAAATACGGGCGTCCTGTGATGCCCTCTTCAGTGACTTCAGTTTAGGCACGTTACCTACGATGGACAGTCACTCAGTGTACGCCTGCACTGTCTGCAGATGTTAAAAACATGTTTACGCTTTTGCACCTTATTCCTTTGTAATAAGATTCAAGAAAGTATACTTACATATTTTTGGCGTTGACTGTAATCAAATTTTCTTTTCAGTTCTTCTAGAAAACACGGAAGCGATGGCTCATAATGAATGAATATCACCATGTCATTTTATAAAGCGGATATAGCTTGATTTAGCCTTCTAAATGTACATATGTAGATTTAGCTCGCTTTGTTTTAAGAGGAACCTCCAAATACTTTTCTAAATGCTTTAAATTCGTTAAACCTTTGAAATTGTTAAGCTGCCTCAGTTTTTACAAAATTCCGAACGCTTCCTCCGGTGGAGGATTTAATCAACATATTCAACTTTTTCCGCTTTTTTATTAATATTAAACAGCTGACGGATATAGTGCCATAGTATGAAACCGTAGTGCGCGCCGGTTTCTCGATACTTACTCGATACGCATTATAATAGCAAAATGAAAGAAAACATCTCCATTTACTTGGCTAACGTTTGGGATGTTTTACAATTACTTCGGCGCAATAAATAAACCTTTTCCATTTTGGCAGTATAAGAACGTCACGAGGACATTTGGATAGTTTTGATACTTTTGATACTTTGTCAAAATAAAATCCAAATAAATGACACGCGGCGTACGAGCATTTGTTGCTTCTTAGCCATATCTTAGCTTAACCGAGGCATAGCACGTATATTGACCACATCCGTGATCAATGATCATTAAATTTAAACCTTAATTATTGAAGTTAAGTTTCAAATTAGAATGGAATATCGCAAATTTAGCTGGCCTTTAAATTAATTACCAAAAGGTAACTATTTTGAAGATATTTAGGATTTTTGAAATGATTTGGAAAAGGGTTAACGCATTTTCTGTGCTTAGCAAAGGCTAGTTTACTGAAAATTAAACGCTAAAGGGTTAGTCTGGTCTGAAGTCTAGACAGTTTTGTACAAATATCTACCGATGAAGGGTATTGATAGCTTTCTATTACTTTACAGTGCTCCAGACGGTTGGAAATTACCGAGATTAGGTAACTATTATAAAAACTAATTTTCATGTGTCTGAAATAAATTTGATTAATTTACTACAATTATAAACTTCAAGTTACTGTCAAAGCCATGATTGTACATATAATGAGAATTAGAAACGATCTATTTCGAATATATATCTTTGTTTTACTGTTTTATAATTACATATAACTTCTGTTTACTATATCCCAGACAGTAAATATCGGTAAACTTGTATCTAGTTAAAGTGATAACTAATCTACAGCTAACTTATCAGCCGTCAATTAGTTTGATGCGTCATAACAAGTGCTTCACAGAAGTTTAATCTGTATTTGATGTCGGCTTCTGTGGAATGGAAATGATTTTAGTACTCAGATTTGAAATTACAAACCAAATAAAGCTGATGCTGCTGAAAATTCTGTCTGGAATTTTAAATGTATAGTCAGTCATTAAGCCAAGTTATGCATGACATGTTTTTATATACCACACCAGAATCTTCCACACCATGTTTGCCAACACGAAGCCCTTTCCAATCACATCATGCCTTCAACACGCATAATGACAGCCCGTGAAGATCGCTATCTCAAACGCTTTGATCACCGCTCGCCGCGTATCCGACCAAAAGGCAACTTGGGACTTAACGCACTTAAACCGCTAATTGAAAAGGTGTACG
Source organism: Pammene fasciana (assembly GCA_911728535.1). Lineage (NCBI taxonomy): Eukaryota > Metazoa > Arthropoda > Insecta > Lepidoptera > Tortricidae > Pammene > Pammene fasciana. The sequence continues at coordinate 9,827,919 of OU452283.1, forward strand.
GAATACGATTCGTAGCTGTTTTCTATGCAACGTCGCTGTAAGGGTCGGATGGTAGTCTGACGCGGTTTTAGATAACAATATTTGTACTTATAGTTACGAAAGAAATGTACTATCGGGTTCATAATTGCATACCCAACGTATGGATGAATTCGCTGATAAATTGGGTATGCAATTATCGACCCGATGGTACAGTATGCTACAGACAGGCACCCGATTGACCCGATCATGCTGATGAAAGATAAAGAAAGATATGTAGTAACAATAATGATGAACTACACACCGAAAAAAATATTTTTCTACAATACTACAAGAATGTGTTGTTGTGAAAAATATAGTTCTTTTTACTAGAATCTGGCGGAGGTAACAAAAAATATTGTATTCTGTAAAATTTTGTTTGTAAACGTTACTGGACGAGTCTGGTTAAACGCAATCGTAATAAATACAAAATATTTGTGTTATTTACAATATATATCGTAGTCTGCACAATGACGCATTGTATTACAATTCGAAATACTGATTAATATTTTCACGGAACACTGCTAAGGCGCTCGTGGCCTAGCGGGTAGTACGTTAGACTTTCAATCGGGAGGTCTCGGGTTCAAATCCCGGCTGGGGTACCACTGAGCTTGCCATGAAAATCCTGGATTTCGGTTGCAGAGCGGCCAAAAAAAAAAAGAAAAAGAAAAAAAAAAGAAAGAAAACAATGTATACACACATAACTTTTGTCTAGTGGATACATGTCAATTACAATATTTTATAGTTATCAGTACAATATTTTATAGTTATCAGTACAATTCATATTGTAGTACTCACGATTTTGATATAACCAGAAAAGTTTTGTTATGTTTACAAAGTGTTTAGTCGTCACATATACAGCAAGACAACACTGTAGAGATAACCGGATTCTGGTTACCAGTACGAGACTTTTTTTTCAGTGCAGCAGCACAATTGGTCACGTCACTGGCCGCATTGTCATAGTGAAAGGCCAGAGATATCAATTTGATCTGGGCTTGATTTAAAAATTAAATTTGAGGAAATCGTTGATTACCAATTGTTTTTTTTTATTAATTCACACGTCCTGAGTCGTCCTACGTCATGAATTATATTTATTATCTTTGTTATGTCAGACTTGATAGTAAAATTATGTAGCGTCAATCAATCAAAGACACTGTACGTGCTTTCATACATTTGATACATAATTGTGCTCGCACGCATCTCCCCCTACGTCGTTAGCGAGGACTAAGCATCATTCAACCACTCGAATATTTGCATGGCAATATACCTGTCTACTACAGTCAGCAGCAAAAGTAACTAAGCGGGTAGGGTGTTCAAAATGAGCTGAACACCACTTGTGTTGTTAAGAGAATTAAGAGCGTGTGGAGGTAATTTTGAACATCCCCGCTCAGCAACTTTTGCTGCTGACTGTACAAGTATGTAGTGTATGTAGTGTGTAAGTAGTGTAGTATGTGTGTATGGTTTGAGGGCGGGTTTGCACCATGCACGATAAACCTACGGAATGATTAACGTACAACTTTCTCAAGCAAGCAAATTTTAGCGGACGAGGATTAATATCAGGTTACGTCATTATTAAATAGTTAAATGAGGGATTCAAATCCCCCATCTTCTTCTTCTTCGGTTTAGCGTTTTCCCGGCCTAGTGCTAGGGTCCGCTTTCCTGCTTAACCTTCTCCACTTTGCGCTTCTTCGACATCCTTAGGTGTGAGTTTGTTTTCTGCCATGTCCGCTTTCACGACGAAAGATGAAAGTCCCCCATATGCGACAAAATTAAAATAATTTAGTTTTAATTATGGACAGTAATTTTAGGGAAATGCGTTTCGTTTACTCGAGATAAACACTTTACTTTTTATTTGGACGAAGAGGAAAGTGAAACAAACAATTCACAATATTTTATAAAAACCTGTTGTTTACCTCTAAATTTGCTGTATTTTCTGTACTGTTTCCTTATTTGAGGTGTTCAATAAAGAGTATTTGTATTGTATTGTATGTACGAAACTCTACTGGTATATTATATCCCTATGTATACCTTGTCTTACATAGACACATAAAGCGAAACGGAAATAGTTATTTGTTATACAAGGGGTGAAAGTTGTATTTTACGTGCGAGTGTTATTTGAAACACGAGCTAGCGAAAGGACTCTATTATTGACCACGAGCGAAGCGAGTGGTTCAAAAATAGAATCCTGAGCGTAGCGAGTGCTTTAATACACGAGACGTAAAATAACTTTCACCCGTGTATAACACAAAACTTTTCACCTCACTACAGCGAGGAAAATAAGAAAAAGGGTGCATTTTGCTCGGTTTCCCGTAATTCCTCAGGTGTTTAATACTTCCTCATCACTCGAATCACTAATTTTTAACAAAACAACCTAGAAAAACATGCGAATATTTAACGTTGATATGATGGATGAATTGAAATGAAAAGGGACGTAAAAGGTTTTATTAAATGTCAGATGCGTTTTGTTCGTACGTAGACTTATTCGGCTGTCAGAACAATTTATCCATTTTTACAAAAAGAATGAAGATTAATGTTGAATGCTGATATTTATGAATTAAAATAAAGTTGTAAGACTGTATTAAGTGTTTTTACTCGATGCAATTCATTAATTGCGATGTTAAAAATTCTGCACTTTTAACGTTTTACGTTTTGTTAGCTGTCAAATGTCACTTAAGCCACTTGTCACTTATGTCAAAACTCTTTCACCACATGTGGATAAAAAGCGATTTTCACAACAGATATTAAACAAACAAAAAGGGCTTTCCGAGCTAGTGAGGTGAAAAATAACAAAGAATCACCTTATCGTAAAGTAAGGAGCACTAAATAAGGCTTAAGTTCCGTCCGTGGTATTTTTCACGGCTCGATTTAGACTGTGTTTTCCCAGAGAATAGATTTTTTAGCAGCGGTGACGTAAACTTTTTATTTACGACTGCCTTTTGTGGCTTTGTCACTTTCAGTTCCTTCTTGACTTCTTGGGTACCGTCAAATCTGGCAACTTTGCCACTTTACACAGGTGTTGAAAAGTCATAGTCATAGTACATTTTTAACCAGAATTGAAGTATGAATGACGCAACACATAGTATATTTATCAACGAATGCATAAATAAGATGGTTTTTAAATTAAATGACGGATAATAAGGTTGCACGCCTAAAAAAGAAACTGGCAAAGATACCTATACCATGTGGCAACTTTGCCAACTATATTTTTACTTTCTAAATAAATTTATTTGTATTTACAATATTAGTAAAGAATATTCAGTAGTTAGGATACAATAGTTTTGGAATTTGATCCTGCATGACATCTTTACACACAATAAACCTCAGCAAAAGTGGCAAAGTTGATCACCCATTCAAGAAAATTTCATAGAAAGTCAGTGAATGTGGTCAGGGTTGACACAAATGAAATAAGATTATTTATTTAAGTACATATTTATTTATTTACATACGAGTAATCAGGTTATATAAGCACTCTTGGAAAACATTAAAAACACTTTGATAAAAATATTATCAAAAAAGAAACATAGAAAACTCTTAAAGAGGCCTATCAAAGGTCCACTCGAAATAATAGAGTAATGTAATTTGTCTCCCGCTCCACGTTTGATGAAAAGTATAAAAAGGATCTATCTTATCAAAAATTTAATTTAAATTTTTTGCTTGTGTACAACCCTAGGCCTCTACAAAACATGGCAAAGATGCCCCCCATATGGGCTGGCGTGGTCCGGTAACTTTGCCAACAAAATTATGAGACTCAATTCAAACACTACGGCATCTACAAGGTAATCAATCCATCCCTTACCATTTAAATAACATAATATCTAAAATTTACGTACCTGGATTCAATGTTTACACTCTAAACTTTTTAAAGTTCTTGAGCACTAACTTTTATGATTATGTGAGTGACGAATTTGGAACTGAAATGGTAAGAAAATGGCTGCCGTGGTGTTGCCTCATTCGTAATAATTTTGCCAATTGATAACCATTTTTTCTCCTAAAAGTAGGCACAACACTAAAAAATATACGTTGTCGATGGTATGAAAGGATTACCTTATGCACTCTGCTGGTGGCAAAGTTAGTAACCCTTGGCAAAGTTGCCAGATTTGACGGTACATCCTATCTAGCAAAATTTTTTTTGAAAACTCTGGCAGACGAAGCTATTTGTTTATTTAAAGAAGATTTTGTTGTAGACTGCTGTCTTCTTCTTCTTTTCATCCTTTTACCCACTGCTGGGGTGTAGGGCTCGAATTAAATTCTTCCACTGACTTCGGTCCAGTGTAAACTGCTGTGGCTGTGTGTAATTATTCTGATGCATACCTTTTACTTGTGAAATATAACGTTTCAAATTCTTTGTGGTTTATACAAGAATGTGTAATTTCTGTAGGTAGGATGACTCTTGTAACCACTTGAATGTATTGATTCTCATCAACTTAAACCTAGGTACAAAACCGTAAACATTAGCCAGTCAAAGCAAACTCAAGCCGTACCGGTATAGCTAGATTTAAAGCCCAATTCAAGCGAACCATCAGGAAATATCCCAAAAACATCCGTATTGGTCCTCTGTGCCGGATAAACATCGCCCTTCACCGTAAACCGGGTGTATTTACGACTGCGTCCACTGCTGGTCGTTATTTTACCTACTCTTTACCTGAACGTGTATTGGTTACGCGAGACGGTTATTAAGAGTAACCAGCGTAATTGAGACTTGAGTGCTAGTTTTAGCACTATTTAAAGCGACTTAGCATATTTCTGGCTTGGTAAACTTGTTCCTTAAGGTTTAGCAGCTTATTTCCTTCCATTTAGCATATTCTATTCCGAATTGGCAATAAATAGCGAAGCGTGGTAATAGCTGTATAAACAGAAATAACGCCAGTCTCTTCTAGGACCAGGACAAGTTGCTTTCTCGAAGAGAAGCCTATGTTAAGCAGTGGGCAACAAAGGGCTTAATGATGATATGAGATTTCCAGAATCATCGATTTGCTGATGCTTACTTGTTCTCTGTATGCGATTGGAATGTTCTTGTATGCGAACCGATCGTAAAGACGAAGGAGTGGCGTCTAAGTTTATGAAGATTGAAGTTTTGGCTTAATGGTCCAACCTAGATATATGTGTTGCTTCTTACATTACACTAGTGTGTACATAAAATAGCAGAGGCATTGAATACGATTGCCATTGACTTATTGCAAAACATTTGTGCGCTACGGGTCTTATATAAATTGTAAGGCGATACCTACAGTTTTATTAAAATACTCGATACCTAATAGGTATACCCGATGTCTTACAGATTTAATATAGAAATTTGTCTCGCATGAGGCAGTGGATTTTTCTACTTTTCCTCTTTATTTCTAAACATTGTTAATAGAGGAAAATTGTAAGGCAAGGTTTCTCTCAGAAATGTTAAAAAAGTCTCTTCATACAATATATCGTCTGGTGACAACCAAAACTCACTAAGTACTTCCACAAGTTAATAGCCATAAGGAACCGTACCAGTCACAAAACAAGGTTGATTTTCGTTTATTAATTTTTTTGCAATTAATTATTTTCCCAACAACTGCCTTGGGCAATATATAAATGCCATTACATCTAAAAATAAACATTGTTTAATAATAAAATTGCTCTTCTGAATTACCCGCACAGAAGGGGACTTTTCCTTAATAAAGTTGCTCGTTTGATTTAATATCCCAGGCGCTTACTGAACAACGCAAATTAAATACTAAATAACGATTATGTACTTAAACTTAAAACATACATTTGCTTAGTTTATTGTCGGTATCTTTTGTTCTTGCGTGGTGTTGAATGCGTGAGGTAGATTCGATCTCTTGGATTACTATTCTTGCAATGCCGGTTGCCTTTGCGATCAGTTCCTAGATTATTGTAATACTTGTAGAAAAAATATCGTAACAAACGTCGTAGGTATGCAACAGAGGTAGCTTTATACACACAAAGACTCAAACCATTTCCCCCGCGTAATTTTGATAATTTTTTTGCAATGAAAATTTGCGAGTTGAAATGCTAAAAAATATAAGTATATCTACAATTTTACCGAAAAGATTTTTTCACCTTAGCAGTTGGAACAAGCCTACTTTCCTCACTCCCTGGAGTGACGAAAGCGCGACTTTCATTACTCCAGGGAGTGACGAAAGTTGCGACTTTCCTCACTCCAGGGAGTGAAATTTTGTTTCCAGAAGCTTTTCGTCATAATGATGATGCCTTTCATTCAGGAATGTAAATAAATGTGTTTTTTTAACTTTAATATGTTCTCACTACTGAGGTGAAAAGTTGTATGTGTCACACGAGAGGAAAGTCCCTCAAGATTCAAACTTTGAATTATAGAATCTTTCGCTTACACGGGACTCAAAATCAACACTCGCAAGAAAAACCAACTTTCCTCTCTTGTTGCACAAATAACTATTGTTTTCAATCCAATTACTTAAAAAATAATGTTATAGGACAATCTTGCAAATCGATCTTGTCTATTCTAGTCCCACAGTAAGCTCAAAACACTTGTGTTGGAGGTACATTCATAATAGATAAATATTAATTAATACATAGGAAACATCCACAAACAAGTAAAGTAATTAGTAACGTAATGGGTGTTCGGAATACACTCCAATTCATCATCACGGCTTCGCCCTGTAGTCCCCCATAATCACAGTAGACAAGAATCGTTTCCAAAATTATTACGGCAAAGATGTGACCGGAATTGCTATTGGACACATTTTTGCAGTTAAACTTTGCGACACTGCCGTATGACTTCTAAAATGAAAGAAAAGACGTTTATCACCCATATTTTGGAAATGGATAGTAATAAAAAGACCCCTTTCTGGAGATGAGTGGCTTAGACAATGCGTTTTGTTGTATGTGTCGCAGCTGGATATAATCCGCCGTATTACATAGTACATTATGGCTAGCCGTTATTTAAAAAAAATATCTGTGCTTAACTACTCTGTTATTGTAACATGCATGTACATCTTGCTGAATTTTTCAAGTACTGCTAAGAATTTGATAGCAAAATCATTGTTACACATTACAATGTACCAAATAATGTCGAGTAATGAAGAGATTTTCTGTCTCGGTGTTACAGACAACGGCATTTCTGTTATTAGTCGTAATATTTATTACTTTCGGTGTAGTAATACTTAGACAAAAGAAATTGTAACCTCGTAATACCCAGGGTTATTTGTTTTGTCTAGCCCTTTCACTTAGGCAATATAATTTGATAGACGTAACGAGCGCATCATTAAGACGGCTAGAGGTATATCAAGTTCCATTGTTTATCAATAATAGACCAAATTCCACGAACTACTTGTATCGGAATGTAATATGTATTAGCTACACGTGTGCTTATTTTATTTTGATAGGTTGAGCCGGCTGCATTTATGTTATTGCTTGTCTACTTTTGTTAAGTCTCTAAAGTAATTTTATTTAATAAAACAAAAAGAAGCGATATGCTGGATTATTATTGTGTTTAATTAATATTTCCTAGTTCAACACTTTTGAGGCGGTGTTTACGAAATTAAACCAAGAATGAAAATAAAGATTTTCTCTACCAACGTATGTTGGAAAATTTAAGCAGGAATATTGTACTTATATTTACAGAATTAACAGGGAATAGACATTTAAAATTCGAAGTTTCATGGAAATTTTAGAACTAGTATTATGAAGATTATTATCTAAATTATTAAAAGCACTGCACAACATGTTCAAGTGAATAGATTTCTAATTTCCGATATCCCGACGCCGAGAGCTCTTACCAAAGGGGCAGCAGCGCCCGTATGATCGGGAACCCATTGGAGCGTAACATGGACTGCCTCGAAATCGCCAATATACTAGCCATGTTGTAACTTGTTATATGTCCTATCTAGGTATTGTAGTATGTAGGGTATCGTATGATCTGAGTCTTGGATATACGATTTATTTCTAAGTTAAATACATAACCAAGCTTAGAGCGGTGCTAAAATGGCGTCAATTCAATTCAATTTTTAAAATATGGCATTCTGTCCACAATATTGGGACAATTTTGCCAATGTCGAAGTAGATACGACAAGTGTACGGTTCATTAATTAAAATTTCGCTCCAAGAGCTGGACGTTGTACGGTGCGGTTAGGCTTTTTATAAGGAGATAGCTACTCCCTACAAACAGCACGTGGACTAACGGATATCTAACTCAAACAGGGGGTACACATGTTTCGAGACTAATTCTTCATTAGTTGCTCACTAGTTCGTTAAATCACTGCAGAATAAGCTATATATTACACATTGAATCACGAAAATGAACATAAAATAAGAAGTTTTTCCCGAAACCAAACCACCTTGTTCGACAAGATGGCCGCAAGCCAAAATGGCGTCGAATTTCTCTTGTCAGTTCGGTCCGATGACAGGTGAGCTGTCATCTCGGCGACGTTCCAAAACCTGGTATTATTAATTAGCTTTATGTCTTATAGATTCATTAGCTTTATGTCTTATAGATTCATAAATCTCTGAATACGATACGATTTGAAGAGTGAAGCAAGGAATCTCCAAGGTTCGCCACACCTAGTGTTGCAAAATCACGTAGCACCTAAGCCCGTTGATTTAAACATTGTTGAATACAGCCGGCATGCCGATATATCAATAGAAAGGCACGCATTACGCATCAGAATAGTACGTTCTGACAATTGATGAATTCCAAGGATTTTTGTTGTTATCATTTGATTATGTTTTCAGCACAACGGTTCGTGAGCGGCCCGGACGCATAAATTCAAATTTAGCAACTTAACCATAGCATCCGCTTCATTCGCCCCCCCACTCAATTTTCGCATAAGACGTATCGACAAATTGTTCTTTTCTGTGTCGTAATACTCGTGCATCGTGTTACCAGTCCTAAATAAAAATCTGTCCTTCCTTAGCGACAAGATTAAAGATTATGATTGCATTCTTTGGACTTGAACAGCTTCTAAGGTTCATTTGGTTTGAATCTAGAACGATTGAATGACTCAAAAGTAGTAGATACTTAGTAGTAAAATACTTTAATGCAGAAATTAAAGTACCTACATAATAAACTACGTCTGTAATTTGTATTAAAGCTGTTCAGTTTCAGTCTAAACAGAATATAAGTCTAAAATAGAGGTTATCAGACGCTTTTCTTTTGATGTATAAAAAGTAGTGGTATAATAGCTAGATTAGAAAATAGGCAATAGACATTTGAGTTGATTGCTTCGGTTCTAAATTGTTTAGTAAAAAGGTAAATTAGCCTTCACAATAAGACTTGAGTTAATGTTAATCGTTCATTGAATTCACTCTTACTTCGAAATTACTGTAAATTCGAATACAATTAAATTAAACGCAAAGCAATAAATAAGAATAATTAGAATTTACTGCATGAACAAGACAATAATTCAATTAGACAAATCGGCGGAATTCCTAAAATAATTCAACCGTACAACTTGATTAATTTATAAACAGCATGTTGTGCGTAAGATAGGATTCCACTAATGCGTGAAACACATAGGTCGTAGCGTAGGACTCGTAGGCGCACCGCCCAAACACCTCAAGGATATATTTGGGCCTGCCGTTATTGATATATTGACCACCTGTCTTAAGCTTGGACACGAGCCAACACGCATGTCAATAATACCAATCTAATAAAATCTTCAATATTTAGGTGAGATCTTAATTTAATCCAATTTATTATTAGCCGGAAATTGAAAGCGGAGCTATTTCGGTATTGGGATTCGCCGTGGGTGTTCAAGGTTATTGCAATTTACATTTTCCTATTTGGTGTGTGTTATCTGAGGAATGTTGTTTACTTTACGTCAATATGCATTTGCGTGTGTACTGTGTAAGGTCTCCATAGAAGACTTCATAATCGGTTTATGTCTTAAAAACTACCTATACTCCAAAATAATATATCTACAGTCTACACCCATATCATAACCCTTAGTTTACGACCACCATCAAAATAGACTGTTTTGTTAGAACAAATATCTCATCTGTAACAATGTTATTATTGCTAAATAATGACATCGAATTCGATAAAATTATGAAAACCACACTCGTATTTTATGGACCCTTATTACATAATAGTTACATAAACTACTACTATTTGTTCTGTTCGTACCATAAATATCTCGAAATCTGTCATCGTTTTGCGGAGAATTTTGATGCTATATAAAAGCCTATTATTTATTAGTTGACGCCATTCAAAAACCCAAAATACTAAACAATTACCTTGTTGGTTAATTTACTGTAATTCGGCTACCTCGTCGCGTCAGAATCGAAAATAATGGTTTATAACACTCCGTTCAGTTAAATATGCAGACTAAGTCATAGCAATGAATGCCCTTTGAGATTGGAAAGGAAGTCCATAGACCGACAAACGATTTGTCATCAAGGAAATACTGATCGACCTTGCCAAAGGACGCAAGCGCAAGTCGAGCGTGCAAGAAAAAGTAGTGGTTTTAGGATACGTGACGAAACCACTTTTGTGGTCGCGCTAATCTAGCAACAAGTGCACAGTGTTAGTCTCAAGATACTCGACCCACTGGCGGAGCTATAAAATATGAGTCAAGTAAGATGCCCTATTAGATTCCAGGTCAAACACATTTCTCAACTAATCGTCGCATTAAAGAAAGAGTTCGAAAATAGTTTTTATGGATTTTGACCTATACAGTACAAAATAAAACAGGGTTCACTTTCATTTTTATTGAATCGAAATTTGAACATTGTTATAGTGACACTAAGTCTAAATTTAACTACCCCGAATATGCAACATAGAACCGATTGGGCCAGCGAAATAACGTTTACCTAATGAGTAACTGTTTGGTGGAAGGATTGGGGAGTGGTTCACAAACAAATGCATCATGGCTACCGTTGCCTTTAACAGCTTGTTTATGCTTCTTGATGAATCGAACGATTCTCACATAGTTAACTCTAAATCAAACCAGATCTTATCCATTTGTTTTTTAAATACCTTCTGGTTTATCTCTCAATGAATTAGATGCATCTCAAAGCAATTAACTTTATTTTTACGTTGCTTTGTTTACGCCTGTAGTATCTCTGCTTAGGCGTAGGGACTACAAAAAAATCTGTTTGGGTATGTGTGTGTGTTCAAGGTGGCGGGTGTTACGGAGAGTAGAATGTGAGCCTCATTAACAGAAATAATCAAAATATTGCACTAATGCTACCAATTGTTTTGTAACGTACATACGTACAATAAATCATTATCACGTTAAAGAGTTGGAAGCGATGTTTATAAAATGTATCCAGACATTATAAACATCGCTTCCAACGAACCAGTGTAACTACGATCTCCAACTACTCCAAGTGGTTACGGATCTAGAGGTACATGAGCTTAGGAAGCCCTGGAAAATATTCATCTCTTAGCTCTTATTTAGATAATTTCGCGGCGTTTATCTTGTAATCCGCTTTGCACGACAATGTATTTAATTAAAACTTTTTTCGTGGCGTCGTTTGCGGGGATCAAGTTATTTGTAATTCCTTTAGGGATTTCCTCGGCCGCCATTTTTAAATCTTCTTTGCGCCATTTAACACAGCAGAGTTCTGTATCTGTAGTATACTATTCTTGTTGTTTCGAGGTTTTTATAGATTAGAGGCTGGCCACAAAATAAAGTCAAAGTTACAGAACATTTTAAAATCGCAGTTGACTAAAGACTGTATACGTTAAAATCCGGCCACGCATGATCTGGTACATCTCCCTTTCGGATACACATTTTCAAGCAGTTCTTTTTTATAAATAATCTGTAATCATAGTATTATATAATAAAAATAGAATCATATTACAATTGTATGGGCTTGTCTCAGTTTTTACTGAAGGTATTCCATCATATCTTTCATGTTTTGTCCAGCGTTTTTTGATAATCTTCACTCGCTTCCTGCTACAATACCACAATTGTATTTATATTTTCACAACCGGTTTTATGGTCAATAGAATATCATCTAACAAAAAAAAATGTTTTGAAACTCTATTCTACTTGAGGTAGTCAGGAAAACTTTCTACTCCAAGCACTGAAAGTAATTTTTATATGGCAGCCATTTTTTTGTCAAAAAGTCAAACTCACCAAAGTTAGAACACCTCCGAACTATTTCAATCTAAATACACTTAGAAAAATGTTAGCTATGGTGAAAAGAGAATTTAATAAGGTATAATTTGATTTATCTTATGTTTAATAAAAAACTATTTTTAACAGCAAAATTTGGTAAACACTGTCAGAACACTGTGGACAACAAAATATAGGCACTGTGGAATATATAGTGATCAAACTCATAGATAACGTAACGTTTATATTATATTTTCAATTTTATTATGTAGCTTGATAACCCCAAATTATTAATTAGAAGTGTTGGTTGAATATGCACATTCAATAAAAAGATGTACCATACCATGCGTGGCCGGATTTTAACGTATACAGTCTTTATGTTGAGCTATATAAAGAGCAGGCTTTTGTGTATTATATCAATAGACCTATATCCAAGTAGTGTTTAAGAATTATTAACTAATCGTTTGTTTCTATTACTATATGTATAAATAAAATCGGGCCAAGTTGTATTTTCTAAACTACGTATAACAATAAACAGTGCTTTCATTGTAACCGTTCCAGTGATATGGTATTGATGATAGCTGTATAAGTTTCATTGCAAGAGTAATGTAACGATTTCCCGGTCCGCTGCCGTTAGCTCGGGACATTCGGATGTTTTTATCTCTTGGACATTACAAGTACAAATCGAACAAATTTGTATTACCCCGCTTCCTATTGGAAACTCGTTTACAATGGCTCGCGGCAAGTTAATCATGAACAATTATTTTCTTTCCGACTGTCGGGTGAAATTAGCTGGTTTGTCTTTCAAAAGCACGTCGAAAACTATGCATTTAAAGAATGATTTATCGAATATCACGGTAAAATCATCCTTAAAGAATGCTTGAATGCAAGTTTTCTGTCAAGACTATAATTTTTATTCTACTCTGAGCCATTTCCGTTTGATGTTACTTCCGTTTCCGTAACTTAAAGTATCTTTATACTTAATTGTGTTGATCTAAACAAACTCTTTCTTCATAACGGAAGAAATTTAAAAATGTATGTAGATCATTTTCCTGGAATCGCTTCTCCAATAAATGGACCTTTTGCGCGTTAAATCAAATTAGACCACCTCACTCAATGCTTTCCTCTTGAGTTTTAATTGCTCTCCGAAATTCCTGTATAAATGTTGCAAGAAGAAGGCTTTTGAGTTTTGACAGTGTTGGGTTTTCTCGAAAATGAGATAAAAATTATGGTTTGGTTCAGGAAATAAGATTTAAATAGGCTTTCGATTTTTACGCCGCAAAGTTATTGAACTCAAAGTTTTTAGGTCAAAATTAAATAGGTTGGTGTGATACTGGTAATCTAGAGGAGTTGTTAAAACAATGTATAGTGCAACAAAATGTCATAAAGTTGTCTTTCGGATTTTACATGAACATCACCATTTTCTTTTGAATTTTTGATTTCTAAAAACTCAAAATCTTTTCTTTGTCAAGACAGAAAGGCAGTAAAACGTAGATAGATTCTGGCATTGTTGCCTCCTAGCCTAGTTGGTAGTGACCCTGCCTATGAAGCAGGAGGTCCCGGGTTCGAATCCTGGTCAGGGTATTTATTTGTGTGTTTATCACAGATATGTATTTGTTCATGAGTTAAGGATGTTTTCTATGTATTTAAGTATTTATCTATATCTATCTATTATATATATCGTCGCCTAGTACCTACAACACAAGCCTTATTGAGCTTACTATGGGACTAGGTTGATTTGTGTAAGATTGTCCTAATATTTTATATATTTTATTTATTGTCAACATAAATTGCCGTCGACCAACGTGACTATTAAGAGCCAATACGTTTTTTCGCCTCAGGTGTCAACATGAACAAAGTGCACATCCCGCTCGGACGTGCTCGATCTGTTAACGCTCTGTTTCACATCGATGTCGTGCTATTGTGCTGAACGAAACATGCCCGCCCTTTTTCAGATACTTTAGTTGCTCGATAAATGGTCACTATTAGAGATCTAATGATATTTGACGGCTGGAATGAATTTGCGGAACGATGAAATGGCAGCGACAATAACATGACGTTTTTCAATTAAGGACGAAACTCTTTCTTTGGAAACAGATGAAATGCGATTCGTTTCGTACTTACAGTCGGTTCGTGGGTAAAGTTCTAACAAAGCCCGGCTCTGTCCATGTTAATTTTATCTAGCTTAATTGCCTCTCTTTGCTGTCAGAACCAGACTAACGTCTCGTAACAATCCCTTACACCTGAGTGCTTACTAACTCAGTTACATCAGCAATGTGACACCGGAGATGAGATTGCTCTGAGGTATTTCTATTTAAAACGGTTTATACTGGAATAAATTTCATCATCAGTCTTTTAGTGTTTCATACTTTAAGCAATTATTTCGCAGTCGGGCGTTTGTTTTTCATATTCTTGTAGATAATAAAATAACCGTTCCAATGACATTTCCTGCAAACAAAAAGCAATGAAGACCAATTTGATTAAATTGGCCTCATGTTTTACAAGACAGTAGAAATAGGCTAAATAGGTATGGCATCTGATCTGAGCAAGACACGGCGAACAGTATCATTCTATCTTAGGCTGGCTCTACAAGATAGGCCATCATAGGGACGCAGCTATAAGACGGAACGAGATTGCAATTCGCAATATCGTTAGCTCCCTCTAACGCAAAGCTGCGTCTGCGTCCCTATGATGACCCATCATGTAGAGGAGCCATTACAAAAGCGGTAGTGCCAACACTCCCGACCAGTGTGATTGAACATAGAATTTACGTCGCTCACAGTGTCACTCTCATTATTCAATCCAGTTCTCAATTTGACCAAAATGCCGACGGCAAATAGCTTTTGTAGTGAATAAACGATCTCTTTAACGTACTCCGTAATTACCGTGATGGTTTTATTTACGCCGTGGCAGTGTCAAGGGGCCGATGATGCCGAATTTTTCCAGTATCTATTTCATACGTAAGTAAACAATGAAGTCAGCGAGTGGGTGCCGTATGATGGTCACCAGATAATATGACATATAGCCGTTCTTTTGTTCTTGTCACAAATAAAGTCTCGGTATTATATTGACAAGGATACTGGAGTGTGTGGGAAATGTAGATAGCGGGACAACTTAATCTCCTGTCCGCCGGACTGGCAGCTTGAGTGTACTGGTTGAAAACGGTCACCACAGCTGCAAAACTTAGATATGGCTTCTGCTTGTATACTATGAAGTTCACTGTTTATTATATAATTACTAGGTAATTTAAAATAGACATCATAAGATTAAATTTCTGCTAAGTAATATTAGTGCTAAGTGCTTAATATTTAGTACTAAATGAAAAGACGCATTGTCCGAAAAATATTTAATTAGCCTTAGAGGATTTAAGTAACCTACCGGAGCGGCTATTGACAGGTGTTCCCCTGCCGAAAATATATGACCAGTGGTCATACGTATTGATTGTATGGACTGACGTTTATCTGTCGTGGCTATTTTCACGTTACGTATACATTTGACGTTCCCCTCCTCCGCAAAAATCGGCAGTCTTTTTTATATAGAAAATGATAGACATGGCCACGTAATTAGCACTTTTGTCAAATAATTTCAATGAAAACGTCTAGGTCAATGCCATTCAATGCCGACCCATTGTACAGCGATAATCGTCTACTAATATATACTCAAGCATTGATGAGTGTGCATGTAATATGCATACAATTATAACCATTATTGCTGTGCTTAGATGTGCTAAATTCGTTAGTACGAATATAGTAAAGATCTTAAGGAAGTGGGAACATACATACATAGCCAGTTAGCCAACCTTTGGCTGGAAGCCAAACTGATTCTTATGGTTTTTGATTTCCTCGTGCGTTATAAGGAGTTAATTTATCGTCTTTGAGCTTTTTTATGTCACAGTTTCTCGAAAATAAGCAAGTTAAATTATTTTGGTCTAAACAATTAAATGTAGTAACACGCAAAAATCGTCTTGGAACATCTGAACGATATGTTTTTATCCTTCTAGGGCAATGCAGGCAATTCAATTTTGCTTTAGGTAAAAATCTGCGATTATGCCGATTATCTATTATAATATTTATAATGAATAAAGAATAAAATCTAAATGTCAATATAGGCAACATGAATACAGATAGCGAGAAGAATTGAACTAAATTAATATCATATTTTAATAGTAGAGGTTTCCAGAAACAATCATAGATAGGCTTTTATCTAGACGTTATTCAATATAAGAAATACCGTATTGGCTTTTCTTGAAAGTGCTTTTAACCAAGCATTGGATCTATTCACGGTACGTCGAACCGTATTCATTCATTCATTCAATTGGATCATTCGAATATAAGTTTTGTCACGTATCATCGCCTACTTGCATACTTTGGACCGTTCTGAATAGAAATATAGTTCGTTCACTGACACCCGGTCTTTGTTAGTATTCGGAGTAAGTTGGCGATCCAGTTTAAAGGTGCTTCTAAGCATTTTAAGTTCCTATGACTAAAGAGCGTTGAGGTTTTAATTATTATGGTTAGATTCTCTATTCCGTTTGTGAGAAGTGCTTTGGTTAACCTGTGAGGCTAGATAAAAAGTTGCCTAGGACTTTATTAAAAAAAAATCGTTATAGTAAGACGGGTATAGCGTGTAAATTAAGGAGTTTAATACTCGTACAACCTTGGTCAGACTAGGACATTTGAAATCCTTGTAGCACTCCTCAAAAATAAATAATGAAACACCTATAGTCACACGTCAATTATCAGGATTAGGTGGCCAAGAGAGAAAAGAATCTCCTTTAGGAAGCGACTAGAAAAAAGTTTAAATGAAGAAAAGATTACATAATTAAAAATAATCAAACGCTTATCTTAAATGAGCAGAAAACTTTTGGATATGGGTCAATCAACTATTCTTTGTCAGCAAAATTTCGCATACCTCGACTAATAGTGATAAAAATAAATTATGCGGATTATATTTAACTAAGTTATGCACTTTATATAAAATACAGATAAACATGCTACGAATTGCAATCTCTTCTATCACATTTTAACACGTTATATCTTCGTTAATGCCAGTGACCCAGTGGACATAGGTGTCCCTCACTTTTGTATGAAAATAACGGCTCTTCCGCTGGGTCACCCATTTTTTTAATGAATAATGTGTCGTTATTATTTATTTTCCTGGTCTGGTATGCGTGTAAAGGATCTTGATTCATGTTGACATTGTTATAACCCACAAAAGTTAAACTAATATGAATAAGGGCAATTCTCGCAAAAAACAAGAAAAAGTTGATTGACCCATATATGAGAAAATAAAAAAGGAACCAGTAGGCTTTGCAATAAAAGGTGGAAAGGCCAAAGAAGGATAGCATATAAGCGAGCCTTCGAAGGAAACGGTCAATCGGTGTGAAAGGTTCGGCGGTTATTTATAAACGTCACCTTTTTCTATTTCTCTCATATCCCTTTTTCAACCTATCGTGAAATTTTCTTTCTAGTTATCACGCATTTCATTCTCATAATGCGACCTTTTACGATAGGAACATATAAGTCATATCGTTTTTCGTAATTTTCGTAACTGATAACTCGTTTAATGAGCCGACATGTCTAACAAGGTTTCTATACCATGTTGCTGGCAAACAAGGCACAGCGCATGCCCCACCTAACCATAAGCAAACTACCAGTCTTTATTTATACGTCTCTGTTTTTAGATTCTTAGTTTTACATGACAAAGGACCGTTGAACATGTCGGGCGGAGCGACTGAAAAGGTTTTCACACGGTGACATTTCATTTCCGCATCGTTTTCAGTACTGTCAGTTCTTGTTGTCGTCGAGTCGACAGCTCAAGGTATCCAGTATATGCGCACGCTATGTTTACCTATAGTAATTGTGGATCTAGAGGCTATGTTACTCTGGTCTCGAGTGGAATGGACGTTGTTGTTCTATGAAAATAGAAGTGACAACTAGTGCGGTTGCGAAAACTTTGATAGAAGGCTTTTGTTTTTTGCCTTTGCTTTGTTTAGGCTCGTGTTCGTTTTGAACTGAAACGTAAACGCTGAAAAAATCGACTCACATACCAAGTTGTTACAATTTCTATGAAATTTCTTTTTATTTGTGAGTCTTTGCTTGTTTGCTATCAATCCGCTATTTTGGTACTAATTTTTGTCGAATTTTACACTCGAGAGCAAAAGTTTCGAGTCACTAGCATTTTCTTGAATATCTTTAAAATTAATATCTTTTGAGATATTCAAGAAAATGCCAGTGACCCGAAACTTTTGCTCTTGACTGTAATAGGGATTTTCTCTTGTTAATAGTAATATATTAGTAATAAAAATATTTCATTAAAAAAGTAAAGAAAAAGTAACTTAATGGCGCGAATAAACGGCTTTTTGTGAAATTAAGTCTCCGTCAATTTAATCCTGAAAACGTTTAAATGGTGTCATTAGATGTAATCGCTCGGCGAGTCCCTCTTGACTTTTGTTTCGAGTGAAGAACATTTCAAAGTTTGCAACTTCCTGGGATGATTCAATAGATCTGAATAATTTGCTTTCATACCTTCCATTCTCTTGTCGCATTAAGATAGAATTGTCATTTCAAAATGGACGTATAAAGTTTCTGGCCTTCGTCCTGAACAGGAAAAACATTGCGTATGTGGCTGCCTCAAGCACTATTGTTTATAGAGAAGCTTTCTCATTTTCCAGACTATTACTTGTGTAGTTTGTTCTAAAAGCAGTAACGCCTGGAGCTCATAGTTAAACTTCTGTTTATATTCACCCTGCTCATTATTTCTCCATCTACCCTCCGTCTGGTTGGTCGCACAGGTGAACCGTGATATCTTTTTAATCTCCACCTTTTCACTTACAATTCAACCGCCTTTTGTCATTTAAAATCCACCCTTTCACCAATTTCAAAGAGCATTCTTGAAGGTTTTATCTCAATATTTTGTGAAATTGCTAAATAATTCGGTTAAAGGCGTTAGGTTAGAACACGGAGTAGGATGGAGATGGCAAGTAGGCGTTCCCGTGTATCCGACAGTAAGTAGCGGCCGACTGACTTTGTGCACAGACTATGATCAGTTGTTTTGTAAACTTCATGCCCGAATGACTTTCACGTCATACGTACGCTCGTGTAACAAAAAATGATTATTAAATTTAAAATGCCGTATTGTGCAATATTAAGCTGCACAAATCATAGTGATTTAAAATATCTTTCAGGTGGATGTATTTCCTATCACCGTTAGGTATTTTTTGAAACATAATCCAAAAAAAACGAAATAACTGTTTGTTTTGCATTATTCGCGAATGTACGTTAAACAAAACTATATTTTATTTGTTAGAACTTAGAGTTCATAATATTTTGTTACTGTTCTTTATGTTTATCTAGAAAATTCGCTATCCTAAATGTCAAATAACTTTCGCTACTCGAGTGCCGCGCAATGTCGATATTTATATCGATAAAGTTAAAGCTAATCTTACGACATTTCAAGTTTGATGTTATTATTTTAGATAAGTTTTAAGTTCAATATATAATTTAGCGCATATTTGTATTTATCAAGACGGTGTTTGCCGTTTAACCCCCTAGAGGTGCGTGCAAACCATAATTAAAACAGTAAATAATAATAAAAGGCGTGAGATTTCCCTAGAGCATAATTACAATAATAATTGATAACGTGACGAAAACCTAAGATCCCACAAGTACAGATCGCATCGACATTTACTTCAATTCTCCCACAGTAATATTAAATTTCGCGTCTTTTAAAATGAGAAATTGGTTTATCAGACTACAAAATTCGCTTTTATCTAAGCGTAGAAAATTGCTCAGTTAATATTATATTAGTTGTTTATTCGTCGTTTTCATGTGTACGGTATCAGAAATTAAATTTACATACATCACATCTAGTCCATATTCACACGTACAAAACTTAATTAGTTTTTTTTAGATTTGTTAGTGGAAATAACTACGCAAACTAGCGTAAAATATTGGAATTTTGCCGCCCCTTTCCGATTTGATGGTCACAATATTATAATACAATCAAGTGGAATCGATCAGCCTTCATATGTATGCTTTATCGGGTTGTCCCGTCTACACTGGCCTTAAATGCGTACTACATGTTGTTTTTCATACAATTACGATTAGCATTACCTAGCACCTACCTATATTATAAAAAATATAATCTTAAGTAAGGTGTAAACGGTGTAATATAATTGTTTTAAGTTATATATATAAGTAAAGTGTGAACCCATTATTTTATCGATATTTTTGTGTTCGGATATGTATTTAAATGCATATTTTATCACCTAACTAAACTTATACCTAAACTAAACCAATAAAAACAATAAACTAGATATAAAAGACTTCCCCAAATTTACCTGCCTCCGGCATAGACCCAAGGATGCTGGCAGAGTTGCCCCTTTGCACCGCCAGACTCAGTCTTTGGGCAAAGAAAGAGCCCGCCCTGTAGTCGCCTGAAACGCCAATTAGCCGGGCCGACACCTCCTTCACAATTGCCTTTGTGTCGGACGACCACGGACCCAATGTTTCCATGGCAAGCGCCGCAAACTCGTATTCATTAGTTAAGAATGCGTATTTGCGGCGCTTGAGTGTTTGGGCTTGGTCGGCGGCAGTCCCAGGCTTCCGGGCAGACCCTTCCACATGGGATGGGGCTAGGGTATCGACGCATGTAGCGTCCCACGCCAGAGGCCGACCCAGGCTCCAAGGTACAAGAGTACACCCATCCGGCCTCTTACCATCCGCTGCAGAAAGGCCCGACGGCTCCAAGGTAGCGGGAAGAGAGGCGGTACCCAGGGCGCGGCGAATCAGGTCATTAAGCGTAGCATGCCTATAAAGCCGGCCTGCGCTTTTTGGGCAGTGTAGTCCATGACGTCCCAGTGTGTCCACACGATGAGCGCACCTACTGCAAGCATGAGCCTCGCAAACTTTCAGGCCCAAACGGAGACAAACCGCAATACGTAACGCAGCTGGCTCCAAAGCGGTACCCAGGTTCCTTGAAGGGAGCGCGTGTAGCCAATGACCTGACTCCTTTTCCGAAACGGCCAACAACCTGGCGCGTTCATAGTGGTCACTACAATTTTGTAGAAGGACTTGATGGAGCCTTTTAACATCTATAGCATCCCAAGCTGCTTGACTAGCTTTATCCTCTGGCACCCCTTCAGCGGGATGATTCGTCCGCCAGGCCGACTCAGCGTCTGCCAGGCACGACACCCGAGTGTCAGCGGTTGAAGGAATATGAAGTATACCGCCAACAAGGGGAAGCGCGCCATAGGCAGACGATAAAAAGGCCGGGAGAGCAAGACTGCCCGTCAACCGGATACCAAGTCCTCCGTATTTAACGGGTAGGGTAGCTTGGGACCAACTAGGGGAAGTGAATGTAATGTTGAGAATTTTTCCAACAGTCTCTTTTAAAATCTGATCAATATTCTCAGTTATCGCGGGAAACTTCCAAAGTGGGGCGCAGCGCAAAAAGTACATGAACTTGGGTGCGAAGAGGCATAAGCGCAGTATGTATATTGCCATATGTGGGTTAATCTCACATAATAAGTTCGAGCAGCTTTGAAATTGATCAATCTTTGATCTAACAGACTGTGTAATGGACTCATCCAATATGGGGGCTCCTAAAACCGTGAGGGTATCACGGGACAAAACCGAGATATTTGGTGCAAGCTGGTTAATTTCATTAATTATGGCAAACCGAGTGTTGGGTGGGATGGTTTCTGAAATGAATATTTCGCATTTGTTAAAATTAATTGAAAGGCCGATCTCTAAAAAACGGTCAATTAAAGTTTTCAGGTCAGCCAACACCCTCAAAGTACTGCCGCCTATGGTGCCATCATCCAAATACCAGAAATTTAGTTCGGAAGTAAGCTGCGTTATAATAGGATGAATAGCCAAACTAAAAATTACGGGCCCTAGCGGGTCACCTTGCTGACATCCAACACAAGAAGGAATTTCGGTACCCTTATACATGAGCTTTGAGGCGGATCCGTAACATTGCCACATGTATCCATATATTTCAGGCAACTCGTTCCTTACCTGGGTCAGGAGGACGGCACGATCAATGGAATTAAACGCGTTTTTGACGTCAACCTTTACAAGAACTTCAAAATCATGGCCGGATAGAAATGAGCGGGTCGCATGTACCGCCGCTTCGCACCCTCCTTTAACCCCAAACCCCAATTGAATGGGTTTAAACTTGTCAGTTAAACGCGATTGGTACTCACGGCAACAAATTTTTGATGTTAGGCGCCTAAGTGTGCTACCGACTGCGATTGGCCGAATACCGCCATCTTCTTTTTGAGGGCAATAAGATTAGCGCCATACAGTAAAGGCACGATATCTTGGCAAACCTTGCCTTCCAGCATTAGCCTCACCTAATACCTAACCGAACACACAAATATCGATAAAATACTCGGATCACACTTTCCCCTTCCTATATCGAATAGCAAATAGTCATATCATTATAAGGAGTTCACAGTCACATGGGACGTTTTGTTTTTGGATGTTATGGGTATGCCAAAAAAGTTCCCAACCTTTAGCTACTCGCAGGCATGCACAGATCTCGAATATACCAGTATAACGTGACCGTAAGATCCGTAACAAATTATGCATAGTGAGACCTTACATACACTGGTTTCTTTAGCCCTTTTCTCGCCTGTAATAAGAAAGTGATTTTAACTATAAAATTTATTTAAAATAGTGCCATCCAGTGTTAAGTAGTTGTATTAGGTGAATGTTGAGCGAGATTTTGTAAGATAATTAAATAGTCATATGTCTCATAACTTTGACATTATATTTTAGATTGTGGCTCATGTAGCCTACAGTTGAGATTCGTTCGAGAAATGTCAATCAGTAACAGCCTATCGGTATGGAAAGTTGCTACGAATCAAAGCATTTTTGTTATTGTGTGACGTATTTTAACGTACCTATGAATGTCTGAGTTTGGCGACACTGGTTTTCATACTAAATAGCAGTCATTTCACATCCACTAGTTTATTAATTCGTGGGTTAGAAGCTTCAATATCATATTGATGAGCTGTCATCCTTTTCAATATGGATACGTTTGACAGAAATAACATCTTTTCCAAAACGTGTAGTCTATCTTCATTTGCCGATCGGTCCCGAAATATCTTACATAGAAACGGTATCTACCGGAACATGTCTAGCTCCTATCGCAACACGTCTATCATTATATTATACCGTCTCTGAGGACCTTGAGATGATGAACAAACTAGCACAATAGAGAATATCACGCCTGTGCCTCGTTTGGAAGCTGGTAAGAATTTACTGTGGAATTCTCTAAACTCAATTTTGTTAATTTTAGTCTAAGGAAATTGAGTAGGTATTAGGTTACGAGATGATATCCCTAAGAGATTCTTTACGCTAAAAGTTATAGTGAAAATCACTTAGTCTAAGCTACTGTGATTCAGTGACAGCTGTCAACCACCAAACATGGCTCACAAAATTTGTTCTATATAGCCCATCTAGTAGAATATAGTAAATCAATGTTTAGGGACCTATAATAATATCAAGTGAAATAAGTAAAAAGGCTTGTTTTAACGATTTCGTCTGCACGTCTAGCACATGAGTGACGCGACAGTATCTCGCGCGCGAGATAGTCTATCCGTCCTTTTCTGACTGTGTCAATTAAAAAGAGACGTAGTCTATCTCGCGCGCGAGATACTGTCGCATCACTCATGTGCTAGGCATGCTGATCTAGCTTTTTTGTCTGTTTCTCCAGTCTAATTTACTACTTTGTCTAGTTTAACTGGCTTTTTTATTTACCCAAACTAGCTCATAACGTAATACATTACTTTAAAGTTAGTTTAGTATATCATATCACACCATTTAGTTATAAGTATAACTCGAGAACGACCGAACCGATTTTAATGATGGTTGATTTTTTTTATTTATGTCCGCGCCGAATAGTAGAATAACTATATAAATATAAAAAAAAAAAATACTTGGCCGTACTAATTTCGCCGGGTCAGCTAGTTTATCATAAATACCGCGCACCGTATTGAACGAGGCACAACATATAAAGCTATGCTATGAATACTGACTGTATTTGTGTCAGAAGAGGGATACTGTCGTTCACAATGCTTATAGGGGAAATGAAGAGGTTTGGACATGCGTTTGAATAAAACTTGACAAGTTAAATTGACAATTCGAAGTGTATCTTTTGTTAGTCAGGTCTCAATAAGGTTTTATAGTTTACTTTTCATGCCTGATAGTTCCAGTTAATTATTGGCCGAGAACTGCATACAAAAAATAAAATATGGCTAAGTCTAGAGGTCAAACTAGTCCAATAAGTTCTAATTACGATGACACTATAAACAAAAGACCGCTTCTTTTAAGACCAAACCGAAATTTCATTTGAAAAACTATTTAATCTGTCAGGGGAATATTAGTAACCTACTTAAGATATTTACCCTAGGATTTTAGATTCAATCTGTTCGACGCGTCTCTCGACTGTCTCATCTAAACCTAAGTCCCTGGGACCGTCTAGCCTGGTCTTCTGTAGATTTTTGTGTCTGCTCGATTCGCATTAGGTTTCTCATTGGTATTTTTAATAAATACCAACTTATCACACGAAGACGTCGATGAAGATTTGATTAACAATCGTCTGTTTGCGGAAACGGCAACCATTCGCGTTTCAGATAAATCATGCGTTGTAGATACGGGGGTATATCTTTTGAATACATACATTAGGTTAGGTTATGGGTTGCGTAATGTGGCCTTTTTTGTGAAATGCCGTACTGTACAGTAGCAGTCTTTTAGATATCGACTAAAAACCTGCCCTTGTGTGCTCGATTGCTTTTCTTCTGGCGGTATTTACCAGAAATATTTATCATCGAGGAAGTATCATGAAGTTAATGAATAATTAAATTTGAACTTTCGTGATGCATATCCCTATTAACACTATAAAATATAACGGTTGCACGGTCTCTTGAGTTACTTCGCGCGGCATGTTTCAGAGAGCCTAGGTCGCCATCTTCAAGCAAAGAGTGCTATTCGAACCGGCCCGTGTCGCGCTGCTGCACGTGACTAAAGTGACGCGGGTTATATATTTTATAAGTTAATGAATCCTTAAATTCTGATGTTAATTTCGAATGTTTTAAGAAGTAACTTGTTTTGCGACCAGCTTTTAAGGAATTGGAGCAGCGTTAACTGAGACCACTCCCATTACGTTTGTTTGCCATGAACGCGACGCCATACACGCAGTTTGAAATCTGAGAAAAAAGTACTTGACTATAACGTATAACAATGTTTTGTCAACAAAAAGCATAACATGTGTACTGTTTTTCTCACTCGTGTTCCATGCTAATGTTTTGATGTATAAATTCCAGTCGAATGGAATGTTTCTCAAGGACCATCATGTTTCGGTCGCTCCGGGCCAACGGTGCTGGGCTGAAGTAAACAAAGTGTTTTGTTTTGCTTGCACTGCCAATGTTTGGGAAGCTGCCTTGTTAAGGAGTTCCGAATACTGTTTCCTGTTCCTACAAATTATGTAGATCTTTCTTTGGTACCTAAGTATATCAGGTACAGCTACCGGCAATAGTATCTTCCTACACGAAGGCCGCAAAAATATGTGACACGCACTTATTTTTCGGGCCATAAGAGCGTGTCACATATATTTGCGGCCTTCGTGTAGGAAGATACTATTGCCGGTGACTGTAAAAGAGCGCAGAAGCTACCTCATTGGTGCGGTTTTCAAACAAAAGGTGTAAACATTCTTATGAACAACTAATAATGTGACATGTTTTAATGAAAAATGTCACGACGTTTATTGTAACTTCATCACAAGACGTTTGTTTGGCCAATACCAGCAAAGAAGGTAGTATAAAGTTTATATACCTACTTAAATACTTTATTTCTCCTAAGAACTGAATTGCATTGACATTGTATCAGCATCCACATATTCGAAGGGAAACCTACTAACACCGATGACGTAAAATATCAATCGTCAATGTTTGATTGTTCGTATTTGTACCTACGCAGGCTTTCACTCGCTCTCTCTCGGTTCAGGGGTTGTACTTATATATGCGGTTTGCATTATAATGCTGCTATAACAGCTTTATGGAACAATATTGAAGGTTCGAATTGTGTTAATCATTGACTTTCAGGATCGAAAGTAATAATTAGGTATAAAGTCATGGTCTAGCTCACGAGACACCGCGATTCGTTGCTTTTGCGGTCTAGGGTTTATACAATGATGCCTTGATTCGGGTTACGTTTTAGACATTTCGCGGAGTAACTAGTTCAAAAAATCTGTTGCAGATTTGATATTCATATCTTAGTGCATCTCGATCGCACTTATTCATTCGTGTGAGCGGTGAGCGTGGCCGTAGTGCATGGATGTAAAGTGGTATTTTGAATTGAGCGGGTTAATCTGACCGATTCTGCCATACAAAGTTTGTATGATTCTATGCCAGTAGCTGTCGAATTACTCCGCTTAATTTAAAATACCACTATATGTGTGTAAATTCATTTTTACTCGTATATTGTATTGTGCTGCCCTACGAACTACTTATGAATGTTGTCTACCGAGTTTGTTGGTCTTGGCCACTTTTGTACTATACTCTCGTTTTCATCAATGAAGAATCGATATGGGCGGTACTTGTGAATAATTTATAGCGCTTGGGTCGAGTCTCGGAAGCAGACAGTTAATTATATTTAGATCAAGTTTTCAACATTAGCCGATTCACCTTAGGTACTCTGCTATTAGGAAGCCTGAAGGTTGATTATCCTTAAAATTGATATGCTAAAACAATATAATTGTAAGTAATAAGTATTCCTGTGACTCAAATGAATTCGGCTAATTACGTAGTTGATGTTAATACCTCATTAGTAGTCATTACAAGTAATTAAGAAACTCTAAGATAGATAGGATAAAGCACAATAGATATTTGAGGGTTTGCTATTGACTCTTTATCTAAAGTATTAATACCACGCCACACAGCGATTATAATAGGTACCTATACCTACACGCGTTACCTATTTTAATGTTGATTAGGTATGCTAGTTTGGAATTTTATTTAAAATCAGACAGAACAATTCTGTAAAATGTCATCCCTGCGTTTTTATCTTGCTAAAATCAATAGTAAATAAAACAGTAGTTAGATGCTTTTTCGGCGGCGAATGCGTGTCATCAAGACACCATTTATTTTAATACACTAAACTCTCATTAGTTTCCAAAGCATTTAACGCGTCAAACTAAGTAATATTACATAAGACAATTTATCGAAGCTATTAGCTCGGTCTCTTGAAAAACTCACCATTGCACAAGTTCTTACATCCAGCATTGTTTCTCGAGAACCGGTCGTAGATAATCGTGTTTTATTGGTTCTGCTACAAAGTGGACTTACTTATTATAGTTTATTTTCACTCGTAAACATGGCCGGATAAATTGAAACTGGCTTTAAATGGCTCAATCTGTTTCCGCAAAGTTAATTATGTCTCGGACAACCCGAGCGAGAAATGGCTCCCTTCCATGTGTACAGTCGCCATCAGATATATTGGAGCGGCCAAGGTGGTCACGAATATCTGAACAACACCTCTATTGTCAAGGCGATAAAGTGCATGATCAGATATTTTTGAGTGCCGTGGCCGCTCCGATATATTTGATGGCGGCAGTACACTAAATTGTTTCTATTGTTAGTTGAAACAGTTTAAATGTGTGTATCATTATGTCTTTGATACAATGTTACCAGTAATTGCAAGAAATCGTGTGCGTGTGGTAATAGCTTTTACATACCGACGATTTCGAACTCTTGGGATTATGGTTTAATTGCCTTTTTAGTAGTCTTAGTATTTTGAACACAATATTTATTTGTCATTCATAATAATCATAATTCACTCTCACCAGAAGACCCTTTGAGGGAGGGTCTTTGAACTTTCTTATCTAATATAAGCTGACCGAAGTATTAAGTAAATGTCAAACACGATACCTAGTGAATCACTTCATTCATACATTTACGGTCGTAAGTGTGGTTGTGAAGGTTTGTTTATGAATCACCGCCCATTAGACACAAAGAAGCGTATACAATCTTCCATCAGTGCTTTGATTTTATATCTTCAAGTTTCCCGGTCGAAAACGTCTTATGTAATTTGTACGTTAGCTGACTTAGGTTTTTACAAAATTATTACTATTGATATTCAATAGCCGTTTCTACATCTGACACACCGCCTCGCGAGGAAATTGCCGCGCGCGGCAGCTCGGCTAGTGTGGACGTGCCTCGGCCGAGGCAATGCGGCCGCCAGCGCGTTGGTCTCGGCCGAGGCCTCCACACTAACCGAGCTACCGCGCGCGGCAATTTCCTCGCGAGGCGGTGCGACTGTTGCGGACACGGCTAATCGCGAAATCTTGCTCACCCTTGACATTAGTAAAATGAAAGGAATATTTGTTATTAAACCGTGAAGGATAACTTAATAAAGTATCTGATGTGAGAAAAGTTAACTTTTGACTAAACGTTAGTTGTTCGAATCGTAACTGTAATTGAAATATGCATAATAGCTTGTCTTTTATAAATTATTAAATCTTCTCTCACGTTTAGGAACAGTGATGACACTAATATTCATACAGATTGAAAAACGTACGGCCTGCAGTATTCCTTTATTTTCTTCAGGGGTAAAAAAATACCTTTAATTTCCAAAAAGTTGGCCTATTGACCTTATTAGTTAAAATCTTACCTTATAAAGAAGCGTAACTTTAACAATGCGCCTTGTTTCAACTCGAAACTTCACAGCACTGACAGAATTCGCCCAGGTCCCTCGAGCTATCGTTTCTACAAAGGAAATTCCTTCACCCGCGTAAAGCGAGGAATTTGCTTAGCGCTCTTAACTACACCGTTTAAGATAATGTGGTTTGCGTTATCTGACGGCCTATGTGCGGTATGACTTTGACGACAAAAAATGTCCTTAGAATTCTTTACAAGAACGGTATTTTCAGAAGAAAATGCAAATATAATCTGCTGATCAACAACTTCCTTAAACAGCATATTCATGTAAATTTTGTTTATCTCGTTATCACCTTTACACCCTCATCTGAATAAAGATGTGTTCTATTCAAGCGCCACGCCAAATGTGACGTGCGGATGAATTCGTCTCACCCTCTTATCGTAATGACTCGCTGACTACATCAAAACATTGACCTTTAGCGGCTTAGATCAGACTCGACAGTCGCCTCTACGCATCCGTTGTTATCATCCTCTATCATTGACGATTGTCCTAATGCTGTGTGCGTATGCCGTGCCAGTATCCACAGCGCGCTCGCCTTGAACGGACGCGCGGTGGAACGTGACCGGACTATCGAACTTAATTAAAATCACTCAATGACGTGATTGTTCTCTATAGGAAGCTACTCGACGTGTTTGATAAAAACACCACTTTTTGTTTAGGTACTTTGTTAATGTGATGCTCAATTGTGTTTTTCCGCTAACCGGTCCGACCTGACAAAAGGTGCTCGCGTGCGACACTCAAATACAACTCCAGCTTGCAAATGTAAGCAGTGTTCGTGTGTGTGATTCCGCGAAGATCCGACAATGCGAGGTGTATAAGTGAAGGATTGCAGTGATACGGATACCATGGCTGTGCTGTAAACAAACAGTGTTCGCAGAAGTTTACCCGAGCGCTCGGGGAGTGTGAGGCGCCGTAATGTACGAAGTATCGTGCGTGGCCGGCAACAAAGTAGACGCTGCCTACGCAGTCAAGAGTCTGTCCAACGTGATACCACCAGGCATGGGGCACACGGTGTCCGTGCAGCGCCACCATGCGCACTCCCAATCCTACAAGCACAAACCGGACCACATGCCTCCGCCGGTCAGCAAGCCGGATGCTCTCAAATCCCATGTGATGAGGCTCTTGAAGCGTTCCAAAAGCCACACCCCAGCTACGAGGGCGGCAGAAAACCAAATAGACCCGCGCGCCAACTTCGTGGATCGGCGCACGGTGTTCACTCGACCGGTGACGGATGAGCAGCGTCGCCGCCGGAACTCGGCCGAGCGGCGCCGCAGCGCTGACAAGCGGGTGATGGTCACCATCGTCGACGGACTGCCCGTGGTCGTCACCGGCCGTGACCAGGTGCCGCCGCCGCCGCAGCACCCGCCTCCAGTCTCTCATCACCGACATTCGCACAGGGACAAGGTACGGATAAAACTTATAAACAACAACAAAACTAATAAGCGCGAAGAACTTTTTTCGTTTTACGTAATGGATCGTTCAATATGAACGGAGAAGTTTTCAAGTAAATAACGCTGTTATTGGATTAGTATTGGCTGTTTCGATCTAATTACCAACGATGTCTGTTAGCAACTATCCAACCGATTTGCTGTAACTGATACAAATATCGTACGGCCGCTTACGGTGGCTTAAAAATGTTAACGATTTATTACTTAATGCGTCTGGCTATTAGGAGAAACTAGTCTAGTGTCTTACGGTAATTGTTTATATTTAAAGATGACGTTCGTTTGCGTCATTAAGAACTCTTTATCTTAGTCAGCTTTGTGACTTGCCAGTGTTAAACAAAGTTGTTTAAGTTAGCCAGATAAAATGCTGTTGCGAAGGTCGAAAAACGCTAATAGAAGACGTCAAAATATTTTTTTGATGAGTAAGTAAAACATAAATATTCAATGTTTTTCAGAGTTAACATATTTATCTGAATATATCCGATTCACTATTTTGTTATTACCTACTTCGTCAAATTGCAGCCTGAACTGTTTCTGACATTTAACGCGTTCTTAGATTCCATCAAATTCCTCTATTCATAATTTTGTAAGTGTCATATCACATACTCGTAATTCTACATCTTTTTTCTCTAACCTCTGATATTTCATTAGCGGGCGGCGATAAGCATCAAACTTTGTAAATATGAATTACATTTTTCAACAGTTCATTAACACAAGTCTTACATAAATAAAGGCAAGTTAATTTTACAAATGTCGAGTGTCGAGGGCGGCAGTTCCGCTTTCCGTGTAAGTAACTACATGTATTTCAACAACTATCAACCTGGGGGAAATAGTTGCTCTCGTTTCATTAAGTTGATGATACTTAGAGTATATTAATGTTATTTTCCGGAGAGACGGGAGGTTTTTCAGTTTCATTTGCGAGCTAAAAATTGCTGCCTGTCAGCGGTGAAAAATTGTTCCCCTAATGTTCTTTTTCCTGGCAGAACTTAGCGAAATAATCTTTTGTAAGATGTCACTGAAAGTTTATAGTTAGGTGAATGTAAGTGTAAGAGACAACATGGAGTGTAAAAAATCTTTTAGTATATCATAGTTATCTTTTAGTATATCAAACGTCTGTATACATATACTTTGTATAGTTTGTATACTGAATTATCGTAAACGGAATATTTTACGTAATGCTTTAATATTTTGTCAACGTTTTCAGGACAATAAATCTTAATGTTATCTTTTGTTTTTGATAAATGATACTGTAGTCGAAAATAAGGAACTGCTGAATATTTTTTCTCGTATTTATGGAAGGTTTGGTTTATTACTACTGTGATAAATAAGTTAGAGAATACCTACAGAGGAGAAAAAAACATCTTGTAAGTATTTTAATTTGCATACCCAGAAATAAATATTTGTTGGTTATTTTTTTGTACATACAACGTTAACGTTCACATTTAAATAACAGAGCGATTATCTAAAGCTACAATTATAACTACATATAAGTGTGGCGTCCTGTCAATTCAACATCTACCAAAATGCATATTGACATATTTTGACATACGTAGATACATGTATTTTAATACTTCACGCTAGATGATGAATCAACCTAAATATAGTTATTTCACTTGTGCCAAATTACAGCCAAATAGATTACTTCTAAGAATAAAACAACAGACAAAAGATTTCAGCGAATTTGGGTGAAAATAAATTATTCAAGAGCCATAAAATTTCAACGCCGAATTACCCTAATCCCCACAAACAACATTCATGACAAAACGAATAAAATGCGAACCGATTTCAACACAGCTGAACGCCTATTAGTCACACTATCACTTTTACGGCGACCGACTTCTGCCTAATGGCTGCATCTAAATGCATTTCGGAGTCGCGTGTGTTATGAAAATTTGCACTCGGTCGACTTAAGAAAGTGGGTTGCAGTCTTACTGAAATTGTGCTTCCCGGTTTCAAATGTCGGTGGCCCTTTTAGCATTATGCTACAGTGGATTTATTTTAGTTTTAGAAGTTTAGCGATCTATGTAATCACGACGATATTATGTCGACGATGTTATTTGTGATGTCTTCAAGTAAAGATACATCATTGGCGATTGTAAATAAGGCGTTGCGCGTTGCTTCCTTCAAAAATCATTTATTGTAGAAATTAACTTTATTAACAATCAATAATCATGTACCTTTGACTTGAAAATACCACATTGAACTGGGTGTATTTTACATTTTATCTGTAGTCAAAGTTCACTTCTCCGTATTTTAGCAAATTCTTTTTGCTGCATTTTGTTTGTTTTTCCGAATTTAGAAAACGGCACGATTATTGAGCAAATAAGAATTGATAATGCATTTTGCGATCTCTTTGCATCGCTGACATGGCTCCCAAACGTTTTGTTTTCAAACGTATCTTCCTCTACTCATTCTCGCTAATCAAACATTGCATTGTAGAATCCTATTTTTTTATTATTATAAGGATTTGTAAGCTTAATATTGGCGGCCTGCCTGCTAAGTATTTAGCATACGTGTTCACGATAAAACCAGACAGAGCAAGCGGTTTCAGTAATTTGCGCTATGCTTCAGGAAGTGGGTTACCTAGCGCCCCGGAAAACGGGATGCAACTTAAATGGGGCTTTCCTTTTAAATGTAGATGCCGTGCTCTTTGATAAGAATGGGACGTGCCAACGTATTATTATGGCTGTGTCAGTAATGTGAAGTTCAGTGCGGTAACGGTGGTAGGGCCTCTGGTCCTTATGCTATCCTGGTATTCAAAGATAATACCAGTTGTCATAAACTGATCGTAGTTAATTTTTGCAATTGCTTACATTTCAAATACTTAGAAAATTTAAAGAAGTAGAAAACTGAGTTATATCCTATACGAAACAAATCAAAATCAACTTTGTACGGCCAATAATCCATAAAATAACCACGAAAACATTTATAATATTGTCAGTATTGTAACCAAAATAATCCAAAAGAGATTTACCATGTCGGTTTTCAAAGCCAAATGCAATTAAAACGAAGGAGAATCACTTTTAATACCGATCTATTCACATGTAATCTTAACTCCATGGACTTGTATGTGTATATATCTTTTTTATTGTTTCAGTAGTATACTATTTTAATTGTCATGATTTACCGCCCATTTCCTCACACTTCCCAAGCGTCCATTTCAAAAAGCATTAAGTTACTTCCGGTATTTGTATCCCTTTCATATACAGCTTGAATGAAAGAAAGAGAAATTGCATTTGCGATACGGCAAGTAAATAATATATTTTCCGCCTGATTTGCTAAAAAACGTATCGATTTACTGCTATTGTATGTCGTTCGCAAACACTTTTGCCTTTATTCTGGACTGTTTGTCAAACCAAGTTAAACCTTGCAAAGAAGAACTGACGGTCGTGTTTAACATAGTATCAGTTGACTAGTTTTGACCTGGCTATTGTGGAAACTATTCGCATGCGGAAGTTCGAACAGTGGTCAAAAAGAGTCGTTGGATTTTGGAGAGGTACTCGAGTACATAATGGAACAAAGGTAGAGTCGTTTGATTTTATAAAGAAGATACCTACTATAGTACATTGTTGTAGAGGCTGGAAAATAAGCTATAGGTGGATCGAGTTAGTTCGAGGGCCGACCCGCCAGGGGAGGCCCTCGAAGATACGAGTCCACCTATAGCGCTTTCGGCCGAGACATTACATAGTGCTTTTCACGACTACTGTGAGGAAATAAAATAAAAAAATAATTGGCATATACAAACACTTTAATAATAGATACTATTTATAGGTATATTGACGGTTCATATGCTTTTCACAAGCACGATAAAGTAAACGAGCATGTAACTTTCTGCAAATAAATGCTTCTTTTCGCCATCCTTCCATAATATGAATTGTTCGTCGGATATTATATTGTATACAAAATATCACTGTTCATGGGCCTTCTTATTTAGGACGCGATTTCACTGGTAACAAATTTCTACGCCTGTGCAGTTTCTTGAATTTCGGTGGGCGCCAGCGTATTAATAACATTTTCTACACTTATTGAACTCATTTTTACTGCATAAATACAACTTTCTTGTTTTTCAGTCAAACATTATCCAATTCAATATGTATTTTTCTCGCTCCACCTTTATTACTTTTTTTTCACTTTTAAGAAGCGTTTTACGATGTTTGCTTCAATCCGACTCAAACGGCTATTAGACATTGCAACCTGCAGGGCCCAATCTGTCAGGTTGGTAGGTGTAATTAAAGGTAGGGCCCGTAGGGAGCTGCAGGAGGGAGAGGGAAAGGCAGGGTACACAACAGATTGGGCCCTGCAAGTTGCCATGTCTAATAGCCGGTTCACTCCTTACCCACTTTTTGATAGAAAACCACAAACGGTTAAAAAGGTAAAAACGCCTTAAGGGTGATCTGAATGATTTTGACGTTTCTTTTTTTTAAACAAGTTAATTGGTTCGATAAACAACCTTATTTTATTTTAGAATGAAAAAGTGGTGCCAAAAAAAGACCTTTTTAATGTTTTAAATGATTCTCATTGGCGGGTCCAATGCAATGACATTTCATTGCTGCAAAATAGCAATTCTTGTAGTGGTAGTTCAGATGCTACAGCAATTGCTTACTTTCCAGCTTGGATTTTGATCTTCTTTTGCCACATTTCCGAGCAGGTGGCGTGAAAAGATACTTTTTTTCATGGATATGGTTCAGTTTTAGAATTCGCTTATCTATTCCTTAAAATACTTGCCCCCTTATTCATAAACGTCTCTCATACCTCAATTAGTTAATTTATGTTTTGTCTGTTTATAACTTATAACAAACGTAACTGTCAAAGTGACAGCTAAGGACAAAACATAAATTAACTAATTGAAGCCTGAGAGACGTTTATGAATAAGGGGGTTAGTCATTTATATCGGGTAAGTATTTACGTAAAGTTGATACCAAATATCAACGTGGGCTACTCTCGGGCTGTCAGTTTGAACAAAAAATGGCCGGCTCTGAACAACTGACAGGCCGATATCGCCAGGCGGACTGATAATCAGTGGCCGCCCTAATAAATAATGTAAATGGCCTCGGTGTACTGTTGATATGTTGATACAATGGCCATTGAAGGTTTAAAAACGATCGCACAAACCTACGACACCTTGCCGTTTCACGCATTACAGAAGTTACACAACGCGAACTCATTCACCGGTTCGCGTTCCCCGTTCAGTAAATAAACATATGAGGTTCTTTGAACGCGGGCTATTAACGGACGCACGTGCTTGTGCCTATTTTTATACTGCCGGGTATTTCGTTAGAAGTGTTATAAATGTTATAATTTGACGTTTATATGAGTAGCCTGTTTGATTGAGTATGTGATCCCAGGTTATGAAATTGTTGTTTAGTACAGAAAGATGCTCTTTTCTATCATGTTGTACATACGCTGTTGGAAACTGGACGACGGCCTACCATAACATTCTTCAGTAAAATTTTCAACGATTAGTCATAAAGTTGCTTTTCAACATGAGCGATCTTAACTTATTTATAATTGCTGGATGGACTCGAAAATATTGGGATAAATTGATGTGTTCCAGTAAAATTAATAATACTGAGTAGGAATTACCAAAATTTTCTTAAAAAGATTGCTCAGCTACATATATGTTAATAAATTAGTACGGACTTTAGTAGCGCTTAACAATTATGGAGATTAATTAGTAGAGAGTTCATTTTTGATTTAATGTACTCCTCAAAACCAAGCAATTTCTCAAAGCGAATGAAAGTAATGATCAACCGTATAAATCATGAATCGGAACCACACTCGACCTACAAAAGTAGGTACGTGACTATGGAGTAATAATACTAAATTGGTTTGTTTACATCTTAGGCCGTTTCACTGAAGGCTTGTGGGGCGGAAGAGATAGCGAGTCAGCAATGGTACATTATTAGGTCATAAAAATACGTATGCGTAGAGATTCATGCAAATGGTGGTACTTATCACACATTAGAAAATGGCTGATTCTTATGCGAAATTTCTGCTCTTGATATTTTAAACTGTTAATAAAAGCTAGCTGAAGAGTTTATGTCATTCTCATTATTACAAATATAAGATACCGAACCAAACAGGACAGGATACCAAAACAGATTTGTCCTGCTAGCCTAATAATATGATCGGGTTTTTATCGCCTGTCACCATAGCTATCACGTTCTAACAAGTATGTAAGTGCGAAAGTGACGCATGACGCGATAGGCGATAAAATGGCAACCATGGATGGCCTTCTGGATCGGAATGGAGCACATTGCAGAATTGAAGTAGACAAAAAAAGTCTCCTAAGGGAATATACCGGGAGATGGGCAGCAGGAGCAGCATCTTCCGAAAGCCTACAAACAATAAACAAAAAAACCGGCCATACGCGCCAAACCCCCCGAATGGGAGGCCTATGTTCAGCAGTGGACGTCCTATGGCTGAGATGATGAGTTAGTGGTTCATTAATCTTCATTTGCATATAGTCTATTATGTGCCACTAAGTACCTACTTAGGTGTGTATGAATGCTCATGCTGTGTGAGTCACAAACATAGTGTCATCGGCGGAACAGGAAGGTCTTGTCGGTTCACGCCTTCTCTTGCATAACATACATGTTTAGAATCTGGTGATTTGTCTGCCAATAATGAATGACTTTCGCTCTCTGCCAACATTCAATTATTCCCTTATGTAAAACGTGTTGACAACGCCTATCAGATTTGGCCAATAATTATCACATTAAAACATTTAGAAACACCCCAAAACGGCATGCACCCGGCCAAAAACTGTGTAATGAGGTGTCATAAAGGTTCACCACTGAAACATTTAGAAAAATATTTTTGGAATAACGGGAGAGCGATGGGGCTTAGCGGTAAGACGTTAGACTTTTAGGAGAATCTTAAATTCTTGACTCAACTGGCTTAGGTTTTATATCTTTTTAGAATTACTAACGAATTAACAACACATGTTTGTATAAAATCTGTCGAGAATACTTAATTAATAATTAGACAACGTAGTGCGTGCCTAGCTGGTAAGTAAAACTAGGACACGATAACCTATGACCATTACACATGGCATTTCTACTACGATTTTCCTTACCAGCGCGTTTTATTTGTGTTCTTTCCCATTCTGTTAGGTAAAAGCGCATGTTAGTAGTGCTAAATAACACACATTGTGATTCATTGTATGATGTGAAAGTGTGGTTAGTGCTTCATGAGGTCATAGGAATCCTGTGGTTGCTTTTCAACTTTTGTAACTAAGCAAATATGCTTTGTCATCAATGAAGACTCGAACACTGAGCTAGGTCTGGTCTAGAAAGTTAAGCTTCGTGGTCGGTCGTGCGTTTGAGTTTTTTATTGTATGCAAAAATATTCACTAGTCCGTGACCGCACCAGATATTTTCGATTCTTAATGTTTTATACAACTGGTCACTAAGGTGACATACCTACAGTTATACACAATATTCTAAGGTTTGTTGTGTAACAGAAATGCGAGTTCCTCATTACAAAACATTACTAAGACTCATCTTAATGACAATAATATGTAATACATATTTAGTTGTGAATGAATGGATAGGTATGTTAGATATGTATCCCCAATGGTTACTAGTGCATGACAGATCATAATACGATCCGATTCCAATGCAGATTGATACCTCAGTTAAATCAACACAACAAAGCCGGTTAACAAAATAAATCTGTGTCCAATCTCCAATTAACGAAACATAGTGTTGTTTAAGATGAACGTTCAAATTAATATTGATAAATTTTGGGCCAAACTAGTCTTGTTTGTGTGTCAAATTAGAAGACTAATTAAATAATAATGTTGTAGAAACTTCCATTTTGGTATAGCTTAAAGACCAAAAGAGATGGCGGTTATCGAAAATTACGTGCTCCATACAAATATTGGAATTGCAAAAACGTAATATTCAAATGTAGTAATCTTTCGTTATCAGCGCGCTATCAGTGATATAGTTAGATATGGGAGAGCAAACGAGGATGATAGTGACACCCACTTCTGTTTGTTTATTGGCGTCTCTGTTATTCGCACGTGTATTACGATATAAGATGTTTTATTTAATGATTTATGGCTATAGATACAAATATTTCTGTCGAAACACAAGCTGTTGATTTGTGTTAAAACTTCGTTTTGCCATATTAGAATCCACTTGCGTATGAAAACGTACTATGTATGTTTTCCTACTCGTATTTGATAAGTAATATGATATGATTATTATTTTTTCCTTTGTTTATTGTTTAATTTAAATTGTAAACGGTCTATCATTCTCCTTTCTTACCAATTTCTCGATGTTTTCTTTTTGTAATTAAGAGCAGATTAAAATATCAAAATTGAAGCATCGAATTTCAGAATTGAATTTCTATTGACTAAGACAGTAAAATAACTGACTAATTGTAGGTAATGATCACATAATAGCGTGCATTATACTACTTTAAGATTAATAACATCTAAATGATACCCGGAAACTGATCTTGTATCCTATTAAGTTCTCTGACCGTTTCGCCCGTCCAGCCAGTTTTTATTGACCACGATCCACTAGAAAGTGAACAAGTGAAAAGTAAAATGCCTTTGATTAAAAATGGTCCGGTTCTATTGTTATTTATTTTCTCACTAGAGGAACGACCGAGTTACAGGAGAGCAATGAGCTGGTCTGACCAAATTTGTTCAGCTCTCAACGCTATACCATAAGTTCTTGAATCATCACGACCCTCAGTGATAGTGAAACTGATGCAAGGAGGAGAGAAAATTAATTTATGAAATTTCACTTATAGACCATGCAGAATAAAATAGTACATTACGTACCTAGGGCGGTAAAATAAAGAAGGACTCATATCGCGGGCATTTGTGGCCCGAACCGAAGGTAAGGGCCATAAACAAGCGATCTGAGGCCTTCTTTATTACCGCCCGTGGTGCGTACACAATTTTACGTCTTCTCCTGGGCGTGAAGTGAGATTTGCCGCTGCGCCCTAGGGTGGTAAATCTCACTTAGCGCCCAGAGTGACGTAAATTAAAATATATATATACCCTACGCAAAATGTGATATAGTAGGTAAATAAGAACATTCCCCGTAGCTACGCAATGAGGATTAGGTATGTACATATGCATGTAACCACGAGAGTTATCCGTGTCACTACCATATATTTCGTCTGCCGCACGGTAAAACCACAAACGACGAATATCAAGTTACGATATTGAAATTCCACGACTACAGGTCTGTGTGTGAGTAGAAAATTGTGTTTAAATGCTATCACAATTGTGTGCTAAAACTGACGTTTAAAGTGTATATTCCTAACCGATTATTACAACTATTACAAGACATTCCTGGGCTTACTATTTACCGACCACTTTGCTACAATCTTACCTGCCTGATCTTTGATAACGCGAAACATTACGAAACTAGACATCAAAATAGACTAAGATCTAGTATAATCGAAAGCAAAACTTATAGGTAAACTAAAGTTCCTTATCACATTGAAACACGAATACTTTTTAATGACGTCAGGGCTCGGAATCCTCTTATTGTGTCACTAGACGCTACCTAAACAGATTTGTCGATGGAAGTTTCAAAGCTGCTCCCAACTTTATCCAATGCAGATCTTTGGCAGAAACCAGTCATAGTTTAATCTCCGATTAAACTTAGTTCTCACTGGATTTGAGGCCGAGTAAAACTGGATGTTGGCTCATTTGTGAACGAGGTGTATGTCGGCTGATAAATAATGCTTCCGATGTGCACGGTATTTCGATGCATCCGACGACACTTTGCTCGGCAGTGGAAGTGTCACATGAATCACATGATACGTTGTATCTATATTTGTATTTTATCGACTTCGATAGGGACAAGATAAGTCGGTATGTAAACTTTACATTTCGTTTATCTAGTCCAATCGATCATTTACATTGTAATTGATGCAAGGAAACATAACTTCGGTTAAATATTACCATTTGTGGATATTGTGTTGGGTGTTACCTAGTCTTGTCCATTTTTTTTCGTGCTGCAATTATATTTCGACCTTGAAACAATTGATTCTAAGTTTGAATCTTGAGCGTAGCGAGGGATCTCAAGAACACGAGATGTAAAAAAACTTTCCTCTCGTGTGACACATACAACTTTTCGCCTCAGTAGTGAGAACATATTAAAAAGTTAAAAAAACACATTTATTTACATTCCTGAATGAAAGGCATCGTCATTATGACGAAAAGCTTCTAGAAACAAAATTTCACTCCCTGGAGTGAGGAAAGTCGCTACTTTCGTCACTCCCTGGAGTGATGAAAGTCGCGCTTTCGTCACTCCAGGGAGTGTGGAAAGTAGGCTTGTTCGAACTGCTGAGGTGAAAAATATTTTATTTTATTTTATTAACAAAGTAAGATGTGTACTTTTTTAAGACCTCTTATTTTATTAGTCGTTTATATGATTAGACGAATTAGGTATATACTCGTATTTACATACCTAATTCGTCTAACTAGTCGTATAGGTTAGTTGGGTTATGAGAATTGCTTAATGGTTTTATCAATCGTAAACTGATAATTCATAAGACTACTGTTTCTTCATATAATATAACTAATTTGATTATCTGACTCCTAACATAAAAATTGTAAACAAAAGCTCACTATGCCTCCTAGGGTCCCCCATCTTTGAAGAATCCTTTTCGAATTACGTATCAGGCTCTGTTTCAAAATTCCAAACTTACGAAGGTCGCCTACTTGAAATTAGTCCTCATTTTGCTTTAACTATTATAAAATTCTGCCTTTTTGTACCAAAATTAACATATATGTACTTCGCTGCTGCCCGTTTTCAAAATTTCAAAACTTATTAATACCTATGGACGACTTGATTAAATCTAGTTTAGAATCTATTTTGAACTTACAGCTAAGCGAAGAGTCCTGGACCCAAGCATCCCTTCCCATCCGCTATGGTGGGATAGGGATACGCAAAATTTCAAGTGTTTCTGCACCGGCGTTTTTGTCTTCCGCCCATAGCTCGGCAAGTCTCGTAGGAAAAGTCCTAAGGGCCTGCCCTTCAAACTATGAGATTGCCGGCTTGACGGAGGCCAAAAACGCCTGGTCTATTGCCTGCCCGGGTAAGGATTTTCCCGATAACTTGACATCCCAAAGGACCTGGGATGACATTTCATGCAAAATTACATATGACAGTCTTCTTAGTCACAGCACAGGTTCCGAACGTGCCAGACTTCTGGCTGTGGGAACAAGAGAAGCCGGTGCCTGGCTGCACGCCTTTCCGTCCGTGCATACTGGCACATTTTTGGAACCCCACACACTTCGCGTTGCGGCCTGTCTGCGGCTCGGCGTCCGGGTTTGCGCACCGCATAGGTGCCCCTGCGGCACAGACGTAGACGTCCTCGGACACCACGGGTTGTCTTGTCAGAGGAGCGCTGGGCGCTTCTCCAGGCACGCCGCACTCAATGACATCCTACGCCGGTCTCTTGCCAGCGTTAATGTACCGGCTCTTCTAGAGCCCACCGGCATTCTCAGAGACGATGGCAAGAGGCCGGACGGGATGTCGTTAGTTCCGTGGAAGATGGGTCGGGTGCTGGTGTGGGACGCCACATGTGTAGACACACTAGCCCCCTCCCATCTCCATGGAACTTCCACTAGAGCCGGCGCGGCTGCAGAAGCGGCTGAGAAACAGAAAAAAACTAAGTACGGGGGCCTCGGCGTCGAATACAACTTTGTTCCATTTGGCGTCGAGACCCTCGGCCCGTGGGGTCCTAATGCCCATGCTCTCTTCAAAGAGATTTCAAAGAGGTTAGTGGATTCCACCGGTGACCGTAGAGCTGGCAGCTTCCTGGCTCAACGTATTGGCATTGCCATACAGAGAGGGAATGCTGCCAGCATCTACGGCACCATGCCGCGGGGGGACTGGTTATTTTAGTATAATATATTTATTTAAGATTAGTTTTTATTTATACTTAAGTTTATTGTTTACTGTTATATTAATATATGAAATAAATTTTTAGTGTATAAATATAACTAATTACATATATCATTTATATCTTTGTATCAATACTAATATTATAGATAAAGATACACGTAGCGTTATTTACTTAATTCTTAACTAAATAAACGCTATTTGTTTGTGCACGACTTTAGACGGACATGTGATTTGTAATATATATATATATATATATATATATATATGTGTTGCGGTTTGTAAATAAATATTAAGTACATCAGCGATTGGTATATTCACAAGCAAATATTAACTTTTATACTTAAACTAACAAGTTATTTGAATGGCAAGAGTACTACTAACGCCACCTGCCGGCAAATAGCAAAACTAAAATTTAAATGTTTAATAACCAGTGTTTAAGACATTTAAACTAGTATGTTAATCGTGTTCTGATAGTTATTTAGCATTGCCGGTAAATTATACGTGAATTTTTAAGTTTCTTAAAAATTCACGTTGACGTTACGTTGGCATCCTGCGCGCCGAGTTAGTTACGCTACTTGCCGTTAGATGTCGTTACGGGTACCTCGCCGTTTGTCGTGGACACACAAGTTTTAACAACGATAATAATTGAAGTTTGAATGTACATACTTATAAAATGCAACACTATAAAAGGATAGTGTTTTTGAACTGCAAGAAGGAGTGTAACTGCAAAAATATTTTTGGAAAGAGCACAGAGTTCTTAATGTAAATACCTTCAGGTTCATGCCAATAATACCAACACCACTACCGCCACCTATGGATATTATTAACAATATAATGACATAATAAATAAATAGTATAGGGTAACTCGCGTCTTTTAAGTCGAATATTGCTCGACAAGGTTCGCTCCATAACGGGGAGCTTATTCACGAGCGTAAGTTACCCGATATTATTTATTTAATATGTCTGAATCTCACGAAAGTTTTGTGTTTAAAATATAATGACAATTATGATTGTCTATCTTCAGGCACGCATTGTGATATTGTAACGTAACACGTGCTCGGGTGTTGTGTTAATAATACCTACTAAACATAATTAAATGACATCATATCCGTGTTAGCGAAATTTGTGTGGCTCCCCGACGTTGTTAGTAATAATTACTCATTAGTGTTATATTGTTTCTACACTGCACCAAAAACTTTTCGAATAGGGTCAATTTATTATGAGACCAGTAACAGATCAATTTAGTTTGAAAGCCATAGTCACTTATAAATGTAAATAATTTCAACATATAACCTTTCGTAGTCTGTTGTCATCTTAAAAACGAGGAATCCGTATATCAGTCTAGTTTCTTTTACTATTTTTATAGGCATCCTTATGCTATGGTAGCTGCTTACCATCAGGCGGACCGTATGCTTGTTTGCTACCCTCGTGGTATTCAAAAATACCTAGGTGGGCACTGGCAGCAATAATGCATTACTTCCTGGAATTAAAACACAAAGTTTGAACATAAAAGATACTGAATATTGTTAATAAACTAAATTAACCTTTGTCATACAAATATCAATAACGGCATTTGGATATGTTTATGAAAAATACTTTAAGTATACTCGTACCTATAGAGATACCTGGAACTACAGCCTTGGCCAAGAGTATTGAGCATAGCTGTTTTTTGTTTACAATTTTGATGTCAAATATTATTTCCCTTTCCTAACAATGTGCGGTACTTATAGAAAACTTCACTTAATAACTCTTCCAAGGTACCTATAAAAAATGAAAACAGATCGTACCAAAAATGAAAATTCAAGTCGGTGTGACATATTCCAAATATTCTATGCAGCTACTACTAACCTCATCAAAACGTGCTTATTACTTTGAATTAATTGATAACAATAACTTCAAAAAAGATGGAAACGATGGACTAAACTTTTGAATTTTGTATGAAAATCGCATTGGTGCCCAATACTTCTCTGGCCAAGGCTGTAGATACGGATAGAGGGCAAGTAGGAAGTTAGCCCATTTTGAACATCTGTTCTTGCTTCTTTTATTTACGAAACTTACGGCG
Source organism: Pammene fasciana (assembly GCA_911728535.1). Lineage (NCBI taxonomy): Eukaryota > Metazoa > Arthropoda > Insecta > Lepidoptera > Tortricidae > Pammene > Pammene fasciana. The sequence continues at coordinate 9,872,088 of OU452283.1, forward strand.
GCAAAAAGCTATGATGGAATCCTAAGATCACTTCAGACAATAGTACCAACTCCCATCCGGAAGATAGCCGCAAATAACATCTGCTAATGACTATATATTTACGACTAAAGTTACACCTAACGACACGTCGTTCTATAAATACCCACCTGTACTTACCCTTAAAGTACTATCCCGATACAAGTGTCATGATATGTTACGCCCTTTCGGCACTGGGTGGTAGAAAATGCTGTACGCGATGCCCCCATTAAACGATTATCGACTATTGTCGGGTGTCGAGTTCACTTTTTGCGATCCTTGGAGTTCAACGAACCGCAACTTAGAATTCAAATGGAAGTGCTTCTTTTGAGAAAACCGCTACATAAGACTTTGTTGACGAAAAATGCGTTGTGCTTAGGGATTCATGTGGGGTGGCAATTTGTGGGCGTTATAGTCGCTGATGTATGTAGAGTCTTGACAATTAATTGTACCGCAGGAATGTAGATTTATTCATTATTGAAATGTTTTGCTGCTTACTTAAAACCATTCGAGACTTCCTATATGCAAGACACTTCTTAACAGATCATTATCAGAATTCGTTTACCTACAAATAGGCTGGTACATATCATTATCAATTACGTACCTATAAGATCGCGTATACTGTTCCCTAAACCAGTGCACTTGGCAAGATTAGCAATACATTCGGTTAAATCTCGCACTTGGCAATGTTACCTCGCTTGTTTGGAGATTTTTTACCAACCTGACGTTGAGCCAATTGCAATTAGGAAACAGTGTGTTTTTGTATGAGTAGTATTTTTTGCCAAAAGCTTAATGCATTCTGATGTTACTCCGTATGTGCTACGCTCAAATCTAGAGCAATGGTCTGACTGTTTTTTTTTTCTTAGTAGAACTCGTAATAATTACTACAAAAATTTCATGTCCTTTACTAAAAGTACACAAGGAAATTTCCTTGAGCTTTGTTCTACGTACGGTAACAGGAAATAAAACATTAAATAAAAACGTGAAACGAAAATAACACTAGAACTAAACAAAGCTAAAACCTTAGCACCCGTTAGGGTAAGCCGCCGAAGTGAATTGAAATTCGCGGCGGCTCCACTAAAAGCTTTGTCAGTAAGCCGATATTAAGCTCGACTTTGACGTTATAGACCTAAAGGTTAACGGCTCACTGTTGTCAATCAAATTTCTGTCAATTTTCACATGGAGCCAATATTTTAGCGAAAGGATTATACTAGTTCTTTCTAAGATTTACATAAGCTGCATAGTAGTGAAATTATCGCTTTTTCCATTTGAATTCAGTGTCAGGCGTTTATTATTCCTGATTATTTATGTTACAAGTATGAAAACGCTAATTTGCGTTTGTGGCAATTATAACAATACTTTCAGCTTTGTACAATTTATTAAGTTAATCTAAAATGATAAAACATTTAAAGGAATAAATAATTTAATCCGTTGTTTAACGGTCGCTATGGTTTATTAAAAACTAATTAACTTTTTTCAACTTTTTACGGAATCAACCAAAGGTCAATGACAAATGTACAGTTGATTGCTCAGCGACCTGAAATATTCAGCATTATCGATTGTTCGCCGAAGCTGTTCAATAACTAACACCACCTTGCTTGGCTTTGAACCCTCAGTCCTATGCCAACTCGTGCAATTTGGCTGGATTGTATACGAAGGCTGCCATTTCAGTTATTAACAATGCTTGTGTACCTACTACTTTTGCGGACCAGTATAAGGTCACAAAGCGTCTGTAATCTCAATTACTTTCGCTAAAGGATTCATCATCATCATCATCATTTCAGCCGAAAGACGTCCACTGCTGGACATAGGCCTCCCCCACTGAACGCCACAATGACCGGTCCTGTGCCACCCGCATCCAGCGGACTCCAGCGACCTTCACCAGGTCATCAGTCCACCTTGTAGGGGGCCTACCAACTCTTCGCCTTCCGGTGTATGGATTATTCTTTGAGAATTCTTTTTGTTATGCCGTGCTGAGTAACGCTATTCAGTGTCCATTATTAGTAGATTTGTGCAATTTAATCACTATGATATTCTTCCTAGCAAATCCCTAATTTACAACTTCAGTGGTGGTATCTTGATAACTTTAAATCTTGTATGTTTCTTCATTTTCTTTGTCAATCGGGTCATATTAAACTAGGTTCTAGTGCTCTGTATAACACAGCACAGCTAGTGAACATAGCCTGGCGAACCCGCATGGCCATCAGGGCTTGCTTCAATTGGAAACGGATTCGGATATCATTGCTGTTAGCCTGCGGGCACATGTCCTAATCAGTGTAGACTACTGTGAGATGTTTTGCATCTATAAGATCAGTGATTTAGGAGAGATTTCTAGGAGATACATAAATACATGCAGCTTTATGGGGCTGCAGCATCTCAGTACATTTTATAGCCTAAAATCGATTTTAGGTTATAAAATGTACTGAGATGACAGGTGTCAAAAACCGCTTCTTAGATTGCACAAGGTATAGTATTACTGTTTTGAAAAAATAAGTCCCGCCGAGTTTCTTGCCGGTAATAAGTAATACTTCTCGGGTCAGAGGTGTAGGGTTAGAACCGGTGGTAGTTTCTTTTTCTCTCTGACGTTCATAAGTGCATTGTAATGTGCCTAAATTTAAGAATAAATATCTTTTATCTTTTTTTTTAAGAAAATATTTAAAAAGGGTTCTTATAAGATTCCAATAAAAGCCTGATCTAAAGTGACTTGTGTCTATCTGGACGGAGACGCTTGAAATTTGTAAAAACAGTTTCAATGCAAATTTAATGACGCTTATTATAAAACTCCACTTAATAGGTAAAGTTCATCGTTCCCGCCCTTATATAATTTATTCGTAAAGAGAAACTGCAGTAAAACCAAGTAAGGGGCCATTGTTAACGCATCGCTAACCTCGTCCATTCCATAACGCATGGGTTCATACGATTTACATAACGCGTGTAAAACACCGCTGGCCACCTGAGCCGCGTTTTATAAAGCAATTTTGCTAGTTACGTCTCTTTCTAACAAATATAGGTGATAGACAAAAAGGTAAACAGTGAAATGTAACTTGCGGGTTTATAAATTGCGACCTTAATAGGTGACCACCTGCGAAACATTACCGCCCCGTAGTAATTAAAAACTGCGTTTTTCATTCAGATTCTTGATGGAGAAAAGGGAACTTTGTGCGTTAGGTGTTTAATTTCCTTTTGTAATATCATAACGTAATGGATTAGGTGAGGTGGTGTGCTGTTGTCTCTCTTGATCGTTGTAATTTTATGAAAGTTTTTGCAGAACATTAAATGACGGATTAAATTATGAGTTAGACATGTAAATAACAATGGAAAGCTACTGGTGGTTCTTAACAATTGAACATAATATCCATCGCCACCTAATTTTCAAGGGTAAAGTTACTTATTTGTTTAAAGGACGTCCTCAGCTTAACTACCAATGTATTATAATGTAATTTGACATGTAATATTTATAATATTATAAATAAATGACTATGACTATGACTATGACTATGGAGACATTGGTGCCAACTTAATAGACTATAGTTTTTATAGGTACTCTATTAGAATACCTTCATGTCAAGTATATATGTTGTGATTTTAACTGACACATCTATGAAGCGAAAACAAGATCGGCTGTAAAAGGTACTCGAACGGACATTACAACTCAAAACCTGCTAAGTATACTTGTGGTTGTATACTTTTAAGCCATTTTATTCACTAGCCTCAAGTATTAATCGTGTAGCTTGAAGTATGACGAGTTTTTACACGCTCCCGCAGCCTTTGATGACTCACGCGCAACTGTACTGTTGTCTATGACCAAAAAGCCGTATGCGACTATGGAATTCCAATATAAATACGATATTCTGACTTTGGGCTGTTCGTTTGTACGGCAGTGGCCGGCTACTTGCGCATAGTGACGTATAACGCGATTTTATCTAGCCATCAATGCGATACAGCGTTGATTTACGTTTGTAACAAACGTTAACATTTTCTCTTGCGACCGTGAATTATGACCAGGTGAAGATGACAGCTTATAAAACGACTCTTGCTTTTTGTACTAACATATCCGATTCATAAAGAAGTTAACGAGCTGTTGGATACGAGTATGTAGGTAATATGTCAGGTAAATTTACTACGAGCTAAGTCGGTCGATATCAAATTGTTAATTATGTGACGAGAGAAATACTATATTTGTGTCAGTGTACGGACATAGGGACCACTTTGTCGATATGGAGTTACTAGTCCTTTCTAAAACTACGCAATATGCACTATCTATTGGTGAAAGTAAAAAGTGTCCTTGTAAATCGACAAAGTGGTCCCTTGCACTAAACTCGTCCTCATTTTTCGAACTGAGAGGGACTAAGTCATTTTATTAGCTATGGTCATGTCATCCTTTTGTGATGATTGTCATCGTACACCTAGCGGAAACTTTCGCATCGTTCGAGTGCTTCTAAGGGGGCCCACCCACTATCTGTCCGTCGGACGATATCGGTCTGTCAGTTAGAACAAAAATTTGACAGCTCCAAACAACTGACAGACCAACGTCGTCCGATGGACTGATCCCTTTAAATACAGACACTCTATTCAATCTCCCTTTACAATTTTTGGGCGACTGGGATTCGTATGTATTTGAAAGTTCTACTTATAAAACAAACTATAAAACTAGACGCATGTTTATGCTATTCCATAGCTCCGAATAAATAAAACCAAATTAGTGTTTCAACGGTTCTAGGAATAAGGCTAGTGTGCTACCAATTTTGAGATTGTGTCTACGTTGATCGAGGTGACGCATTCACCGTTCTAAAAATTTAGGCAAAAACAGTTTACAATTTCACACACTCGGATAAATCTATAAGAATCAGTTTTCCATTTACAGTTAGTTGGTGCAGTCGTACTTAGGAGCCCTTAGACAATACCACAAGATTGGGCACCATTCGGGTCCAATTTTATGTCGTAATTTTTTTTTCATAATTCAGATAGTATTCAAAGTAAGTTTAGAGATTAGACCAACTGGAGAACAATTACTTGATAAAATCGCAAATTTCAGCCGCTTATCTCCGACGTCACGTGCGTCTTTTCTATCCAACACCCCCCTTTGTCCGTCTAAGCTGATAACCGTTGGAGCGGCGCGCGCGCACCGCCTCGCCAGTCTTCCCCCAACCGTTGTGGCACGCGGACGTGTTGCTGTTCCTTTCACTAAGTTAACCAAGTTAACCTCAGTGCTGTGATGGTGCAGGAGTGTTGGTGATAGTGAAGTGGCAAGAGCGAAGTGTACATCAGTGACGCGCGTGCGCTTTTGTGCACCTGCCAGATACCGTTGTGTTGCGCTTCGGTGCTCCGGTTAATAACTTCGGATCCGCAGTGACTGTGTGCTAAGGAGTGAAAAGCTTTACCTTTATCGGTAAAATGTGGATTGTTTTATAGTTTTCCAGGGATAAAACTAGAAGCTAATAGGTCAACGTGTCGACAGAAGGCGTTATTGACTCACTTCCCAAACTTAAACGGATTGCCAAGTCTAGCAAATTGCATCCATTGTCAAGTTTCTCAGTTTTGGGGACATCCCGTTTGTTTCGGAGGCTGTTGTCTCGCTCGATCGGCTTCAGAGGAAGGCTTTTCGGCCGGGTGAAACCGCGGCAACTGGACCTTGATATCCGGCGTTGCAACAGCACAATTGAGCTGGTTTGGCGGCTAGTGGCCGGCACAAGTTTGAAACTTATTGCTGTTCTGGTTTCCTCTGAAACCACTCTTTGATACATAGATACATTGGCATTGATACTAAAGCTATTCCGTTTCTGTCTAGCGTTTTATTTTCAACACAGCGAGTGAATTCTGCAAAATCACTGTTTGATATACTTAGGTTGACAGTGCGGCACATAAATTGTTTTATCGATTCAGGCTCAGGCTATCTAATCAAGTATTATTCATGTATCAGACCTGCATTACAAGTATTAAAAAAAGTATGTTTGTATATTAGTCTAGTTACTCATGCCTAACTATACAACCTTTGCCTATCGAAGGTCAATGTTGTTGCTAATCTATTCAGTATCAGCTAGCATGTTTACATAAGTCTAATTGATTTAAATGTTCCAAGCATCGCTTAGGTTTTAATATATATATATTGATTTAAACGTTTCAAGCATCGCTTGTGTTTTATAACTTGCGTCGTACCATTGGAGCTAGCATTTTATACTGTCAAGGTTGGAATCAGGTTCACTTGCATTGCCTACTCGGTATTGTTCTCGTTCTGTAAAGTCTGGCCGTCCCGCGTCGCTAACATTCGATTGGGTTTTTGCTCCTACAGTATCGATTGCCGGTTAGTTTGCTAACCTATTTTGTTATTTAAAGGTTAGGCTATAAGTTACAATTCTGTCGAGGTAGATTGACAGTGAAATATAATTTACGTTCTGCGATATCGTACGAGTCGAGTTAGTTACGTAAGCTTTGTCGACATGTAAATCAATAATCTCGATGTTTTCTGGTTAACACTCGTGTATCATTGTCTCCATTAACTTTCTCGTGACCATCACCATTGTCTAGAAGTGCAAAGCTTTCGATTAACATTTTAATGAGCCGCATAACACCCATATGACTGTAAAAGTTGGTGTCATGGCTTTCTAAGCTTGCGCAATAGGAAAGTGTGGGAGTCGGTTTGGTAATACTTCTTGTATGATCATAATTATCTAATCAAGCCGAGAAAGGGTAATATTTACACACGAACCTTGTTGATTCACTAGATTTTATGTGCAAAAAAACGTGCCCAAACTCTGTTTGCGTTCACGTTTACTTTGCTTGAACATTTTGGAAGAACTAAGCTTATTGGCAAATACTAGTCCCGCTCCTAGCATGTTCGTAATGATTTCCTTCCTTTATTCGTTTTCTTGAGAATTATTATTGTTACGATTGCTAAATTGCAATGATTTAGTAATGATGTGAGGTAATTACACCAGTTTTTATATTGCATTTAAACGCTTCACGTTCTCTTTACGGCCTTTACCTTGGGTTTTCAGTTTTTGCTTATTTTGATATTACATTTTAATGCCGTTTTAGTTGAGAATGGGCGTATATAAGTCCAATGTCCCTTACGTGAACTACGTTGCGATCATAATAAAAAAAAAGTTCTGTCGAGTAAATCGTTATTCTCAAGCAAAAGACAGATGTTGTAGTTTATAGTCAATGCTTAGAAAAAAGCACAATACCTAATTTGTTTTTATAAACAAACGTCAAAATTTTACCTTTTACTTGAAAACCTCGCAAATACAATCAACACCAGCATTCCAAAGTTTATGGCAAATATACAGAACGGTCGTGATTACATTTTGTGTCTTCAAACACTTAACACATGTGTCAAAAAGGAACTGGCGTTTATCGCGGCCGCGGACGGCGTGAAAGAGGCGATACTGATAACGATAACAGCGGGTGATGTCACCTGCTGTTGTTAAGTCGGGGATAGTTTGTAATAAAACGGATAATTTGTAGCTTTAAAACAAAGCAAATTGTCATTAGTGTCTGACTCTTATTTGACGTTTTTCTGATCTTCATGAAATTTGATGGGGTTGTAGCAGTGATACATATAATTTGAGAGTTCGTATATGAGCAGGATCGATCAAGGGGTCATAGAGCTAGAAGGCGCGAAAAAATCATCATATGGGTCTTGTTATATTGGTCATCTCGTTTACAAGGAAATCGCGAGTTCTTAGTTTGAGGCGGACAAAGTTATTCATATACAGTCACGTCTGAAAATATAGATATATTTAATGTGATAAAATATGTAACCACGACTCTATTACATTAAATGCATCCACATTTTCGGACGTGAAATTTTAAAGGTTTTCGTTGAATGATTCGTAATATGTTGATGATTCATTTTCAAGTTGGCGAAAACATAAAATCAAGTACCTAACTGAAACACGTGAACTGTTAACCACTTGTCATTCATTAATTAGGTAGGTATTAGGTACCCATGTAAATTTAATTTCAAATAATCTATGTTTGCACGTTTTAATTTTTTATCAAGATTCCGAACGCGTTCGAGTATAAAATATTATCGGCAGATATAATTCTAGATATCACGATAGGTAGATAATTAGCCATCAGAAACACGGGTCGTTCAATGCTAAATCAAAAACATCAACATATTATTTTACTCACACGAGAACCTGAAATACTAATAATTTAGCATAGCTGATTCGAAATCTACATGAATGAAATGGTGCTGTATCAGATATTTATGATATCATCATCATCATCCTAGCGTTTATCCCGGTTTGGGGTCCGCTTGTCAACCTAATCCCATGATTTGGCGTAGACACTAGTTTTTACGAAAGCGACTGCCATCTGACCTTCCAACCCAGAGGGGAAACCAGGCCCTTTTGGGATTAGATCCGGTTTCCTTACGATGTTTTCCTTCACCAAAAAGCGACTGGTAAATATCAAATGATATTCCGTACATAAGTTCCGAAAAACTCAGTGGTACGAGTCGGGGTTTGAACCCGAGACCTCCGGATTGAAAGTCGGACGTCTTACCGCAAGGCTACCAGCGCTCTATCAGATATTTATGATATGAGTTTTTTTTTATTATGTTGTGGTTATGTATAAAATATAATTAAACTTGTAGTCCGCCTCGAACTGAGAGCTCGCAATTTACTCTCTCAATTTTTATATATCTCTTTAACTGAGAGCTCGCAATTTACTCTCCAACAAATTTCATAAAGATCAGAAAAACGTTAATAAAGTTATCGTCGAACAAACTCTCAAAATCAAAAAGCCATCGAAATGTCGAGACGTGCCAGTAGCCAGAAGTTGTTTGTAAGAACTCACATCGCTTACGCTCCGCTTGTTCGACAAACGCCTTTATTACCGCGCCGCCGTCCTCATCGGAGGTTGTCGGGCAACCTTAACATGGTCAACCGTGTTAAATATTTAATTATTTGCTGTTGGTGATCGATCGTTGTCGTGACCTTCCCGATCCCAATCCTCAGATACCTATAGTTTAAAATACCAATGTGAAACTGGATCAGGCCTATAACCGCCAACCACTTCGTTCATCGAATCGTCTATTGGCGTCACTCTCTTTCGTTTATGCAAGAGCGATAGAGACGGGACCATGGTTTTGTCGATTTTCGAACTTCGCGGTAGGCCCTCTGGCCTATAACCGCGAACCACTTCGTTCATCGAATCGTCTATTGGTATCACTCTCTTTCGTATATGCAAGAGCGATAGAGACGGGACCATGGTTTTGTCGATTTTCGAACTTCGCGGTAGGCCCTCTGGCCTATAACCGCGAACCACTTCGTTCATCGAATCGTCTATTGGCATCACTCTCTTTCGTATATGCAAGAGCGATAGAGACGGGACCATGGTTTTGTCGATTTTCGAACTTCGCGGTAGGCCCTCTGGCCTATAACCGCGAACCACTTCGTTCATCGAATCGTCTATTGGCATCACTCTCTTTCGTATATGCAAGAGCGATAGAGACGGGACCATCGTTTTGTCAATTTTCGAACTTCGCGGTAGGCCCTCAGGTCTTAAGCCTTGTCTTAACCGAATCACTAAATGGGACTCGACAAAGTGACAAGAAAAATGTCGTGACGCTTGCTTCTTTGTGTTCAAACTCCTAAGAGGTACCTAGTAATTATTATATTTGACAACATTTATATTTTGATAACCGCTTAACATAATGCCAAGAGCAAGTTGCGCAAACATTTTCTAGAAAAATCTCATAGCTAGATCTCATGACAGTCTAGTAGCAGGTATATATGTATATATATATGTTTATGTATATATTTATATGTATATATATATATATATATATATAAGTATATATTTTTAATTATATATTTGTTTTATTTATGCAAATGCTACGGTTATGTATCTATGAATTAGTTTATATTTAACATATATATTTAGAATTAGCAGCTATATTCAGTTTAGAATTTCCCACGTTTGTAATAATTTCCCGCACCTATTACCTTCTTTTTATCTCTGTTTGGCCCGACGGTTAACTGGTAGAGAATGCCTTTTGGCATTAAGTTCGCCGTTTGTACTCTTTTTATTGTGCAATAAAGTTTAAATAAATAAATAAATAAATGCCAGAAGCTGTCGAATTCCTCCACTCAATTATGAATTCTACTCTCGATACAGCTGACTGTGCTTAATCAAAACAACCACATTGAGAATTCCATTCGACCTTTGCTTTGGCTAACTTTAAGGGTGTGTCGGACGAGGCAACTCGGTAACGGTAACACTAATTGCAACTCCACTCCTACATTAGAATTCGAAATACTAATAAAGCCTTTGTGATAAGACAACTCAAAAGCGACGTAATTAGAGACACACCCTACCGCAGACCGCTCATTACGAGCAAATCTACATAGGTACATGTCCAAATTAGTTTTTGCCCAATTACGTATCTACGGGTGTGTTTTTCGACCAACTGCGGTTTGTGTTGTACCAGAAAATCATTGATAATAATGATAATAGTTCAGAGCTTTATTAGGCATACGTGTACCGATTTAAACACGGTCATTATTTTGACAAACACGGGACTTAATCGCGTACACTTTTAATTTTCCTGACGTTTCGAGCGTGTCATAAGGCTCCATACGTACAACGTAACGTAACGTGTAGGCATACGTGTCCAACTGTTCACCTCACTCTACTTTACCTAAAGGACTATCTAGCCTTAATTAGCCTTATACACGTAGATGCACTATGGATCGGTATGTGTATCCGTGTAACTAATAGTATCCGAGAATCTGTTACTCGTGTATGCAATTAACAGAGATAGTTAATTGTCAATATTCACATGTATAGTAACCGATGCAGAGCAATTACCGAGCTTAATTGCTTCAGTAAATTATCTAACGTTTGTTTCAGTAAATTATCTTAAATTTTTAAATGACATAGATCAGTGTGTAGCGTGTACCCAACAAACACGAGTTCATACACAAGACTTGTCTAAGGCCATGGGTTGTTAATTCTTCTGCCGATTCAGATACTTAAGTGTGATCTTCATTAACTCACAGTTATTGCAGAAATTGAGGCCTAACTTATACTGGTTCTAGCAATGAGAACAACAGTGTTGTCAGACAAACTGGCACAAGATCGACCGGTGCCGCCTTTGTTTGTCGCGTGCGCATCTGCAAACAGTCAGTACACGGGCGGAATCGGTAATAGCCAGCTTTATATAATTACTCGAGATGTATTGCCTCAGTAATACGGTTATGTCAGCTCTAGATATGCACTCAGTTGCGGAGATCTGACTGTATTTGCATACAATCCTGAGGGAGAAGGAATGAACGTTAGACTGCGTACATCGTACATATGTACTACGATATTTTGCCTCGGTTTGGGGGTACAAATGATGCAAGATTTATTAAGATTACTTTAGTCATTCTTAAAACAACGTGAGAGCATACATTACCTATCATCATGACGGATAATCTTTGGCACAGGTGCATGATGTTTTGAAAACACAAAAACTGGATAATTCTGCCGTGTGTGAGTCAATGCAAGAAAACACCAACTTCCTCTCTATACAGGAAAATGAATCATTAGGCGGTAAATACATACATTCACTTTGATGTAGATAAAGCTGCATTTAAAACGGTTCGAAGTTGTTTACCGCACGGTTCTGTAATTTATTTCTCCTTTTCACTTCACCTGAGTCAATAATTTTGTTGTAAACGTTTGCTGTTCTTATATCAGAGCTCTGAGCTTATATGCTGTTTAATTTTATTCTGGTATTATAAAGAACTAGCTTTTGCCCGCGACTTCGTCTGCGTGGAATTAGTAATCCCCCGTTAAGTAATGAATTCTGGATATCAACTATTGTATATCCTTCCCCAGAACTCAAACTATCTCCAGCGTTCAACGGTTATTGATTCCCGATACAAACTTTCAACCTCGTTTTTATCCCCTAAAGGGTTGATTTTCGGGATACCTATAAACTATAGTATATTATTTCCGGGACTCAAACTATCTGTGTACCAAGTTTCATCTTAATCGTCGGTTCAGCGGTTAATAATTCGCCATACAAACTTCCAACCCCCTTTTCACCCCCTCTAAGGTTGACTTTTGGGATGAAAACTATCCTATGTCGTTTCCCGGGACTAAAATTATCTCCATACTAATTTTCATCTAAATTGGTTCAGCAGTTAAAAATTCTCCATACAAACTTTCAACCCCCTTTTCACCCCCTCCAGGGTTGATTTTCGGGATGAAAACTATCCTATGTCCTTTCCCGTGACTCAAGCTATCTTTACACAAAATTTCATCAAAATCCGTTCATGCGTTTTCACGTGATGCGCGGTCAAATAAACAGACAAACAGATAAACAGACAAACAGATAAACAGACAAAAATTCTAAAAACTGTTGGAACGTGTTCTGTTATCGATTCTTAGTATCCCCAGCCAATTTTTTTTCGAATATCTTCCATGTACAGACTTTCGACCCTCTTCAGCTTTATTATATGTATAGATGATGAAAGAAAAAGTCAGATTATTTTGATCTTTTATACAGCCATAGTGTTGGAAAGTCTTTAAAATTCTAACTTAGAATCTTTCGCTTACTCGGGACTCAAACTCACTCGCAAGAAAAACCAACTTTCCTCTCTTGTTGCACAAATAACTATTGTTTCATTGTGAGTAACGCCGAACCGGCTTGCCATGCCCGTACAATTTCAAAAGTAAACAAGTGCGCACTCTTCTTATCTGACAGTGATAAGAGATAGCGGCGAAGGAGCGTTATCGATGCACTTGCCCAGGATATCGTTCATTGCGCGCTTGGCTATAGATTATTCGAATAATTTGAGGAAAATCCGTTAATATTTGAGATTGTGTCTACCTGATGTTCTGTTATCGCATCGTTTTTGGAATTTGTCGCTATAGCTAAGACATGCGTCACTCTCACGCTTACAATTTTGCAAGAACATGATAGCCGATATATACACGGAGATAAGTAATCCCAACCATCATACTATACTATCATCCTCGACTGTTTTAGAATACCTCAAGGGCACCGAGAATATCATTCGCGATCCATACGTCGGAAAACGGCGATTGTCATTCCGACAGCGCGTCACCTATAAGAAGAGGTTTAGATTATCATAACCGAACATTGATCGCCTGAGTTTGGGTACGTCCCAAAACGGTAACTGGGACAAAGTGCGGAAGACAAATATTTGTACCCTGCGAGTCGCTGTTTCCCTTGATAGCTCTGGTAAACATGTTTTAGGTATTAAATATGTGTTGGAGGTTGTTAACTTTACCAGCTGAGCCTTGCTGTTGTAATACAATACCATACATATTTCAGAATAGAACTCATAGTCCAGTTTCGCGTTGACTATACAAACTATCTGAAATATGTATATCCAAATTATCGGACAATATGGTTTGAACTAACTCTTTAAAGTTTACAGTGTTTGAGAAAACAAAATAATTTTCCTAGATTTTTTGATTTTAACTATTTCCGGAATAAATTCTGCACCGTCTACCGCATTGTTGTAAATGCAAAATACCTTAACAATTCCTCATTAACTTTCAGTGATAAATTGTCCGTATCTACCTGCACTTTAACGAGTAGAAATGTTGAAACTATTGTTCCTATTGTTATAAAATGACCTCTCTAATCCTTTACCTGGAGCATTCACTAACTTGCCAGTACTTGTGATTCCCATAGAGATAGTCGGGTTGAGACAATGGGTTTCTTAAGTTTATAGGGGATAGTTTATGTTAGCCTATAATTTCTGTCATTGCTACATTTAGTTGGTTATAACCCACTTTTAATTAAGATTATTGTAATAATCGATCTTTTATGGACTAAAATTGAAATATACACAAAAGTTTCTCAAAAATTTGCTTATTCCACTTACTTACTTATAGGGATTAAAAGATTGATTAAATATTTGCTAGAAGTGCTATTTCTAGCAGTCTCTCTGCTTAATTCCATATATTATTTGTATATTTTTCATGTCAATGCCATGCGATATAAACTTTTACTAGCGACTCTCAGTTTTTCTGGCATAAATATTTTTTTAACACAGTTGCTCAAATCTAGTAGTAGTTTATAATGCGAGAAGTTGGATTTCTCGCACTAGCGCGTTTTACTTTTCCAGCCAATCACAGCTCAGGATTCATGATCACCGCCCCGCATCGCACGGCGCGAGTGTTCGGATGAAGTAACCTCAAAGTGACATATTGTCCATTTTTATAATTTTTTCGCAACTTTATTAAAAAACGTCGTTCGATACACGGACGGAATGTCATTATTCACGCGTCCCGAGTTTTGCCACTCGCCTGCGGCTCGTGACCAAATGTCTCGGAACTCGTTGAATAATGACATCCTTTCCGACCTAGTATCGAAATGTACTATTTTCGACCTGGTATTGTGGTTACATAAATAGTATTGCAATATGAATAGTTTTTGAATCATCGTGGTTAACGGTTGAATCGTGGTTAACGGCAATCATCAATTTCCTTTAAGATTGCCGTTAACCACAAACCACACATGTACCCCGTGAAAACTTTATTGTATTCTTCGTACAAAATTTCACCATTGTTCATATGCCTATCTCCTTGCGCAACTAGAAATGTTCGCGGTCTGATGTGAACTCCTTTGAATTGAAAATATAATGCAGATGACAGATAAACATGTGTCCAATCGAATGAAATATCTTCAAATTTCCTATGAAAAGTCATGTCAAATTTATCGAGTGGAGATTCTTCTTGATTTATTTCCCTTGAGAAGCAGGATACTTATTCCTTTTTTGATACTGCTTTTTAACCGACTTCAAAAAAGGAGGAGGTTTTCAATTCGACTGTTTTTTTTTAATCATTATTATGTTTTTTTTTGTATGTATGTTACTCCATATATCCGTGAATCGTGAACCGATTTTAATTTTTTTTTTTTTTATCGAACAGGTATAACCTCTAGATGGTCCCATTGTCACCAAGTCAGGGTCTGATGATGGGATCCTGGAGAAATCGAGGGAACTCTTCAACTATTATAGGCACACCTATAGTGATTTCACTATTTTTTACAGCAACTCGGCCACTTCCTCTTGGAATAGCGGATCCTAAGTGAAGTCGGTTCTTTTTTTGTTTTAAATTATACAAGTTAATGACAAACACAAATCATCAAATAAGTGACAGAGTTATTATCCATTGAACAATGTATGATTTCAAGCATAAAGCTCTATACCTGGAGGAGCCATCGCCTCATCTTTCCAAACAAAAAAGTCTGCCAAAATCTGAGGGGGGGCGAGGTAGCATACGTATGGCGTTTTCAATTTAAAGGTACATCATTGTCAGTTGTTAATAAAGTTTATTTCTAAATGAATTTTTATAGCAGCATCACCTTATTGATAAAGGACAATGATGTACCTTTCACTTGAAAATATCACGCATATTTGACAGTAAGTCACGACACTAAATGGAGCAACAAATAGTTGATTTTACATATGTTGAAATATGGTTCATTATTGGACGCAGTCCTTGTAAATGTCAAACAAAAAAGCCAAGGATCATTTTTGCTTGTATTTTCAAACAAAATATAGAAGGCAGTAATCCTTAGGGGCGTTAAATATGCATAAGTGTCAAACGTCAAAATAGTTACTGCCCGTCAGAAAATAAACGATTATCTTTGTAAACGACGCTGGATTTTCGATATGGATTAATTTTTTAATCATAATAGTAATGATAAAACCTAAAAGTAAAACTATAATTACATGTGAAATTATATTTCATATTTTTGTAAACTAGACATAATAGAACATTTTTTACACCTAAAAACAATACATAAAGGCATTTTCACGGAGCTCTTTACTCTCTGAAAACGATGAACTGAATTTTTGAAATAGTTTTTATAAACCTATTAGATTTTCCTGCTAATAACGTTGACAGAGGGGAAATGTACCTAAGCTTACTCCAGGTATAGAGCTTTATGATTTCAAGTAATACTTGATATAAAATCACACGCTATTAAATGATAATGATACGATGTTTTAACGATACTCGTGTCGTAAATCCTAAAGATGTCGTTATTCTACTATGTATAATGGACCATTTGTGGGAACTATGTGATTCTACTACATATGACATGTATCTACCTAACCTACTAGGTCTTTATGGCTCTAAGCAGAGCTATTTTATAATTATTGCTATAAAATCAAACTGCGACTTCGGCGTCTAAGGGATCGAGTTCACATTACATATGTATTGATGATAGGCTCTAAATGTTGCTAGCGAAGCTAGGAGAAGTTTGAGTCTGGGGACTAAATACATATAAGAGTAAATCTTTAAAAAGCGAGTTCTTTTCATTCTCGTCTTTGTGAAGCGTTCTCGTAATCGTATTTCTGCTCTAACTGTTAAAGCACCCACTGGCTATACATGCCTTCACTGGAACCGCCTACGCCTAGCAAATTTAGAGCCCCTGTGGGCGACATGGCACAGTTAAACGCAACCTGTTTTGATCTAGTAATGTTGGCAGTATTGCAGAATGCTGCAGTTTTACCGCAAACAATCGTGCGTGTACATTTTAATTGATTTTCATTAGCATGTGTTGTCGCTCTAAACGAGATGATCGGTGTAAATAACAGCGTTATTACGAGACTGATACATCATCGTCATTAAGTCTTACATGTCTTGCATCTACCAAGATAAAATTCCTTGCATTTTAGATAGTTAGATATATTTTTTGGACTTCCAGTGTTATTCTTGCCTGGGAAGGTAGAGCAAAAGAAATACCAGTCCAATTTGAGAAGGTTGTTGAACAGATATCTATAGAATAGATAGACGAAAAAGAACATGGAAGATTAGAGGCACAGGCAGTATAATTTTCTATGGACCGATCAGAATTAATCGACGTTGATAGCATACCGATCTCCAATAGTATATCGAGACGTTCCAAATTTCGGCACAATTAATCTGATAGTAGTACCGTTACGGTGTACCGTTGCGTTGACCGAGACAGACGGAGCGGCGCGCTGTGCGAAAATACACGTGGTAACCCAGTTACTGATGCTTATTATCGATGGTAACGCAGCAGCAGGAGGAATGAGAACGACGATCAGCCAGACGGACACGGAGGTCTCGAGAAGAATGTACAGTTTCACGTTTATAAAAAAAAAGGTTGCAATACTTATGAATTACGACTGTGAAACCAATCTTTCTGACTCATCAGAAACACACGCGAGAGGAATAAAATCTAAGGCCTAAAATAAATAACATTAAAAATTTAAAGAAATAATAATAACATTTTTATCTTGTGCTCCTTGTTGTCAAAGGAAACACAAAATTCTAAATCATTTCAGAGGATAAACTTTTTCCAAAATCCGGGCAAAATTAAATGTATAAACATAACAGGGTTCTTCACATTTAACATACCGACAAATTACGGATACACCGCTAAGTAAATAGTGCTATACTGTACTAAGTTCAATTGTTTAATTTAATCAGCTCTCCTTTCTTGACACAACTTGGGTTTGGCTCCAACCTTTCCTTATCGGTTATCGACGTTATCGTTCTCATATCTGTACTTTGCAATTCATTTCCAAAATTCGAATCATCTATTGTGGCATGCTTCCTACTGTCACTTAGTTGTATAGTGATAACATTGAGTTATATAAAATCATTGAGTGATAATCAATAATATGTGATTGCTCCACGTGGTTATAATATAACATCTTTATGCATGTACCTAATATTAAAGGTCAAACTACCGGGTAGAATAGCTTGATAGCCCTCGTGTGTGACATCGATGTTTACAGATGCCATATCAATTTATTACATACAAGGGAAACCTAACAGTTTGCACAAGTGCCAGTTGACAGATCTAGATCATAACCGGCTAGCACGGGCCTAGCTTTCTTTTTCAACGCAAACACGATATATATGTCCATGTCCATTTATTTTTTATTCATCAGTAATCTTGTTGAAACTAATCTCAGAACACTTTCAATTAGAAATTAAGAGCGAACGAAAGTTTCCAATGACGTTTACGTGGAATCGAAAAAGTTGTAATTGCACTTTTTACATTTACGGCTGTTGATGCAGAGGCTTATTTTTTGGGCAGAAATTTAGTGAAGTCTGTAATTACTGAAATACCGTGGCCATACGAGTCTTGATAATTATAAGAAGAAATCGCTAATGCCAAAGATAATTTGGCATATAAAGCAAAATGCTATGAATATAAGGTTTTATCGAGGATCACCATTGCGTTTGGGGTAGTACCTCAAGGTGAAATTCTCGGCCCCTTATTGTTCATTGTTTACAATAACAGTCGCTAAAATAATCGTCTGCATTATAGTGTTATGATAAAGTGATTTGTTACTTACCATGCGATACGCATCAGTATCAATGCACTAGATAGGTATTAAGGCTGTTAAGATTATCTAGTCTATATAATAAGCCAATGAGCCTGCCGTAAAGTAATATAGTTAAGTGAACATCCACCGGTCGGTCAATTAGGCTAACATACACATGATAAAGTCGTCCACGGTCCACGGGTAGTTACATTACACATGCTTCATACGTGATGATTCGTTGACTAAAGATTTCGTTACGGCATCTAGCCACTAACCATTTTAATTGATAACACACGACATTGACTTTGAAATTAACTCTCGTTATGAGGGCGTTAATACTCTATAGTCGTTGACGTACATATTTTAGCTGGACAGGGGTTTTGAGAATGCGGACATGTATTCGAAATTAATCGTTAATTTATCTATAGATTGATAGCCGTCATGTCACCTCGTCACTTACTTTCTTTATAAGCGCCTTTCACACATTAGGTATAATATCCACTTTCCACTATGACATTGGTGTCCCTATCACTATATATTTATGTGACAATGGTTTTGCTTAGTCAACCAGTCAGAAATCACAATAAATTTAAATTGATTCTTATTAGAACATTTATACGTTAATTGTTTCCACCGCTATTGATTATGCATACCTGAAAGCCATTAGAAAAGATATGATTAATCACCCGGAAATAATATTAGGAATAATTTAGAACGCCGGGTATTACCCCAAGAACATCTGATGTAGAATAATTAATCGTTAAAATTTCTTCCCTTATACGAGGGAAGTCTGATAAGTCCTCAGCCTAAGGCATTAAGTGAAAGAATACTTCAAATAAAACGAATAGCACGCATTAAGAAACTCTTCTCAACATGAATTATGATTGCCATTTTGACAAAAACCTATTGTGTTATTTTAATATGGACGGTTAATATCATCATGTCTTTCGAAATCGAGTGCTCCATATTTATTTTTAAATTATTTTGATATTTTAAACTCGCCTCACAAACGAAACATAGCCTTTAGAAAATTTTGTTTAGTAAATTAATATTCTCCAGTTTCTCAGCTTTCAGACAAGTAAGTTGTTTTATTAAACTTGCTTAATTCGAAAAGGGCATAAGCGTCGTAATTATTGTTTCCGCCCTGAGGTCTCATTAGGGTGATTAAGTAGAAAAACAGAAAAAAAATCTTATAGTCTAGCAAAATTTAAAAATAAAGCAGTTATAGCATGAGTCATAGATCATTTAGGACTAGTCACATAAAATCTATTTTGATATTTTCATGTAAAAAAAAATATTGCATGGTAGCTGCCGCAAATGAACTTGAGCCGCTTCGCTTGACGGGTTAAATAAAGACGCGATAATTTTGATTGTGATCAATTTCTTAACTATATTTTATACTGGGTTAGAGGTCTAACAATTTATATTCTTTAAATTAAAAAAAAAGCTAATGTGCAAAAACTTCTGACAAAAAATAAAATCGGATCGGCCTTTTTTTTAGGCACATTGAAAACTTTTTACTTTGCGTTATTGAAATACGGCGTGCTGAAATTATTCAGTGCCTTTTGCTGAGAAAAGACTATATTCTAAAAGAAAAATATAAATTTTAAGCTATTATTTCACTAAATGCCTTAGGCTGAGGACTTATCAGGCTTCCCTCGTATTTTACTACGAAAAAATCGCTTATTCAATTTAGGTATGCCTCGTTGAACCAATAGTCGGGCTGAAAACGGAAGGTTTAATTATTCAATGAATTTTTCTCTACTCGAACATGAAGGTTTTTTCGTCGAAATGTTTTTGACAATACAGAACATGAGCATTGCATGCCTGTTTCAGTTAAATTGTAAAATTTATTCAATATATATTTCACGCAGTAATGAAAAGTAATGCTTTTTGTACGTGACTAACCCAAAATGATTACTATTTTTATTTGTCTCATCGATTGAAAATTTCATTAAGACGCAATAATTGAATCCTTTATGTATTAGGTTCATACACACGCGAAGTTTAGATGAGGTAGCGTATAAAATAGAGTGTAAGAGTCCCGCACAGAATAATATTTTGATACGTCTACACAAAACAATGTGAAACTTTCTCCTCGTCTCGCCCACATAGCTTACGTCATATTGACTGGTTCCATCCAACGATCTGTTTCTTTCTTTTCTCGAAAACCAGCCTGTTTATAAACAAACTGGTTTTATAATGCTATACTTTACCATCCATTATAGATTTGTGACTAAAAGCGAGAAAGTTTTTAAATCCTTATTATGCAGACTAATGACATTTATTAGTTACAGACATTCATTAAAATTGGAATGGTCTGGATGTAACTGATTGGATACACTTTACGTATTTGTAATGCGTAACTGATTTTTTGGTTTGAAACGCACGCCAAACTAGAAGGGTAACAAGAAAGCAAATGCAGCTTAAATACAAACACACAAATTCATATACAATATTTGTATATCGTTGCTTAGTCAATATTTTCTGAAGAATAATGAAGTAAGCATTGATTAAAACGTCAGACGAGATTCAAAATATATTCTGTTTTCTTCGCATTCTTTCTTTATTACACAAAAGAATATCGACACAGGCTCTACCCCTTATTTATTATATATATTATGCTTACCTATACCTTTTAATTGCACTCGTTGTGAAAAGCCCTCGAAAACCTTTTATATGATTTGCGGAGGGTGTTTTCTGCTGAATCATGAACAAAATCGTTGATACCAAACCCTTGTTGGAGAAATGTAATCATTTTTCGCTTTTATTACAAAGGAATATGATGCAAAATGTAAACATGTAATTTGTGTTTACTGAGCGTTGAACTTTCACACTTTCAATCAACGGACGATGATTAAACAATTATATTAAGTATATCGCTCGTTTGGAATCAATGTCTGCAGATGACATGTTGTTTTGCTGTTTAGGTTATTGCAGACTGCTTAATTGAAAGTTTTGAGTTACACACCTCAAAGTATATATGGAAATCAATAAGTATACATATTTACTGTTGTAATTACTTCTTCTGTATTTGCTCTTATTTTCTATCTCAGAGAAATATCAATTCTCAAAATCATTAAAATGTCTTTAAACTTCGAATAATGTTTAGGAAAATTGTCTTTAGTTTTTTCACAAGTTGTGTTTACTGGTTTCTGCTAGTCTGCCTATTGGTTTATTGTTAACGGCTTCAATTGTACGAAAGGCTTAGTAAAATTTTACGTAGGTACTGTTTATTACGCGAGTAAAAATGACGTTACTTTTTATAAGGAATGTGTTTAAGCGGTTATCTCTGATATATTACACATTAAACCCCCCATAGCCTATTAAAAACCTTTCACATTTAAACTTTTGAGGTCAACGAAAGACTATTAAAACTGTACACAATTGAAAGTAACAAAGTTATTATGCGTAATTTTGTCCGTCGGGGCAATTAGGTACCGGGTCAGTTCAGGTGTTATTCCGATTGCCTGCTAAAGCAAACCTGTATAAAAGCGGTCTCTGACTATCCAAAGTTGTTAAGAATCTCGTGGTCATAGTTACACTGGTCCTCTCGGCTAAACGGGAATAGCAGACCTTGTTGACAATGCGGGCTAAACACTCGTAATGAGAGGATGCCGAGTTGCGTGCTTCCTGTGTTCTCATTCACGAAGCTCCCCGACCACTATGTTACAGACAAACTAGGTCCTTTACTTCACCCACATTGATCAAATAATAAATGTTAGGTATTTGACACTGAATAATTGCATATGATTCGGAAAGTAACAATGACACGTAGCGACTATCATTACTTTTGTTTGACCTGCGCTGTGACTATTATGGTGCAGTTGGTGAAATTGAGGCCCATTGTTTGATCCTAGAGCTCAAATTACGTAGCAAGCGGTCGAACACAAATAATAACTCTCCAGTGTAATTTTGGCGTACCTCTGTTGTTAATTAATTGGATGCTCTACATTCTACAACCAACTAAACTGGGCTAAATTTGAGTATAAATGTCCAGTCACGTTATGTTGTTAATGCGTTATAAACATGCCACGCAAAATTAGATACAATCTCCGCTTGTTTAGTCACGCCTAAACATAACAGGTAATGTAAGTTCATTGCACAGATAGGCTGCTTGTCTACAGATGATGGATGCGTTACCAATAGTGTGCAAAAAGATCTTATCAAAAGCTCAACACGTTCGAAAGACTTTATTAAATACCGGTTTTAACAATTAAATAACTTACACTTTAAAAACGTGCGATTTTTTTTCGCTAATCGTATCTCGCGGTGTCTCCCATACGCTAGAATGAGACAGTTACAGCTATATGATGTATTGGAGTGAGACGGGTGCGGCTCTCGGTTCGATGCTCGTGAGTCACGCTCGGTGCGCCAGCGCAGGCTCCGGTGGCGGTCTGATTGATGAACGGCTGGCGGGTCAGATACAAAACACAGAAGTGTAATTATTATATTTGAACTGACAAGTTTAGTATGTTCAATTACATTTAACATGTATGTATTCAATCAGTTTTTGGTAGTCATTCTGGATTGGTGCGGTAAACCGGCTTTGTTCAGTGAGATTGTAATATTTCTATTGGTCCCTTCACTAATGTGTTCACATTTTCTTCAAAAAGTTTTCCTAGCAACTGTTATTTTTCGCTTTCTTCAGTATCGTTTTCACAGAATTATAACTATATTTGTTAAGCAAGCTTAACTTTATTTAAATATCAATTATGGGCCAATACATCAAAGTGTTACACTTAACGCTTACATGTTTCGATAAGTATTTCTCACTCAAACCCGTTACACACTGACTCGCACTATTTCGGAGCTGACTTGCACCGCAGACCTGACGGAAGCACATCGACCGCGCACCGGGTCGCGTAACGTCCGTGATGGATTGCTGCTTTCGTGCACAATGTTCCGAGAGTCCCGCAGATACCTGCGGAACACCGGCGTTTGGTCCAATACTCCAACATTTCAAGAAACGAGAGTTTGGGCCAATGTTGATGGAGCGAATGACCGTTATGAGAAATTGGGCTTACGATCAAGGGTCAATAAAATTCTGCTACAGATGTGATGTTTTTGACAGATCGTCGCAAAACTTGTGACATTTTTATTTTGAGCCATATTTTGATGCAGCTTACAACTTAGCTTAATTTGTACAGAGGCAAACTAGACATTTCGGTATTGGCATCCCAAAAATCGGTAGACGGTGATAATTTTACGAGCTGTCGTGAATTTTAGCATCGAAGCATGTTTAATTTAGTAGCAAACTAGTTTAATTTAAAAGATTTAAATTAAACTAGTTTAAATAAAAGTTGGAATTGTGCTTTCTTTACGACCTTAGCCCAATGAAATTCCAGCGTCAGTTCCTTTCGTCTTTTTCTCAAATGAAGACGGGAACAGGTTTGCGAAGGCCCCGGCGGCAAAAAATAACAAAATGGCCGCTCAAAATGCTCCTTTAAACGCTTGCAAATTTGCGTAGGCTCCATATTACAACATTAATCTCTGGTTATGCTGTAAAAGGCATTGATCGTTGTATAACTAATAGCCACTCGTGTAATGCACGGTATTTACGCTTGAATAGCGTTTGTAAAAAAGTTCTCTGCTCTATTAGTTTAAAGATTGAATCTATGAAGTGCTTCAGTCTGTGTACATAATATGACTCAGTGTAACAACTTTGTGTCTATCTGTAGGTATGGATTTTGATATGAACATATGTTCAGTCAGTGTCTTTTAATGTGGAACGGATACAAAATACCAAACATCCTATTTTTCTCTCGTATCATATAAGTAGCACATGGTTCGTTGTTTTGTTATTAACAAAAGTTGACACCATTGCTGCGCAAAGATTATTTTTAGACTTTCGATAGGTCCCCTTCGTCTTTAAACACTGAAGCTAAGTTCACCATCATTTGAGATCTGTATACAGTCAGTCGATTAAGTACCATTGATTGTAGCAGATAAATCAGGGAAACCCGATAAGATGACTAAATGCCTAATATCTACAGCATTTATGGACCGTCGATGTCTAGATAACCAGATTGCAAGCAGACACCTCCGCTATGGCGGAAGCTTGTGGTTCTCGTATTGTTGCATCCCTTGGGCAATTAACAGCCTTAATGACTATGATTTAAGTTTGATATTGCGACGTGTATAAAATTTGCGGTATTCTAGGGTTTGCGTTACAGTTATTTCAACCTCTGTAACGTGAGACGGCCGCGTATAGCCTTATGGAATGCTTGGGCTCTAGTTTTTCATCTGATTTATTGATATTTGGAACGAAAATATTAAAAATATATGTATTTAATTCACTTGTCAGAATGCTTTCTTTTAGACAAAATTTTCTTTGCTGGGGCACAACCTAGATAGGAAAATTAGATTATCCATTCAGAAAATTAGGGTGCTTCCCAATTCATATGGAAACTCACTTCAGTCCAATTTCTTTGACGTATAAATAGATCGTGATTAAAGGAACTCCCTATTTATATCCTACCATGTTTGAAATAGATGCTTGCAATTGCTATTTTGGTTGGTGCATACGTTTCTGCGGAATCGATCAAATGCAAAACATTTTCGTAGAAATCTTTGAATCATTTCGATCACGTTTTCAATGAATAAATATGGACGTGCGCTTTGGTAATAACAATTTCAGATAAAAAACATAAAAAATGATGAAGTACGTAAAGGTTATACAGGTCATTGTATAATAACAAAAACTACAACTGTATTGCCTTCAATACTGTGATAAATTGCTTTTGTTTATTATATCTAGAGTAAATAAAGTCATATTCTGATTGTATGTGATTCATGTTAAAACAACGTAAAAACTAACTAAAAGCCATTTTGAAACAACAGTCCATGTAAAAAGCAAAATAACCTTCGATTTAACGACTTCTGATATACTTGCCTTATTTTATACAACAACTATGACGGCTGGGTGCAATTTTAAACGTATTATAGTTTAATGTTGCCCCGTTTGTTCGTAATACGACACGAATTTGTGCGTCTCATGGCGCTCACGAGATGAGTCATGCACGTTTCACCTACCATCTGTTGCAACCTCGGCTGCCACAAGGCAATACTATTTACTCTTTCAACACGACTTTTTATTTATACTATACTTGCCAGATTGCAATTATCCACGATTATGTACCTCGCCCGACGATCTTATCTCTAGATACCGTATCTACGCTCTTATCATGGAAACTTTTTATTCATGGACGTATTGTATCATCGTTTCGCTGAAATTGTTTTGTGTCTCGCTTATTGTGTTATGTTTATTCAACTGTAATGGTGTCGGGTTGTGCGTCTCTTTCAGATACAGGTGTGTTGGCGGCGACAGCTTTAATGTGCTACATTTGGTTTTGGGATGGTGAACGGTTTTGAATCGTTCAAATAACATAGTCGTTTTATCTCTTTCTTTGCAGATGGGCTGGTAGCTGCTATCTCGCTCCTGCTATTGCCTATGCAGACGTGCCTCGAGTTTCAACGAAATGACATACGTCGTCTTTCCCTGAAGTTAAAATATTACGTTGATAATGTTCCGTGCTTCGAATGCCTTGTCAATCTTTTGATTATCTGTTTAAACGGAATTAGTCATTGTCATTAATTAGCTACCAATTATGAAGGTTGCGGCTGAAAGGCGGAAGCACGCTGATAAATATCTCGTCATGCCAATCCTGTGGTTTCAAAACGAAATAGACACGTTTCGAACTTTTTACGTCTCAAGTTACGATCGGTTTACAATTACCCTTTAGTTTAGCTCAGTCGCTAGTCGGTATATAATAAGGTTTCGTTTATAGCTCGATTCGTCTTGTGCTGAGGCTTTAATTTGGTCGCCGGCACTTGTTTTCCAGAAGTCTATTCTTATCGGATTACGAATCGTTACGCCCGTCAAAGTGATTTCACTTTTTGTGAAGCATTTGTCTGATTTCTTTTTTTATTACATTGTATTACGCATGACCAGTGTCATTCGTTTTGACTATATCTCGAAACTAGCCCTCTATCAATAGCGGGCTTAATCGATGCGATGGTGCAATCGATTTTATCGTCGCCGGCTAATAAGAGCTAGTGCGTCAATCACTGAATTTTAGATGTGAAGTGACTATATGACGTCAAACGAAAAATAGGCGAATACGATCGATAGAAGCCGCTATCAGGCTCCTCACTATCCATATTAGACGATTGGTTTATTGATAATAATAGGATATGGGTCGCTACTATCTGCCACGTTTGTAGGTGTAATTACAAGTGTTATCACCACACTGATAATCACTCAGTGTAGTTATAACATGGCCTGCTGTCTCACGTTGAACCACTTTTCAGATTACTTACGAAAATGTATTGCCAATAGTGATAAAAACTGTGATAATACTACATAAATGTGAGCTAAAAAACTAAATTTACTAGTGAAATGATCTCAAACTAAAATGGAGCGTAAATTAACACGCGAGGACTTTATGCGGAAGAGTTTTCGGGCACCCCGGACTTCGCCGGCGCCCGAGAACCACGAGCCGGCCGTCAACGGAGCCCCGCCGCCCTCACCGGTGTCTCTGTCCATGCTGGAGCGAACCGCCCAGCCGCCACGGACGCAGTATGAGATTACCTCGTCAGGCATCGCTCCTAAACGCCTAGAGTTCAACAGAGCTCATCCCATACACCTCAAATCATTCCAAGCTCCTGAACCTCCCGATGAGACTAACACCCCACCTTCCGACGATGTGCTACGCACGTTGGAAAGACAGATAGGTGAAATGGAGCGTGGGTTAGAGAGAGCCCAGAATGGAACAGTAGCCGTCGATGAAAGAGTGCGCTATGCCGAACACGAGAACCTTCTCCGAACTGGTGTTTCCTCGGTCGGTGGGGGAGGCTATCTCGCCGCTGATTCTGATACAGAACACGACGTCGTACCCTTCAATAGAAATGAAACCACACGGAGCAGTACAGGAGCCACAGCTCCCACGGTACGGCCGGCTCCCAGGCTGGCTAGAACCCATTCTGACACACAGCAGCATCAGGTCGCTGCCACCGCTCGTCTTATGCGAAAACTCGCCGACGGCGGCCCGAAGGAGGAAAAGACTAGAGTCATTTCACGAAAAGCGATCCAAGCGCGCATGGAAAAGGTCAAGAACTCCGTAGTTGGAACAAAACATGAGCATAGAGTCCTGGCGGAGCACAGAGCGGAACCCCCCTCGCCGAGAACCCCTACCTCCCCCGTGTCGCAGCGCTCATCCATACAGGTAATATACTGTGTTCGTCTCGTGAGCGTCTCCATGTTTCACTCATGCAACCTTTGTAACAAACCCGTGAAAACTTAATTGTTTTCGTTTTATGACTTAACCGTGTAACGTAAGCCATTGTCAGGTTCGTATTCCAGTAACATGTGAGTCAATGACCCTCAAGGACGCGGACGGTACGTGGGACGCTGTCTCTCTCGCTCCAGACTTTAAATACTTATGTTAGGGAATGTCGGACTTGTGAATTGTTGTTGTCACGAAGTATTGGGCTACAAACGTGGCATGGTTACAATTTTAAAATCAGTTTTATTCGATATGTATAAATTAGCACTATGAGCAGAATAAAATATCGTTCTTATTTGTTATGAATAAGCTTTTTACTATTATTTGCACAAGCACGTATATCTGAAAATTAGCGAAAGGCTGTGAACAAGTCTGTACCTGATATTTATAATCAGGGCTCGGACAAGTCATCGCAAAACAATCGCAAGACGGCAATAGAACAAGATCAATAGAATCGCATTATGTACAATATTATTTAATTATATTTTTCAATGACGTTTATTACTGCAACCCAAAATTCACCATACATGTGTGAAGGTATTTCCATTAACATTTTTTTTAATGCTGATGGTTGCATTGCACATACGCAACCATCAACTTTTGCATTGTCTGGAACAAACCGATGTTTTATTTAATCATTTGTGTTAGATATAAAAAAGTAAACAGTTGTTATAATAAAATAATTTCGAACCTTTTACTCGAAACTGCTGAAACACTTCTGTGACATCTTCCCAGCAATCGTCAAAAATCGAGTACCATATTTAAAATATTTAGAAATAACCATTATTAAGCAAATAATTGTATTTGTTTAAATTGTCACCACAAAACTGTTTCAAGCATGCCACTTTGACAAATCCATGACAGATATGTGACTAAAAAGGTCAAATGTTAAATTATAAATTACGATTATTATATCAGCTTTAGATAATAATAATCTTAAGTCGCGACTCTATAATAGTCTTGTCCCATGTCCATATCAGTTTCTGCGATGACTTGTCCGAGCCCTGTTTATAATAAATCACTGTTCACTGTTACTATTAGTTTACTCCACAAACTCTTACCACCGTTTGGCTAAATTATCATGACATTGCCACACACAATGAGCAAGTTTTATCGAGCCATGAAAATCTTACGGGTATGATAGAGACGTTGTTGGTACTTAATATATCATCATCATCATCATCATTTCAGCCTTTTTACTTAATATATGCAATCCCATAAGTCAGGAATCGCCGTACGATTTCTTCCATTCTGTCTTCCGCTAGATCTAAATGAATGAATGTTCTTCAAGGTAATATGGAATTCAAGCTTTTTTTTCTTTAGGCATGAATAAAATCTGGGCTCTAGTTCAGAAACGGGCGCGGACCGTAAGCTCTGCTACGTTACGTGATACAAAGATAAGCCCCATGGCACATGTTCATAAAAGTGATGCTGGGTTCCGAAAAAATAGTAAAAAAAATATAATTGGCAAGTGCCACTTCCGATTTAAAAAAATATGTTTTTTTTTACCAACAGTATTTGATATTAGTAGATGATAGTTGTGGCAACAAATAGCAATTTTAATTTAGGTACAGAAAACACCCAATCTGCCAGTTTCTACATGGCCGGAACTCAAAATCACTTTTATGAACATGTGCCATGGGGCTTATCTTTGTGTCACGTAACGTAGCAGACCTTACGGTCGCCGCCCGTACATACTATATATTATAATCAAAACGACTAGAACAAAAATTGATTTGTAGTATTTTCTATAAGTATGTAGATTCAACTGTTATCCATATCTATGTAGAAAAAGGTAAAGGAGAATAAAAAACGGGTTTTGTTTGTCGTTCGGGAACCGTCAGTTTTTTCAGTGACAAAAAGGCTTTTGCCACTCGCTGTCCTGTAAACTAATCTCTATGCAAATTTGGATGGCAGCCGGCAGTTGAGGCTATACAGGATGTCCCAGAAATCGACGTCAAGCCGTGAATGGATGATAGACCAAGTTATAACAGTTATCAGAAAAATACAAAAAAAAAAATCTATCACATGTTCTTCAAAAATTATGGTCACTTTAAAAATTTACTAGAAGTTAAGAGACCAGGGCGTGAATATATTTTTGTTTTCTGGGACACCCTGTATAGATAAACAAAAAACAAAACAACCTTCATCCTTGTTTTAAAGGGATTTTTTTGGTACAAACTTTGATTGCTGTCTGTACCTAGTAGATAGCATTACCTACCTAGTAATCTACGGAAGTATGCTAAATTTCAGCTCAATCAGATATTTGAAGATTTTGAAGCACGTAAATTTAAGGAGTCGGGCTAAATAAAAGTGTGTACAAATTAATTAATTCCCAGTAGTACAGGTACCTACAAAAAGTAAGTCAAGGTAATTATGCCGTTTAAATGATTAATGGCCAATGGGATTAGGTGAAGTATGGCGTAATACTTAATTCAGAGTTCAGGTGAAACATTTACCTTCAGTTTAATGTTTGTAAGCTCTCGCTACGTGTGTAAATTGAAATGGACGTTTTAATTTTAGTAATCCATTTTAATATATGTTTAGTGTAAGGGACCACTTTGTTGATTTACTAGAACATATTTTTAATTTTTCTTCACTAATAGATAGTGCATATTGCGTAGTTTTAGAAAGTACTTGTAACTGCATATCGACAAAGTGGTCCCTTTGTCCGTACATTGACACATATTTACGAGTAGGTTTTTAGAATTTTCAGTTCAGAAGCTATAGGTAGAAGAATACCAATCATCCTTGTTTTGATGTTAAGAGTAATTTCAATACTCCCTATATGTTGATGTGTTGTTAATGTTGTCATTGTACTACTTAAAAACCATTTTTGTATATTCACAGGTAAGCAACAATGGATTTTGCAAATAAACAAACAGAGGACTACAGGTAAGTTCAGTAACGTATTACATCGTTTGAGAAAAACAAGCGAATGTCAAGGTTGCATTCTTTTACCGACGTCGCTACGTCGTCTGAATCACAATTGATTATTTATATTTAAGACACGTTGTTGTCGTTGGGGAACAGTCGCCATACTCGCCATTCTCTTCTATCTTTAGATAAAGATGCAGCAATAAACGATTCATGACATCATGACTGAACCACGTGGACAAAAATTAAGAACTGGTACTGATATTAACAGTAATTATTAGCTCTTTATAGTCTTTATAAGGTATTAGGGTTCCGTAGCCAAAATGGCAAAAACGGAACGGAAGTTATCACTCGAAAACCCATAGTGAAAGGACGTAAGTTAAAATTACCTAAGCGCCGGCAAATTTCTCGTAAGAAACAACCTTTTGAATTAATGAATTGTAACATGACGGCAACTACGGAACCCTACACTGAGCATGACCCGACATGCTCTTGGCCGGTTTATCATAGGTGTATTTATACATGTTTCTGTTAACCTAGTTCTCCATATATATAAACATAGCTTTCATCTCGTTAGTATTTCTAATAAAAGCTTATTTAGTAACGATAGCTACTAGGCGTAAACGTAGTTTATTAGATTTAGTATCAGTAAGGGTAAATCAATAGATTACCATCATCATCGTCATAAATTTAAGAGCCAGGCTCTTGTCGGTGAAGCAATTTCCATGCCTGTCTGTCATTTGCCTTCTCTTTTATTTACAGCCTGATACGACACGACGTTTATTTTTTCCTTTACCTGATCCATGTATGCTCTCCTCGGCTTTCCTGACTTCCTTTCTGCTTCAACTCTACCTTCTATCTAGATGATGTTTCTTATAAACTTAACTATCACATCACAAATACACTCGAGAGCAAAATTTTCGGGTCGGTAACATAAACTTTAATATCTTTAAAATTAATACAGATATTCAAGAAATGCTAGTGACCCGAAACTTTTGCTCTCGAGTGTACTTATTAGGCTCACAAAAATGTATTAACACATCCTTCATAACAAATTCCTCATACTAATTCGTGTAAGTCCCTCAATTAAAACCGTGTTGGAAGCCAGGCTTTTAACCACAACACTTAATATGGCTCCAGAGGCACTTATTAGTTACTTCATAAATTCATGCTACATAAAAATGACAAATGATAAAAGCAGGCTCTCTTTTTAAGGCGAAACCGGTTAAACAACCTTGACATTTCGGTAGTTATCATGACAGCTTCACGATAAGATTATACACGCGAATTTCTTAAACGACCATTATGTCATGATATGATAATTATCAGGAGAAAATATTGTTTTAGTGACGAGGAAGTAGAGTTTGTTTTTACGGCCTTGCTCTGGATGGGATGCTTTATAGATATGCTGTTCTGGTTTATTTTAGGACAAATTAAACTATATTGGGCGACAATAGAAAAAAAATGGCTGCATTACTTGGCAATGAAAGCATTTGACACATGACAAAATATGATACAAGAAATTCGTTATCGCTGAAATATAAATTATTAAGGGATATATTAACTAAAATTAATACAATTAACAAGTTTATGTGTATAATCTTACAGTGTAACCATGGTTGCTCTTTTAAGTGCCTAATTAAATTAACGGCCTCCATAGCCCAGTTGGTAGTGACCCTGCCTACGAAGCTGGATGTCCCGGGTTCGAATCCTGGTAAGGGCATTTATTTGTGTGCTAATCTCAAATATTTGTTCCAGAATTATGGATGTTTTCTATGTATACAAGTATGTTTTTATCTATCTAAGTATGTATATCGTCGCCTAGCACCCATAGTACAAGCTTTGCTTAGTTTGGGGTTAGGTTGATTTGTGTAAAAAATAAAAAGAAGAAAAAGAATTGCATGATTTGCATGCAATGAGGGTAAATGTTTGTTTACATTATTTTACTTTTCTATTGACGCCGACTATGCGCTTTTGTTACCATTTTTGGGATCCCCAAATGGTAATCAAATTAGTCATTTTGTATTCACTAAGAGTCGTTAACATTAAACAATTTCAGCCCAACGACATTGTTCCCTAAATAGAGGTTTTTCATTACGTATTCATCCAAAACTACCTACTCATCAGAGCAGTGAATATGAATTCCCAGAATTGATGAAACCAAAATACAATTCAATTTTGCTCACTGAATTAAGCAATACACATTTATAGGGTAGGTTTATCTCGGATTACTGTTTTCATCATCCAGCCCACCTTGTTTGCATTTGCGTCTAATGAAATCGTGAACCGTCTCGTGGGGTAAGGGGTAAGTTGACCTTGACCTTGCCCCACTTCCCCCACAATGCCCTGTCGGTCTAATCTTAATTTTACTGACGTGATTAAGGTGGGCTCACGGAAATAGACTTAAATGTGCGTCAGAGTTACGTCACGCGGGATGAATGAATGGCTAATTCGGATTGGCAATTCTAGACTCGTCTTAGTTTTATTAGGAACACATAATTATTTACAAAGTTTATGCATGAATGCTTAAGGTATGTTTCGCCTTTATGTGTGTTTTGTTAAGTATAAATGTAAAACTGGTCAGAATCTAGTGCTTATTTGGGATGAATTGAATTGCCTTCAAAGCCTAAAGCCTAGGAACTACCACAACTGCAATCGATCTTATAAACGCCAGGTGACTGGAAAGGTATAACGTCTTTCGGTGACCTTAGATTTTCCCCGATTTTAGACAACGGTGTGTATACGGTCCTTATGGAGTACTTCTCAAGTACTACACCAATCTTATCCGTTATCCCTTTTACATAAGGCATAAATGCCGGTTGTCTTGACACATTTGGACGCTTCATTCTTGCCTTCCGTCTGGGTAAATAATTATGAGTAAAAACCGTGAAAGTCTAAATCAGTGGTATGTTCAAAAACATTTTCCAATTCACGTTTTATTTGTCAGCCATTCGAATTTACGAGGCGACAATCTCATTGTTTGACGAGTAGGTGTGGCTGGCACTGGCATGTAGCCAACACTCGATGGCCGGCAAGTGTTGAGGTAGGGGCAGGAGTTACGGTTGATGGAAACGCGTCAGGTTGTTATGATGAAAATGTTAACTGTTGAACCGACCTGGTTTACCATCTTGACGATTGTCACTTGTTCAGTTAATCATTTTAGAAATCGCTTCCTATCAAGCTTGCTAGTTAATGAAATTGGAAGTAGTATTATAAATCTATAAAGTATTACTTATATTTTATCTTTAGCCACGTGGATCAAACCAACATGTCTTTGTAATGTGAGCCTTAGTTGTAACATATTAAGCATTATTGGTTGATCAGTTATATTAGATATTGACATAAAAGATAATTGTATTTTATGCAATAGTTGTATAAGAGGGTTCAAAAAAGGTGAGTGGCGTGTGTAACAATTTGAGGCGAAGCCGAAAATTAGTAATAAAGACGCCATGAGCCTTTTTTGACCTACTTATACAACGTTGCATGCATTACTTTTTCTATTACGACTAGTGATTAAATAATACACAAGATTAAACGCAGTTTGCTTTAAGAAATAGCGAGAAGTTGAAAAGTGGTGGCAAATGACAGTTGAGAGAACGTAATAGACACGGTAAGTTTTTTTTTTCAAATGTCATTAACTTACTTGCTTTTTTCCTTATGTTGGCAGCAATTATTTTAGTTTTGTTATTGTTCCAAACCATATGAATTCAGTTGTTTGTTAAGTTGGAGTTTTGATTTTCGTTGTAAATTTAGTGTTGTTTTTCTTTTTTATCTGTTGGGTTCACAGGGCACCACTGTTAGCAGTTGCTTTTTATCACATAATAACCCTAGGGTCTTTATGAAGAAAAGACAAGATAGACTTTTTTGAAATGTCATAAGACATGCTTTTATATTCGTTGGCGGGACCATATAATTGAAAGATAAAAGTACCGGAGTTGAAAAAGAATTTTCCTTGGTATAGATTTATTGATTCATTCTGAACTGCCGATTCAGTAGAGTTTTTGCTGACAACGAGGTAACGACAAGAGTCAAGGATAAAAAAAACTGATAAAAATCTCTGAAAAATAGGGGCTAAAGAAATCGAGAATTCATAAGGGAGTAGGCTTTTGCGGGAATTGATTCCTTTCGATATAGGTCGACTGCTTGGCTTTGAGCCACTAAACTTTTACGCTTTTCCCTCTACACAGTCTCCAAGTAAATCCCACTAACTTGCAAGTTCTGTTGGAAACTAAATTTCGCCAAAAGCAAAGTCAATTTTAACGATATCCATCAAACTTCCATCAATGTTTGAAAGTGAATATAATTTTTTTTATACTCGGCGACTGTAATACTCGAATTGAGATTGTGGTGGCGGAACTACTAGCGCATACTTTTTGATAGAGCTTCTATGGTCGCATATTGTAGCATCCATAACAATCACAGAAAGGATTTCCATACAATATTGTGAAACTGTTGTCGGGCCCCGCATTGCGTGTCGCTGCCGGCACAATCCACCGGGAGATCGAACGTTACGAGATTACATAGAAGCAGTAGGTTGTGCACGGCTTTCTTCGAACTTAATTCTTACCGGCTTGCTTAAGCACTCGTATAAAAACTATTGTGTGCAACGGTACATAATAAGGGTTCTTAAAATTCTCGGGTCTGTTTTTACAAAATTCGGCTTCGCCTCATTTTGTAACTTCGACCCTCGAATCTTAAGAACCCTCATTATGTAACTGTTGCACAAAATACTATTATAGGTCCCTCTATTACGATTTGGTCGAGGATTTGCAGTAAGCATCTCATTCAGGTTTTATTTAAGTTTTAGTTCAATTCACATACATACATACATACAATCACGCCTATATCCCAAAAAGGGTAGGCAGAGATCACGGATTTCCATTTGCTACGATCAATGCAGCAAAACGGCTCTCCGTGAGCCACTTCTCGCCCCCGTAAAGAACGAGACGTGATGGGTGGCGAACCGCATCGCCGCCATGCGGATGACTATTAATTAAATAAATCACCACAGCGTTCTCACGAGAAGTAGGGATCAGAGGTTCCCTTATCCCTTAGATGCCTCTTACGACACCCGCGGGAAGAGACGGGGTGGCACTATTCTAAAGCCGGGGCCACGCAGCAAATCAATTCATAAAAAATATATTTATCTAGCAATTGGACTTTCACATTTAGTCAAACTGCATGCAAGAGAGAGATTTTTCAAAGATCAAGTTTCTAACTAGTAAAGTATTTCACTATTAAAATAATAAATCATGCTGACACAAAATTCTTATACATTTTCTCACTTCATCGTTCATGAAATTGGTATGTCATCTTCAGAGCTCGGATTTTTCACGGCAAAACAAAACACTAGCGTAATTTAGCCAGTGCTTGAAATATTATTTTATCGATATCGATAATTCAGAACTAGAAGAAATAAAAGTCACCAAATAAAATTAATATGTAATAAAACTAATAAAAACATTTGTATAAAGTTACTATATATTAGAAACAGACCCAATTTCTTCTTCAAAATCTACGTCAGTACACACAGCAGCACAAGACATTTTATTTGGGTAATAGTGATAGGAGTAGATGATCATTATCTTTTCAACATTCTCTGGGAGTAAACAGTTGCGTTTATCACTATAAATCCATTTATGTACACTAAATGTACGTTCAACTTCAGTTGACGTCAAGGGAGCAAATTTATAGAATTCATTATCAGTTCGGGTAATATTTTAGGTGTACCATCGAATAAAAAAAGAAAAAATGTACTGAGGCAATACCTGTCATATACTCTAGTAAGACTCGATAGGTGTCGATAAAATAATATTTCAAGCACTGGCTAAATTACGCTAGTGTTTTGTTTTGCCGTGAAAAATCCGAGCTCTGGTCATCTTACATCGCGATTCAAGATAGATGAGCCACTGCCTTTCTGTCTACGGAAATAGCGGAATTCGTAAACTAGGCGACGTTTTATTCATCGTTTTAGGTGTAAAATAAGTGACGCTGAGTGACGGTGCGTGGCGTGTGCGTGCGCGTGCGGTGTGACAATTTTACAACGCAGAGGGACGCGCACGTGTGGCACAGCCGGTGTGGTTCGGCCTTTAGTCTACAATTATACCGGTATTCAACATTGTTTTCTTAACTATTTACCTAATAACTCTAATAAGGCATTCAAAATATTAGTCTATTTGCGAAAACCCGTTTCGTCACATATTGAAGAAGAATGGAGAGGAGGCCTATGTCCGAAGACGGGCGCTTTAAAGGCTGCTATAGATAGATAGATTGAGGAAATGTAATAAGCATTATGCCATCTGATATAGGTCAAACAAACAGGCTAAAGAGTTACAAATGGCAAGAACACAGAAGGAGGCACCGGTCGGGCTTCACTGTCGATGGGGCTTCTCCGTGCGTCACGAGTTGTATAAGTCCGTACAGTTGTGGTCAAAGCGTTCATTTTACACGTGCCCCGTTCATCTAACAGGCACTATCTTCATCATCATTAGTTCATTTTTGGCGTTCCATACCTAAAATCCTCGACTTTGAGTTCCTTTGAACGCCAAGCATAGGACGGAAAAATCGTGCCCTCAGCGCCAGCGCGCGCGAGCGTAAACCGATCTTCTGCATATTTGTTAAAACGTCACAGCTATAGTGAGTAGTGACAGACAATAAAACACGAGAATGGTTAGATTAGTTAGGTATTGATAAAGGCGAGAAAATTATCCTGTCATCTCCGACGAGACGCCTGATTAGATTGTTTGTGTTTTATATGATTGATGCAGCGAACGGTATTTAACTTTGAGTTATTAATATTTTTCACCCCTACTATTCGAAAAAGGGTAATTTGTTGCCCATTTACAGGAAGCAAAAGTGACTTTTGATTCCTCTACGATTACAGGGAGCAAAAGTGACTTTTGATCCCTCTGCGTTTTTTTTTTAATTTTCCTTGTCTTTGCAACCGATTAAAATGAGACAACATTATATAACTTCTCTTTCTAGCAGATAGCTAGTTTAGTACATTTGTTTTCGTTTTTCTCATAGAAGGAGTGAAAAGTAGAGTGTACTACGCGGTAGCAAAATTATTTCGATCTCGGGTCACTTGAATCCCTCACTACGCTCAGGATTCCACGTTAGAATCCTTCGCTTCGTTCGGCATTCAACACGCTACCCTCGGCCGAAATAAGTAATTTTGCTCCCTTGTAATACAATCTACTATTGTGGTTAAACGTGACCCTTAGTATGCACGGGTCTATAAGTAACTTCCTTAAGCTAGTTTAGTCGAGTTCACTCGATTGGAGCTGTATGCGATTAGCCAGATTACCGGACATCATAAATACATTAGCTGGATATTTATAAGCGTTTGAGGGTTTAAACATAACGTGGTGCACTACAGCGAGCCTAATAACAGCCACGTGTAAACTCAGGCTACAGGTTATGGAGACAGGACATTGCCAATGCCTGACCATGCATAAAGGTCACCTATAGTCTGTATCTTTAGGTATTTAAATAAAAGTAAACAAACAATTTGTACATTTTCGGGTAGTTATAAAGACTGTATCGTCTGTTATAAATACAACTTACCACTGGCACCAATAGCATAACTGATGTTGAAAAAATATTTTAATACGTGAAAATTACTTGACGTTTCTCACAGAACCGATAACAGTAATTTTTCCTTGCCCATATTGTTACAATAAAAAAATGCGAGGTCTTACGCCACAAAAGTGAAAATCTATTGTGGACAAATGGTGTTCGGTTAAAGGTATTACTTACAGAAAGCTTGCTCAAATGGTTAGCGTAGGAGCCGTCCAAACTGCAATCCGTAAGTACGGTAACGAATATACCTTTAATGACCGACAACGACCAGGTCAAAAACCAGGTCCTTCTAACCCAAAATTGGACCAAAAGATCGTAAAGCAGCATTTATCTCTAACAAAGAGTTGTCTGTGGGAGATATTGCGAAAAAATGGGTACGAGTATGAGGATGGTGCAACGTGCAAAGAAAATAAACAATTTGAAGGCATTTAAAAAACAGAAACAGCCAAAACGAAGTGAAAAACAAATAGAATCTGTTAAGAAACGAGTCCAAAAGTTGTCCGACTTGGTTTTGTCTAAAAAAGGCACCTGTGTAATAATAGCCGACGAAACCTATGTGAAACTGGACTACAAGTCTTTACCAGGTCCCCAGTATTATACGGTGCGTGATGGAACAGAGGTTATACAACGTGAAAAATCTATTTGCTTTGAGAAATTCGGCAAGAAAGTTATGGTGTGGCAGGCAATTTGCGAGTGTGGAATGAAGTCGACTGCATTTTTCACTACCTCATCAATGAAAGCCGATATTTACATGAAGGAGTAACGTGCCTTCAGAAACGAGTATTGCCAATGATCAAAAAGCATAAGTCTGAAACTATATTTTGGCCCGACTTAGCGTCTTGCTATTACTCAGCTAAGGTGGTAAAATGGTGTAATGACAAAAATGTAATTTTTTTGACCAAAGAATTAAATCCTCCAAATTGTCCAGAACTTCGCCCGATTTAACACTTTTGAGCTATAATGAAGGCTAGATTACGGAAAACAGGCCGTACTGCCGACACAGACCAATAGCTTCGTTTGGATTGGAACAAGGTGGCTCGTACTTTTGACAAAGCTGTTGTCCGATCATTAATGGGCACTATGAGACAAAGAGTCAGGAAACTAGCCAGAAATGAATAATTTGGGGTTTTCTGGCCATGTTTAGGTTTTCTGTATTATTTTGTTTTTAGTTTAGTATGATTTGTATGTTTAAATATAAATCATTTAAAAAGATATAGAACATTTTTCTTGTATTTATAACAAACGATACAGTCTTTAACATTTATTGGTTAACCAACCAAAAAGAGTATTATATAACCAAATACAAAAGCGCCTAGATCTGTCACTGAACGAACGACCTGACTTTAACCTACATTATTTGATCATGTAATGTTTTCATCTACCCTCAACTGGCTTAAGGAGCCATTGGAGGGTAGATTTTGTTTACTTTTATTTAAATATCTAAAAATACAGACTATAGTGTCACCTACGTGTGCACAATGCCCGAGTGTGTCCAATAACTGGGATGTTATTGGACACACTCGGGCAAATGAAATTTTAAATAACATTGCAGATTGTTGTTTACTTTGGCCGGTCGATGTTTATTTGCGCTTCCTATAACCAGAAGTTTAATTCAATTCAATTCGTTTATTTATCAACCAACGTGGGTCATTAAACACATTATCAATTGGTACATCAAACAATTAAAATAAAATAATAACTTAATTACAATTAAATATGAAAAATAATAAGCACATTAAATAACATTAAAATTAATCTAACAGTCCATTATTAATAAATTAATAATACGTATAATAAATAAATAAATAGGTAATAATTGACAACATAGTACTTACTTACATATGTCATTTAGGGATTCGATGTCAGCACATGAATCATATGACAATGGTTCAGGTACTGACAGTCGAATCTCTCCGCTAATGCCCTCAGGATGCCGCTGGAGCTAGCCCGTACCCTGCGCACCAGGGATGTACAGCGTTTCCTCGTGGTGGTGTAAAAACAGTCCACTCTGGCCTTCGCAAACATCCCTGAGGCACTACAGAAACGGGGTAACCCCATCAGTGTAACCCCCCATTAATACTGTACAGTGATTACTGATATAAGATGAACATCTAATAACAGTGTTATGCTCGCCTTAATATTAACGGCGGCTTATTGTCATTACACGTGGCTGTTTTAAGGGTCGCTTTAGTTCACGTGTGTTTAGGTCAATCGTGTCTTAACTATTCTGCCGCATACGAGGGTGGTCCCTGAAGTGACCGACCTGACACACTTAAAGAGGTTTTTATTTTGAGTAAATAATTTTTTAAAACAGAATACCCCTTTATAAAGTTTAAATTTGAAATTCGAACACATAGCGTCGTTTGTCTTTTGTTTAGTAGCCATCAATAGTGAACGCTGTGAACAATTTTTCAGACATGGAGAAAATTGGCCATCGTTACGTGATACAATACTTTCATTTGAAAGGTTTTAGTCCAACTAGTATTAAAACGGAGCTAGATTCTACTTTGGGGGAGTCTGCTCCATCGTTTACAACAGTAAAATATTGGGTGGCAGAGTTTAAACGAGGTCGCTCTAGTTGTGAAGATGAACATCGATGTGGTCGACCAAATGAAGTGACTACGCCAGAAA
Organism: Pammene fasciana; assembly: GCA_911728535.1. Taxonomy (NCBI): domain Eukaryota; kingdom Metazoa; phylum Arthropoda; class Insecta; order Lepidoptera; family Tortricidae; genus Pammene; species Pammene fasciana. The sequence goes on from OU452283.1 coordinate 9,912,769, forward strand.
CTGTAAAAAAAATCCAGAAATTGGTATTAGATGACCGTCGATTGAAAGTACGCGAGCTAGCAGACATGGCAGGTATTTCAAAAAGTGCTGTACATCGCATATTAACTGAAAATTTGGACATGAAAAAGATGTGCGCAAGGTGGGTGCCGCGATTGCTCACAGACGAACAAAAAATACATCGCGAAGATATTTCGACCGAGTGTTGGCAAAATTTCACAATAACAAACGGGAGTTTTTGCGGCGTTATATTACTATGGATGAAACGTGGGTGCATTATTTCACACCAGAGACGAAAGAACAGTCGAAGCAATGGACTCGAAGAGGAGAACCGGCCCCAAAGAAGGCTAAAACAGTTCCATCAGCAGGAAAGGTCATGGCCTCCGTTTTTTGGGATTGCCGTGGGATAATCTTCATAGATTATCTTCAGAAAGGAAAGACTATCAATGGCGAGTATTATGCTAACCTTTTGCATCAATTGAGTGAAAAAATCTGTCAAAAACGACCGCATCTGGCGAAAAAAAAAATTTTGTTTCACCAAGACAATGCACAAGTACACACGTGTGCCAAGGCCATGACCAAAATCCGCGAGTTAAAGTTCGAATTACTTCCTCATGCACCCTATTCGCCTGATTTGGCCCCTTCCGATTATTTTTTGTTTCCTAATTTAAAAAAATGGCTTGGTGGTAAAAGATTTGCCAGCAATGATGAAGTGGAGGCTGCGGTTGATGGGTATTTTGAAGAGCTCGACAAATCTCACTACAAACAAGGTGTTGAAGCTCTCGAACATCGCTGGGATAAGTGCATATAACTAAAAGGAGATTATGTAGAAAAATAATAAAAAAAAGTTTAGATTTTCTTTTGTTTTCTTTGTCAGGTCGGTCACTTCTGGGACCACCCTCGTATATGTATGATGACTTTTTCGGGATTAGGATTTTGGTGACTAAATGTCCTTATAATACTTTGCTGTATATCTACTCTACCAGTGCAAAGGCTCACTAGTTACTATATAAGGATTACTTATTCAACATTTATACAGAATTTATACAGCTAGATTTAATCAAATGAAATATGGAATTAAAAGCTTAAATTTCAAAATAATATCTATATGTATGATATGTATATGATCCCGACGAAGATTAGTCTACCAATCTAGAATAATAGTACTTCATTTCAATTTGGTAAAGATGACACTAAAATTAAATGTCTTTGTCAACATACGTCTTCAAACAAAAATTAGTACTCTGCTCTAAATAAAGTTCAAACATACATATAACATAATAAATATCAAAAACATAACCTGCTCACGAAGCACGCTAACCACTATTTATATTTATCTATTCCGATAGCTCTAACTTTTAGTCCCAGATAAGTAGTGATGGCAATACACTTGCGAATTCGTGCTATTTAGTTTGAGTCGAGGAATACTTGTCATTTAGTTTCTTAGTAAATTAAAACTGTGATACAATTTATTTACGTATCTTAAGATCTATACTCTGAACGGATAGCATGGTTGCCATTTTTGCATAGGTACTTGTTAAAACGTGACAGTTATGTTGACAGGTGATAAAAACCCGACCATCAGGCTTATGATGGCAGTAGTTGTCCGCCGATAACTTGATAAAAAGCTGACAACTTGACACATTGTCATGTTTTGCTGTGTGAATGTGTCAAGTTGTCAGCTTTTTATCAAGTTATCGGCGGACAACTACTGCCATCATAAGCCTGCATAGTAGGCTAGCTGTTATACATTAAAAAATTGTGCATTATACATTAAAAGTGATTTAACAAAAACTGACATAGTAATAAAAAAATTAAGCAGGTACTTGCTAAAGTTCACGTCCAAATTATATAACAAATCATAAATCATAAATCATGCATTTATTTGTAAACACAGGTTTTACAGTTCTTACATAATTTAGGTACCACCATGTTTAGCCATTGTTAGGCATACAAATATTAATGTCAAAATGGCGCAAGCCACAAAAATATAATTTATACACAAACATTAACTATAGCTAAATAATTACAAATAATTGATAAGGCAATTACAATTCTAAGTCAGACAGGTATTCTCCTACTGAGTAATACGCTTTTTGAACTAACAGTTTAAACACTCTCTTTTTAAAGTTTGCGATATCTTCAAGTTCTCTTATATCTTTTGGTAATTTATTATTATACATTTTTGGGGCCATGCCGAAAATACTTTTAGCCATAAAGGGAGTTTGTTTAATATTTAAGAAAATTTTGTTGCGTCGTTAACTAGTGTAGTGGTTAGTGGTCTAGATCGTGAGAGCCAGCCAGCTGTGAACACATACCTATTAGTAGACGTCGCGAGTCCTAAGTGCTGTGTACATAGTTCTTGTTCGAGATTTGGTGTCTGCAACTTCTAATGGATAGCACCCGTTCCTAGTTATACAAGTCGTTGCCCCAATATTGCAGGGTCCTATGTTCCACTTTTATTGAATTGAAATTTGAACATTGTCATATTGACACAAAGTCTAAAAATTACCCTGAAAATGTAACATAGAATACTGTAATATTATTATTATTATTATACTGGGGCAGCGTCTGATTGTCGCGTCGTCGGTATATTTGGTTCTTAAAAGAAAGTTATCGGCCAGTAATGTTATTTTATTCGTTGCTAGTTGATTTGCACATTGACGTTATTTTTACTACTTGAATGTTGATACCGTTTTCTGGATACAAATAATTACCCTGAACCCTGATGATTTTTTTATTCTTTTTCTTATTTTTTTTATTGTTACCTTTCCGCTGTTTAAAGTTCGTCATTATGATATCACAGCTAAGCTATACGTGAAACAAATATGTATTTTCATAACCAACAGAAAATGCATAAATTTTCATTTAATTGCGTCTTACTTCAAATTCTTACCAACCACTTTACAACTTGAACATTTGCCATGGATTAAGTAGCTACATATTTAGGTATCTAAACTGAACCATAGCAGCGTCAATGAAATTACTCCATTTAGAAATAATACTGCAACCCAAAAATGGTTGGAACAATTTTAATGAACGCTTCTTTAGGAACATCGAACGGCGCTGGTATTTTTAAATTTTTTAACGTTGTCTACGACAAATTAGATTGGATTCCCACAGCCCCGAGATGAATCGTCAAACATCGATGAAGTAGTTACAATCCATAGTAGAATCAATAAAACTGTACCCATAATCAGATTCAAGAGAATTTAAAGATTTTAAGTATTTAAATTAATTACTACTCAGAAAATAAAACAAATGGAACAAATTATATACTTACCTAATGGAGTAACATTTTTGTTCTCAAATAAATGACAGTGTGCCCTCTCTTTTTACGATATTCTAGGAACGATTCGGATTTCTGCATTAGCATTTTTATTTGTTGTGAAATATAGGTTACATCTTTTCCGTCATTTCGAATGTCATCACTCATCATTTAGTATTTGGTGCATGTAAATATATGGTAAAGTAAAGTAAAAAGATAATATCTTATTTACAAGCGTCTTTGTATATTAAACTGATACATTAAAGTAAGAGCGCTGCGCGGCTTTTACATTGTATTTTACACAGAACTAGATATCCACTCAGTGTAATTTATTGGTAAGCTCAAAGAATTTAAATCGCTAATTCGATTGGGCCGCAAAGCGACTGGCTTGAATTCGGACACCTGATTTAGGTAGGTAGTAAACATTTCGCCTCTACTTACTTACTTGTAAACTTCTAATTTATACCAATATACCTAAGTATACAAAAGTATACATCATACCACTTATTGGTACATTTGAACCGTTGCACTCTGAAAGTTTTGGGCATTACAGCAGTACGCTTTCTGGCCGATATAGTCCTGGCATTTTATTTTCACTTGTATGGGAAAAACGACAAATTTGGAAATAATTCATAACAGCAGAAGTATTTAGTTGTATGGCTTAAAAGTCATGTTAATCATTGCCTAGACAGAAAATCCTACAAAAATTTGAACATGAAAAAATCGTCATTTAATTAATTTCTAAATAATCGCCTAAATAAATAAATAAATATTTTATTATTTATTATGGTTCCTTAAGACAGGTTATTTATGGATGACGGTAAATGAGACGAATATTTACTTCCCGATGGAAAGTTTGCAGGATTTTCGTTCAGTCATCTTAGAATGATATTTTAAAACTATATAAACAAAAAAATCGCTGTAATAAATTAATGTTTGAAAAAAACGTATCTTTACTAGAGTAATATTATACCAGGATACGTTTGCGTATAAAATGGCTTTTGTTTAAATGATATATCGGTTTTAATGTCAGCTCGGAGCTCGAAAAGATCTATCGCCGTTGTAAATGGACTGGATTTATCAGCTGGTTAAATACGTATTGTTAATCCTAGTGATGTATAGATAAATCCCTTTAAGCAAAAACTCTGAATTTTTATCTATTTATAACAAATAATTTTTTTTACAGACGTTTAATGAATAACGTACTAAGAGGTTCTTAAAAACATTGTTGAAATGATGAAATGATAAAACATCCAAAACGTCCATTAACATAATATAGCGTAGTGTACATGGTACAGTCGCGATCAAATATATAGGAGCGGCGGGTACTCAAATATATCTGAGCATGCACTTTATCACCTTTAAAATAGAGGCGTTGTTCAGATATTTGTGACTAACTTGGCCGCTCCAATATATCTGATGGCGATTGTACTCGTACAGGCACCTGTTAGTATACTATGCTTACATTACGTAGTTTGTAGGAATCATAGGTACGTAGTTTATATTCACCATATTCACACATGTATGTCTATAACCGATACTCGACCGTCTTATAACGTGATCATTGAATATTAGTGTCCGACCGAAGTTTCGGTTTCGGTTTCGGCCAGTTTCGGCCAAAAAACCGTGTTTCGGCCCAAGTTTCGGTTTCGGTCAAAAAACGGCCGAAACTTTCGGCCGCGCCGAAACTTACAACATTGTACTTAATCGGTCCACAAAGTCAGTATCAGTAACATTTTCAACCCTTTACCGCATGAATAAATAAAGAAATTGTTCAAATTTGAACTTTGATACATGCAAATAGAGTTTAAAATAAAAACGGTCATATATGGCTTCGTATGCGGTAAAGGGTTAAGTGATAAAATTATAACAAATAAATATCAAAAAAGTGTACATGTGATTTGGATGATTATTTCATCAAAGTGTTATTTGATAATATCATTTAAGTATTAATTTTGTTTAACATTTAACTCTCAAGTTCATGCAAGGGACTGCCCAAGGAACTGCGTCAGCCTACGCTAAAAATGATACACGAAGATATCAAATAAAAACACTAGATGATTTATTTTAAATACCTACTGATTGTAAAACTAAAATAGTCCATGCAATCTTGGCGAATTATTTTATGGAGATTTAACAGCATTGATGTCTCAGCCGATGAAACTTTGCTGTGTAACTAACTGCAGTATATAACTAATAAATACAACACACAAATTATTACTAGATACGAGATATATGGTTAGTACTAGAATAGTTAAACTTCTTATGAGTATGTGTTTTGAACACGCAGACAAAGTTTTAAAACAAAATCTGAGAAAATATTATTTTTTAGGGTACCTCCCGAACACATGAAGTGGGAGGTAAATTCTGTTTTTTAATCCACCCCTAATGTGTGGGGTGTCGTTGGATAGGTATTTTAATATAAATATGGGTTTTCTAAAACAACTTTTAGACAAAACTTATAGTTTCGTAAATAATAGCTCCGAAAGTTTCAAAAAGTGATTATCGTATTTCCTCGAAATCTCATTATACATTGATCCCAGCAAAAAAGTGTAAAGAACCTTTTTTGTAGAAAATTATTTGTGGGTTAATTAAGTAGAAGAACATTTTTTCGTATGAGCCACCGCTACTGAATTATTTATGAAAAGCCAAAAAAAGGGATCTTTACACCCCCCTCTCCCCGTTAGCGGCGCCTCTAACCACGAGTACTTTTAGTATGTTGTGTAAGACACCTTTATCTACAACTTTGCCAAAATTCAGCTATACACGAATTATTTCCCCTATCGAGCAGTTAGTGGGCTTCCTTCGGTGAGCTAAATTCTACAACCCAAAAGAAAATTAGAGATCAAAATCCGCCTTACACCGATATTACAAGGAGCTAAGGTGTGTATAAACTAGAATTTTTTTTATCATGGGATTAGGTTGCCAAGCGGACCCCAGGCTCAATTGAGCACGTGGAAAAACGCCGGCACATACGCTACGAAGATGATTAAAACTCTATTTTATTCACCTATCCTTTTACAAGTTACAACGGCTTATTGACATAGGTACCTAACTCAACGATTTTAACATGTCTATAAAAGTTTCGGTTTCGGTTTCGGTTTCGGTTTCGGCAAAAAAACATGTTTCGGTCGGACACTATTGAATATGTAACGATTCTGGCCCTCCGAGCACTTCATCCTAGGCTTAACACCATGTACCTATCAAGAACCATACTTAAGGCAAGGTTATTCTAAAACGACCCATTTTCATATAACAGTCAACTATGAAATTTTCGTTGTCACTTTGTTGAAATAAACTTAAGACCAAAAAAACTTCAAAAAATTATCGTTAACAATTACAGTTAAAGAATAAAATTTCATAGTTTAATAATTACATACAAAAACAGGGCTATTGTTTTTAGGTTGTATTTGAAATTTATCTAATTTTCTTACCTGTTATTTTTATTAAAATCATATTTTCATTAATAAGTATTTATTTACAACTTGGCGGTCCTACATTCGCGGGGAAAGGTGTACGTGTACGTAATTCACGTTTGAAAAGATGGATACATTGAATGTGACATAAATATGTAGCCACGACTCTATTACCAAGGCGTTAAGTCTTGGATACATGTTATTGTCGCATTAAATGTACTCGCCGTGGGGTGCCCGCCCTTAGAAAAGTCTGCTAAGGGAATATACCGGGAGATGGGTAGCAGCATCTTCCGAAAGCCTAAATACAAACAATAAACAAAAAACTGCGCGCGCCTACCCGCCAAGCGTGGCAGTATGTTCAGCATTAGACGTCTTATGGCTGAGATGATGATGATGATGATGAAATGTACTTATTCAAAAAAAATACTGGTGATTCGTTTAAGCGCTTACTTGGTATCGTATTGCGAGTAAGAAAAAGTAGAAAACTTTTTGGAACTCGAAAAGATTTCTTTTTTTGTATGTGACGTCGACCCTCTATACAAAAACAAAAAATTTTTCGCGAGATTTTTTTTTCCCTTGATATTTTTTCTTTCTTTTTCATAATTACAATACGATACCAATTAAAAATGCCCTTAAAAGGATTACCAGTATTTTTGTTACAATTTCTATAAATCGTCGCTTTAACTGGCTGAACAATGCAATGAATGAATAAATGAATGGCTAGTATGTATATGTATAATGAAGTTATTATTATTTCCTTGTTTTAGTTTAGTGTTTTTTTTCTTTCAGTTTTTCTTTTGTTTTGCACCTACTCATACGATAATTTTCAACTAGATATCGCTCTCTAAAGATAAGACCGCCTGTTGACTGCCTCTACTTTTTATCTGTGTTCTGTACTGTTCTATTTTTAACCGACTTCAAAAAAGGAGGAGGTTCTCAATTCGACTGTTTTTTTTTTATCATTATTATGTTTTTTTTTGTATGTATGTTACTCCATGTCTCCGTGAATCGTGATTATCGTGAACCGATTTTCAATTTTTTTTTTATCGAACAAGTATAACCCCTAGATGGTCCCATTGTCACCAAGTCAGGGTCTGATGATGGGATCCTGGAGAAATCGAGGGAACTCTTCAACTATTATAGGCACACCTATAGTGATTTCACTATTTTTTACAGCAACTCGGCCACTTCCTCTTGGAATAGCGGATCCTAAGTGAAGTCGGTTCTTTTTTTGTTTTAAATTATTATATTGAGGTGAGGTGCAATAAAGAATATTTTCACCACAGCAGTTCGAACAAGCCTACTTTCCTCACTCCCTGGAGTGACGAAAGTGCGACTTTCATCACTCCAGGGAGTGACGAAAGTTGCTACTTTCCTCGCTCCAGGGAGTGAAATTTTGTTTCTAGAAGCTTTTCGTCATAATGTTGAGGCCTTTCATTTGGGAATGTAATTAAATGTGTTTTTAACTTGAATATGTTCTCACTACTGAGGTGAAAAGTTGTATGTGTCACACGAGAGGAAAGTAATTTTACATCTCGTGTTCTCGAGATCCCTCGCTACGCTCAAGATTCAAACTTAGAATCACTCGCTTCGCTCGTGATTCAATTATAGAATCTTTCGCTTACTCGGGACTCAAAATCAACACTCGCAAGAAAAACCAACTTTCCTCTCTTGTTACACAAATAACTATTGTATTGTATTGTATTGTAACCTTAACGCTATTCTAGCATAAATTGCGGTCAGAACGTGACCCGTAATGACTGGGAGGAGATAATTATTCAGGCACGTAGACAGTTACGATGTTTGTCTCGTCATAATTAATGTTAGAGATGAAATTATGACTACAATGTTTTTCTAACGTGACTCTGAATTGTAACCATAGGTGATAACTGCACAATAACGTCACTGCGCAACTTATTCTGTCATTTAGAAAAAAATATGCTTATTAGGTGCGTTTGAATGTAAATGGCATTGAGTTCATTCTTAGAACTTATGTGCAAATCAAATACTAGTTTTTGAGAAATGTCCGAAACTATCTAGTAAGATTTCTTATTAACCTTTCCTACAATTTGGACATCTTAGAAAAATGTAAACTATAGAAACATCTACGAATAAATTCAAAGGTGTATGTTACATCCTCAACTGTGTTGTGTGCGTTAACACCAATACAAACGTCTGAAGATAATTAAATATTAATATAGTTCTTTGAATTTCCAGGTAAGCTACTAAGGACGCCTTCATACGACTCAAGTGAGTGTACTCTACCTGCATTTTAGTAAGGAGCCCACGGTCGAGAAGATTAATCTCGATGATACTTTTTTAAATTGAGTTTTATAGTAAATTATATCCCGACCAAATTATACATAACACATTATAGATCGTCGGACATGACTTTAATTCTATAGACACATGATATAATATGGTCTTAGTAATTTCAATTTCATAATCTTTATTTCAAACTGTAATACAATATGTATTAGTTAGTAAGAATAAATTTAGATTAACTTAACCAAGTAACTTAATTCATTTTACAGTTAAGTTTAATAAATGAGATTGTTTCTAAGTTCCGGTTTTGATCACGATTTTACGTTAAATATGAAAATAATACGTGAAACTGACATCAAAATAAAAGCGCGTCAATATCAAAATATTCACCCCATCCATGTTTGATTCGAGTTATATATCTCTATTAAATAATATAGCAATTTTATTTAGCTAGTGTCACTATAACTTAATTAAGTTGTGCTCAATTTGGTGAAAATGTATTTAAAGCCCAGTGGAAAACTAAAATAGTAATGAACACGAACTCAATTGAACTTGTACGACATTGGGTAAAATATATTTGTGACTAAATAAATACAAGAGTGATTCCATCTGTATTCTCTGGGAATATCACATAAAATGTTGCTGTATACTTTAAATATTCATAAAATATTGAATTAAACCAAAAAACCACCGAAAAATATCATTTCCAACAAAAAAATCTTCAGTAATATAAGCAACGCACGAATAACCGCCAAAATAACTGACATTACTATGTCTAGATTAACACACGTTTGTTTACTTCGAGAAGACAAGTAAGGATACCTACTAAGGATGAATTCACTATAGCTCTACCTCGTTAGCTCATGATCTTAAACTGCTCCTAACTAATAAAAAGACTTAATTAGCAAAACGCTACGTAAAGTAGAAATCATAGGCGGATTAACTCCTAAACACACTAGCAAGACAAACCCAACTAGTGTACCTTGCAGATGTAACAAACACCGACGACTCAAAGGTCGCACGTGCATCCAATCAACATCCCAATCTGAATCTTCCGTGCACACTCTTGAGTGCATTTTCGATTGTGCAACCGACCGTGTTTGAGACGTTTTGGATTTATTAGTCAGAATATAGGGCGGCCACCCCCCACCCTTGCTTTCCGCAGTAGGAATCCAAATTGGATCGCGCACGGACGTTTCGTTCGAAAATAGTCCCCCATCTGAATGAACTATGGTGTTATTGTTTCATATAGTGCTGTGCTTGTGTTGATATGGCTAGGAAAAGGGTAAGGGTGAGGGGTTGTTTGTAGAAAAGCTTTGTTTTTATCGCAATATACACCAAGGTTTCGTCAATTTTGAAAATTTATACATATTTAAAGCCTTGGCCTGCTTTTATCAAATACGACTATAACTTTTATTTAAGCTGTAATAAAAATCGCATGCCCGCTTTTAATAGTTATTTGTTATACAAGTGGTGAAAGTTGTATTTTACGTGCGAGTGTTATTTGAAACACGAGCTAGCGAAAGGATTCTATTATTGACCACGAGCGAAGCGAGTGGTTCAAAAATAGAATCCTGAGCGTAGCGAGTGCTTTAATACACGAGACGTAAAATAACTTTCATCCGTGTATAACACAAAACTTTTCACCTCACTACAGCGAGGAAAATAAGAAAAAGGGTGCATTTTGCTCGGTTTCCCGTAATTCCTCAGGTGTTTAATACTTCTTCATCACTCGAATCACTAATTTTTAACAAAACAACCTAGAAAAACATGCGAATATTTAACGTTGTTGATATGATGGATGAATTGATTGAAATGAAAAGTTTTGACGTAAAAGGTTTTATTAAATGTCAGATGCGTTTTGTTCGTACGTAGACTTATTCGGCTGTCAGAACAATTTATCCGTTTTTACAAAAAGAATGAAGATTAATGTTGAATGCTGATATTTATGAATTAAAATAAAGTTGTAAGACTGTATTAAGTGTTTTTACTCGATGCAATTCATTAATTGCGATGTTAAAAATTCTGCACTTTTAACGTTTTACGTTTTGTTAGCTGTCAAATGTCACTTAAGCCACTTGTCACTTATGTCAAAACTCTTTCACCACATGTGGATAAAAAGCGATTTTCACAATAGATATTAAACAAACAAAAAGGGCTTTCCGAGCTAGTGAGGTGAAAACCAATTTGGAAACGGTGGCTTTTATTTTAACAATATAAATGAAAAGCTGTTAGTGTTTTTCGTGCGAACTGATGGTTTAACGAAGCTGGGTTCAATGATATGAAATGGCAATTGAATACATCGGAATTCAATATTACATCATAAGTAGTCAACTTTGTTGGGAATAAGGATGTGTTTAATTGGGCGGTTACAGTAAGCATGAATTGCTTCCAAATCAACTGTTATAGTTAGTTAGTGGTTCACGAAATATTTATTGGTTAAATCTGAATCGTCATTGCTAATATATTGAACGCTGACTTTGCTTAAATATTTTTTTATTTAGTTTTAAAATTTCACAGCATTTCAAAGCACAAAGTACTGTACGTCTTAAAAACAATTTTTATAGAAATTTATATACATAAAATTTCCCTTCTTCTTGAACCCAAATTATGCGTTAGTAATATTACTTACCACTTTATTTTTAACTAACTTAATTTATCTACTTTGTAGACCAGAAACATTTAAAACCTTAATTTTCTAAATTGTAACCTTTTGAAATCTTCCTATCATTAATAATTAATCGAGTTCAACTTATATTCCATAGCTGTGCTCACGAAATTGAATATTTAATCGTGCCCTTTGATCGGCGGGCTTGAACTGAAGGACGAAACCGAACTCATCCTTGTGAGGATTTTCTTTCTACATGGCTTCATACTAGGGCATGCTTCAGGGCTTGGTTTAGTATGAAAGAACCGGCTAATTCCCGGTTGCTGGTATAACTACACAGCAAGAAGCTTTCTTTTAGTTACAACTTGCATATAGGTACTATATTTACGATTGAAACACCAAGTAGATTTTTCACTGCTACTCAAATTATTAGAGCTTTTTGAAGTCAACACCTTTAAATTTTTACATAACGAATTAGATGCATTTAATTTTGATATTGTACCTAAGCCCTGCTGTCTCAATGTGCGGCTTCAGAGAAATTTCCTTCTACGAAAGCTCTGTATCGTAGTTTTCTAGAGGGATTTTTTTACATGTCGACAACACTCATGTAACACCCCTGGAAGTAACACTTTCTTTATCATATTGAAGTACCATAGTAGCACTGCAATGGGTTAAGTATAAAAATCTTTATTTCTGCGCATATAAACTGTACATACGTACATCGTACCTACTCGTACATATTTCGTGGAAATATGAATAGATATTATATTAAATACTTATCTCACTTGGAACAATCGGCAGGATATTAATATCTTGGATCTAGCTGATATTTGGGTTTTAATATGGAGGGATTCAATGCCCTCGGTTAACAAAAAGGAATAAAAGGTTTTGTCGGCTTTTACTAAGCTTTGCATTTTCATTTTACCATTGTCTATTGCCACTGGTTTTGCCACACGGATTTACGTAAATTATTCAACACCTGCGTATTAAAGTTTCATTTTTTAATTCAACATACCTTAGGCGCATACCTAAATAATTATGATATATGACTAATATAATTTCACTGACTTTAAGCTAAGCATGCTTAACACATATCATCAACGAGAGCTAAGCCTTTTTGGCAGTTGCAAAAAAATACATACAAACATACAGACAACCCTTATTCCGACCTTTTTCACAATTTGGATTAAGTACTGACTTCATATCAAGTTATTTGCGGCGAAAAGTAAAACACATTCCTCGCGACGCATCCTCGCGCATCTCTGGCGGAAACGCAGCCTTAATCGAACATTTCAGATATGCGGAATCCCGCTTCACAAACACTCTCTGAAATCTCTCGAAGCTCGCAAAGATCGCAGTACCAATATTGAACAGCGAATATTGAACGCATTTGCGAGCACGTTCGTGGATTCCCGTTTTCATTTGTTTATTTTTTGTTTAGCACACGCGTGTATTGAAAGTAACACGTAGTTTGCAATGGATTTAGGAATGCATTTACTTTCTATTAGGTATAAATAATTAATCTACTTATAGTATAACTAAATAAGTCTCTGTCCGCGACTTCGTCACGTCAACGACTTTTACACGGGAGGTTCATATTTTTAATTAAATTCGTTTATATATATACCTTATGCGAACTGCCAAGGAGTGGAATGCTCTGCCCGAGTCTGTGTTTCCACATGAGTACGATTTGGGTCTCTTCAAAGCGCGAGTAAATATGTATCTCATATGTAGGTAAGCGTGCCCCACCGTAGACCGCATCATCACTTACCATCAGGTGAGATCGTGGTCAAACGCCTGCCTATTCTGCATAAAACAAATTAAAAAATAAATAAATGTGATTGTATACAATTTTTAATGTAATGTTATACCATTTTTTTCTAATTCAGTTATGGAGAGCGATCATGTTTATCTTATTTTTTGCAGAACTCCATACTGTAGTAGGTATAGTCCCTCGACAAATCCTCGGTAGGAGTTAAATTCTTTTATTTATTAACGCTATAAGCGATATAATTTTGGCGCTGGTAGCCTTGCGGTAAGACGTCCGACTTTCAATCCGAAGGTCTCGGGTTCAATTCAAACCCCTGCTCGTACCACTGAGTTTTTCGGAACTTATGTACGGAATATCATTTGATATTTACCAGTCGCTTTTCGGTGAAGGAAAACATCGTAAGGAAACCGGACCTAATCCCAAAAAGGCCTAGTTTCCCCTCTGGGTTGGAAGGTCTGATGGCAGTCGCTTTCGTAAAAACTAGTGTCTATGCCAATTCATTCGAGATTTGACATGAAAATAATTAAATCAAAAACCTGACTTGACCAAATGAATTGACTTGTAACTATAATTATATTTTATTACAATTAATTGACTAGTTAATTTTTTTTTTCCCTTGTTTGATACACATTATAATGTTTTTGTATATATGTAAATAACTAGTATTAAGACTTATAGTAATATTTTGCATGCTATGAACTATAGTTGATTAAGGAGTGCATTATATTATAATAACACCTGTAAACTAACCCTTTTTCGTGCAAAATAAATAATTTGATTGATTGATTGATTGATTGGGATTAGGTTGTCAAGCGGACCCCAAGCCGGGATAAACGCTAGGAAGAAGAAGAGAGAAGCTATAAGCGATATAATTTTCATACCAAGTGACTCGTTTTCACTTTCCTTGCTATATGACGAAGTATAAATGTCACATATATGCCCTACACAGATAGAAAAAATCTCTTCAACCAAAGAAACCTATTTGAATCAAGAGATATCCTGTTTCCCATATAAGGAAAAAATAAAATTCTTTATTTTAAGATATAAAATGTTTCAAAGTTTATTACTTAACCTAATAAATTCAATACTTTATCCGAGATATAAAAATCTTCTTTTTAAAATAGCTTAATATTCTCACGAAGAGCGTTTGAATTTTGTTTTTGTATTGTATTTTTTTTAAATTGAACTTTATGTGTCTTAGTGCAATACATAAAGAACTTAAGCCAAGAATCTTTGTTTCTTGGATGAAGACTCATAGTTTAAATTGAGAATTGAATTTCTCCACGGAAACAAGAAAACGCATTAGTTCAAGAGCATGTGTTACTTGATGTAAAATTTGATATTTTCACACCAAGATCTAAAATTTCTTGGCGTATGAAATCGATTACTTGAAACAAACAACAACATTTTCTAAGGCGGTTATCACACTGGCGCGGATCCGCATGCGGCACCGGTGCGCGAGCGAGATAGCGCTCTGCATGTGTATAGCGCTATCTCGCTCGCACACCGGCGCCGCATGCGGATCCGTCGTCAGTGTGATAATCGCCTTAGTGTCTCAGTGCTCTACTTAAAAAGCTAGTAGCAGAAACTGTGTTTCTCGGGACTAATCCCAAGAAAGGAAGTTTAACTAAAAGTAGATAATACAAATATAAATTATGATTATTTATATACTCACAATTTATAACCGTATTAACTAGAGCTGAGATTGCTATTGTGAATCTCAAATAAGCCCGGGCAAAGCGCCGAGGGTCATGAAGTTACGTCGAACAAACGTTCGCGTGTTCTAACCTACACGCAGAGACATCTATTGATGCGCAGGGTAACTAAGGGAACGTACCCAAACTACGTGACCCATTTTTTTCAGTTTTTGACCCCCCTCCCCCCCCCCTCGGTGACCATCCGTAGTAATTGCCAAGACCCCCCCCCCCCTCCCCCTAGTTGTCACGTAGTAAAATTCGCACATATAGTTTAGAGTGATGTTTTGGACATAGAAAGCAAAAACCATTATTTTGCCTACTTATTGCCTTTTATTTACTCGACACTGGCCGCGTGACGCCAAAAGTGCATGGAAACCTATAATTAAAAGCGCGATATTTGAGCATAATTATTGACTACGTGACAGAACCTAAGACTCCTCCCCTCCCCCCAGTGACCTAGAGTAGTATTTTGACGACCCCCCTCCCCCCCTAAACGGGTCACGTAGTTTGGGTACGTTCCCTAACGTCCAAAACTTGAATGTTTCAAAGCAAAAATTATGTGCTTCTTCTTTGGAATATATGTGGCTCTTGATTGTAGGTTGTAAACATTAAAGCAAAAATTAATCTCTCTTGCCTAAAAACTTAAAAATCTCAAATCAAACTTTTGGCGCTACTTCTTTGAATTAGCTTTGGCTCTTAGCTGTAGATTGAAAACATCAAACCAAGAAAATAATCGCTTTTGACGTAAACTCATAAAACTCTTAAAGGAAAATTTTGGTGCTTTTTTGCCGTAAATAATTATTATCTTAACTCAAATCATTACTATTCGCTTTAAAAATGGGTAAAGCTAAAGCTGAATAATTTTAATTCTTCTTTTAAAAATCATGATATTTTTAACTCAAGTCATGTTTATTGATCTAAGGTGTTTATTACTCTCTTTAAGAAACCGCGTGCAAGAGAGTTTTGCGTTTTGAATTAAGATATTATTTCTATCTGTGTAGTAAATTAATATTACGAGTTTCAGTTTAACCTACGCCACAGGTAACAAATGGCCTTTATTATTCGCACCACAGCACCTGCGTAGTTCCCTAGGGTCTATATTCGACACGTGATACGTAATTGCTTTAGGTTATATTACATTTATACCTAGACTTGCGTATATCTGAATATTGTACTATATCTATTTGAGCGAGGTTTATTTCGTTAAACCCTTGGGAATGACGACGAATAGGCACAGTCAGCAGAAAGTAACACAGTGCGACAGGACTTTTAGAACAAAATTTGGCTTTGCGAGTCACATACGGGCTCATCAGAGGGTGTAAGGGTCGCCGTTGTCGAATACGACATAGAGGACTATATTTACCGCCCTAGGTGAGTAATGTACTATTTTTGAAGCTAAATGCCGTTTCTGTTCAGTTACGCGAATTAATACAGCTTCATCTGTAAACTAACACGGGGCATTGTTGAAAAGTAATTAAATTAGTTTCCAGGAATCACTCCATTCACTAGGCGAAATGAAAACAAACCTCTGTAAATAAACAAATCGTATAAACGTTTAATTAACAGTTTTGAGTCCTTTTGGAATTACGTAAAACGCCAATCTGACCCTATATTCCAATCGCTTGCCCGACTGGAGACTTCTCCGTTAACGATTCTGGAATTTTTATCGAATGCAACAGATGTAATATTGATGCCACGATTCTTACATAATCTCGGGATTCTGAGCTCATTTTTATTGACGAGTCACCCTCACCGTGGTAACTATAGGTACAACTCGATTATGTTTTTATGCTAAAGCTAAGGACGGCATAGCGCACTTAATGTGACATTTATGACATATTGTTGCTATGATAATGGACTAAGAGCTAGCCACGTCAGATATGACATAGGATACAATAATGACAGCAACAAAACCCATCTGGTTAGATTGCTGTATTATCCTTATTGCTAGATGCGGGCATCTGGCAGCTTTTAATTGATGGAGGTCAGAGTAAGAGACTAGCAACATTAAAACAAAAAATGTTACACAGTTATATTGTAGGTGACTTTGACTATACATCCCAACTAGCAAAATCATGGTGGAGTAAACGTTTCTGCCGCGACTTTTTGGTGTTTGTGTATTGTCGAATAAGAGTCGAATACACGTTTATACGACGGCGTTTGGGCACAATTATACTGCAATAAAGTGGAGTAGAAGTTCTATAAATGTCGCGCAATTACTAATTTCGTGTAGTAGTGGCTTTTATTGCAATATTTATTCGGCTTTTATGTCGAATTGCAGCAGCAAGAAATCCACTATGCAATTATTTGGTTCAATAGCGAAGTTTGGAGCAACGACAGTATCAACATGCGCAAAGTTCGTACAATTTAATTGTCACAAACCATAGACCGAACTTGAAAAAAAAAAATATATGGAGAGACTTTACTTACGTAAAAGTGCATTTTGATTTTGTTAAATATTAAGTATAGTGACTTGAGGTTTATCGATTGTGGCAATATAACAGTGAATTTTACCTGCACTCTTATTTTTGTGACGAAACATATTATAGTTTATTCATAAAATTTTAATGCGCCTTCATGATATTTAGTTTTAAGTGATTTTTATTTAATTTATTTTA
Organism: Pammene fasciana; assembly: GCA_911728535.1. Taxonomy (NCBI): domain Eukaryota; kingdom Metazoa; phylum Arthropoda; class Insecta; order Lepidoptera; family Tortricidae; genus Pammene; species Pammene fasciana. The sequence goes on from OU452283.1 coordinate 9,930,409, forward strand.
TTATTATCTGAACAAATGGTATCAGTAAGCGACATTAAGCATCTTCGTAACACTTACGCGACCAGTATGCGATTTACAGACGCATACGAGTGCTCCGTTACTACATTATTCGACTATTGCTTCCGCCATAATGCAATCTTTAGGGTTCTCTGTAAAGAATATAAAAACCCTTGATTTCCACACAATATCAAAGAAATCCTGTGGTAATAGTTACACAGTTCCGTATGTATAATACAAGGTGTAACAAAAATGCTGGTGATCCTTTTAAGGGCATAATTGGTGTTATATTATAATTATGCAAAACTAAGAACTATGTTTTTCTCGCAAAAAAAGTTGGTTTTGTAGGAGAGTTGGCCGGCTGGGATGACGTGTCCATACAAAAAAATACACGTCGAAAAAATTTGCCTCCTACTTTTTCATACTCGCAATAGGTACGATACCAATTATGTCCTTAAGCGGATCACCAGTATTTTTGTTACATCTTGTAGATCATGAAATATGAGGCTTAAAAATGCTATTTTTTTGAGTTTTGCTTAATATTTACATCTAAATACGGTCACAGCCTTTCATTTAAAATTATGGGAACAAATTTTTTATACGTATACTTGCCTTTCATTTAAGCCCAAAACGAACTCTGTAAACCTTTTAGTATTCTTGTAATCGTAAAAAATTTGCAACAAATGGTGTCTGAAATACGCGTACCGTCGCGTGCTACAAGTATGCCTACGATGCACAACTTTGCCTGGCTTAAAAACATGTTTTCTTCACCAAACACCTATTTATATCTTATTCCTGAGATGGCCGCCTTTTTCCCATCTTAGGAATAAGCCCACAGCTATTTTAGTTAAACTGTATTTTTTATGTCAAAAGTCTGAAAATTTCTTGCGTAGGTACTACGCAGCAGACACAACTTTTTTTGCATGAAAAATACATTTTTACATTCTTCTAATGGACCCTAATAAGATATAAAAATGTAGCTTTAAATCGCGCTTTCCGTGATAAATCGACAATTTGACTGCTGTATGGCTATGCTTTTCTGTAGAAATTTCAAAAAAAAATTATGTACGGAACCAGTACTCGCATTGAAAGATTCTGGTTGACAAGTTTGATGCTGAAAAGATGGCAGACATGCAATGGTTATACGAGTTGTGGATCAGTAAACGTTATATTTTGGCATCTTTATAACACACGCTGTGAAATAAAAGTGCTAAACAACTACACTTACACAGCATAAACAATTATTAGTCGGATAATTATCTCCAAAGCAACACTTATATCATTATACACTCTATAGAAATCAGTATGAAATCTATTACTCGATTGTGTAGTAATCGTATTTATTTACTACATTTACATTGCTACAAGTGGAGTAGAAATTACTTTAAACTCTTTTATACAACAGTTTCCTGAATAAAAGTTGCAACTAACCATGGCAATATGACTAGTCATATAATGGCAACATTAGAAACGTATAAACGGCTGTTTGTAACATAGCTGAGGTATAATACGCTGTTACGTGATCAATGAGCTGTATAGAAGTAATATTGATGATGGCTACAAAACTGTAGTAAAACAATCGCATAACAAAGTCAAATAAACGTTTATTCCACTTACTATTTGACTGAATTGTTGTATAAGCCAAATTGTAATATAATCAGCTACTATACGACATATTATCGCCGCGACTACTGTTACATTACCTTTATCTGACTAAATAGCTCTATAACACCGAGCTTATTCGGCATTTTTGCTAGTTGGGATCACTCTCTAATCTATTTATAGTAGATTCACTTAAGCCTTATCAAAATAACCACCTAGTTTAATTAATATTATTAGAGTGTTAATTAATAACGATGATAAACGTAACGAAGGTCGAGAAGAAAACCTTGCGGTTTCGTTAAAATGAATGTCTAAATTATACATTATGTTCACTAAAGGGAGTGGGTTCGTGTATATTCGGGTGGTCAGGGAAACTGGTGACAGTTTTAGGTAATTAACGAGTCTTTTTATTATAACTGGAAAGGATACTTTGGTAATATGTCACCTCACATGGTCGTAAGGCGTAATTAAATGATGAATGTGCGGAAAATTGACGATGGTTGCGTTTTAATCATCTATACTGTTATGTTATGCATTACGGTCGCAATCACAGACAGACGGTAGGTATTAGCGCGACCATGTGAGAGTTGCGGGTTGCAAACTATTTGTTGCTTTAACTTTATCAAATCATCATACCAATAAAAAACGGACCTAGATAATGCTACACTTTATAGTGTTTATTTAAATAAGGTTCTTGGTCTAAAAATAATAAAACACCAAGCCATTTATTTAATTTAAGACGATATTTATTGACACGTCTCAGCTTATTTTAATTGGATGCCATGAACTCATGAACTTGTGACATAAGCCTAGTAACACCTGAAAAATATCATTTCTAATAAAAAAATCCTCAATAATCGAAGTAACGAACGAACAAATTCAAAAATAAATGATATTTCGGCTTTTTGTTTACATGATAAGTCAGGATGGATACGGTATAGATTTTGGATACGGTTTAGAAATTGCTGTTAATGTATTTAGTTTTGTTCTTTGCTTTGTTTTCTTGTTATTATCTTAAGTTTTATTGGATTATTAAGTTAGTATTAATTGTACATATATTTAATAAGTACCTACCATTTCAAACACGATGTAAAAATAGTTCATGAATAAATAATAATTAATACAATCTGCTGTATTTTAATATAAGTTGCTGTACTGATGATATAATGGCGTCTCAAAAGTGACCTTTTTGTCCGAATTCTCGTGTCGTATCTTTTTCTTTATTATGGAATAGGAAAGAATCGCAACACGAATATTAGGAAATATGTAATTATGTATAGCCAACATACGACGAGAGTCAAATTCGGTTTTATTACTTTCAATAACTTGACACTGTATTATCTAAAACGATTAATCCAATTAATCATAACTTTAATATATCACGAGTAGTTGTTATCTTGGCGCATTGTTTCGGTAACTACTCCGCAACTCCACATAATTGGAATTTAGTGACATAGGTACTCGTATAATGCTGGGTTTACAATTACATTACCGGAAAATGTCAAATTCACCAAAGTGCCGACCGGCGTCTTACAACTTGCCTTTTATATTTTTGTCAGTGCAGAGAAAAAGGTCCCACTTTATCGATATGGAGTTATAAGTACTTCCTGAAACTACACGTTATTGTACTTTATCTATTAGTGAGATAATGAATTGCCCTTGTAAATAGACAAAGTGGCCTTTCACACTAAAATTTGGGAGAAACGACTGCAATAAGCTACTTAAGTCTAGAGGAGAGTTAATAAAGTGCGCTTCGAGTTTATTTATCGTATGGCATAAACATGTTCTCTACTTAAATTTTTAAAATATGAGAATCTAGGTATGCAATTGCATCCGTCGTAAGTAATTTCAGATCCGCCGGTTTCCCACTAAACTTGGTGATGGGCCATTCAAATATAATGTGGTAGTTCGTGTCAATACGACACAGGATTTAATGTATTAAAGGCTCTGCCTTTCGCTGCGGCTGCGATCCAAGCTCACTTCTCTAGTTTTAAAATAGGTCTTACAGCTAATAACGGCATTTTAACACTATATTTAAGAGAAACGACGGCAATAAGCTACTATACTCTAGATGGGAGTTAAATAATAAAGTGCGCTTCCAGTTCGTGTCAATAAGAAACACGATTTAATGGACTAGCTAGAGGCTCCGCCGTTGACTGCTCGGCAAATAGGAACCGACAGCACTTTTCTAGTTTTAAAATAGGTCTTACAGCTAATAACAGCATTTAACACTATATTTAAGAGAAACGACGGCAATAAGCTACTATACTCCACATGAGAGTTAATAAAGTGAGCTTCGAGTTCGTGTCAATACGACACAGAAATTAATGTACTAGAGGCTCTGCCGTTGGTTGTTTGGCAAATAGGAGCTAAGCGCACTTCTGTTAAACTTGTGTATACGTGTAAATCGAATACGGGCGATAAATTGAACCAGACATAGAACTCATTAGTGTAATAAAATAATTAATTAAGATGTTATTTGAAGTTACATTTAACTGTGACCCAATAATTAATTTTTAAATTTTTTATCAGCAGCAATGTACTGTAAACACGGTTTTGAAAGCAACTGTCAACGAACGTTTAACGCGAGTGTGTTTGCATTACATCGCGGGCCCAATTATTTTGTATGGATAAAATTTTAATTGCAATTCCAAGTAAAAGTTATCTAATTACATTTCTTATGTCCTATACTAATCACTGTTAAAAGATTCGCCCGTATTAGATTTACACCGTGTATTATATAATACAATTTTAAAATAGGTCTTGCAGCTATTCAAATAAATTTTAGCACTTGAATAAGCTTTTACAGTCTAGATAAAATTTAATAAAGTGCGCTTTGTAGAATCCGTGTCAATACGAGATGAATGGGTTCGGCTTCACAGTCGGCTGCTTGGCAAATATGAGGCCGAATTCTTTCAGGCGTTATTCTGACACAGATTGCTAGGTTGAACGCTAGTTATGAAATATGTTAGTGCGATATTACGTAGTGCCGTGCCGTGGGGTGCCCGGCCTTAGAGTGCCGTGGGGTGCCCGGCCTTAGAGTGCCGTGGGGTGCCCGGCCTTTGAATTGTCCCCCGCCATATCGTCCCGTGGTTGCAGTAGGAGTCTGCTAAGGGAATATAACGGGAGATGGGCAGCAGCATCTTCCGAAAGCCTAAACAACAATAAACAAAAAAACTGCCCCCCCCCCCCTCCCCCTTTATTCCAAAGGGGTGGCCTATGTTCAGCAGTGGACGTCTTATGGATGATGATGATGATATTACTATAGTAGATACTAACATAGATGTAAGTACTTACTAACCATAAATATGAGTCTACTAGATACTCGAAATAAATGATTTGATTTTATTTATTTATTTTTTATTACGTATTTCGCTGAATACATTTCCTGTTTTGTTATTCTTCAAATAATTGGCATATACAAACAAAGAGGGAGCCTAATTATATAGTGAATTTTCTGTACGTACATTAGTTTTGTAATAATCAGATCGTCTGTTAACGCTATCACAATGTTTAGAAATTAAGAAATAGTAGTAAAATCCATTGCCTCAGGCGTGACTCGAACTCGCGACTAGCTCGCAGCAGCCAATGTAACAGTAATACTTTTATTTAGGTTCTCGGAAGGAAACAACCAACGTAATAATCAGAACGTCTGTTAACGCTATCACAATGTTTAGAAATTAAGAAATAGTAGTAAAATCCATTGCCTCAGGCGTGACTCGAACTCGCGACTACCTCGCAGCAGCCAATGTAACAGTAATACTTTTATTTAGGTTCTCGGAAGGAAACAACCAACAATATAAAAAAAGGGGTCAAAATGTAGGGTAGTAATTAAAGTAGAATTTCCAAAAGTATAGCTCAGGGAGTAGGTCCGTGATTACAATTTAGATTGAGCCCATATTCACTTGTACACGCTTTTTACGAGTGCCACTTCCCTGCTGCGCGCTTGATAGTCCATTGAATAAAAAGTTCTAGAGTGCGTGAGTTAGTAACGTAAGATGTTTCTTCGGAAACATGTCAAGAGTCCCTAGGTAATAAACATACTAAAACCCCGGGACACTAGGAGGAGCCCCGGAGTGGGGGGAGGGGGGGAAAGGGTCAATTTTTTCATTTTTCGCTTAAATCTCAAAAACGGTACATGTTAGAGAAAAACTTTCAAGGAAAAGTTGAAAGGCCATAAAATTATCTACAAGTTGTACCTAAATCATTTTTTTCTATTCCCAGCCGTTTCTGAGTTACACGCAGTAAAAAATGATTTTGGCTCGAACAATTTGCCCATCTACATACCCATGTTTATCACATCAATCGATCAAAAAATATTTCTTTCTACCAAAAAACTCATGTCCAACTTGTGACCGGTACTGATAGATTGCTCTTAATTAGGTCTATAATTGGTAAAATAAACACATTCCTCCATGGAAGCCTTTAGGAGGAATCGATTGTCAAAATATTATATTAGGAGTTTGAGTTACTGAACTTGATCTTTTTATTTTTTTCTTCCAAAAAACTCAAAAGTGCAACTTGTGACCGGTACAGATAGATTGCTCATAATTAGATCTATCGTTGATAAAAATACCAGATTCCACCACGGAGGCGTTTACGGGGAATTGAATTTTATTAGGGTAGTTACGATACTTGAACTTTTTATTTTTTTTCTTCCAAAAAGCTCAAAAGTGCAACTTGTGACCGGTACAGATAGATTGCTCATAATTAGATCTATCGTTGATAAAAATACCAGATTCCACCACGGAGGCGTTTACGGGGAATTGAATTTTATTAGGGTAGTTACGATACTTGAACTTTTTATTTTTTTTCTTCCAAAAAGCTCAAAAGTGCAACTTGTGACCGGTACTGATAGATTGCTCTTAATTAGGTCTATCATTGGTAAAAAAAACACATTCCTCCATGGAAGCCTTTAGGAGGAATCGATTGTCAAAATATTATATTAGGGTAGTTACGCAACTTGACCTTTTTATTTTTTTTCTTCCAAAAAGCTCAAAAGTGCAACTTGTGACCAGTACCGATAGATTGCTCATAATTAGGTCTATCATTGATAAAAAAACCAGATTCCACCATGGAGGCGTTTAGGAGGAATTGAATTTTATTAGGGTAGTTACGATACTTAACTACCCTAATATAATATTTTGGCAATCGATTCCTCCTAAAGGCTTCCATGGAGGAATGTGTTTTTTTTACCAATGATAGACCTAATTAAGAGCAATCTATCAGTACCGGTCACAAGACGCACTTTTGAGTTTTTTGGAAGAAAAAAATAAAAAGATCAAGTTCAGTAACTCAAACTTCCTTAATATAATATTTTGACAATCGATTCCTCCTAAAGGCTTCCATGGAGGAATGTGTTTATTTTACCAATTATAGACCTAATTAAGAGCAATCTATCAGTACCGGTCACAAGTTGCACATTTGAGTTTTTTGGAAGAAAGAAATATTATTTGATCGATTGATGTGATAAACATGGGTAAGTAGTATGGGGAAATTGTTTGAGCCAAAATCATTTTTTACTGCGTGTAACTCAGAAACGGCTGGGAATAGAAAAAAATGATTTAGGTACAACTTTTAGATAATTTTATGGCCTTTCAACTTTTCCTTAAAAGTTTTTCTCTAACATGTACCGTTTTTGAGATTTAAGCGAAAAATGAAAAAATGGACCCTTTCCCCCCCCTCCCCCCACTCCGGGGCTCTTCCTAGTGTCCCGGGGTTTTAGTATGTTTATTACCTAGGGACTCTTGACATGTTTCCGAAGAAACATCTTACGTTACTAACTCACGCACTCTAGACCCCCCTTGGAGGGAGTCATTCAATGGACTATGAATACATTTCCTGTTTTGTTATTCTTCAAATAATTGGCATATACAAACAAAGAGGGAGCCTAATTATATAGTGAATTTTCTGTACATACATTAGTTTTGTAATAATCAGAACGTCTGTTAACGCTATCACAATGTTTAGAAATTAAGAAATAGTAGTAAAATCCATTGCCTCATGCGTGACTCGAACTCGCGACTAGCTCATACATGATATGATGGAAAAATGTGCAGAGGTACGTCTCAGTAGCTCAGTTAGTTAGAGCGACGGGCACGTATCCGTCGTATCGCGGGCTTGAGTCTCGTCTGTATGTAGTACTCTGTTTCCCGGGGGTGCGTCCCATAAGATATAACTACAAAATATATAATTTCATATTAATAACGTTCACAAGATATAATGAACGTTTGCTATAACAACAAAATCAATATTTTTATTAGGAATAACGGTCAATTAATATAATACTCATTTTGTATAATAACTTATCATATAACACTCAAATACTCTAAATTTAGTTGATATAACATACATAACGTATATCGATCATAATATATACTATCTTTTAATATAATAATTATAAAATATAATAGCGTATGATATACTAAATAGGTTATAACTCCATTCCAACCTTTTTCCCCAAAGTGTAATGTTTTCACGGATATCAAACTAAATCAATAGGTAGGTTAGGTTCGTTAGGTAGCTTCAGATGCCCGAAGGGCAAACCGCCCGGAAATAGGAGCCCCGCGAAGCGGCTCCGTCTAGTTAAGTTGAGGATTCAACATTTTGAGAATTTTAGAATAGCTAATTAGACGAGCTGCTACTTAAAAAATCGTGTAGACCAGTTGCTTTTAGGCGAGTTGATATGTATACGAGCTCCGATTTAGACAACCCGTTATTCTATACGAGCATTATGTATTTTGGTGTTAGATGTATTGAATATTATACATTATAAATCTAAGGTATTATGAACGTTATACATTATGTCCGTTATATACAACGATATTATACTTAAACAACGTTATACTTAACAAAATTAGATATTTTGATGTTATATCAAACGTTCATTATAGACTTTGAACGGTATACAAAACAAGCTTATGCAATATGAGCGTATAGAATATGAATATTATACAATAAGTTCTTATATCTTTTATTACTTACCCGTTTCCCGGCTCATAATGCACAATTGCACTTCAATATTTCTCGCCTATTTTGAACATAGCAACTTTAAGTAAGCATTAGCATAGCAACATCAAAGTTCAGTAACATTTTCGTCTTCGTACTCCAGTTTAGTTAGCCAAGTATGTAGGTCGGGCAGGATCGATACTACAGTGCACTCTGCACAACGTTATTGCCAGCATGTTTCGTTACCAGTTCCATTTATGAAGGCACACCCTGCTTGTCATAGTACGATGGTATAGTACATCGCGAAGGTGTATAGAGAAAGGTACATCAATGGCGGTGAGTCAAAAAATCTCTTAGACAAACCGGAGCTCAAATTGGCTTAAAATTTCATCATAAGCTGTAGGAAAACTGCTCAGGTGCCTAATTAGTCAAGCCGATGGGAATCGTGTTCTATGGACGCGCCGCCATTGAGGTACATAGAGCTACAAAATTACACAAATCATTTCAACATTTTTGACAGAAAAAATTATTAGTATTTACTATTTATAAAGTTAGTTATATGAGCGTAGCTCTTCCTACCATTTAGTCATCTTAAAAAAAAGTTTTGAAATACTTGGGCAGTTTTTTCCACTGGTAAAATCAAATCCAGTCTGCTTGTGTCTCATCTCAATGTATTTATTAATTTCAATAAAAGTAATAAGATACTAGTAAGATACCAGTGGCATTAGTAACTTGTTAAACTTGTATCAAGAAAGATTTGAAAGAACATTTAATAAGCGAACACAAATTCATAGCAGGTTCAGATGCACCTACAGAAAACCAAGCCATGTTGGTTGAGAATTGTAGTCTTTACAAGCAAATAATGATTTACTGTAAACAAGAAAACACGACGTTTATCGGCTATGAAAAAGAAAACGACGTGAAAACGCGTCTCGACGAATAGTATAAACGCTTTTGTAGGGAAATAAAACCGTTTTACAACGTTGAAAGAGTGATAATTTACTTTTCACCTCCCTAGCTCGGAAAGGCCTTTTTATTCTTTAAAAACAGATAGCAAAACTGCATTTTATTCACAAGGGAGCAAAGAATATTTGAAATTCGAACGTGTTGTGGCGGCCTGCTAGCCCGCCACTACCTGCATGTTGCAGCGCGCGGTTGCCTAGCAACGAGACACACAACACTACGCTACCTAACCGTTATATATGAATTCGTCTGCTGATTTTCCCAATTTAATGATTAGTGTTGTATATAACCATCTTGTGTAAATATACTGTAAATACTCTGCCTGCGCATTTATTACTTCAATTAGTTCAATTAACAACCTGCCGTCCAACTGCTGATAGGTAACCTATACTCTATCTATCTACCACACACCTTTACTTTATCTATCTACCACAGTGTTATTAGTTAGGTTTTTTGGAACAAAGTTCCTTATCGGACGGTTGCCGCAGAAGTAAAAAAAGTCAAAAATCAAAAAAGTTAAAAATAAAAAAGTCAAAAAAGTAAAAAAAGTTAAAAAAAATCAAAAAAAGACAAACATGTAGTATTTTCCTCGCTTTAGTGAGGTGAAAAGATTTGTGTTACACACGGCTGCAAAGTTATTTTTACGTCTCGTGTGTTGCGACACTCACTACGCTCAGGATTCTATTTTTGAACTACTCGCTTCGCTCAGGATTCTATTTTCGAACCACTCGCTTCGCTCGTGGTTCAACCCTAGAATCCACTCGCTAGCTCGTAGTTCAACCCTAGAATCCATTCGCTAGCTCGTGCTTCAAGTCCACACTCGCGGTTAAAATACAACTTTGCACCCTTGTATAACAAATAACTATTCCTGCAATGAAATGTGAGTTTTGCTTCATAGATTCTAAAGCCTTGTAGTCGGTCATTAGGGAAAGAAATATCTTTTGACACATTTTATCGTAACGTTTATGTCTCCCTCCAGGCGTAGCATCCGCCTGGAGATCGAATTCCATTTTCTGTAGGTGACAATCGCAGTGCCACACATTACATTTGCATTTTATTTTATATCTAAGATACATTTTACCTCTATTTTTACCATAAGGACGCTCTCATTTTGATTGTCAAATACAGTATTTTTGGTATGTATTCACCCAATTTGTTCATATATAAAACTACGAGTATCAATGGCGGTAAACCAAATATTAACTCTCGTTAGCTCAAAAAGGCAACTTTAAACCAATATGGAAGCAATACAGCCTTTTACCCAAGTTAATTGCGTGGGTTAAACGATCGCCGTAATTACGTTAACGTAGGCGGGACAGATTGTGCCCAGTGCCCAGTTTTGCGACGGGACGGAATGAAATGACATAGAAGTATTTCGAAATTGCATTCGTCAAAATGTCAGTAGGTGAATTTAGTTGTATAGTTGATTACATTTACTGTTGATTGAATGCGATATAATGGTACCGGCAGCTGAATTACATAAAAGAACTTTAGACTTCTCATGAATTAAAATATTCAAAATGGTCACTATTTGAAGCGCGTTCCTATGTAAAGTTACGTAAAAGTATTAGAAAAATATGTTGTTTCTTGTATGACTTCTTATGTTTTAATTTAACTTTAAGTCTCAAATGGCAGCCTAATTAGTGAATTTAAGTTATAGAAATTACCCATTAAAGACGGTGCATTAGGCGTTATAGTAGCAGAAATCTCGACATTTCTGAGATTAAAATACGCGCCACCGTAAGCTTAAATCGATTAGAAATCCAGCTAACAATGAGTACTTACTAATTGAAATGGTTGTATAAAAGCGTTACCCGAGCCCCTGTAATAACTGTTGATAAGCGAAGCCTTTAATTCGATTTTCTACGGTTCGTTCCGTTCGTTACCCCGTGATGATTACTACACGTGTGTGGTTTGATTTATTGACTAACTACCGTCACCTATGTGTATAATAGTACATTACTACAGAGGCTGGGAAGTAGGGGGTTGCTGGCTGAGTTATATAGACGGCTGAGCGTACTGAGGCCGGATAGTTACGAGGCTGGCAACCCCTTTTCACGCCGAGGTATGTTTAGTGCTTTTCTCAAACATGCAGTGAAAGAAATATAAAAAAATAAAAATAAAAAAAAAAAATTCTCAAAAAAAAAACAAAGAAAAAATCAAAAAGAAAAATTAAAAAAAGGAAAAAAACAAAAAAACATTTTTTTTAAACAAAAAAAAATTTTTGCTAAAAAAAATATTTCAAAAAAAAAGGATTTTTTTTTTTTTAAATAAAAAAAAAAATTCCAAAAAAAAACAAAGAAAACTAATATTACAATCGATTATTGTTTTTTTTAATATGCATAAGTAGTGGCAGAATGTCAAATGAACCAAAAAGTAAATATCGCCTATAACCTTAAATGGCTGAATGCCATGATCCTGTGCCACAAACATATGTGGAATGGAAATTTAAAAAAAAATATTTCCCGGCTTCCGGCCGTCAATTTTATATGAAAATCGTTACCTGTTCTCTGGAGTTGATCCGCCCTAAACGTGATACTTTGAAGCCTATTATGACGCACATAACGAAGACATTTCAACACAGGAAGACAGAAAGGGCAAAGATAGACGCCTTAGAAATGTGGTGCTGCTGGAGGAAAATGCTGGGTATATTATGGACCGACTTTCGGACTAATGTATCCATCCTTAAAGAACTCCGCATCAAGCAACGTCTATCTACTGTAGTAAACAACTGCATACTCAGGTTTTTCGGCCACGTCTCGAGGAAAGATGATGACTCTATAGACCGTCTGGTGGTACAGGGTAGAGCAAACGGAGAAAGACCGCGCCAAAGACCACCACTGCGATGGACTGACCAGATCAAATCCGCTATGGGAGGACCCGTGAACAAGTTTGTTAGAATGACTTCAAACCGGCCAGAATGGCGAAGAATTGTACAACAAGCAACACCTGATACTGCTAATTGACCACGACACTCTGCAAAGAGTACAACGACTAAGAAGAAGAAGAACGAAGACATTTCATTGCATGTTTGAGAAAAATATATTATTCATTGTGTAGGTACATATTAATTATTTCTAATATTTTTATTTTTTTCGTGATAGAGTCGGTTGTATATTTTTTCATATAATTTAATAGAATGTAACTCCAATCTTAAGTCGCAAAATTCACCAAAATTAAATTGGCTGTATCTGTCAATTCTGTCATACGATTTTTCGTAGAATATCGGGCAAAATGTCTCTCTGAAATCATCGAGTAAATGATAATTTGATCAATTTAGCTTTAATTTATTTGAATAAAACTTGATTGCAAAATGAGTCAATATTTATTTACTTACTTCAAAATTGACTACATTCTAAAAACGCTGTCATAAATTTTAATAGTTTTAATATTTGTAGTAGCCAGTGAAGGGCGCATTAAACTTGACCTATTTCTAGTTTGATTTAGAAGTCTTTCAACAGCCGATATTTAAATATTTAACCAAAGAGCACCATTTGCAAATGACTTGAAATATCCCTCGAAAGTCAAGTGTAGATTAAAATGTAATCGATTTAAAAAATTTAAAATGTAGGGATGCGTAATTTAGAACAACTCCAATTATTTTTCAATTTCAAATGGTAGTTTGGACGATCTGGTAAACATCGCATAAAGCTGTCAAGAGGCTACAACTGTACATGATTATTGATTAATGATTATTTATATAATTTGAATTAATTTGAATTAATGATTGTAGTTTCGTTCAGAAGTAGCTGATTCAATTTGTATAATTAAAATACACAACGACATTAAATTTACTTATTTCCTATACTCTGGTCTGCAATACCCTGCAGCCTGGTGGGGCCCTTCGACACTTGTAAATCAGGGGCCCACAGGCGCTCAATTAGGGACCACGTTGAATGTAAAAAAACGTCGTCTACGATCTTTCGGGCCCCCCTGAGGATGGTACCCTTATGGTAAAAACGGCATTGCTGATCTGGGGTGTAATTTTTTGTCGTTCTGCTAACAATTATTATCTGTTTCATTAATTTTCACAGCCATAGTTTATTTCAGCCATAGTGCAGTGTACAATGACGATGAGTGAAGAGACTGTTAAAAAAGTGACAAAGAAATTGGCGGCTTGAAGACATCGTGGTGGAGATGGGTGTCAAAAGCAGATATCTGGTGAATCAACTCATTCAGAAACTTTTTTAGATTGCATGCTTTAGAAATTCAAAGTACTTAGTTGTTTGTTTTGAGTTTGTAGATTGTTTTTAGATTTTTTTAAATCTACACTGTGATTAAATGTAAGGTAAACTCGCCAAAGTATTTAAAGTTAATAGATAACTTCGACGTAGGTATTAGACAAGTAAATTCAGTATTAGCTAAATTCCAAAATTTCTGTAAGAGAAAATTGTTTGCGAAAATGCATGCTCTTGGAAAAAAACATTTTTAAAGTACGTACGACTCTTCTATAACATAGCTACGAACAAACAAGTAAAAAAATGTAAAATCTTGTGATTGTTTGATCCGAACTCCATTCCTCTTCTTAAGTATGCAAAGGACTTTTCAAACGCCTTCAAAGATTAAATTCACAAACGGTTTTTGTCAAAAGCCCTTCCATCAATATTTTATGAGAATTACAAGTGCTCCATTCGTTCAAAAAGCAATCCATCGCCAAGTCGCATCTCGCCATTATCTTAATACACTAAAATTTTGCGATCTCACTCGTTAATGTTTTCTTTCTTCAACCTGTTCAGATAGACAGATTTATGTTGTAACGTTCGTCGGAGATGAACGTCCTTCCACCGGATAGCCTGACAAAATAAAGGGTGTATAACACGTCCGCGGTGTAGTCGAGTGTCGACGCACGACGCGACGTGACAAATCTTAGCTTAGCGAGGATATATGTTCGGCTTTATACCCTGTAATTTTTGCTAGCTAAGTGGAGGTGAGAACTTGTGTAATTAAGGGTATCATGGATAGACGCGTTGTTTTAAAAGACGTTGTTTTATATTAAAGCTTCGGCCAAGACCCACAAGGGGTTGTAGGGCCAAAAACCAACAAAGGGTTGTAGCGCCGCAGGAAGAAGAAGTTTAAAGCTTCGGGGGTGAGAGAGAAACTTGCTATAAATTTTACTTTTATACACATTTCATATACCACCTTCGTACAGTCAAATTTATAACTTTGGTTATGTGATATATAAAATTACTTTGTAAGTCCTCATTGTTTTCAATATCTGGCTCTGAAGTACGTTGCGAAGTCAAATTAAATTTAAAGTTTCAAACTGGATTAAATTTGAAAGCTCCATCATAGTTTTAAAATATTAACGCCCGCTTGCTTTGTAAATTGTGTGAAAAGACTGAAAAGTGTTTGTATAATGAAAACAGTAGTCTGAATATTAGAATGACAGACAACAAATGTGTGAAAAATTTTAGAACTCGTATTATGTGATTATGCTATATACTAATTGGACTTTGGACTGATTGCAATTAAAAAGGGAATAATTGTATTTTATCCTTTTTCCCTTTATTTTCGTATATCATAGTATACAGTGTGTTTTTTTTAAGTGGGCCACTATGGGGAAATCCTAAAGTATAGGAGATACAGGGATACTGTCTTAGGAAACATTAGGTATTTTTTTTGGTATAGTCAAATTTTTGGTCAAGTGTGAGTTGTCCCTAAAAATTAATAATTTTGACGAATTTTCTTTTGACGCAGATCTAGTCAGTTTCATGAGAGGATCATTTTATTGTATGGAAAGAAAAAAATCGGAACAGTAGAAGTTAGTCAAATAAAAATATTTTTTTATTATTATTACAACATGTGTAAATTGCCTAGGTACACTTGCAAGGTTTATAAAAAGTATTTCAAATTCCAATATGACATTTGTTTTTGGAACACTTTATTTGATTTAAAAACCAAGTAAGAATACTGTTTGGTCTAAAAATTTTTTTTTTTTTTTAAATTGAATTTAAGGTGCTCGCGTAAGAATAGAGGTCTTAATTAAATGATTTTGGACCTCCATTCTTACGCGAGCACCTTAAACTCAATTAAAAAGAATAACATTTTTTTTATTTGGACCGAACAGTATTCTTACTGCCTTTTTAAATCAAATAAAGTGTTCCAAAAACAAATGTCATATTGGAATTTGAAATACTTTTTATAAACCTTGCAAGTGTACCTAGGCAATTTACACATGTTGTAATAATAAAAACATTTTTTTTTATTTGACTAACTTCTACTGTTCCGATTTTTTTCTTTCCATACAATAAAATGATCCTCTCATGAAACTGACTAGATCTGCGTCAAAAAAAAATTCATCAAAATTATTAATTTTTAGGGACAACTCACACTTGACCAAAAATTTGACTATACCAAAAAAATTTTCACAAAAAAATACCTAATGTTTCCTAAGACAGTTTCCCTGTATCTCCTATACTTTAGGATTTCCCCATAGTGGCCCACTTAAAAAAAAACACACTGTATATTCGTAATTTAATTCAATTTAAAATAGTTGTATATTATGACGGCATTTTCTGTAAAACTTTTCCGAAACATCAGATTTCCTTATCATTTATATCATGTAAAAAATGTAGTATGTCTGGACACATTTAATCTTAGCCTGGATAGGGTACAATTTTCCTGCTCTGTGACTTCAGTTTTTCACTGTCATCCATCGTCAAGGAAAGGAATTTCCCCCGAATTTCTTATACAAGCCACGAGGAGGAAATGTCTTTAATGTGAAGAGTAATTTGTTTTTGCTTCGAAGCCTAGATATCGATTGCCTTTCTTCTTATATCTTTCTTCATAGTAGATTAGTAGCAGGTTATATATTATACGTAGTAATATATGTATGTGTGTATATGTTTATTATATGTGTATTATGTGTAGAATTATGTAGAATAAAATAGTTAGCTATACGTAATGTAACTTCGGATTTTAGTTTTCTCTGCTACTCGTTCCCCGCACTATTGTTTTTATCTGTTTGGCTTGATGGTCGACTGGAAGAAAATGCCCTCTGGCATTAAGTCCGCCCTTTGTACTTTGCTTTATTGTGCAATAAAGTTTAAATAAATAAATAATCTTTTGCTGTAAAGCTTTCAAACTTGGTGGTAACCATGTTTAGAATCTAAAAAGGTCATCGCCTCACTTCAAAAAATATTTACCAATATAACCGAACTGAAAAATTTATTAAACGAAAATTGGATTAAATGTTTTAAACATATCTCTAGACACACTTGAAAGGGTAACAGGAATCTGCATGTTAGATGAACCAAGCTCTAAAATCCTATTACTTCTATTAGTTTATACGAAATGCCCTGATGGTTATACTGGAACGTGAAAGGGCGATCGACTCTGATGCCGTGGTTATTTTTAAGTAGACGGTTCGTGATAATACTGATAATGTTCGGAATAGATTTTTATCTAAAGGTGGGTGTTGAAAGACCTTTATTACAATGGTGGAATTAGAATGCAATAAGTATTCGCATTGCCGTCATAAAAATGTAGGAATTCTAAGATAAATAAACAATCAAATCTGATGTTGAAATTGATTAGGTACGTACTCATGCTTACACGTATAGTTAGCATCATTATAGTTAAACGACTCCTTTCTAACTTTGAAAGTAGGAAGCATCCAATTTGAACGTTACATTACTTCTAACCCCTTGTCATGTTATTAAGACTATTGCCAATTACATGAACTAGACGTGATGCTATCTAAATCTAATCTCCCGTACCTCCGCGTCTTTTCCTCAAGAACTTTGAGATTCTGATTGGTAGCGATTCGCTCTTGTTTACATAAATTCTTGAACCGACTAAACTCCCGAAGGACGCGTTCTCGTGTAGGTACTTGTGGAAAATTGGCGCATACATTATGTATTTTGTTTCGTTGTTTGCAGTGTGGAAAGGAAGTATTTACTTTCACTTTGGTTACCTTTATTTAAAAATATTTCTATGAGTTAAGAAATAATCGAAGTGTATGGAATTATTTTTTTGCTGTCTTCGCATGCGACATGTGGCCAGTTTTATAAAGCTACAAGTTACAAATTACAAGCGGAAGTCTCTTTCTAACACATAGGGTTAGAAAGAGAGTTCCGCTTGTAATTTGTAACTTGTAGCTTTATAAACCTGGCCTGTGGTCGTACTAAGTTAAAAAAATAAAATACGATTGTCCTGTTTACAATAAGTAATGTGCTTATAACGTTTGTGTTGTTTTAATTGCATAGATTTATATAAAAGGAAACGCCGTTTAAGTATGACTGATAATTAATCCAAACATTTTTGGCCTTAACTTTAGTAAAAGGTTTAGTTCTATATAATATCTATACAATCTAATCTGCCAACGGAAAATACCTGAGTTGAAAATATACAGGTCCAAAGTTACCTAACTTAGAAATCCCCGGAGCGGACTTAATTTTATTACCGAAGTGTCCCCTTTGCTAAAAGGGAGATATTTCGCTGTTCACTTGAACCATTTCCTAACGGAAGCATGTCGCTGCCCCAAGCGAGGGCTTTACATTCCGAGAACACTTAAGTACTTTCACATCTTTACTTGTGGTCTTAGAGTAGAAGATTGCACATCCCGGTTACATGGCGTATTTAGGTTAGGATGCGCCGGCGTGTGTGGCGGGTTGGAAAAGTAAACGAGAGGTATTTGCGCGCGTGAGGTGAGATCGTTTGAATTATTTAACATGGTTATCGCTAAAAGGTTGTACAGTCGCCATCAGATATATGGAACCGGCCATGGTGGTCCCAAATATCTGAACAACGCCTCTATTTTCAAAGCCATAAAGTTCTCCGATTTATTTGATGGCGGCTGTACATGTCATTTCATTTTTCATTTCATTTCATTTCGTGTCTGCGTGGATGTTTTTAGTGCGTTGACAAATTTTGGCTGTTCCGATATTTATTATGCGCATTATGATATGAGTGATGATAGGTGCAGTGAAAATGTCAATCGTGACCCATATAAATATAAAATCGATATAAGAGTCGTATGCATTACATCGTACAAATATGAATTTGGGAAATAGCAAACCATGTGACATCTAGAACAAATTTTGTGCGCCTGTTTGGCGGTTGACACTTGACAGCTGTGGCAGAATCAAAGAGTTGTGATTTTCACTACCTTTTGGGACAAAAGATTTCTTAGGAATGTCATCTCCTGTTATTCAATGGTTTCATATCGGTTATATTATAAGATTATGACTTAAATAACGAGTTTTTAGCTAGTTTTGTTTCACAAATACACAACTGCCTTTTTTGCGGATAGCATAACCATTTCTAGATTTTCGGTCATGAGTCATCCAACTCATCCATCGTTTTTTGCCAAATCCGTGCAGATTTTCACTTTGATCCACCATTTGCCGAAAGTATCACGTTCACCGAATTTCACCGGCGTTCGCGCGTGACGGCTGGAACCAATTTCAGTTTGATTAGATATCGTCACGTCTCGCAGACGGCATTGTCTCAATCAATTGTTTTCTCGAGACCTGTACAAACGAGTGGGTTCAATCATACGTCTTGGAGGTGAGAGTTCACTATCACAGATCGTTCTGCTGACCTTTTGTTTATTTATTACAGATAACAAATTTATTACTCTGTAGTTATAGTCGTTGGTGACATGTGCTAAATTGCTCTATCGCGTGCTAATGAAATTGACTGCTAATTGATATATTATTTACCACTGTAGCAATTATAACATACGCATACAATCTTTCACTGTCAAGTCAAGAGCTTATCGATTTTTAGTTATGATGTTGGGATTTGCATTAGTATATGAAGTAACCCCTTAAATTACGTCATCAATTTTTGTCGATCTTAACCCCTAAGAGAGTCGGACTCGCGCATGAAGGGTTCCATGAACAGTTATAGAAGCAACCCCCCCTCCGTCCTACACGTCATGCTACCATCATCCCATGTCCAGACCCCCAACAACTGATGTAATCAAGATAAAGTTGTGGAAATCTTTTGTCATGTCATGTCATGAAAAGCCGTATTTGACTTTTTTATGTCGTGTGCAAGCGCAACTATAGGTGCTTCTTTAAATAGTTAAAAAGAAAGAAAGAAAAGAAAGAAAATACATTTATTTAACGTCACAAATACACACTAAACAAAGCAAGAAATCAAACAACACAAAGACGTTAAAAAGGTAGTTCTACTATTATATTTTAAGGGAATTAATTTAAAAGTTTAAAAATGAGAGATGCTTTGCAATTTCATTTTAGCATCTCAAAGGTACCGATTCGTGCACCAAACATATGAATTGAAATCGAAAGTTCTATCAGTTCTGGACACAGGCTCTTCTAGCCAAAATAACGATGATTTAAATGGTTTTCTTCAACAGCTAGTTTAAATTCTAATGAAGTCAGAAAACTATATGTACATATACATCACATTGTGTAATCTTGAAAAAAGTACCGTAACTATATTTGAATCAATTAACTTCACATTTTACATCTAGCATCTAATAAAATTTCATTTGTCCCGGGAATGTTTCTATTGTCTCACTTTATTTGTGAGAATTAATGCCGACTAACCCTCCTGTTTACAATACCTCACCATTACAAGGTTAACCCTTTCTTTGCTCGTAATTGGACGGTTTCCTGTTGTAAAATGAACTGAGAGACTTCGTAATTAAAACTTTGCAAATTCTTGCTTTCTCGTTGTTTTGTTTTTGGGAAACGTGAAAATGTCTTGTTTCTAAAATATTACTGTAACGCCTGACCCAAAGCTCAAGTTAATTTCATTAAAAGTTCATGAGTACTCCATGTTAACATCATAATGTCATAACATAAGACACACTTATTTAGGTCATTAACTTTCCTTTTCTAATTAATTCGAGAGACAGCATTCGATTCCGATTATGATATAGACCGAATCTATTGGGAGCGGTTTATCCCACTATGCTAACACAGTAATAAGGGTTACCATAATGACCATCAATTAATGATATAATTATGTGAACTTTAAACTAGACTGTTGAAATAAAAATAAGATTCGTATTTTTACGAATAAATTCTGCTCACACTGTTACTTTTGATTTTAGAATACGTTACAGATTTTATTAAATTATTAGCAAAGAGAATGTATAACTAAATTAAAAACAATAATTAGGTGGACTAAATTGTCAGGAGGGTTCATACATCTGACAGTTGTTTGACAAGTTTTCTATGAAATCTCCTGTCAATTTAGTTCACCTAATTATGGTTTTTAGTGTAGAGTAGCACAGTCCAAGAACGTTTTGAGGCTCCAAGTTTGATAGCTTTACTAGATGGCTCTGTACAGACCAATATTATGCGGTAACTCTGGTTCAGATGGCGCTTCAGAAGCGCTCTTTCTCTTTGATTATTAGTAACTCAAACAGTCTTCTCAACTGCCCTAAACGCCAATGTAAAACAATCAAAGCGAGCTCAAACATTCGAGTCTGCCGGGAATCCAAGTTGACAAGTTTGTAGAGCTCACGGGGCTTGGCGCTGTCGTGTTGGAGTCAAACGTAACCACGTTTGTAACGCGACATTTGGTGTTATACACATGAACGGAGGGGTGTGCTGTACGTAACTGTAGTGTGTTTTTTCCCTATACCCTAAGTTATTTAGGCATAAATTATTTAAATTATTTTCTAGTATTAAATTTTTTACCGAAAACTTTGGTTATATATAATAATGAATTGATATTATACTCTTATATAATAACTATATTCTAATGAAAAATATTTTACGGGTAGCATCATAGAAAGAATTAATAAAGTCACCAGCAGTTAATACCTCCATGTAGAATAAATTAAAAAAAATAAGGTTTAAACTTTATTTCAAAGTCAACCAGTGTAACCACTGAGCTTCATTTTTCACTGGTACGTAATTTAATCGGATAATAGGTTTAAATTACTTTAATTTTATAAACTTGTATAGATGTCATATACAAAGGAAAAAGTGACCAACGCCTCCGTTGCCCAAGGCTGGGTTCGAACCAGCGTCTTCTGCATTCGCGGCAGACGTGTTAACCAACTTCGCCACCTGGCCACGAAAGCACCGGTCGAATTTTCCCGTGTATATGCAATCTTTGTAAATGCTAAGGCGCATTTGGCCAATCATCTAAGGTACAACATTATGGGTCATAACCTTAGCCAAATGCGCCTTAGCATTTACAAAGATTGCATATACACGGGAAAATTCGACCGGTGCTTTCGTGGCCAGGTGGCGAAATTGGTTAACGCGTCTGCCGCGAATGCAGAAGACGCTGGTTCGAATCCAGCCTTGGGCACCGGAGGCGTTGGTCACTTTTTCCTTTGTATATGACATCTATACAAGTTTATAATATATACATTATATAGTAGTGTGACTACTTAAAATAAACAAATCAAATTATTCATTAAAAAATAATTTGATTTGTTCTTTCAGTTCTACTTTAATTTTATCAAAAACCGTCACGGTCCGTACTTACATGAAAGGACTTACATTAAAGTTTGTATGTAACAAATTAGACTGACATAAATGTAACAGAATCAACCTAATAGCGATGGTATAAATCCCACGCATTACATTTAAAAAAGTTACATCATAGTCGTAAATTTGCCTTTAATTGGTTAGTCTGATTAGATTACATTTTAGATTGACGTGCTACTGCCAATTTTGGCGTTCAGCTTAACAATTAACATTTAAAACATCTATAAATAAAATGCAGAGGCCACTAAATAGCGATCACACTTAAATTCTAAAATCAGTCCAAAAATTAAACACAGTGAGTCTTAAACATTGTCTCGGCATTCCTAGACAAATGTATTTTTTTTTCTGTAAAGGTACATCATTTTCTTTTGTCTATAAGGCATAACTGCCATTAAAAATGATCGATTTGAGAGTTCTTACAAACAACTTCTGGCTATTGTGACGTCTCGGCATTTCGCTGTTGCCATGGCTTTTTGACTTTGAGAGTTTGTTCGACGATAACTTGAGTAGCGTTTTCTTGATACTTATAAAATTTGGTGTGGTTATGAAGCAAGAGCGCGCGAAAACATGATCACATGGGTCTTGTTATATTGGTCAGCTTGTTTGCAAGTAAATCGCTAGTTTTCAGTTCGAGGCGGACTACTAGTTTAGAAATGAACTCTATTAACAACGAAAAAGAATTGAAAATTCTGTAATATACATTTACGTTTTTCGGGCTACAGAGTTCAATGTTCGCTTTAAACATGGCAAAGCCTGTCAATTCATACCGGCCTAATGTATTTTTTTTAGTATCTATTGTTGTCTAATATCTAATCCACACTAGGCTTAGGCCATATTAGGATAGGACCCAAATAAGGCTGCCTTGCCTATCCTCTAAGGCGTCTTTCACACTGCTGTGGATTCCGCATGCGGTGCCGGTGCGCGAGCGAGATATGAGCGTGTATAGCGCTGTCACGCTTGCACACCGTCGCCGCATGCGGTTGCGGCGCCAGTGTGACAAATCGCTCTCCCACCATAAATTCCAAATTCAAACTGGTTTTCCAATGTAGCATCACGCTCCGCGATTGTTGAGCAATTTAGGGTCTTAGTCATTACTCATTATCTTTTCTTATGCTATGGAATGTCCAATTTACGAGTAGGTAGGACCCAAAATGGCTCAACAATCTTGGAGCGTTACTATACAGTCGCCATCAAATATATCGGAGCGGCCAGGGTACTCAAAAATATCTGAACATGCACTTTATCGCCTTAACAATAGAGGCGTTGTTCAGATATTTGTGACCACCTTGGCCGCTCCGATATATCTGATGGCGACTGTACATACTGATCTTATGCGTGGCAATGGAGATAAGCTCAGGTTTTTTTTTATTTTGATCTTAAAATAGATAGGATTTGTTTCACGTGCATTATTTGGCTAGCGTTCTTTATTTATATTTTAACAATATTAATTCTAGACTTAGTTAATTTCTCATTAACTTTTCCAATCTTTTCACTTGCAAAACTTCTCCGCGCGAGTTCTAACTTTACAAAATCTTGTTACAGGTAAGAAAGTTCGAGTTCTTGGCAAATGGGCTTCTCAAGAAGTCGACTCTACGAAGGTTGTATAAAAGTGTAGATAGGTTGTATAAAATATTTAAGTAGGTATACGAGGGATTTGTTTCTTTCCAACATTGTTGGGGACGCTTTTGTGAGGTAAATATCTCATTGGAATAGCTTCCGTTTGACAAAATGAATTTGTATGTTTTGTTTCCAATTACTTACTTGGCTCGAAATCAAAGGAATTAACCTCTTTTATTTTCGCATGAAATTAATTGTTTATAATTTTAAATTATAATTTTAAACTCCTATCGTTGTTTTTTTAACTGACTTCAAAAAAGGAGGAGGTTCTCAATTCGACTCTTTTTTTAAATCATTTTTTTGTATGTATGTTACTCGATATCTCCGTGAATCGTGAACCGATTTTCAATTATTTTTTTTATCGAACAGGTATAACCCCTAGATGGTCCCATTGTCACCAAGTCGGGGTCTGATGATGGGATCCTGGAGAAATCAAGGGAACTCTTCAACTATTATAGGCGCACCTATAGTGATTTCACTATTTTTTACAGCAACTCGGCCACTTCCTTTTGGAATAGCGGATAATAAGTGAAGTCGGTTCTTTTTTGTTTAAATTTATTTTAAACACCATTGCATCGTTGTAGACAGACATTTAAAATTCAGATTGAAGTGCTCTTCTTATCCATCCTCCTAGCGTTTATCCCGGCTTGGGGTGCGCTTGACAACCTAATCCTATGAATTGGCGTAGACACTAGTTTTTACGAAAGCGACTGCCATCTGACCTTTCAACCCAGAGGGGAAACAAGGCCTTTTTAGGATTAGGTCCGGTTTTTTACGATGCTTTTCTTCACCTGTACGATTGGTAAATATCTGAGATAAAAAAACTGAGTGGTACGAGCCGGGGTTTGATGGAACCCGAGACCTCCAGATTGAAAGTTGGACGTCTTAACTTAAGGTAAGGTTACCAGCGCTTACTTACACGGAAAAAAAGCTTCCGGGATATTCTCAATCCAAGACATTAATACTTTCTTGGAAATATTTCCTCGTGACAAGTATTTATTTCCTTTACCAAAAATATGATTCTTCGCTTAATAAAACCACGTTTTCTTAAAATAGAAATACAAAAATGTATTGTTTCAAGAGTATATTGAGTAAATAAGAGAGATTGTACTTTAATCAAACATAGTACGGCGGAAATTGGCCTGTTTGGAGATACGTCGTCGACATCTCTTCTAAATACCTAAAACTGGTATGGATGTGTTCCCCGTAGTCTCCTGAATACGAACTGACCGGTTTTAGTTTATGGAGGGGGGGACGGGTCGGTAAAAAGGGGGGGAAAGATGGCGGCTGACTGTTATCGATATTTGTTTACATCTCGAGTCCTATGAGACCGATCGGTTTGTATGAGATGTCATTTGAAAGACTATTAAATGTACTACAATTGTTTATAGATAACTGTAGTCATCACTTTAGTCCTTTACAAAATATTTGAAAAAATATGATTTTTTTACCGTGCATGTTTGCGTAAGTACTGATAAAACATGCTTATAACTCAATATATTATAACTTTACCGCAATCAATGTTATTATAAAATATACAGGAAATTTTATGAGCTTTCGAAAAATATAAGCCTTATTAGTAAGTAATATTATATAACCGAGTATTGATGAATTTTGTTCAGCATGGGTCACTGCGATTCCTCGTAGAATGGCAGCCGACCGACATCGTATTTTTATTATTTCTCGGAATCTATTTTACGGATCAAATCGTAATTGGTATCATTTGAAAGCATTTTAAATGTACTTTAATCCCTTCTTTGAAGTCTAAGATGCAAAATTGACAGTTTATTATTATTTTTAGAAAATGTAACACTTTTACCTAATAGACTGGAAGAAACAGGCTTGTTTGGAGAAAAGTCATCGATATTCCATCTAAATACCTAAAACTGGTATGGATGTATTCCTCATTGTTTTCAGGACATGAATTGATCAGTTTTATTTTATAAAGGGGGGGACGAGTCGAAAAAAAGTAGGGGGGAAAGATGGTGTCCGCCCGCCATCGAAATGTCATTGAAATTCGTTCACATCTCGAGTTCTATGGGACCGATATATTCGTGTGAGACGTCATTTTAAATATCATTAAACGTACTATAATTGTTTTTAAATAATTGTAGTCATCACTTTAGTCGTTTACAAAATATTTGAAAAAATATTACTTTTTACCGTGCATATTTGCGTTAGTACTGAAAAAACATGTTTATAACTCAATAAATTACAACTTTACTGCAATTAATGTTGTAATAAAATATACGTAAAATTTTATGAGCGTTCGAAAAATATAAGTTTTATTTATATATAATATTGTATAACCAAGTAATGATGAATTTTGTTCAGCATGGGTCACTGCGCATCATCATATGAATGGCGGCCGACCGTTGTCGTATTTTCATTATTGCTCGTAATCTATTTTACGGATCACATCGTGATATATATCATTTGAAAGCATTTCAAATGTACTATAATCGGTTCTTTATAGTCTGAGATGTAAAATCATCCGTTTATATTTTATTTTTAGAAAACGCAACATTTTTACCTAATACATTGGTGGAAACGAGATTGTTTGGAGAAAAGTCGTCGATAGCTCTTCCAAATATCTAAACTGATATGGGTGTGTTCCTCATTCTTTCCAGGATATGAATTGACTATTGACTATTAAATCAAAGTTCAATGAAAATACTACGGCGGTCAGCCGCCGTTCATATGACGACGCGCAGTGACCCATGCCAACAAGATTGATCATTAATTGGTTATATAACATTAAATATAAAAAAACTTACGTTTTTAGAAACGTCATAAATTTTCCCATGTGTTTTATAATAAAATTAACTAGGATCAAGTCATAATTTATTGAGTTATAAGCATGATTTATCAGTACTTATACAAACATGCACGGTAAAAAAAATCAATTTTGATCAAATATTAAGTAAACGACTAAAGTGATGACTGTAATTATTTAGAAGCAATTGTAGAACGTTTAATAACCTTTCAAACGACATCTCACACGAACCGATCGGTCCCATAGGACTCGAGATGTGCATAAATTTCGATGACATTTCGATGACGGTCAGACGCTATCTATCCCCCTCCTCCTTGTTTTCGACTCGCTCCCCCCTCTACAAAAAAAACCTGGTCAATTCATATCCTGGAGACAATGAGGAACAAAACCATATCAGTTTTATGTATTTGGAAGATCTGTCAACGACTTTTCTCCAAACAAATCTGTTTCCTCCAGCCTTTTAGATAAAAATATTACGTTTTCTAAAAAAAAACTACAAACGGATAATTTTACATCTCAGAGTTCAATAAACCGATTATAGTAAATTTAAAATGCTTTCAAATGATACCTATCACGATGTGATCCGTAAAATAGATTCCGAGCAATAATGAAAATACGACAACGGTCGGCCGCCATTCATATGATGATGCGCAGTGACCCATGCTGAACAAAATTCATCATTACTTGGTTATGCAATATTATATATAAATAAAACTTATATTTTTCGAAAGCTCATAAAATTTTACGTATATTTTATTACAACATTAATTGCAGTAAAGTTGTAATTTATTGAGTTATAAACATGTTTTTTCAGTACTAACGCAAATATGCACGGTAAAAAGTAATATTTTTTCAAATATTTTGTAAACGACTAAAGTGATGACTACAATTATTTAAAAACAATTATAGTACGTTTAATAATACTTAAAATGACATCTCACACGAATCTATCGGTCTCATAGGACTCGAGATGTGAACGAATTTCAATGACATTTCGATGGCGGGCGGACACCATCTTTCCCCCCTACTTTTTTTCGACTCGTCCCCCCCTATATAAAATAAAACTGATCAATTCATGTCCTGAAAACAATGAGGAATACATCCATACCAGTTTTAGGTATTTAGATGGAATATCGATGACTTTTCTCCAAACAAGCCTGTTTCTTCCAGTCTATTAGGTAAAAATGTTACATTTTCTAAAAATAATAATAAACTGTTAATTTTGCATCTTAGACTTCAAAGAAGGGATTAAAGTACATTTAAAATGCTTTCAAATGATACCAATTACGATTTGATCCGTAAAATAGATTCCGAGAAATAATAAAAATACGATGTCGGTCGGCTGCCATTCTACGAGGAATCGCAGTGACCCATGCTGAACAAAATTCATCAATACTCGGTTATATAATATTACTTACTAATAAGGCTTATATTTTTCGAAAGCTCATAAAATTTCCTGTATATTTTATAATAACATTGATTGCGGTAAAGTTATAATATATTGAGTTATAAGCATGTTTTATCAGTACTTACGCAAACATGCACGGTAAAAAAATCATATTTTTTCAAATATTTTGTAAAGGACTAAAGTGATGACTACAGTTATCTATAAACAATTGTAGTACATTTAATAGTCTTTCAAATGACATCTCATACAAACCGATCGGTCTCATAGGACTCGAGTTGTAAACAAATTTCGATAACAGTCAGCCGCCATCTTTCCCCCCCTTTTTACCGACCCGTCCCCCCCCTCCATAAACTAAAACCGGTCAGTTCGTATTCAGGAGACTACGAGGAACACATCCATACCAGTTTTAGTTATTTAGAAGAGATGTCTACGAAAATCGTGAAGGAGACGACTTTTGTTTAATTTGCTCCTACACTAACAAGTATCTTAGGTAAAAGAAAACTAGAAAATCTGTAAGAATATATTCGCTTCGTTATATTTAAAACTTTAATTTATTTTCGTTAAAGGAAATAAATGCTTGTCACGAGGAAAAATTTCAACATAATATAATAATGTCTTAGATTGAGAATATCCCAGAAGCTTTTTTTTCCGTGTAGATTGAAGTGCTCGAATCTCAAAAATCATTCCATGTGACATTTATTAAAGGTGTGATACTAAAGTCCAGGATATATGTGTGATTGTCATACTTATATTTCATCGAGTACTTGAGGTGGGCTGTGGTCTTGCAGCCACAGTTGAACACTGTACAGTGTTCACTGTATTTCACTTAACTCTGAAATATTACCTCTCGCGAAAGGTCCCCTAATGGAATTTTGCCGCACTCTACGCCAGAACTAAAGTCATTTCCACTAGTATTCTGGTATTAGTTTGGAGTTTGAGTCATGAATAAAAAGTTGTTTTATAGCTGTATTAGAAAAATAAGCAATTTCATCTTTCTAAATCAAAGACCCAATTTAGTCTTATAGAAAGAGTCTGCCACCGTCTTTTTTTTATAAAGTCTAGCTATCTTCTGTTAGATTTAGTATAATAATTTAATGACACATGATTACGAGTGTCAACGGCATTTTCAGTTTGACAACGTGCATGACGGCAATACTTATTAAATTTCAGATCCAGATTAGTTAGCCAGTGACGAAATTGCCAGAAATATAATTTTAATGTATTAGTGACCTATAGATGGGTGTATTTATTGAAGACTTTTCACTTTAAACCAGAGACTATAGAGATATAGACGACCACAGTCTAAGAACTTTTTGAAGCTCATGTCAATTGCGCCATCTATGTCAAAGCCACCTAATGATACCGAAAACGTAAGAGAAATGTCACCTCTCCTAGTAACAAATAGCGTACTGGAGGTACACTAGTAGCTATTAGGTGGAGTAGCAGTGTAGTAGGTGACATTTCTTTTACGTTTTCGGTATCATTAGGTGGCTTTGACATAGATGGCGCAATTGACATGACATGAGCTTCAAAAAGTTCTTAGGCTGTGGTCGTATATATCTCTATAGTCTCTGGTTTAAACTTTATTGAGTCACGTACTTAAATTCAGCGGTATCGTAATACTCGTATTCGTATAATACATAGATTTATTTACAAAGTTTAATTTGTGTTTTTGTTTTATGTATTCGATATTATTTTTATTTCCAACATGAAAATGAATACGTAAAACTTAACCAATAGTATCGGTTCATTAAATGGCTTCCGAATTTCGTCACCAGTACCCGTTAATTCAATTAAAAATTCTGACAGAATCAATACACTCGCCGCGTCCCTGAATATAATTAGTCCAACTAGGTTATAACGCCCATCCAGCCTTTAACACGCCCGACCAGCTCGCATTACTTGCCTGGCTACTCCTGGCTCAGAATAGCCGGCCTTCTGACCCTCATCCCGTGTCAGTATGGTTGAAGATCTCGCTACATCGATACCTGATGCGATTCGCGATTCGATTTGCTTGCTAATTTCGAGTGTTGTGACGTTTTCGATTGGTTGATTTTAATTGGATGTGTGCTGAGAAAGTGGGAACGTTCAGAAGCTCTATTTCGTTATCAATGTTTATATGTTTAGGAGGTCTTAGTAGTGACGCATGCTACACGTAGTGTCAACAGACATTTCTGTAGTGGTGTTCTAAGCGTACGGTGTTACAAGCGACCAATGCCGAAGAGATATTGCGTGTGTCTCCACTTTGCAACGATCTCAATGCAGGCCCCATAAATAGCATTGTTATTCCGTTATTTTTTGCAAGTTTAAAAATTGTCTTTAGCCCGTTAATTAGTTTCTAGTGGATAATGAATCGCATCGATGCATACAGTTTTTGTTGACATTTAGTAACATATAAAGTTCGATCGCCTGTGGAATCGCCCCAGGATATTTTACCGATACCGTGACCTGCCGCAACCTCAATAAATTATGGAAAACATGTTCGTGCGAATGATGCCTAAATACAAATGACATTTTGAATAATACAGACGTCGGTATTAGAACTGATCGATTTTCTGATCGGTTCGCCTACCTTGACTCGAGGACGTCTGACTGTTGTTTACTTTATTAGTTTACTTAGCTCCAAGAGTGCCAATTCCATTACTTGTGGTCTACCTTGCATTCCTGTCCAATAGCTTTGTATTCTTCATGATCTGTTTTTCGGTTTGTTCATCGACAGGTATTTCAATCTAGTTAGTTGAATGACACCACTGTCCACTTGCCTGCAGTACAAGGGTGCAGTAAAAGATTTTTTTCACCTCAGCAGTTCGAACAAGCCTACTTTCCTCACTCCCTGGAGTGAAATTTTGTTTCTAGAAGGTTTTCGTCATAATGATGATGCCTTTCATTCGGAAATGTAAATAAGTTTAGTGTGTTTTTTTAACTTTAATATGTTCTCACTACTGAGGTGAAAAGTTGTATGTGTCACACGAGAGGAATGTTTTTTTACATCTCGTGTTCTTGAGATCCCTTGCTACGCTCAAGATTTAAACCTAGAATCACTCGCTTCGCTCGTGATTCAATTATAGAACCTTTCGCTTACTCGGGACTCAAAATCAACACTCGCAAGAAAAACCGACTTTCCTCTCTTGTTGCACAAATAACTATTTAAATCACCTGAATGAGTGTCTCATCCATTGCAAAGTAAAGGGTTAACTCTTTCTCGCCAATTGGTCCTATGTAATACACACTCCGGCCAGTCTTGATAGTGTGTGTCCAAGCGGACCCGCCATTTCCGCATTGGTCTTCCTTTGCCCCGATTAGTGGGAACCAGTCTGTCGCTCAAAGACATTTTTTTTATAGCCTATGTTGTGTCCCACTGCTGGGCAAAAGCCTCCCCTCTCTTCCGCTACTCGTCACGGCCTGGTGCATGTTCCCGCCAGTCGCTACAAAAGGCATCCAGGTCGTTCTACCATCATCGCCTGCAGGCTCCACAAACCCCAGATATATGTGCGACCTACAAACAAAATCACACTTATAAAATCAAATGAATTACTGAAATTATGATGAACTAAAATCATAAATTTGAGTGAAATCATACCTTTGTAGCCAGATATAGATGATCTGGAGCATCATTAATAAACTTTTCAACGTTTTCTGCCGTTAATACTTTTGATTTTTTACTTTTATAACCTGTAGATTGCCTCTTTAAAATAGTAGTCAATTTAGTGTAACTTTTGATATCAATATCATGTTTTGTCTTTATCATAGCTTTAAGCATCGAGTACTTAGACCATAAGGTAGAAGGCTGATATTTTTTCGATTGTTCTAGAAAATAGGCTATAACAACGTTTTCTGAGAACGAATTTGCCTTATGTTCCGTTTTCCAGTTCACAAACTGTTCATAAACAGCAATATACTTATTTTTAGAATTTTCTGGCAAAGCACTCTCATTTGCAATTGCAGCCTTCTCGCAAATGTCTGGCGGTGTGAAATCAACTTCAAACTCTGATTCACTCATTTTGAAAGCAACTTTTTGAAAACTTAAGATCGGAAAACAAAGCCGTTGTAAGTTCTAACTTTCGCAGTGAAAATGTTTGACATGAAGAGGTGTTTTTTAATGCTTTTATACTTCAATGTAGTTTTTTTTCAAATACATGTTCTATAAGACAGAAACAATTGGAAATATAAAATATTGTACTATTATTACCTAAGTATCGTTATTTATGATTATTTTTGTATCGTATATTTATAAAACAATGTTGAATTTTACCTTTGGAAACTAAAAACATGCTTGGAGTAAGAACAAAACGCCTTTTCTTGACAGGCGTTTCGGCAGCTGTTCCGTTCCATTCAGACAACTTATTAAAGAACGGATTTTCAACATTAAATATTAATAAAGAAAGGTGTTATAATGATGAAGAGGTAAGTAATAAAATATGAAATATGAATATTTTTCGTATTTTTACATTAACAGTAGATTATTATGTTGATTACGACGATGAAAGGAAACTAATATTAAGACTCATCAATAAGAAGTCATGAATTGGAACACGTATAAATTAAAAAAAATTGGAAAAGTAAAAAGCACTAGTTCGCGAAAACCAACTTTCCGCACGCTAAACCACTACAAGAAAAGCACTTTTTTGAGCAACTGTATTAAAAAAATATTTACACTTCTTATTACGATATTTTTTGAATGATAAAGGTTCTTCACATATTGCCATCAATCAAAACTTTCTTAATGTGTTTCAGTGAGTTTAAATACGATTACAAACGTGGATGTTTAAGTATAAAAGATAAACAAATCCCATCCCATCGCATAGTTATCAATTCAATTCAATTTCATTTATTCAGAGACCAACTTGGATCATTATTGTTAGTACGAATGCTTAAAATAAATTGTTAGTATTTACAGTTAAATAAATTATAATCAATTAAAATAAACCTAACCCATGTTATGTTATACCTGCTAACTGTGTATCAACTTGTCTACATCTTTATTCTTTCAACCGTCACGATGTTGAACCAATCCTACCCAAAGCGAATACAGTAGCTACAGTAAATACTAACGCCTAAACACGATCACAGTCTACCAAGTAAACTTCGTTTGAACCTTCAACCTCGCTTTTTTTATCATTCCATTGTAACCGTTTCCATTCCATTTAAGTTTGAATTTTAAATTCCACTCTCGCCCTGACTTGGGTAAGCCATTTCAACTTTTTCCCAACTAGATTAGGAATAGTGTTTCCATGTTTTAACTAGTAACCTAATTGAATTACGTGAAAACAATTTCCACGTGATTGTGTAATTTGTTTATACCGCGTGTTTATTTGATATTACCTCAAATGGAAGCCAGACGCAAGTTTTAAAATTATAAATCGATATTGTAATAAATATTGAGTTAACTCTTAGTTAACACAGAGCAATAGATTTTTTTAATTTCGTCGGTACGCAATGTATTGCGTGTACACTTATTTGACACATCATCAAATGTGGCATTTTAGGGCAAAGTAATCATTGCGTGCTGAAATATTTTATATGGAAAAATAAAAGTCGTAAAACTTTAATAAAACATATGGAACTATGTTTATTAGGGTTGTAGGGACACATTGTGTATAGTTATAAGAATGCTGACATCGCCTTCCACGTGCATGCCGCGAGGCGCGGGCCCCGACAGTTGTCGCCCGCCACGCGACTTGCCCGGTTCACTCCCAACCTTTGATAGGTTTCTTTAGAGTCAAAATAACCTTGTGTATTAAGTTAACCTTCGACATTTAATAAACTTTATTGTAATTTCATAGTGACTTTCTTTTCTGATCAACACTAATACCTGGAGTCAGTAAATAGTAATAGACTATACTTACAGGGTCTATACTAACTACCCTTGGCGTATGAGGTAATATCATAAATACACGCTGTATTATTTTAATTTAGCTTTTGCATTTAATTGGAATTATTTAACAATAATCGAGTCTCGAGGGATACATATAGAGAGTTATTAGATATCATAGAGCCTGTTTAAAAAAAATCTAAGGATGTTAGAGTTCATTTAGAAATAAACTCTATTAACAACCTTTAAAAATAAACTAAACGACTTGCGAAAGCGATTTAGAGTCGATTTAGGTCGAGTTGCAGGTATCCATAGGATACGGTAGCTGCTTACCATCAGGCGCGCAGTATAATTGTTTGTCACCGTTGCAGTATAGAAAAACATCGTAATGAATATTGTTATATTTTCTGGCTCAATTAATAGTACAAATTGGTAGGAGACTACACAATTGCCCGTTAGGTGGCGCTGTTCGCACGAGAAACTGGCGAACAATGTGTTCATTCAGTATATACTAGCCGTTGAGATTAACGACACGGAAATATTGGGAGACTGGGAGTTTACCCATCTAGTATCTGGTTCGTTTCCGTTTTCCTTATACACTTTATTTTTGAAACTGTATTATATTATACATAAAAAATATCAATATTCCTTGTTAAATATAATATGTAGGGTCAGCAATTACACATGGAAAATAATGTCAGACAAATGTCCACCTCTAGCAGCATGGCAGAAGCCTTTTCATCGCGTTTTTCATCACTTTTCACACATTCCTGGCGTTATCTCAGCAACAGTGTTTCGAATATTTTGTTTTAATTGCTGAAGGTTCGTTGGCCTATTAGCATAGACACGTCCCTTTAGATAGCCCCACAGAAAAAAGTCAGGAGCTGTTAAATCAGGCGATCTTGGGGGCCAGTCAATGTCACCGTTTCTCGAAATTAATCGACCGGGAAACGTTATTTTTAATGCTTCTATTGTAACTCGTGCCGTGTGACACGTGGCCCCGTCGTAAAACGCTCCATAATAAATTTGCCGTATATACACAAACTAATTTTCATGCAATAACTGTCATATTTACCGCCAAAATAAAATGGCGGCAAAAAAAAGTTGTATACCTCTAAGTTGGCCAGCCTGTATTATAAGAATTGTTGATTGCAACGCCTATTCTTTTTGATTGGCGTTGTTTTTAAAATGTATTGGTGTTTTGCAATAGATTGCGGTACAAACTTTTTTTTATGCCTGACGGTAATCACTATAAAGACCTAGTAATTTTCTATTCATTATGTATCTACTAAATTTTGTTTAGCCTTAAAATTCGATGTCTATAGACCTATATAACTCATAAAAATTATGTGAACTTAAACATATGTGAACCTTATTCCTTTTATAATGGTTTAAACACAGTTTGCACTGGTTAGAAACTACTCAACTATGCAAACATTTCATTCGCAATGATCATACCACGGCTGGGTGGAGTGTTCGCCCGCTGTCTTTTATTTACCGAACACTTTGTGTAAATGAAAAGAAATTGCAGCTGCGATTTATTCAGTTCCTTTTGAGTGCTTTCTTTTTATTTTATCTGTTTAAAATTGCAGGCGTGTATAAAAATTTGTTACTATTTGCAAATTTCTTGAAATTGTTTTTATTGTTTTAATTCCCCATTGGCTTCCTCACTTTATCAGTATACAAATGTAATCCGCTTAAGTATCATCGAAATCTTACCATACCTTACACAAATCAAGTATTCTACAAGCTTTGTGACTTATTAGTGTATTATTTTGTCTATCGTCTTTAAATTATCTAACGACTTAACTTGTTGGTGTTAATATAGGTAGTGTTTAAAACACAATTACTTTTACAGCGCCTTAAAAAGTGGACGATTAAGACATCCACTAGGAATGTCCTAATAGTCATTGTTATCTTAATTGCGTACCAGTAAAAACGACTTCGTCCAGATTTCTTTCTTTCCGCAGTTTTTATCTGTCCCGCTTGGAGCTAAAGTAATGTAATGGTCTTTTTAATTGCGTCAATTTTGTTCGAGTTTTACTTTTGAGGTTCCGATTATATTTCTCTGTTTGGATCTGTCCAGGATTTCTAATTTCTGCCTTGTTGGATTATGTAAGTGCATAAGTTTTTCGAATTCTTTATGTGCAGAAGTGTTTATGCAATGCGTCTTTGATACCGGAGAAAATTTTTAAATCTTCCTGCTTCCGATTAGCATGAGACGAGTATGCAGTTAATTATTATTAACTTGGACCTAACCAGTACAATTAAACTTTACGAGAATGAAAGCAGGCATATGCTCCGTATCGATAATTCTTGTTTTGATTGATGCGAATCGCAATAACTTTAACCGGTTGTTCAAACATACAAATTTCACGTCATCCGTCACGTTATTACATTTATAAATTACGATAGCAAAGTCACACGGGTCATATAAACAATCGGGCCGTCTTCAGATAACAGTTTCGTAATGTTTGTTATGCAAAACACACGTTTATCTGTCTTTCACACGTCCATTCCGATCGTTAACCGTATTGTCTTATTATGAACATTAATTCAGTTGTGATACGTCCACTGTTTCATTAATATTACAATTAACATCATTTTGTGTTGTGGCGTTAATTAATTTGACTTGTGATTGGGTTTCGGTGTTATCAATATCACTTTTCTCTCATTTGCCTATTTAATGATAATTGATTCATGTGTGTGACGTCAAAAGATCATTTATTTATTGCGAAATAGAGCATTTGAACTCCGTAAAGACTATTTTGTGGAATGCTTGTATTTGGTTGACTGGTTATATTAGAATATTGGACAAGTCATTTGATTAAAAACGGTTGGTGAATCAAAGAACAGAGCTAGACAGTTGTGAATTCAAATCTCTTGAAGACATTTAAAATCGTAGGCGAAATCTGTTGAATGTGTTTCAAGCGAAGTATTTGTGATTTTGTGTCTTAAGTTAGTGGACCATACTTTCAATGTGATCTCATAGAATAGTGTGATATAAACTTACGTGTCTTAATAAGCCTTACCATTAGTGTTCACTAGCGTTGTCGCTAGTAAGTTTTCGTGTTGTGCGGTGAAGTGAAAACGGCAAGATAAATCCCCAAACTATGCGCCACCGGGTCCTACCATTTATGGCACCGGTGTTCCTGTCCAAACTGTGGCGCAGGCGACGAGTGGCTAAAGCGATGGAGAAGTTTCACGGGGTATTTGCTTAACCAAACCTTTGTTTTATTCCTATCTACCTATTTAAGCCATTAAATCTCAAAACCAACAACCAGGAGTTTGAAGCTTGCAATCGCAACGAAATGGTCAGAGTGCTGGTCGTTAAACACATCGCCCGTTTTTGACACTGACTGTAGATAAACACAAACCAATTGGATTCATGCGTGGGCCACTATGGAACCTTGTCACATTGGCAGTAGCTCGTGGATACTTATAAACGTAATTGTGCATTACACTAGCTAATATGACGGAGTTTCATCACGACGGAGAGTCAAACCTTATATCGTTATTTTAAGAGTAGAACATTCACGTATAGTCGTATCATTATCAGTCGATCCCTCAGAGCACAGGATCGAGACTCACATGTCTTTCTGTTCGAAGACCAGGTTCCTCCATCGGCTTCTATCCTCCGCTAAGCGCATGGCTTTGTGCAGTTTATGATGGGTGCAATAATTTGGGCACACTATCATGCAGGGGGAGACCCTCTAAGTCTCGTGCCTTCAACTTTTCCCGTCATGATAATTCTCTCCAAACTATCCGAGGAGAGTCGTATGCCTAAGATACTTTTTTCGTTGTCTAAATGCGTACGAATTGGAAGCTGTCTCTTTTTCTTAGACATGTTTACGTTCAATCTCCGTTAGAGCATTGTCCTGTTTATCTCAGATTCGCAGGCTTGTTGGATTTTTACGGACAAAAGAGCAACGAAATAAATTAATGATATAAAACTCGAGTAGTTTTTCTCGTATTGGCTTAGGTTTTTAGCGAATATTTAGTGCATAACCTGGTTATTATGTATCTATATCGTGTGGTTGAAAAGAAATGACTTGATATTGAATTTTTGTAATAAAACCTTAACCTAACCAATATGCGATGATTGCGATGATATTTAAAAAAAAAATTACAATATTCAGTTTTAGAAAAAAATAATGCAGTTGACGTAAACAGAAAGTGCAATGAACTATAAGTGCGGCGATTTTTCACTTTTGAAAAATGTTTAACAAGCACATGTAAGTCACATACATGTCGTTAAGCGGTTTCCATCAGGCTAACTGATGTTTTACCATAATTAGAGCCACAGACGGAAGGAAAGGCGAATTAGCATGCAGTTTCCTTCGGTTTCACTCGGCTTCATGCCTCCCGTGCAGTTAGTCTATGGTTGACGCTAACTTTATATGTTAATGTCGTGTTTACATGAGTTGTTCAAGGGAATCTAGTAGCATAGAGGGAAAGGTAAAGGATGATTATACGGTTCTCACAAAGAAAAAAACCGGTCAAGTGCGAGTCCAACTCGCGCACCGAGGGTTCCGTACAAACCTATCTATAACAAGCAAAAGTTGTCGTATGTTTATTGTTAAATGAAAATGAAATCCGTAATATAAAAGTTTCGTTTTGCTACAGCTGAAAGGTATTATAGCCCTGAGTATTTGATATGAATTTTATTTTAATACCTCTACACGTTTAAGAGGAAAAACGTAGTAAGTTTAAAATTAAAAAAAAATATTTTTTGTATGATTCAACTAAAAATGTCTACTTTTCGTAATTTTTCCTTTGTCTGTGCTATATGAAGTTTCTTCGTGGCAAGTTTCAGGTTTCTGAGTTTACGGGAAGTACCCTTAAGATTTTGAGTTTCTTGCGAGTACTCAGCTTCAAAATATGCAACTTAAATTGCTATTTCTTTTGATTACGCAATCAAAAGAAATAACAATTTAAGTTGCATATTTTGAAGCTGAGTACTCGCAAGAAACTCAAAACCTGGAGGGTACTTCCCGTAAACTCAGAAACTTGAAACTTGGCACGAAGCTTTATAGTCCTAATACACAGATTAATGACATAAAAGTTTGGTTTTGCTACAGCTGAAAGGTATTATAAACCTGAGAATTTGATATGAATTTCAATTTAAGACCTTTACGCGTTTATGAGGAAAAAGTATATAAAGTTTAAAATTTAAAAAAAATATTTTTTGTATGATTCTACTAAAAATGTCTACTTTTCAAAAATGTTCCTTTGTCTGTGCTATATGAAGTTTCTTCGTGCCAAGTTTCAAGTTTCTGAGTTTACGGGAAGTACCCTTTAGGTTTTGAGTTTCTCGCGAGTAAGTACTCAGTTTAAAAATATGACACTTAAATTGCTATTTCTTTTGATTGCGTTGACATAAAGATTTGGTTTTGCTACATCTGAAAGGTACTAGAGCCTTGAGTATTTGACATGAATTTCAATTTAATAACTTCACGCGTTTACGAGGAAACAGGTAGTAAGTTTAAAATTTTAAATATTTTTTTTTGTATGATTTTACTAGAAATGTCTACTTTTTGTAATTTTTCCATTGTCTATGCTATATGACGTTGCTTCGTGCCAAATTTCAGATTTCTGAGTTCAGGGGAAGTACCCCGTAGGTTTTGCGAGTGCCGAAAACTCAAAAATTTGCAGCATAAACGACTGTATCTTTTGATTGCGTTGGCTTTTAAGTTTGTTTTTTTCACAGCTCTAAAGGACAATAGACTTGAGTATTTGATATAAATTTCAGCTTGATACCTCCACGCGTTCCTGAGAAATATGGTCTTGACAGACAGACAGACAGACGGACAACAAAGTGATCCTATAAGGGTTCCGTTTTTTCCTTTCGAGGTACGGAACCCTAAAAATGAAGAGCCTTAAGTGATTTTTAAAATTTCTACCTTAGTAAGTAAGTAAGTAAGTAAAATCATTTATTTGTGACGCTCACTACACTACAAATACATTGAGATAACACTAAAAAACAAACCAACCAAACCAAACCAGTACTTTTGTTACACCTTGTATACTACTCTTTGATTCTGTCAAGTAGTCACAGCTGTCAACCGCCAAACGTGGCGCACAAAATTTGTTCTAGATGTCAGATCTAGTAGAATGCATCATAAAATACGTCTACTTAAAATGTTTTTCTTGTACAAGTTAAAAATATAGTGCAACGTTATCCCATAACGGCTGTTGTACGGAAAATTTTCAAGTTTCCGGGCAGCTTCATGTACAACAGCGCTGAATTTATTAGTAACTTGATCCTTCTAGTTAAGTTCAAGTTACTAAGTAATTCAACTAGTAACTTCTGGATGTTCCTTGCACATAATGGGATTCCCTTTTAGTAATCGTGTCTTAGAATTTACAACTTCGTTGAAGAAGAAAATCCTTTAACCAATTGCCAATACGATCAATTTGAGACACAGAATTACCAGCTACTCGAAAAAATCCTTATTTAGTTATTATACAAGATATTGAACTGAAAGAACAAATCAAATTATTTTTATCGAATATTTTGATTTATTTTTGTGAAGACGCTGGTTCGAATCCAGCCTTGGGCACCGGAGGCGTTGGTCACTTTTTCCTTTGTGACATGACATCTATACAAGTTTATACAAGATATTTCCTGACAACTCAATAAATTCACAACGGCTTATTCTCAAAGCTCGAAGTGCTAAATTCCAACGACTTAGTAATCTTATTTCGAATGGCATGCCCTTGCCAACCGCCCTTAATAGGGTACTCGTTAAAAACTAGCTCGCTACGCAGAAAAATAACAACTTCTCCTATTTAGTCAGAGTGAATTTTTACGATCTGGGTTCTGACATTTGTGTTGCTGTATCCTTGTAAATAATGTACACTTAAGTGTAACAAAAACGATAATATTTTGTTACAAACAAGTTGTATAGGTACGAGAATAATATCCGTAAAATCTTCCGAAGAAGTTCTCAAACGGGCACTTGTATCGCCGTTTTCGTCAATATTTAGTATTAGATAGGTATATACAATAACTTAGAAGAAAGTATGTTTATTAAGGTCTTGTTATATACTGTCATATATAAGTTTAATGGATTCTAAGCGAATAGAGGTAAAACAATAAAACCCTTTACAACTTCGACACACCTTTTTCTTTTCAAACTGCTCTTGACTAAGTTGAAAATAAATTACTGCTTTTAAAGGCTGAAAAATTAAGAGCCATTTTTGCCAACGCTTGGCATGTCGTTTCAGTTTTGCAAAATCTTTTTCAAACTGCCATTTTTCAGCCAAATTTCTATTTGCTTACGAACGTTCAAGTTTTTCTGCTCCACGGTTCAGTTTTTTGTGCTCTTGATATCTAGAGGGATTTGAAATGTGATTTTTTTAACGGGTACTCCTGTACGGGTATACCTACAGAGATATACAAGATTCTGCTTATAACTTCGCATTATATTTAAACACATTATTTTCAAAGTAATTCTACTACGAATCCCTACAAGCAAGCTAGATTTAAAGGAAGCTCCGGTAAAATAAGCTCGGACAAACATTATTTCCTGGAATTCTGATGAAACAGATTTAAAAATGTACTTTCCAACCTTTCTGTGCGGCGTCTTGCATAATTTATAAAGAGCGTTGAAAAGTCGAAGCGATGCAAAATCTTTGAAAACAATAAGCGACTAAGCTATATAAATACAGATATAGAAGTACCCTAGTAGACGACCTAAGCAAACACGCTTACTTTGCGTGCCAACTACCTCTATAATAAGGCCTTTTATTGATTTTTGGATCACATATACTATAAATATGTAGACATATATTTATTTATTTATTTATTTTGAATGCATCGTTATAGGAGATATAAACTGATACGACTGTGAATGATATACAAATAACAAATTTATCAATTAATCTAGTAAACTGCTTTAAGTAGAGTATCCTCTAATATTTAAATAGTACTCAATCCACGTATGGCTACCGTAGGACTATAGCCCAAACCCTCTTGTCGATACCGCTATTAAGAGTCTGTCAAACACCGTTGATAATCATTTGCCCCTGTCATTTTGACGCTGTTAGAATGAAACAAAACACAAATATAAAGGTTTGCTAAATATGAATAACTTCGAATGTCAGTTCCACTCGCTGCA
The DNA here is from genome assembly GCA_911728535.1 of Pammene fasciana. Classification (NCBI taxonomy): domain Eukaryota; kingdom Metazoa; phylum Arthropoda; class Insecta; order Lepidoptera; family Tortricidae; genus Pammene; species Pammene fasciana. The sequence continues at coordinate 9,972,080 of OU452283.1, forward strand.
CATGCGTTATCGATTATATATGTCTGTATGGAAGCCTTTTAAGATTGTTACATGCGAAGTTGTGATCTAAAGCCGTGGTCACCGAGTTACGTACTTACGATCCAAGAATAACAGGTAACCGGGCGAAGAATCTCAACAAGTCTAGTGTCAGCTGTAGTTCTGTGATCGGTGTTAAATTCAAAAATAAAGACGTTGGTAAATGTGCAATATTTGTCGTCTGAGTTGCTTTGGATTCAACTTTTGCAAATGGGTAATCGCTGTAATAAGGTATTATTTAACGTTTCATTTACTCACACAGACTACACAGACATCTCATCATTAAGCTTTTACAGGGAGCACGAGGTCACCACACAGCGCACTTTAATCGAAATTTCTAAGGTTTGCACAGCACATCTCAATAGTATGCTACACCAATTTGTAGTACCTATAACAATCCAGGTTCACCCCTTAACTTGATATTTGTGGATATTTTTAATTTACACGAGCAATTATCAAAAACGTTAAGTCAACTGAAATAAGCGGTCGCGCTCTCATACAAAATTAGTACGGGAGTACCTATGTGTGGTGACCTCGATTTGTAAGTACATATGATCTATCTTGTGGTTGAGGTTATCTTTGTATAATCATTAATATGTACGCTAAGAACGTATGGAAGTTTGACAGGGGTGTATGTTTTTAAAGATCTAGCATTTTGTTATCTATAAAAGTGGTAAGGAGAATTAATAACTACTTACCACATCGTTTATAATAATGCTTTAAATTTCAGTTTAAGTTTTGTTACTGCTATGCTAACAAGAATTGTGTTAATAAACTTCACCAGTCAGAGACTAAACTTGTGTATACAATTGTTTTACTCTAATTATCTAGACTAAAGATGATAAATACTTACGGAGATTGAGTCCCGTTTTAATAAAATAATGAAACAACACGTATTTCGAAATTAATAATTCAAACAAAGAGTTTCCAACTCGTGACAGGTAATGTGAAATGAATTCCTGTAAAAGTCAAAGCAATGCGATCATTAGTCGAAGAAACGAAGGTCAAATGACAGAAATAGGCATAGCGATAACATTAGTTATTTAAAGCCCGCCGCCATTAGCCTGCGATACCGGGGAAATTGAAAAACTTGTGAGCATTACCGCCTGGAAAGAAAAGTTAAACGTCTTCCTAATGCATAATGTGGTGCACAGTTCGCTAGGATATTTCATAGTCGCTGACTTCAAGTGCTGATATCAATAAAACTATAGTACATTGTGCAACATGGGGGGTAAGAGGTATATTACTAACGAGAGTCTAGTTAAATCGCGACGGCTTGCCGGAGCGATTTAAAGACTCGAGTTTGTAATATTCTTACGCCCCGAGTTACACACAATGTTTTTCATCACACTTGCGAGGAAAAAACTAAAATTTAAGCGAAATAATTCTTAAATACGCGGTGACGTTTCAAATAGGTATTCGATCGCCATTTTGCTTGCGCCGTTGCTTAGCAACGCGGTACAAACATTCCGTGCCTTTTTTATTACGACATAGTTTTCGAACTAGGAGTTCGATTTTTGAATCTCACCGAGTGACTAATTCTCACCGATGTGAGTGATTTCCGAAAGTTCGTATTTTTGAAACTCATCGGTGACTTACATTTGTCATACCTATGATATCGATTTACGAGTGCCCCTACCCACTCGTAAATGAAATCACCATGCGACTGTTTTTGACAGTTGACGTATTATTCATAAAAAGTTTACAATTATCAAGTAAAACAATATCCAAGTTGTTAGTTAATACACTCGTAATCTTGTTAGAAAAGTTTTTCTCTTATAAAATAATACGTAAAACTCTTGCTTTGAGGTTACCCTCCACCGGGATCTGAGAAGGGCAACAAAGAAGCCGACTAAATTATGTAGGCTAGCTACAGTATGCTATCAGCCATCTTGACATGCGTTTCCAAATAAGTCGCGTTGCATGTGTTTCTATCCCTGACGGTGGTACGCGTTTGCGGTCTCTAGTTAATCATTTACATGACACTGACAGATACGCTACGTTTTACGTTTGACCAATTTGATGAATCTATTTTAAGTTATAGTATGAGAAAATAAAAACCGGTATCAAGGACAACACTATAACACCTGCGTAAAATGAACTTAACGGGAAGATTGTCTCTGACTGACATTGTAAAAATTCTGCATGTTGGTAAACAGCGTGTGACTTTCAAAAATACGGCTTTTGGAAAATGGTGACATAAAAGTCATCGGTGATAATTTTAGTCACCGGTGACTTTGATATCACCAGTGAGATTCAAAAATCGAACTCTAGATAAATACTTTTAAATATTAAAAATAATGAAGAAATATACCGTATTAGTTTTATATACTTTAAAATTTGCTTGTAGTCAAGTTTGGGTGACATAACAAAAAACCCTGGCTGAATATAAATGTCCTGAGTCTGAAGTAATGTACGAGTGGGTCAACATTTTAAAAACTAAACCTATAACTCCACACTGTGGAGTTATAAGAATTCCTAACTCCCGCGGGATCAAAGTAGGCCTTTGTCCATCAGTACACCCGCATGAAATAACACCATTTACGAGCAGGTGTGATGAAAAATTATTAAGAGTCGTCAGGACGCTCGCGTTCCCATACAAACGTAGTTCAGCTCTCATTTTAAAACGACATGCTTTAGAACCATGAAATTTGGCATGGGCATTCTAGTAGTACAGATCTAGGTCGGACATTCGTTTTCGTTGCTAAAAATAGTAATACAAAGAAAATACAGCCAGTTACAGATTTACATACAAAACTTATTTTTGCTATATTTTCTTTGTATTACAATTTTTTAGCAACGAAAATTAATGTCTGACTTAGATCTGTACTACTAAAATGCCCATGCCAAATTTCATGGTTTTAAGGTATGTCGTTTTTAAATGAGAGCTGAACTACGTTTGTATGGGAACGCGAGTTCACCCGAGCGTCCTGGCGACTCTTAAGTTTTCATTCAAAACACACATGAAGATATAAAGGACAAACCACACCAGATGCGTATGCTTGCTGCAGCTCTCTTGCGTAGACGCGCGTGTAGTCTTCGATTCAAGTATGGGATTGTACATACAGTCGCCATCAAGTATATCGGAGCGGCCAAGGTACTCAAAAATATTTGAACATGCACTTTATTGTCTTGACAATAGAGGCGTTCTTCAGATATTTGTGGCCACCTTGGCCGCTCCGATATGAGATACGACGACACAAGTTTGGCGTATTAGATTTACAGTAAGCTTTTAAGAGGGCCTTTCGATTATGATATTTTCTCGCAATTCCTCGAAGTTCGACAACACACGTCAGCAGATTTCATTCGAACGTGAAGATTAACATCTTTTCATATTTACACGTGGTTTTATTAATATATCTCTAGGTAACCCAACTAACATTTAAGTGATAAAATGGGAGGTATAAGAGCTGAATTACAGTGCAAATAATTCTATTGAAAGATACAAGAGCGCGAAGAACTAGTGTTATAGCCAGCTCTAACCCCGCTTTACCCCCGGATCTGGCACAAATTTTGCAGCTTTAGGCTTTCATAATCACTATACTATAGCTCTATAGAGCTTTAAGTTCTTAAAATCACCCTTTTCGAACTCAAGCCTTTATCAACAAAACAACCCAATGCTATATATCAGCGATACAGAAAATATAAAACAGCCATAATACTTGGTGGATTACCTGTATCAGAGTTATATGAGTTGCAGGTGTCACCATTATAACTCTTATCGCTATTCAAAGGCTATAAAATGGAATAAATAATGACTTAGTCATATTTTAGAGAGTTAGATTAGTGTATGATATGTTTTAAAGTTCTACAGTTGAGTTATAAATATGTGGAGTACCACTTAAATGCATTACGATTCACTATTTAAACCTGTTATAAACATTTGAGTTACATACGAAGGAAAAATCTTTGCAATATTTCTATAAGCTTGTGCCAAAACAGTGGAAGTGGTTGCGACATGTCATTGGTTGAAGTGTTTGTGATTTTGTACTAAAGGTAAGTCTCATAATGAAATTATATCATATTTTTCATTGCATGTTTTATAGACTAGATGGGTATATTTCGGTTGCGACGACCAGTTTACTGTGAATGTATATAGTAGTTTTTAACAAATTTTTAACGCGCCCTCAAAATACTGAAATTTACTCGAAAAAAAGGGAAAATAAATATGTGTGATTTATTTTAATTTTATAAATAGTTGCAAATAAGTAGCTGAAATGATACGTAGTGTTTTTTTATAGTTAACTAGCCAGATTATAGTGCAAAATACGAGCGTAAACGGGTTTATTTACATTTAGTTATGTGCTTGGTTGAAAAGAAAGTAAAACAAAATGGCGTTATCACTTAAGTAGATAAGGGACTATGTTATAGAACTAAAAGCGAGTATTTGGTGTGCGATTACGGTTAGGGTAATTTGCAACACGCAAATATCCAGATTGTGCTACTCTTGGGCATATAATAAATCTATAGCAGTTATAGAGAGCGGCTTAAAATACTTTAAATAGGGTTCCATAATTAAATAAAAGAACCCAAGAAAAAACCTGAAACCATAACTGTGACGATTTAAAGTGAAATGGTAGTTTGTTAATTTTTTTTTTCGGTCATTAATAATAAGCAACTAGAAGTGTGAAAAGAAAAACAATTCAAATTACTTACTTTTCGTTTTCTTATCAATATCGAGTTTTAGAACCAATGTATAATCGTATATTGTTTTTGTCTTTTCAGTTCTTTTCGCGATGATGGTATTACATCATTAAATAAAATGGATAATTACAAGAAACTATTGCCGCTGCCATCCAACTTTCCAGATGATTATAAAGATTTTGTAAACAAATAAAAAGGAGAAAGTTCAAACCGGTAAGTAATGTTTATTAAAGTGGCATGAAAATAAACAATTCTATATAAGTAAAAGAAACCGTAAAGTAAACTATGTCCATAGCTCTTAAGTGGATTTTATATATAAGTTTTGTTTAAAAGTAATAAATCAGTATAATTAATAATTTTTATTTAATTGTAACGTATTTTACGTACACAATTCATACAACAATACAATTTGTAATTGGTTTCAGATTCAAACTGCAGTCAAGAAAAGGACACAAAATGAGAAGAAATTCTAAATAATTTTATCTACACCCATATCATAAACCCTCCATGATGCGTTTAGGAACCGCACATTATGACCACCATAAAAATAGACTGGTTTGTTAGAACTTTCTTATCTGTAGCTATGTTATTATTGCCAAATAATAACATCGAATTCGATGATATTGTAAAAATCCGGCCTCCTCCCCGACCGCGGTCATGCTCCCCCCCGACCGCCGGCACAATCAAGTTGGCCACGGCGGTGCTATGGCGGTCAATCTGACGGTTTCCGAACACGTCATTTGGGCTTTATGTGTGTAGATAAAGCAGTATATGCAACTGTACCTAATTAGGCCTTAAAACACTCGTGTGATCTTATTATGAAACTCACCTGCAGCTTGTTTCATAAAACCACACTCGTATTTTAAGGACCCTTATTACGTAACAGTTACATAAATTAATAAATAAAACTACTTTTAGAACTCTAACAAAATTGTTCAAAAATTATTAATTGTGATTTTGCATGTACATATATTATACCGTGACAGTTACTTCTGTCAATTCTTATATTTAGAAATATTTTTATTGTTACATTATTGATATCTACTGTTTACTGTTTTGTTTATTCATTTGTCGAATTAAATATTGATTAAACCCAATGTTTTGTTTACTACCCCCTCGAACACTGCTACCATTTTCTTACTATACTATAGTCGATAAAAAAATCCGTCACGGAACCCTCATTTCCGTCATCTATATTTGCACTTGACGTAGCAGGTTTTCTTTCTAATGTAAGACTTAAGAGCTAGTTTACGCCACATTATGACGATAATGTAACTCAAATGTTTATAACAGGTTTAAATAGTGAATCGTAATGTATGTAAGTGGCACTCTACATATTTATAACTCAATTGTAGAACTTATCATACACTAATCTAACTCTCTAAAGTATGCCTAAGTCATTATTTATTCCATTTAATAGCCTTTTAATAGCGATAAGAGTTATAATGGTGGCACCCGCAAATCATATAACTGTGATACAGATAATCCACCAATTATTATGGCTGTTTTATATCTTCTGTATCTGTTGTTTTGTTGATAAAGGCTTGAGTGCGAAAAGGGTGATTTTAAGAATTTAAAGCTCTATAAAGCTATAGTATAGTGAATATGAAAGCCTAAAGTTGCAAAATTTGTGCCAGATCCGGGGGTAAAGCGGGGTTAGAGCTGGCTATACCACTAATTCCTCGCGCTCTTGTATCCCTCAATAGAATTATTTGCTCTATAATTTAGCTCTTATACCTCCCATTCTTATCACTTTAAATGTTAGTTGGGATGGCGCATAAGGGTTCATTTTAAAACTTTCTACAGTCACAGTTGCAAAAGAATCTAGTCTACGGCTTATAAGAACTTACAGCTGCAAACGTAATTAAGCAATGATCTTAGTAAAGTTATAAGTCATTACTGAGGGCGATAAAGTACAATTTGCTGTATAAGAGGTACGACTAAAGCTATAAACTACAAGTAACGGTTATATTATGGACGTAATAAACACTTCTTAAATTCGTACAGCGCCATAAGAGAGGCTGTTGCCATCTGTTAAAGCTATAAGTTGTAATAGAAGTTACGAGGATATGCTATGCAACTTCTCGTTATATACCAATAACACGTACAGGTAATTATCATACAGGAGATATAATAAACATAATAATAGAACTACTAACTCTCCTACAGCTTTTAAGCAACTTAATGCTGGTTAAGACACTTCATAATAGCAAGTTAAGAGTAAAAGCGATAAGGACAGTTATAGTTGGCACCTTTAAATAACATTGAACTCTAAATACAGCCCTAAGCTGCGGCTTTATAAGTGTATTAGCTGATTCAAGCGCTACCATAACAGTTTACGTTGCTGATTATCTTCCTTGGCAGTTTCAATACGACTAAAGGTTACAAGGATTTCATATAACTCTTTTATAGAAGCTTTTATTATTACGAAAACCCTTGAAAATCTATAATATAACTAAAAGTTATAAAATAAGCTGTAACGATCACCAAAATGTTTGTTGGGAACCGACAATTATACCCCTATTTTCGGTGTTATTACTAACTAAAGTTCCTTGTTACTCTTGTTAGTCCTTAAACTTGGCAACGTATTTGCAATTTCAACCCCGCGTACCATTAGCTGGCATGTATGCTAATTTGCATTAGCTTTTCCGAAGTTTAATTAGTTTTGCGTATCCTCTTTTTGTTAAATAGGATGGACACATACGTAAGCACGTTTGTACAATAGAAACGTGTACACAAATTTACCAAAAACGGGTCCTTTATGTCGACCCCTTTATTTATCCTGCGACAACAAAACTAAGAAATTCAATCTAAACTATCGACTATCGTTCCAAAGATACACCTTTTAAAGGCGACACAAGCTTCCTTATGGCCTCCTTCAGACACCGTACCCTATAAATCGGTAGAGAAATTATATGACAAAAACATGCTCCCGGTCTTATTTGCCTCAAAACGTGTTCACACTTAAAAGGAAACATTTCCTTTCCCGGGGCCTCGTGTCCCGGCGGGTCAACGGCCTGCGCAAATAGGGTTACCAGATAGCGATTTTTGGATCCTTGATTCTGTAGAATACTTGGCTTAAGCTGACCTAGTTGAAGACAATAGTTTGGCTTATTTTTACTTTAAATTAAATCTTGGAGTATGCAACGGAGAAATCCACCGTTGTCCTGTGCGAACTCATATTTTCTGAAAATTGGTAGGTTCTGGAATTCCTCTGTAAGGTCATAATTATAATGTTCCAAATAAAATTGCAAATATAACTAACAGAGATAAACACGCGTTCGTACGAGATACGTGGAATGTATGTACCCTTAGCTTTATAAACGGTGTGTTTCACTTGTACAGCTTACACATATAGTCGAGAAATTGTACGGCTCCCGTCCGGTGCATAGCACGGCGCATTATTGTTCGTCTCTAAATATCTCAGATTTTGCGTAACCTGTAATTTCCTTCCATCTCAAAGCGCGCAAGAAAGTCCCGTGAGACAAATTAATTCATTATAAATGTAACTTGGTATCCTTTTGTGTGAACCTTAACAAAGATAAAGAAGGGATCCGGTCGCGTGGCCGGTAAAGATAACTGATGTTTGTTGGGCCTTTGTGTTTGGTAATTTGAGGGACTTTTGGGATCCTGACCGATATAGGACGGAAATGGGTTCATTCTGGGTGGTTAATGAGGGAGAATATGAGTTTTAGAGGACTTACCTTTTCTTGTACAGGTATAAAATGAACGGTAACAAGTCGCTTTTCCTTGAGACTGTCACAGAAATGACTAAGTTGATATTAAGAATTTAGACGAACTTCTAATTTCCAACAATATCGTACTTTCGAAGTTCACAATATTGTCTACTCCTTTTAGAAACAATATAAGAAATATATTAAAATCTATTACAATACTAAGATATCACTGGAGGAGGCCTTTACCCACTCTAGGGATTCTTGTGCAAGCCAGATATCATTTTAAGATTTAATACCTTACTGTAACTTTTTTGCACAGAATAAAAGGCTTTTTTATTTTATTTTATTTTTATACTAAGATATATCTCCGCGTCATTCCGAGCGCAAAGTTAATCAGATTCGGCGTTAAACTGCGATGGACGAACTTTGCAACAGGGATGACACAGAGCGGAGAAAAACCCTCAACCTTATTAAGATCTTATATTTTTGATAGGCATGTATTAACGTATGTTTTTTGCATTTTCAGAGCGCATCGGAGTCGTCCGCGGGCGCCGGTGGGGGTGGCTCGGCGACCGGCAGCGTGCGGGTCTCATCCCGGTCCAGAGCATCTGAGGAACCGCACATTGGTAAGTCCAACTTATCGATAACACTGAGGCACATAAAAAATAATATAGTATTTCATACATTGGAAACGCTACGCTCCGCCGCGATCGGAATTACCCGACCCCAATACCGACCGATTTGCCGGATTACGCGGCGGCCGATTGGTAGGGAACTAGTAGACTAATCCGTCAGGTTGGCAGCGCATCGATAATAAAAAGCAAAATGGCGGTGTAATGTCAAACGTCATTTACACGCACACATTGAAGCGTGTACATATGTGCCCTGCACACAAAGGCGCTCAAATGAGTTTTGTAGTATGACGAGTCCGCTCTGTGACTGAGGCCTCCTATTCAGAGCAATGACGCGTAGTTGCTGTATCCTAGAGGTAGCCGGATGGCTCGCCGTATTTGAGCTCCCGACGTGTTGTGGAACAGCCCTGCCCGCTGCCTCTTGTATATTGTATCGCGTCATTCATTGCTTTAACTATCCGCTGTCGTCCAAATCAGGTTTATGGTTGCTTTTTCACTGAGGCGGAGACGTGCGGAAATCAACCAATAACATCATCCGCCGCTCATCTTCGCCTCAGTGGAAGACAGCCAGCAGGTTGATTCCCGAACGACTCTCATCTCCGCTTTAGTTTGAAGACTTTGAAGGGGCAGCTTATTCAAATAATTTTGATCATAGTCGGTGGGGCGTGTCGAGTCTGCGACTTTATACGAATACGTAAAATGTCAACATAGGATTAGTCGTGCGAAAGATCATTTTCCTTTTGTTAATTTAAGGATCCGTGGCGGTAAGTTCTACTTTAACAGTCATGACATGATGATCAAATCTACTGAAGTCCTCAATAGTTGTTCAACAGTTGTTGTTGGTTTTTGGGTTCAACAATTGAACAATTTTACATTTTCACATATAAGAACCTTAAAGAACTTAAAATTAGATTCACTTATGTTATCTACGTACTACTTACTACATATTTATACCTTTCACGAGTAATAAATTTGTTTACACCATGTTTACCGACGCAAGAAAGTAACTGTCAATACAACTTTATACATCCTCGACAAGATGAATCTCGCCCTTGACCGGGCGAGATTGGGCATGGGTATGAAGAATGTTTGACGATGGAAAAAGGGTATGCGCGATTAGGGGCCGACCTTTCGCAGATTATTGCTTCGAGATTAATGTGGGTACACTTTAGGGGGTGGGTTGGAGTCTGTGACTCTTCGAGTAATATGAAAAATATGTAAAACCTTTTTATAACTGTTGACGAATTGCTACCTAATTTTATTGATCTAAATCGTAACTGGAAAATTGGCTAACTTGATTTGAAATAAATGGATGACGTGACGTTCGAAACCAGAGCAAAATTATAAATGGAAATATATTTCAGCTATGCTATGGCCTTTATAGTGATAAAATAATTACAATCTTACAACAAAAATTGGAAATATTCGATTAAAACTCTTGGAGGGATATGGGATCCGTTTTTGCCAGGACTCTATAGATCGTAGGGTCCGTTCGGATGCCTATAGCAGCTTTACATGTATAGATAACATTTTAATTAATAATTTTAGTCACACAGACAGCAACTCAAAGGTAGCATTAAAATTCCCAATTCGTTTCAACTGTTTGTTTCTGTTTTGAAATGTACTTTTGTAACCCTGCTTGTATATTTTTTCAGGAAAGTACAAGTTACTCAAGACTATCGGCAAAGGCAACTTCGCGAAGGTGAAACTCGCCAAGCATGTGCCCACCGGGAAGGAGGTGGCCATCAAGATCATAGACAAGACCCAGCTGAACCCTGGCTCGCTGCAGAAACTCTTCAGAGAGGTGAGACTTTTTTTAATAAGATGTTTTTTTCATTTGCATACAAAAAAAGGAATTGTGCCAATGACGACGTTTACACACGTATATTTAGCTAAATAAATTATAGGTAACGATGTGTAGAGGCTTTGCTTTTTGTATAGTGGTAGCTGAACATTATAGAGTTTATTTCTATTTTTTTTATGGCAGCAACGCCCTTGGCAACCGTCAATGCTGTACATTTGATTTAGAAAAAGTCACATTTTTTCATTAGCTGCACCCTTCCTCGTTAGTTCACTGCATACCCAGTAAGCTACAGTATTACACATTAAACAATAAAATTAACAAAAAACAAAAATACTATTCTTTAGACGACTTCTTCAGTTTTAACCGAAAGTCCGAGAGACAATAGAGAGAGCAATATGGGAAACTGGCAGTTCCTGATAATTATACTTGGCAGTACAGCAATAAATTTCACTATGTCTCCCGAATAAAACCATTTTGTGCGTAGCTTTCATTTCGCTTGCCTTAAATTGGGCATACAGTTCTTACCCTGTATCAGAGACTGTAGAGATATATAGGCCACAACAAATAGCGTACTAGTAGTACACTAGTAGCTACTAGGTGGAGTAGCAGTGCAGGTGACATTTCCTCACACATTTTCCGTATCTTTAGGGGGCTTTCGGACAGAGGGCGCAATTGACTTGAGCTCCAAACAGTTCTTAGGTTGTGCTGCTCGTAGGTATAAGTTACTCTATGCCCTGTATAAAATAACTAGTACAGTCGACGTCAAAGATATGTTTACACTTTTTCACCTTACTCCTTTGTAATAAGGTGCAAAAGTGTAACATATCTTTGACGTCGGCTGTACCTACTAAATTGATAGTTAAACTTTAAACTCGGCAAAGATAAACTTAACTAAACCGCGAACTTCAACTAAACTCTCGAAATAATTGTATGCGAATCAAAGATTTATTCAGCACACAAGCTAAAACTTGGAGCCTTATCAGCGATAACAAGTTGTATTTTGGCAAGCCAATGTCATTGTTTGGCGTAAAAAATTCTCCTATATATCTTGAAACACTAAGTTCTAGTATACATACAGGGTGTAACAAAAATACTGGTGATCCGTTTAAGGGCATAATTGGTAACGTATAACGACTAAGAAAAAGTAGGAGAAAAAAAATTTTGACGCGAAAAAAAATTTCCCAGCTGGCCGATCCTCCATACAAAACCAAATTTTTTTTTTGCGCGAAAAAATTTTTTTCTTACTTTTTCGCAATTAGAATACGATACCGTTTATGCCCTTAAAAGGATCACCAGCATTTTTGTTACACCTTGTATAAAGTCAAGTAAACAACATAAGTGAAGCCTAGATCTTTCAACCCCTTGCAAAACATTTATTTTTCTTATTGAGAGATTATAACGCATGTTCATAATTATTTTTGCATGTTTTTAAAGTGAGGCATCCCACTTACTAGTAGTTAGTAGCTAGATGTCGCTTACGGCTTTTGTAAAGCCGACGATGTAGATCACAAATTGCAAAAAGATGATTGAGGGCATTAAAAATTTGACCCATAGCTTAATTGGTAAAGCGACCGAGCCCCGACAAGGCGTATCGATGTTGGTTCAAGTCCAACTGGGTTTATTATTTTTCCAATGTTTGTTTTTGATTTTAAGCAAACTATTATAACGAATATTTATGATTCCAGGTGCGGATAATGAAGATGCTGGACCACCCAAACATCGTCAAGCTGTTCCAAGTGATCGAGACGGAGAAGACTCTCTACTTGGTCATGGAATACGCTTCGGGAGGCGAGGTTCGTACTTATTATACTCAAACTTGTATTTAAAAGGTAACTCCCAAAAACTTGTTGACAGTACCTAGCTAGTCAGTATTATAGCTGCTAGGTACAGTCAGCAATAAAACTGTGTACTAGCGTTGTCATGTAAACTACGGAAGTATACCAAATTTCAGCTTAATTAGACACCGGGAAGTGGTTGAAATTCAACTTGTGAATGATGAAATCTGATGAAAAACAATTACCGCAGCTCATGGATGCCTGCAACTCCAGAGGACTTTATACACTCCTTTTTTGAAGAACTTCATTCTACACTCGAGAGCAAAAGTTTCGGGTCACTAGCATTTTCTTGAATACCTCAAAAGATATAAATTTTAAAGATATTAAAGTTTATGTTACTGACCCGAAATTATTGTTCTCGAGTGTATTGTATTGGGAAAACCTCGTCATGGAGTTCATTTCACAAATGCGGGAGGACATTCCTCTTAACTTACTTTGAAAAATTATAGGTTTTTTCATACGCTCTAGTGACTAAACGGGAAAAGGGACTGAATTTATTTTCAAGTATATATTATTAGACTATATACTCTTGTTTTTGGCACAAGCCGAAACACGATTGCTGAAAGTTGCCTCGATAGAAAAAAAATCCGAGGTTGGGTCCTTTTTCCTCTTATTTTTCTTAGCTTACGTAAACTATAAGAGATTAAGCAGTATAACTAAGTAAAAAATATGGTATTTTGGTTTGTCTAAAAAGTCACAGAAGCAAAATTAGACAAAACTTTATAGATTCGCTTATTTATCGTAGTTTAGTCAAAAAGTCTGATCTTTAAGAGCGTTGCATCTCTTTCTTTCGTGCACGCGAGCCATAAACGTGTCTCTAACGGATGGGCATGGCTTGTCCGAATCGAGGAATGGCCTTAAACCGCACAGTGCGTTGATTTTCTCTGGACACGTTTCGATGAGTTTACGATGATCATTATCAAGAGCACCCGTGATGAGAGCGAGGCGGCGACTGCGGGCTTGCGCACTCTATTTTAATCTAAGTTAACATTATTTGAGAAATTGAGAGAAATCAAGCAAGCAAGACGGTCCCGTTTATGATTGAACCCAGTCTTTACTCTTTAATTTCAAGATTGCGACTTTTCGTTGTAGGTGTTCGACTATCTCGTGTTACACGGGCGCATGAAGGAGAAGGAGGCGCGCGCCAAGTTCCGACAGATCGTGTCGGCCGTGCAGTACTGCCACCAGAAGCGGATCATACACAGGGATCTCAAGGTTAGTACTTTATACTTGCACCGTAGGGTTCCTTAGAGGTGGCCAAATGGTCTCATATCACAAACTGTGTATTTTACACGAGGTCTGCTGTAAATGCTGAAGACGGTGGTTAGATTCTAGACCTGGGTCCGGAGTCCTTCGGCGGGGGATCATAATATGATCGATACGGGGGATCAGTTTTAGTCTCCGGTTGACGCTAGTTTCAATTTCTGGACACCGTCCGGTGTTTTTGGATAAAGAACACTACGTTTAGTTGTTTTATATGAATACAGGTACGCCATTCTCAATTTCACCTAATTATTTTGACGTTAGTGCGTAACGCGATAGGGTGCGATCCGCGCTAAATGTGTAACCTTACTTTAAGCTTCCAAATTCGCCAAGCTTATAAATTAATTTGAATTAAGCTTGATCAAATCAATATAAAACACAAGATTTTGATTTGCTACGCCTCTCAATATGAAACCTTTTCTCCATACCATAATGTTTGTCTATTATTTTTAGGCGGAAAACCTCCTTCTAGACGGCGAAATGAATATAAAGATAGCCGACTTCGGGTTCTCGAACGAGTTCACGCCGGGCGCCAAGCTCGACACATTCTGCGGCAGCCCGCCCTACGCCGCGCCAGAGCTCTTCCAAGGTATAGTCTGGCTGGCCAATAAGTGCAGTAACAGTGGAATAAATAAGCTATACACATCCCTTTTTCAGTAGCGAGGGTACTAGCGTAGGAAAGAGACAGTTTGATTCTCTCTGTCTATGCTTGACGTAAAACAAACTCCAGCCAAACTGTAGGCTTTACTTAGAGAACAGTCGCCATCGGATATATCGGAGCGGCGAAAATTGTAATAAACATCTGAACAACGTCTCTATTGTTAGGGCGATAAAATGCATGTTCAGTTATCAATCGACTTCATGATTTCGAAGGAGGATTTTCCGAACTTGTCGGGGTGATTGTTTTTGCTATTTTTTTATGTGTGTTCACATTGTTCACCAATTATTCGAAGACGACTGGACTGATTTGGAATTTTTTGTTTGTTTGTAAGAGTACTTCACAGTTGGTCCCCTTGTAATCTATTCAGGATCTGATTATAGGATCCTGGAGAAATCGAGGAAATTGCTATTTTTTCCTATCCTACTGAAATCGAATCTGGAAATTTAAATCTAATAACTGTATAACGATTTTGACATACTGATTTTTATTTAATGCAATTTCCAGGCAAAAAATACGACGGCCCAGAAGTGGACGTGTGGTCACTGGGTGTAATTCTATACACGCTCGTCTCTGGCTCGTTGCCTTTCGACGGTTCCACACTTCGGGAACTGAGAGAAAGGGTACTGCGTGGGAAATACAGGTACATTTTATATCTTGATATTTAGAGGTGAATGGAATATGTACAGTGTTATGAAGAAAAAAAAATTGTCATTGTAGATGCGTGTGTTGACTTAAGAAACCTGAAGTAACATAATTGGATGAATATGTTAGCTCTGATTGGCGCAGCGTAGGATACTACATTCGGACGCTTTGCTTCTACTTTTACAGTATAATGATTACGCATCATTAAATAGTCGTCATTATGAAAGACTAAATAAGGGTGATACAGTAAATTTACGTTTGATCAATCGTACAGGTAAAAAAGTATCAATAAAATTCAATCTGAGTACTAAGGAAATCGACAAGCAGAACTAATCAAGAATTTATATAATTACCAAAAAAAATTTATTTTACTTATTATACCTAAGTGTCACTAAATTTGTATTTTAAATTCTAGAATACCGTTCTACATGTCGACGGATTGCGAGAACCTGCTAAAAAAGTTTCTCGTCCTTAACCCGAGCAAGAGAGCGTCACTCGAGAGCATCATGCGGGACAAGTGGATGAACACCGGCTACGAGGAGGACGAACTACGGCCCTATGTCGAGCCGCAACAGGATTACAAGGACCACAAGCGGATAGGTAAGCATATGTCGCATGGGTATGATTTTATAGTTTAGGGGAACTCGTGCGAGCATCATGCGAGATAAGTGGATGAACACCGGCTACGAGGAGGACGAACTACGGCCCTATGTCGAGCCGCAACAGGATTACAAGGACCACAAGCGGATAGGTAAGCATATGTCGCATGGGTATGATTTTATAGTTTAGGGGAACTCGTGCGAGCATCATGCGAGATAAGTGGATGAACACCGGCTACGAGGAGGACGAACTACGGCCCTATGTCGAGCCGCAACAGGATTACAAGGACCACAAACGGATAGGTAAGCATATGTCGCATGGGTATGGTTTTATAGTTTAGGGGACCTTGTGCGAGCATCATGCGAGATAAGTGGATGAACACCGGCTACGAGGAGGACGAACTACGGCCCTATGTCGAGCCGCAACAGGATTACAAGGACCACAAGTGGATAGGTAAGTGCAGTTATTGCACGAGTATGGTTTTATAGTTTAGGGGAACTTACAAAATGTTTCGAATTTGGATGAGGACCGGCTACTAAGACGAGCTGCGGGCCTATGTAGAGCCCGAACAGGACTGTAATTATGATAAGCGGATAGGTAACTGCTAATGTGGCACGAGTATGGTTTTATAGATTAGGGAAAGTTTCAACAAGTTTTGAAAGCATGTAGAGCAATGACGGATAAACGCAGGGTGCGAGGAAGATGATTTACGGCCCTATGAGGCACTGGTATTTCAAGGACCACAAGCGAATAGGCAAGTGCATATGTTGCACGAGTATGGTTTTATAGTTGAGGGGCACTTACGAGATGTTTCGAATGCGAGTGAGCCGCACCTGAGAGCAATTATGGGTATAATATGAGTGACGGCGAAACGGCCTTATTAATGAGGAGCCGCAATAGGACCACAAACACAGCTTAATACTGAAACGAGATTAGAATAGGATTAGAGTTGACAGATTTCCCATGTAATTACGTCAAACTGCTACTTTACTTTTTTTTGTAACTTTTATTTTGTGTGTTCTTTATTTTGTGGTGTGCAATAATAGTACATTATTGCAGAGGACGGGAAAGGGAAATTCCTGGACGAGCGATTTTTTCGCAAAAAAATAAAACGAGTCCACGAATTTCTATTCCCGCCGAGGCATATATAGTGCTTTTCTCCAAATGTGCGAGGAAATAAATAAATTACAGATTTTGGTTACGTTATTAGCGTTCAATGTCATGTCATGTCATGAATTAGCTTCCCTCTCTAACATATTTTTCAAGTATAATGAAAATTGGCAGTATACATAACTGCCAATTTTCATTCAAATAATATTTAAAAATAAATTTTCGTCAAAAGCTATTTAAGACTTAAACTGTAAAAAAAAGTTGTTTTGTCTATGATTGTATTAAGCCTCATTCGTACGATCAGACACGGTGCTATGACAAAGAATGAGACAACCAAGATTTTTGATCTCACTATCTCGCTCTATCCTATAGTTTGAAGGGATTGCCGTTCAGACGGTGTAGATGTCGCTTTAGTAATTGGCTGTTTGAAATGATATTTCTTAATTGGATGAAAAGTTTAAAAGGTAAAAAACAATACAGTAATGGATCTTACTAGTCAACGTTTAAAATATGTATACATGAACCTTATTACAATGGAGTAAGGAGCAAAAGTGTACACATATTTATGGCGTTGACAAAATACTTCGCGTCCGCTAAAACAGGACAATAATGATTTTTATTTTTTTAATTCGTTTTGGTAAAGAATGAAGAACTTCACGTACTCATTTTGCTACAGTAAGGTGAACCTTTCCGAGCACATTGAAGAAAAGAGTATTTATGTTAAGTATGTTATGTTACGTCAAAATTATGTATGGGCTGACAGCAAACTCTACACTGTGGTTCAGTAATACCTATAAGTGCATATATCGCACGAGTATGGTTTTAAAGTTAAGAACAAATTACAAGATGTTTCATTAATAATGCCGGTATTTATTAATCATGTTTGATTAATAAATACTGGCTACGAAGTGGATGAGCTGTGGTGCGGCAGGACTAACTACTATAAGGAAGAGAAGCAGATAGGCATATGTGCATATATTGCAGGAGTATGGTTTTATAGTGTAGAAAAAGTTATAGATCTTCGAAAAGTCAAAAGTCAAAACCAAGAGAAATAAATATCGTGTACCACTAGCGTAGCTATGTCGTATAAGGCCCACAAGAGGAAAGGTTAGTGCAGATATTCCAAGAGTATGGTTTTGTAAGTAAAAGGAACATACAAGGTGATTTACGTCTCGAACGTGGAGCAGAGTGTGGGGACTATATTTACAATAATTACTGGTAAAGTTATAAATATGGCCTAAGAAGCTTCTATTGACCACAAAATTATCATAACGCTTTTATTAACTCAGTACGGTCATGTCCGAAAATATGGTCACATTTAATGAGACAAAAACATGTATGCAACACTTTACGCCTTGGTGATAGAGTCGTGGCTATATATTATTGTCACATTACACGTATCCATATTTTCAGATGTGTCTGTAATTCTGTATAATGACACTTTATTGCTAGTAAGGTCTCACTCAATACAAATAAAAAGATGACTTTCAACTGATATTTTTCACTGATCTCAATTAGATGTGCCACCATTATTTTCAACACGACGCAAATTTATTTACGTTTCAGCTAAGCAATTGCCGCAACAGGGAAATAACATTTGGATATTTGAAAGTTTAAAAATATGCTTTTCACACGCAGAATGCCTCAATTTATATAACACAACATAGTGGTGTGGCGTTTATAAATACTAACGAACTGGTCAATTCTTAAAACATTTATATGTCATGTGCACGGAGAGTCGTGCCCTCAGCCCGCAAGGCAAACCGGCAGTATTTTGGACGTGATAACACGTCCTGGCGCTGACGGCACGACTTTTCCGTCTGATGCTTGGCGTTCAAAAGGTTAAAGAATGTTAAATCAATCGATCCAACGTCTATGATTGGCCTGTATTAACTAACATTACATGGGTTTATCGCCAATAAAATTGATTTATTTTGATTTTAGAGATATGATGTTTCGCCAAAGGTTCCTCTGGTAATTTTCGCTGACAATTGACATCTCAGCAAATTCCAAAACAGAGCCGGTCGGATTTGTGAAACTACTCATCTAATGTTAATTAATATGTGGACAAATGGCGAAAAATGTTAATGTTAATTAACCTTTACTTATTATTAATTATTAGTTCACGCCACCACACGGGGACCGGAAAACCCCTTAATTTGATTAATCTTTTCGATAGAGTAACCCTATCGTTACGGTTACCGTTTTAATAGGGTTAACCTTATTCAATGTGGTTTATCTATCGAATGTGTTAACGATAGAGTTTACAGCTTGATCTCATTCTAAAAACACTTGATAGGGTAACCTCATTGGTTTTCGATTCGGTAAGCGCTTACCTTTGGGTAAGCCAGTGACGTGTTTACCGAATTGATAGGGTTTGTAAAACCGTATCAGATATCCGATCTAATACCCCTTCATTGGTAACCGGTTCCGGTCCTTGCCACCACATCACTATGTGCTAAGTATATTTTGCCTCACATTGAACATGTGTGAATAATATTTGTTTGTATTCCATGCCAACTTCGTTATCGACACAGCTCAAGTTGGTAGGTGATCATAGCTTCATATATGTTAGATAATTTACAGTATATGCCTATTTGAGTTTTTATTCTTGTCTATAGTTAGAAATAAGCTTGAGAATATTTATTTAGTGGCACGTTAATTATACTTTTATAATACTATTTGCAAGTCCATGTAAAAGTGTTATTAGTACCGAAATGCATGCTTTTAATTTATACATGTCCAACAAAAACATCTTATAATGATAAAAGTCAACTATCAGCAGAATGCCAGTGTAATACATTTTACACAGTATAGTTTCATATTAGACCTTTACGATTTTGAAATCGGTCGTCAGTATTATAACTGACTTCAAGATTTCGAAGGAGGAGGTTCTTAAAACTCTTTATTTGTTTGAAAGAGTATCCTTGATCCCACTGTCATCAGGTCAGGATCTGACGATGGGACCTGGGAAAAATCGAGGGACCTATAGTGATTTAAGTATTTTTTACAGTAGCTCGGGCATGTGCTTTTGGAACGTTTACCGCTGGTAATACCATTCGGTTGGTTGATATTATTA
Organism: Pammene fasciana; assembly: GCA_911728535.1. Taxonomy (NCBI): domain Eukaryota; kingdom Metazoa; phylum Arthropoda; class Insecta; order Lepidoptera; family Tortricidae; genus Pammene; species Pammene fasciana. The sequence goes on from OU452283.1 coordinate 9,992,063, forward strand.
TTTACAAGAAGTAAATTAATACAGGTATTAATTTGAAGGCCTATCTAAACAATCTTAGTAACGAACCCATAGTTGAATGCAGTAGTCGTGTTGTACATTAAACAACCAAAGTATTGACCCTTAAATTAACGTAATACGTTTGTGTTTACAGAGGCTCTGGTGTGCCTGGGGTACAATCGGCAGGAGATCGAGTATTCGCTCGCGGAAGCCAAGTATGACGACGTGTTCGCTACGTATCTGCTACTTGGGAGGAAAAGTACTGACGTGAGTATACAATATTGTGATATTTATTGAAATACGATTTATCCCCTTATTCATAAACGTGTACTAAAGTTAAGAGGCCTCTGATAATCGTTTGTCCCTTTCCGTCCAACCTATACGAGGGAATGAGACAAACGATGATCAGAGATCTCTTAACTTTAGTGGCCGTTTATGAATAAGGGGTCTGCACGATTTATTTAGTGCCGAAGTTAGTGCTTAGAATTGTGATTAATTAAGCGGTTGGAGGCTTGTACCGGCGGTCGGAGGGGCGTGTGCCGGCGATTGGGGAGCAGGCAGGATTTAATGAAATCGAATTTTTGATTACCTATTATTTGATAATAATACCATCGTTACAGATAAGACATTTGTTCTAACTCCTAACGAAACAGCCTATTTTTATGGTGGTCATAACGTGCGGTTTATGAACGCATCATGGAGGGTTTATGATATTGATATGGGTATAGATAAAAACCATTAACATTAGAATTGACATGATATAAGTACACGCTACCCAAGCGCCCCTAGCGGCAAACTCACTCCGCCATACACACACTCCGTCTGCATCCAGGTCGCTGAATAGGAAAAAAATGTATTGATATCTTTTAGTTACTTAAAATTTATAAACCACAGGATGCGAGTTCACCACAGATCCCGCTCCCGTACAAAATGATGTTAAATGTACTATTCAGTTGTGTTGTCCTAACACTAAATTTACTATTATAATTAGCCTATGCGTGACCTAATCCTCTTTGTGTAAGCTTCACGCCGCGGTGTCCGTGTATTCTGGTTTATAGAAATGTTGTAAACAACCGTGTACACTGCAGCCGGAGTCGGACGGCAGCCGGTCGGGGTCGTCGCTGTCGCTGCGCAACGCGGCCGCGCCCGGCCAGCCGGCGCAGGCGCAGGCCGGCAACCAGCACTCAGGTACATACTCTTACACACTGGGAATATTCCCAACTACACACATTTACTTTCACTTGTTTATCAATATCATCGTTAGAGCGTTTTCACACTGTCCGATCTGATATCTGAAGGCCATCCATGGTAGTCATTTTATCGTCTATCGCATCATGCATCACTTTCACACTTACATAGTTGTTAGAACGTGACAGCTATGGTGACAAGCGATAAAAACTCGACCATATTACGCTAGCTGATGTCGGATGGCGCAAAGAAAAAATAAGCTGTAGTACTCTATGGCATTAAGTCCGCCTTTTTTGCTTTAGTACAATCGACTACGAAGACATACATCCGCTTTCGGATCTTATTGCAACGCAATAAGTTGAAAAAGTGGATATATTAATTTTTAGTCGTCTTTACTTTCTTTTGAGCAATAGACATTTGAAATTCATTTAAAATTTGTCGTCTTCGTGTTCGTGGTCCTATCCGACATCCAATTTCAGATCGGATAATGTGAAAAGACACTTATTCATAAAAGTCACACGGGAATAGTTATTAGTATTTACAAAAGTGTTAGAAAAGCTCTCATAAGCGAATGTGTAGGTAAATATCTACTCAATTTATTGTAACTAGTAATAAGGTTCCCAAAAAGATGTTGAGGCCTCTCTTGTCGCTATTTCTGCCATTTTTAATGTTAATATGGTATTTTGAGGCGGATAAATACTGCGACAAACTGACTAATCGTATACGTACTTATTAGATTGTTAGTATTATTACTTTTTATGTTTTAAACAAACAATAAGCACTTGTGTTAAAAAAAACTTTATAAGTAAAAATATTTTGAACGGATTCGTAAAATTGAACAAAGTTTCAAAACTTACCCGTTATCTTACGCGCCTTTCTATATAATTCGTTTAACAAAAAAATGCTTTAAATAAAAAAAATATGATTTCTAACAACGATGTACATAGGCAGCATTAACGCTTAGCTTAGGATATATTGGGTGTAGCCGCTTGCGCTTGGGTCACTATACGGCCATCGTGCTTCTTACTTTCGTGTGCTTTCGTGCTGTCACTACTGATCAAGTTTTGTGGCAACTATCTAAAAGGGATTGTTTGTAGAAACATGGTTACCTAGAAAATTTTGTTTAAAACTTTCGGGTTTTTTTTCGGGTAATTAATATTGGACTGGTCTTACATAGGTATGAACCGCGGTTTTTTTATATGAAAAAATCCCAGGTTATATCATATTAACAAAACCTCGGGTTGCATTCTCTGGTCTAAGGCTAACCACGATTTTTTGTCGTGCGATAATTTTGTCGCAGAAATGCAACGTAAGGCTAAGTACGTACAGTCAGCGTCAAATATATTGTAACAGCCAAAGTGATGAAATAGTTCGTCATACCATATATTTTGTATGGTGTGACGAACTATTTGGCTACTCGTACTCTAGCTGTTACCATATATTTGACGCTGACTGTACCACGATTTGTGCATCGATGTGCGCGCATTGACATATAAACCCTTACGTTGCATTTCTGCGACAAAATTATCGCACGACAAAAAATCGTGGTGCGCACTTAGTCTAAGGGAGATCGCGCATTGCTACTTTTTGTAACGATACAGTCGCGATGTAGTAGCACGACGGTCGCGCTCCTGTCGCGATACAGTCGCTTGACATGTGCAGGTGTATGACAAGCGACTGTATCGCGACAGTGCGCGACCGTCGAGCTACTACATCGCGACTGTATCGCTACAAAAAGTAGCAACGCGCGATCTCCCTTAGGTACACGATTTAAACATCTTTGAGTAACAAGTATGACCCGTATCTTTGATATTTGCTGAGCCTTCAGCTGTCTTCGAAAATGATCTAACCTATGTTGAAGTATTTCAAGATAAATAATGATTCAAGATAGACTTGGCTAATGTTAAATAATATGAGAAAATTTCAATGGCTACTACATCTAGGTTAGTATGTTTCTACCGGGGTATATCATTAGGTAAACCTGGCTTGGTAGATCTCTATGTTGGGTGATTAAGATTGTAAAGCCATAATAGTATTTTGTGCAACAGTTACATAATGAGGGTTCTTAAGATTCGAGGGTCGAAGTTACAAAATGAGGCGAAGCCGAATTTTGTAAAAACAGACCCGAGAATTTTAAGAACCCTTATTATGTACCGTTGCACACAATAGTTTTTATACGAGTGCTTAAGCAAGCCGGTAAGATTTGAGTTCGACGAAAGCCGTGCACAACCTACTGCTTCTATGTAATCTCGTAACGTTCGATCTCCCGGTGGATTGTGCCGGCAGCGACACGCAATGCGGGGCCCGACAACAGTTTCACAATTAGGCCGGGAAATCTGGCGGTGCGTAGTATGGGGACCTCGCATTAATTCCTCAGTCGATGATTCTTTTGCTGGGATATAGTATAGATCATAACAAATACCAAACATAATTTTTCCAAAAAAAAAACATTTGCCAATTTTGGTATTTTCACCAAAATGTACAAAAAGCTTAATAATTTGTACTGGAATATTTCTCAGGCTATATTTTTTTCACCACACGATTTTTTTTGATCATTGCCAGATACTAGGAAAAGTTCCAAAAAAATGTCAATAAAAAGTATAAAAACTGTCATCTTTATTTAAAAATATCTGTTGACACTCGTCATTTTGTTTGGAAAATTTCTCAGTCAAGTTTGTAACAGTGGTTGTTATGTTAATCATATTTTAACGTAATATTTACGAATTTCCAAAAAAAAAATATTAAAAGAAATAACTTATTGCAGTAAAAATAATACGGATATTTTTTTTTTGGAAAAACATTGATACACCATCTACTCATGACACTTTATCATACTGTAAAGGTTTTTTTGTCTGAGGAATTAACGCGAGGTCAACCTCCTTATTGCCTGGTCTAAATATTCTATGGAAATCCTTTCTGTGATTGTTATGGATGCTACAATATGCGACCATACAAGCTCTATCAAAAAGTATGCGCTAGTAGTTCCGCCACCACAATCTCAATTCGAGTATTACAGTCGCCGAGTATAAAAAGACCATTGAGGCACACTTAGATCAAACGACACTCAAAAAATACGACGATCGATTTGCCGCCAGTGTTCGAAAATCGTTGTAATCGGTCATCCGAGCCTTTAAAGAACGATGTGCAATAGTTATCGCCGGGTACCGTATCGTGCTTAGCTAACCGTGCGCCTCAAGGGCCTTTGTACATCTCCGCAGCCGAATCGACACCGCGAAACTGCGCTTCACGTTAGCCAACGTGCCAATAGCCATGTCTACACCAGGCGCGGTGACTACGATACGCTACGGAGCGTTTACGATTGACACGTTGGCTACGCACCCTGAACGGATTGAGAGCGAAACATGTGCGAATAGGGGATATTACTGCTATGTTCTCCTCCCAGAGTGCAGCACTAGCACATTGGTAAACCATAGAGTTCTTAATACATACATAGGCCTTAAACAGTTTTTTTACAAGTTTTCATAGATAACTTTAAAGACCTGACAAAGGATGCGAGCTTATATCTGCACAATTGTAAATTTTAAGTGAAATAGTAGATTGTATTACAAGGGAGCAAAATGACGTATTTCGGTCGAGGGTAGCATGTTGAATCCCGAACGAAGCGAAGGATCCCAGAATAGAATCCCGAGCGTAGCGAGGGATTCTAACGTGGAATCCTGAGCGTAGTGAGGGATTCAAGTGACCCGAGATCGAAATAATTTTGCTACCGCGTAGTACACTCTACTTTTCACTCCTTCTATGAGAAAAACGAAAACAAAGGTACTAAACTAGCTATCTGCTAGAAAGAGAAGTTATATAATGTTGTCTCATTTTAATTGGTTGTAAAGACAAGGAAAATAGAAAAAAAAACGCAGAGGGAGCAAAAGTCACTTTTGCTCCCTGTGTAAATGGGCTACAAATCGCAGAGGGAGCAAAAGTCATTTTTGCTCCCTGTAATCGCAGAGGGATCAAAAGTCACTTTTGCTCCCTGCTGTAAATGGGCTACAAATTACCCTTTTTCGAATAGTAGGGGTGAAAAATTATTTGCTAACCAGTGTGTACCCCCATACGATAAATAAATAAATAACGAATAAATATGTAATTTGTGCACCAAGGCGGTTTATTTACAAAGGGCCTATCGTGAAACGAGATTTTGACATCTGCATCTCTATCGCTCGAATATGTGAGAGTAACCTGGTAACGAAAATTTTAACTTTATTTTGGTGTTTCGCGGTAGGCCTGCTGTTTGTGCTAGTGCCGCCCCTATGCAGAGTTTTACGTAGTATTCCCTATTGGTGCGCCGCGGTTCCGCGGTGCCATTTCCGCCGCGGAGATGTGTAAAAGGCGTCCGTGGGCCCGTATGCGTTTGTGTTTGTCGCACACGTGCTCGTATCCCGGTGGTTGACGTTGAGCCCGGTGGTGCAGGCGGAGGGTCGCCGGGGCACCGCGGCGTGCAGCGCAGCATCAGCGCCACGGCGCGCCCCAGCAACTCGCGCCGCGCCAGCTCCGGCGCCGAGGTGCTGCGCGGACAAGGTACGGAATACCCACCCACCGACCGACACGCCACGGTCGATCATGCGTGGTCAAATGTGCGCGCTAAATGTCAGACACGACTACAAATACTACAATAATAGATAAAATCTTTACTACATTAAGCATTTGGTGTCATCTCCGTAGCGGGGACAGCCTGGTACTGCACTAAACTAGAGCTCATCGAAAGCGAATCAAGAGCGAAAAACAACGATAGTGCCGCGCCGCGAATTACTCGTAGCTATTGTTTCGCTCTAGATTCGCTCAAGTTGGGCGGCGAAACCTGCGCAAGGTACCGCGGTGTCGATTCTGCTGCGGAGATGTGCTAAAGGCATTAATGAAAGAATTAATTTTGGATACATTATTTCTTAAGTGAAAAAAGTAACTGCAGAGGTAACTAGGCTAACATATGCTAGTAAATTATTGCTTTACACCAACGCTTGGCGATAACGCTAAAATCTTAGATTTGCTAATCAGAGTATTATATATATGAAATAAATGTTAATAAATAACATGCACAGCCAAAACACGGCATATAAATTTTGTGCGTGTTATTTTTCAAATTAATAATTTTACAGAATTACATCTCCATCTATTTCAGAAAAATACAGTTCAGATCCTTATTTTTTGTAAGTTTTGTTTAGAAAAACACTCCAAGACATGATTTTTAGGCATTAGGATAGTGTAACTAGATTACTACGACAATTTATGTTCATAACTAATATGAAATGTAGTGTGTGCTTATGTTCTAACCATCAGCCTTTCATATACATTGGGATTTAAGCGCTTTCTAGATATTATTCTCATCATTTGTCACTAATGTCATTCTCATTACTCTCATACATAATTCAATATAAGCTTATGAATTGGCCGTTAATGACGTGCAAGTTGCAAATGGTTAATTCATACTGATGATAAATTCGTTCGCTAAATGTACTTACTTTTAATAACTATAACTTTTCCTGCTTACTTTAGTAATCTTCAGTGAGCTGTGAGGAAATAAATATTGGATAGAATAGTAATTTATTTCAATTAAATATTGAAGGAAACTAAACTTGCTGTTTTCGCCTAAAACTTAGTCTTAGATCTCGCGAATACAGCTTAAGAAACTAAAGTCGTATGATGAATAGGAAAAAACTTTTTATAATATACAAAGTTTCGACAAAAAATACATCTTTATAAACTACTGAACATAAGAAATAAATAAATAACTTTAGTTTAAAATGAAGTCTTATACAGGAGCATGTTGTTCTTAACGAAATAATCTAAATGCATGATGTAGTACCTACCATTAAATTGACTCCAAAATACTGCCCTTGTAACTGTAAGTATAACAATATAAATTTACGCGTGTAATATATCGAGGAAAATGAGTATAAATATTTAGTGAGTGAGTATTCATGACGTTTTCAAGATAAAGGTATATCATTGTCGGTTGTTAATAGAGTTTATTTCTATGTTAATTTTAGGGCAGTAACGCCTTATTGACGACTGACAATGATGTCATTTGGCTTGAAAACGTCACTTTTTTATATACAAATTGTCCTTGTGAACGGAAACCCGATATAAACGAAACTTGCTGTTACTTGGGAAAGTCTTGTGGCCATAGAGAAATAAGTAAGCTTAGGGCGCTCACTCCATACTGGTTATTAGCCCGAAAACTTGACATTATGAAGGCATGGCGACTATTGGGATTGAGGTAGGATCGGGCAGGGGGCGTGAATACCAAGTTTGATACTTCATTATGGACTTTCGGGTTAACACCCAGTTGTATGCTGTGAACACTCCTAAGCATAGAGTAACTTATATAGTAGAGCAGCACAGCCTAAGAACTTTTTGAAGCTCAAGTGAAGTCAAGTGAGCTTCAAAAAGTTCTTAGGCTGTGCTGCTCTACTATATAAGTTACTATATGCTCTAAGCTTATCTTTATGCAGTGGTATTGTCAAAGTTAAACAGTTAGTGATATTTAACTGTATATTTCAGTCGGAACGACCACTAGCGCCGCCAACAACACGACATCTACTTCGACCACTACTACATCCAATTTCAAAAGACAGGTATTTGTGATTACATGTATATGTATTATTTAGGTGTAGTATAACCAGAGATAACCTCAACCATGATAGATCATAAGTACAACTCGAGGTCACCACACATAAGTGCTCCCGTACTAATTTTGTATGAGAGCGCGACCGCTTATCTAGTTGACCGCTATTCAGTTGAGTTAACGTTTTTGATGTAATGAAAATATACACAAAAATCAAGTTAATGGAACCTGGATTGTTATACTATGAATTGGTGTAGAATAGGTACTATTGAGATGTGCTCGTCGAATCGTAGAAATTTACGAATAAAATTGCGCTTATGTGTGTGGTGACCTGTAAAATCTTAATGAGGTGTCTGTGTAGTCTGTGAGTATAGTATAGTCGCTATAGCAGTTTATGTGACTGCTACATAATGAGTGCCATTACGAGTGTGTGGTAATGAAAAGAACGAAGTGAGTTGTATAACAATATCACACGAGTACAGACAATATCGAGTTTTGACAATGTATGCTAAGATTATACTTCGTTTTTTTGAGATTAGAAATTGAGTAAACATAGAAACAGAAGTTGCCAACCTGTTATAACCTGTTCTGTTTGAATGTTCAGTTTAAACACTGCAAGCATACCAACAAACGATTAGTTATCATGATGAAGAGTTCACATTTGTAAATAAATATTTCATTATTTCCAGATTATAATCCATAACAACAATTAAAAATTTTAAAAATATTTTTTTTTATTTTAAAAATTAAAACACAATTTCGTTTTGATTATCACGTTACAGACACATGACACTTGAAAAACTGACGGTGACGCACGTACGTTATAAATCGTAAACCATATGTTTCTAACCTCTATTTCTCCAGGTTTTTTATTGTACAACATTCACAAGAACATTAACAATGATAAGAATAAATTATTTCGTGCAAATGACTACTATTATAATACTGTAAAATAATTAATATTATTCAATTTAACATTTACAAATACGTACCTACCTACGCAAGGTTTTACTAGAAATACTAATATATTTAAATATTTTTTAATGGCCACATAGGTATTTTGACACTTTCGACTTGTATCGTGCCGTATCGTGCCTGATAAAGAACCCTGTACAGTCGACGTGAAAAATATGATTACACTTTTGCACCTTATTACAATGGAGTAATGTGCAAAAGTGTAAACATATCTTTGACGTCGACTGTACATCCTTCTTTCAACTTTTTTCTGATCTCAAAAAAAAAACGAACTATATATAGATTAGATTAAAATTCTTTACGTCACTCTGGGCGGTAAGTGAGATTTGCCGCCCACGGGCGCAGCGGCAAATCTCACTTCTCACCCAGGGGAAGACGTAAAATTGTGTACGCACCACGGGCGGTAATAAAGAAGGCCTCAGATCGCTTGTTTATGGCCCTTACCTTCGGTTCGGGCCACAAATGCCCGCGATCTGAGCCGTTCTTTATTTTACCGCCCTGGAACGTAATGTACTATTATTTCCTCGCATAATGCATTGTAAAATGTTGTATGTTACATTTGTATAAAGCAAGTAAATTCCGACTCGTGTCGGTGTTAAAACACTCCCTTCGGTCGTGTTTTAAATCACACCGCTACTCGTTCGGAAATTACTTGTTTTCTACACTTGTAGCATAAATAACTATTATTGAAAACGAATACGAATAATAGTACATTATTGCAGAGGACGGGAAAGGGAAATTCGTGGACGAGCGATTTTTTCGAAAAAATAAGACGAGTCCACGAATTTCTATTCCCGCCGAGGCATATATAGTGCTTTTCTCCAAATGTGCGAGGAAATAAATAAATTACAGATTTTGGTTACGTTATTAGCGTTCAATGTCATGTCATGTCATGAATTAGCTTCCCTCTCTAACATATTTTTCAAGTATAATGCACTATGTATTGTATACTGCCAATTTTCATTCAAATAATATTTAAAAAGAAATTTTCGTCAAAAGCTATTTAAGACAGTATTAAATATGCTCCTTTCATACAACTGTAAAAAATTTAAGCTTAAAAAAAGTTGCTTTCACTATGATTGTATTAAGCCTCATTCGCACGATCAGACGCGGTGCTATGACAAAGAACGAGACAACCAAGATTTTTGATCTCACTATCTCGCTCTATCCTATAGTTTGAAGGGTTTGCCGTTTAGACGGTGTAGATGTCGCTTTAGTAATTGGATGTTTGAAATGACATTTCTTAGTCGGATGAAAAGTTTAAAAGGTAAAAAACAATTCAGTAATGGATCTTACTAGTCAACGTCTAAAATATGTATACCCTTTTGAACCTTATTACAATGGAGTAAGGACCAAAGTGTACACATCTTTATGGCTTTGACAAAATACTTCGCGTCCGCTAAAACAGGACAATAATTTTTTTTTTTTTTTAATTCCATTTGGTAAAGAATGAAGAACTTCACGTACCTACTCATTTTGCTACAGTAAGGTGAACCTTTCCGAGCACATTGGAGAAAATGAGTATTATATTGATAAACCATCGTAAATACCGGTCACTAGGTAAAGTGTAATAATATGCTGAGCTTTAGAGTTACATTTGATATATGGGTGTTAATAATTGATGTATAACCGGGTTTGAATCCTGGTAAGGGCATTTATTTGTATGTTTATCACAAATATTTGTTCCTGAGTTATGGGTGTTTTCTATGTATCTAAGTATATATTTATATAAGTATGTATATCGTCGCCTAGTACCCATAGTACAAGCTTTGCTTAGTTTGGGACTAGGTTGATATGTGTAAGGATGTCCTCAAATATTTATTTATTTATATAATTATAATTTAACGAATACTTACCATTCCTAGAAATAGTAAAGTGTATTTTGGTAATTCCGATATTAATTAAAAATTACTTAAATTCCATCGAAGTAAAAGAGTTAATTTCCGGATTTTCCGCCACTTTTTTCCCATTTGTAATTGCCTGAACTTACGTTTAATGTTTTTTTTTACGATAATGTATAAAACGATATTTTTTACTGTCTCAGAACACAATTGATTCGGCCTCCATCAAGGAGAATACCGTACGGATCGCCCAAATGCAGGTAAGTTCTTAGTTATAAAAATATTATAGGTATTGTTGTTTTTTAATATGTATGGCTGGGAAATACATTCAAAAGAAAATAAGTACTTTACTTTTTAAGATTCTTCACGTCACTTTGGGCGGTAAGTGAGATTTGCCGCGCACGGGCGCAGCGGCAAATCTCACTTCTCACCCAGGAGAAGACGTAAAATTGTGTACGCACCACGGGCGGTAATAAAGAAGGCCTGAGATCGCTTGTTTATGGCCCTTACCTTCGGTTCGGGCCACAAATTTCCGTTGTCTGAGCTGTTCTTTATTTTACCGCCCTCGGTCCGTATTGTACTATTATTCTATCAATTTCAATCAAATTATTCAATCAAAACCAGTATTTTGAGTGCTTAGTGTTCTTAATTTGTTGTTACATTTTATTTTATAGTAGTTTATGTAACTGTTACGTAATAGGGGTCCTTAAAACATGAGTGTGGTTTTATGAAACGAACGAAGTGAGTTTCATAATAAGATCACACGAGTGTTTTAAGGCCTAAATACGTACAGTTGCATACACTGCTTTATCTACACACATATTATAAACCCGAAATGATGATTGAATGACTGCAATTGCACGGATTGCACGCCATCGCCATGACCAACTCGATTCTGTCGGCGGTCGGGCGCTGCATGCCGGCGGGCGGATTTTCATAATGATATCGAATTTTTGCTTATTATTAGATAATAATAACATCGTTATAGATAAGACATTTGTTCTAACTACTAACGAAACAATCAATTTTTATGTTGGTTATAACGTGCGGGTTTTGAACGCATCATGGAGGGTTTATGATATGGGTGTAGATAAAATATTTAATTTAGGACATGATATTTTACAGTTAACTGTTTTGCTAACCAAAGATAGCATATGTTAAGATTGCCTAGATTTAATCGACGTTATTACGTTAAGTTCGTAGCCGAGACTGACTCATTTGCGAAAACCTGTGTTCATCGTTGTTTAGAATTTCGTAAAAATGTCAAAGCAAATTGAGCCGTATATGTGACGTGATAAGGTGTAGAATCGTTAACGGGTATCCTTGGCAGGTGCAGAGCACGGCGCGGCCCGCGTCCGCGCAGCCCAAGCCCGAGCCGCGCGCGCGCACCATGGCGGCCGGCGCGCGCCGCTCCACGCACGACCAGCCGCCCAAGCTCAGCCCGCCGCCGCCCGCGCCCAGGTACGCACGCCTAGCGAAACTTGCATACTGCATAATGTACTTCCATCGGGCACTATATCTGTACCCGTTTATACTAGCCACAAACCCAACTTGCGACCGAGGTCGTAAAACTTCTCTTTCGCACTTGCACGGCCGACGCAAGAGTGTAAGAGATAGTTATGACCTTAGTCGCCAGTTCGTATTGTGGGGCCAAAACCAACGTGCCAATAAAGTCGGAACTGATTAAGCTTGACGTCTCGCTCGCTCTTGCAGTCTGTAGTGATTCACGTCTCAGCATTCTTTGTTCACTTATTGCCCGTTTCACGTTGGTTTTGTCTCTTGACTAAATCATGTTTCAGGAAAATAAGTTTACTCCGTCATTTTGTCGATATTTGAGATGTTACACGAGGCGAAATAATCTCGTGAATTTTTCAAACTTTGTATCAATAAGCTGATTTATCAATATCATATATTGGTGGTGGTACCTGCATACATATTTTGTGTAAACGTCCAACTATACCTATGCTATCCGTCTTATAAATCTAACCATATATGTAGGGTACACGGAAAAAACATGTCTAGTCACTTTGACAACATTTTGAGTTATAGCGGTTTTGAAGTTTGGAACGATTCAATTAACCATACTATTTTCGTAACTAGATAGTTTTTATGAATTAAAAAGTGGATTTATGTTATTAAATTCCAGCTCTTACAGAAGTTGTTGCTAATACTTCATTGCAAGCTCTACATTTTGATACAAAAAACTCATTTTACAAAAAAAGGGACGAGACATGTTCTTTCCGTGTACCCTTCATATGTATATATTTATCAAAATTATATTAACATTTATAAATATTTATCTCGATATCATGATATTATAACATAAAATTATTCATTTAAAAATATACTTTTGATCAATGGCGTGGCGTTAAGTATTTCTAATTTTAAGAATAACTCATTCTAAAGGCATGTTATTAAATGAACGTTAAATCGTTATTTTAATAAGAATGCGCTTTTGAAATGACATGTACAAATTGTTCTTTGATTGTGCCGTTTTCAAGCAAAAGTTACATAATTTTCGGTTGTCAGTAAGGCATTACTGCTAAAATAATCCATTAAGAAATAAACTCTATTAACAACCGACAATGATGTACCTTTTGCTTGAAAACGTCACAATTAATACTAATAAAACTGTTAGTAGATCTTTAAAACAAACATTACGCCACGGCACACACCTATACCTCTAACAACGGCATGTATCTAACAATAACTCACTAACAGCATGCAATTCCTGCAATCGGACAGCAGCCAACCAGAGACGAAAACCAACGGCAACGGCACTAAGACGCACGTCAAGAGCGCTTCCATCAGCTCGGCTACCGGGCAACCGCCGCTCGCCGACGCAGCGCAACACAACGCGTCCGCGAGGGATCTAGCGCAGCCTAGGCCCAGGTTGGCAGAGGCTTTGTGGCATGCTGTAGTGTCGTTTTAGGTTTTTTAACCGGCCAAGAGCATGTCGGGCCATGCTCAGTGTAGGGTTCTGTAGTTGTCGACCCGTCACAATCTTAGAGCATTTAACCAACCGGAGCCCATTGATAGGCGTTCCCTCTGCCGAAAATATATGACCAGTGGTCATACTCATTATATAGACTGACGTTTATCTGACGTGGCTATTTTGACGTTTTGCATACATTTGACGTTCCTCTCCCCCGCAAAAATTGGCAGACTTTTTGTTTAGAAAATGACAGACATGGCCGGTCCCGTTGGTTGAATAGTCTAAGGTCACAATACTTACCATACACCAAAATGTTTTTTTATAGAGTTTGTCCGGAAAGAGAAGAGTCGTGGTTTATATGGGAGCTCATACATTCTACGACACTTATTTCCGGATAGACTCTAGGATATTTGGCGGCACATACGTCCTTTTACTATGAAATAACTTTTTACGATAACTCAAAAACGTACGTAAGCTGCGGACGGACACACAGACGGACAGGGTGAAACTATAAGGGTTCCTAGATTACTACGGAACCCTAAGAAGAGTTTTTTTTAGGTAGTCACTATCAGGATCGGAGCGGCCAAGGTGGTCACGAATATCTGAACAACGCCTCTATTGTCAAGGCCATAAAGTGCATGTTCAGATATTTTTGAGTACCTTGGCCGCTCCGATATATTTGATGACGACTGTACCACATAAAATACAGGTGCACAATGGTAACAGGTTTACAGTCCTTGAGCTTTACGTAGAACCTTCGGGAATCGGCGATGACACACGAAGGTAATATTGCTGTTCTGCTTTTTAATGTGTCGCTGTTGATTGATACCCGACGTCTCTTTCTAAAACCCGAAGGTTCTTTTTAGAGCTCACGGACTTTAATATGCAGTGCAGAGTTGTAATTTTAAATATTGTGTGCAGCGCAACATAATGGTACCATCGAACGTGATAATAGGACTATTTTGGCAGTGTTTTCATTTGCCCTGTCAAGTCAATTTCGATATCTGAAAAATTTAAACCTGTTTTGGGCTTTTTCGCTGATGCATAGTGATTTTCGAGATGCACATTTTTGGTTTTATTTCAATACTGGGTTTTTCGATTTTTTTTCAACAAAAATATTTATAGACACAAGAAATTGGAATAATTCAAAAACCATGTCGAAACATAAGAGCTCGCATGAGATTAGCAGTAATCTGTATTTTATTTAAAGGTTATATTTGAAGTATTTCTTCAGTGTTTGTGTTTAATTTAAAAAACAAAGCAATCATATAGGTAATATAGTGTATAAAACAATGTCAGAATTGAATGTTGTTATTTTATTGTATAGAATGTATTCAACTCACAGTGTATGTCAGTTAGTTTGTTGTTTAGGTAGAATTTTGCAAGGAAATTATGAACCGGTTCCTGATGTCCGATTGAACTGAAATTTAGTAGGTATACCTATGTAACTTGGAAGGCAATACAGTATTTTGGAATTTTCCGTTGACGGAGACTGAAGGTGGTCAGAATTGTGGAAGATGATCACAGTAATTAGACTAATTAAAGCCATTTCGTTCAGTAGTAGATAAAGTTTTCCAGAAAAGTACTGTCGGAGTTAAAAGTTTGCATCAAAAATATAATATATCTAAACGTAAGTTTAGTAAGCATGTAAAAAGAAACTGATATATTATATGAAGGAAGTTCTTTTTATTTTTTTAACATCGCTGTTTATCTTTGTTACAATAATTTTCCATAATCGATAGTTTTAAATATCAATATCTATTTTAGTCATTCGAATACTTACGTATTACATGCGCACGTCTTCTTAAAAATATCGATACGATAAAATCATGAATATCGACCAATCCGCGGCACTAGTGCCAAATTATATTGACGTATTATTTCAATGTTGAGACTAATGTCAAATATCACAAGTTCGCTGTCCATTGAGCGTCAGCTTAGTAAACACCTAAGAAATAAGCCCACAAATCAAGCAATGGATGCCATTTTGACAACTCGCATTGGAAAACGAATTTAATTATTTTTATTGATTTTTCTGGCAAAAACAAATCATAATTTAACTTTACGTTACGACTAGATGTCCATTATCCATAATGGACATCTAGTCTAGTTCCATTTTTCAAAAAATCCATGTCGAGAAGCAAACGATATTACTTTTGGGCAACCGGGCTTTTTACCTGATTTAGACCCTGCTGTATCCGAATCGCCGGTTGCCTTCAAAGAAAATTTGTCCGGAAGTGAGATATTCAAGATGGCGGCCAAAAAAATTACCCATTTTTTACTTTTTCTTTAATAACTCGTAAACCGTGTCCCCTACCAAAATATGTTCTTTTACTTAAATAATTCACATAAAATTCTCTATAAAAAAGGTTCTATACAGTTTTTTTGCTGGGATCAAAGTTTAATGAGATATCGAGGGTATAAGACAGACCTTAAATATATAGACTAATTACCCTTTTCCCGCGACTTCGTCTGCGTGGGATTAACATTCGCTGTAATACATTTATGAAACACCTTAGTGAAATCTTGTAGCAAATATAAATTTAACGTACATACTTTTTTACGTCTACAGTGAGCAACAATTCCATACAAAGTTTCACCCCCCTTTTCACCCTTTCAAAAGATGATTTCTGAGATAAAAACTATTTCATGTCCTTTTCCATAACTCAAACTATCATCATGCCAAATTTAAACTAAATCGGTTCAGCGGTTTAGGCGTGAAGAGGTAACAGACACACTAACTGTTTAAAGATAAATTATATTTTAAATACTCTGGTTGAGGCTACTAGAGGTTGTGTGGTATCATTTCCGTATAAAACAGACATGCACAATTCATTTTTGATAGAAAAAAAATATAAATCTATATTTAAAAAAAAATCTGCGAAGAGGGAAAACTCTCAAATCACATCAGAGGGGATTTTGACGTGAACGTCCAAAAATTTTACGGACCTCCAACAGTAAAAAATATTCATCGTGGGGCACTCTATCCATGGTCAAAAATTTAAAACTTTTTCTCAATGCGCACAATTTTTTCATACTAATATTATAAATGCGAAAGTGTGTCTGTTACCTCTTCACGCTTAAACCGCTGAACCGATTTAGATGAAATTTGGTATGATGATAGTTTGAGTTATGGAAAAGGACATAAAATAGTTTTTATCCCTGAAATCATCTTTTGAAGGGGTGAAAAGGGGGGTGAAACTTTGTATGCAATTGTTGCTCACTGTAGAGGTAAAAAAGTATATACGTTAAATTTATATTTGCTATAAGATTTCACTAAGGTGTTTCATAAATTTATTATGGCGAATGTTAATCCCACGCAGACAAAGTCGCGGGAAAAAGCTAATTAGTCTATATGTTTAATGGCTGTCTTATACCCTCGATATCTCATTAAACTTTGATCCCAGCAAAAAACTGTATAGAACCTTTTTAATAGAAAATTCTATGTGGATTACTTAAGTAGAAGAACATTTTTTGGTAGGCGTCACGGTTTACGATTTATTTAAGAAACAGTAAAAAATGGGTATTTTATTGGCCGCCATCTTGAATATCTCACTTCCGGTCAAATTTTCTTTGAAGGCAACCGGCAATTCGGATACAGCTTAGTCTAAACCAGGTAAAAAGCCCGGTTGCCCAAAAGTAATATCGTTTGCCTGTCGCATCGAAAAGGAGAGCGATTTTGAAATTTTGTGCCCTGTCTAATCACACTCACTTGGATTTAGAGTTGTATGTAGATTTGTACCTACAGGTCACAAAGGCGAAAACAGTGATTTTATGTTTGCAATTATGCTGCACCGGTTGTCATGTTACTGACATTGTGATCAAGTTTTTAGGGTCTAGTTGATCAGGATTTTGGGGCACTGTTTTAGCTGTCATACCATATCTCTTTATAATTCAGATATCTATTGGTTAGTGCATAATTTTCGATATTAACTACTTGTACTAACTGTGTGACATTTTTTATTTTATTCTTATATTATGATATTTTTATCGTTATAATTATCGCTATTTATTTATAACATGTATTTACGTGCTTATCTTTATTTATTTATGACTTTATGGCTTTCTACCTTGAATATTTATGCGTTCAACTCTTGCACGATTTACACTTGCAATCACATAGTTAATATAAAACATACATATGTGTCATATCTTATAAAATAATTGAAACAGCTTTTCGAAATTGCAAGAAAATTTGTCAATATATCGGAGCGGCCACGGTACTCAAAAATATCTGAAGATGCACTTTATCGCCTTGACATTAAAAGCGTTGTTCAGATATTTGTGATCACCTTAGCCGCGCCGATATATCTGATGGAGATTGTAATACATTTCCATACAAAAATTCAAGAACTTTCGAAATTTTAATACATGGAAAGTTACGCAATTGTGAAAACTCCATCGGCACAATTGTGATTATCCCGACAAATTGAGAACGTCCTTCGAAATATTGAAGTCTGTTGATGATATGAATGTTATATATTGCAGCCTGAACACGCAGCTTAGCACGACGGCGAGCACGGGGGCGGCGGCGCCGCGGCGCGACTTCCCCAACCAGCTCGTGTTCCCGCGCAACGTACCCTCGCGATCCACCTTCCACTCAGGTACGTCATTCTCCCAGGACTCCCTACAGTCCCTACCCTACTACAATTCTCCCTATTGCAATTAGTTAGTATAAAACATATGAGTACATTATGTATGTGTCAGATCTTATAAAATAATGAATTGAGAACTTTCTTATAAAATAATTGGAACAGTTTTTCGAAATTGCGAGATAATTTGGCAACAGATATGTACAGTCCCCATTAAATATATCGGAGCGGCCACGGTACTCAAAAAAATCTGAACATGCACTTTATCGCCTTGACAATAGAGGCATTGTTCAGATATTTGTGATCACTTTGGCCGCTCCGATATATCTGATCGCGACTGTAATAAATTTCCATACAAAAATTTAAGAAGTTTTCGAAATTTTAATACGTGAAAAATTTCGCAATTGTGAAAACTCCATCGGCACATTAGTGAGATTACCTGATGTATTCCTGCCTAGCACATGCACATGACTGATGCGACAGTATCTCGCGCGCGTAATCGCTCGAGTTATTTTCCTAGGAGTTATTTTTCTGCCCATTACTTGAAAAAATACTAGATACTCGTACATCTATCTCAGCGAAAATAATTGCCTAAACTCAGCAGATACCGAGCCTCGGTTTGCCTCGGTGGCAACTGCTTTATCAGATAACGTAGGTATACGGGTTTTTTTGAACGCTTAGCTATATTCTGAGACGTGATTAGACGTGGTAGATCATACTGAACAACTTTTTTTATTGGGCCACCTCCAAAAAAAATCTAAGCCTCGATAGGCATCTGTGATCAAAACGGTCGACACCTGTTCGATCGATATGTATGAAACACCCTTATTTTTTCTGTATGCGCAGTTGGTCCCATGGTAAAAGTTATTCAGTATCTACCTAATTACCTTGTACAATACGGCTAAGGGTTGAAAAAACACCCTTTATGCATATGTCTTCGACCTTGAGTTGAGTGTATAATTGTACTGGATCCCCCTCAGGCCAGACGCGGTCGCGCGGCGCGTCGGCGGGCGGCGCGTACGGCGACGGCGGCTCCCCGCACCAGGCGCGCCCCTCCTTCTTCTCCAAGCTCTCCTCCAGGTTCTCCAAGCGGTCAGTACACCCCCACCCCCACCACCACACACACCTACGCACCCATCGGCATTACTTAAGCAGTAAGCCAGTGATGACAGCTGTCAGTGAATAACGTGGCAAAATGGTGGATTTTTACACAGTTTTATTTAGCTTGACCCCGTATATTTGTTTACGTCTCTCTGGGCGGTAAGTGAGATTTGCCGCCCACGGGCGCTGCGGAATATCTCACTTCACACCCAGGAGAAGACGTAAAATTGTGTACGCACCACGGGCGGTAATAAAGAAGGCCTCAGATCGCTTGTTTATGGCCCTTACCTTCGGTTCGGGCCACAAATACACGCGATCTGAGCCGTTCTTTACTTTACCGCCCTAGGTGCGTAATGTACTATTACGTCACTCTGGGCGATAAGTGAGATATTACGCCCACGGGCGGAGCGGCAAATCTCACTTCACACCCAGGAGAAGACGTAAAATTGTGTACGCACCACGGGCGGTAATAAAGAAGGCCTCAGATCGCTTGTCTATGGCCCTCACCTTCGGTTCGGGCCACAAATGCCCGAGATCTGAGCCGTTCTTTATTTTACCGCCCTAGGTACGTAATGTACTATTGTTTATTTATTACTTGTTTGTCATTATATGCATCAAATCTTGTAAGTTACATTTCAACCACTTCCTGGTGTCTGGTTGTGCTGAAAGTTGGTATACTTCCGTAGTTTACATGACAATGCTACTAGGTACAGTCAGCAATAAAACTGTGTACCAAAAAATGTTATTGGGAGTTAGTTGTTTATGTGATACATTAAAATTACGGTAACTGTCATATTATTATATTACAGTTAAGCGTTTTTCATTCAATATTAGTGTGTGCGCTTGCTTCGACGCAGACGGCATTACTATTTAAAGTTGACCCTAAATATATCGTTTCAATAAAAAAAGTCCTCAAAATTTCCTACAGTTTTTGTTTGTTACGATACTAACGGTCAAAGCAGATTGTATGAAAAACCAAAGAGAATTAAGTACCTAGAGTGTTCTCTCCATACATGACTAAATGCGTATATATAATAAGTTTTAAGCGAGCTTTGCTAAAAGTTATTATACAAAAGATTACAGCTTAATACGTACTACGATTTAAGTGTGCTTAAAACTTAGTATAAATCAGTTTAAGCATACCTCCCATACGACTTATTATTTAATTAGTAGTTTTGCTATGTATGGAGTTAGCAATCTATCTACTCATTTATCTATGGAAAAACGTAACCAAACGGATTAAAAATTGCAGGAACATTTTTTGTCTCGATTAAATTTTAAAGAGCTTATGATTCTAAATATTAAATAAATTACAAGTTTAATTAGAAATACGGACGTAGCATAATCAAGTCTAAAGACGAATGCCCGACGTATCCAAAATATGTCACATTAATAGTAACTTACAGTCCGTGAGCTTTAAGAAGAACCTTCGGGAATCGGCGATGACACACGAACGTAATATTGCTGTTCTGCTTTTTCATGTGTCACTGTTGATTGATATACGACGTCTCTTTCTAAAACCCGAAGGTTCTTTTGAGATCTCACGGACTGTATAAAAACGTGAATTTAACCGGAATTATGTCAATTAGACTCATAATGGTTAAAAATGTATCACTTGAGTCACGCTATCCATACGACAACTGTCATCATAACCTGCTTGTTCAAAAGATCAGTATACATACTTGACACACACTCCTATCGTCACAGCTCTCTGTTGCTGTGGACATAATGTTGTACTAACTTCATGCACCTAATAACACTTAAAACGATTTGTCAGTATATTCTGTCGTTTTAAGTACCGGTTGTGGCTTTATTACTAATATTGTTGGCAAGACGGTATGTCTTAGAAAATTAGACGCGATTTCTATTGTAGAAAATATACAATATGCTATCAAGATAACGAGTCATTTTCTATGGTTATTTATATACCTCTTTTCATTGTCCTCAAGCTAGCAGTGCAAATTCTGATGATATAAAAAAGGTTAAAAATAGGAAATAAACCTGCTTATTCATAAACGTATTTCAGACCTCATCTTTTGTCCTTATCTGTAACTTTGACATTTGTGTTTGTTAGACACAGACTTAATATAATTTAAGTAAATATACCGACTTGCCAACAACTTGTTACGTGAACTAATCAAAATACTAAACAATCTTCAGATCCATTCTAAACTAACATATATTATAACCTGTGACTAACCAATAGCGTATATTTTATGTTTTTCTACTATTTATTCCATTCGCTAAGATGCTTCACGCTGACTTTTATAGTAGACTTATACTATCACTTGTATTCTGTACAAATATGTGTATCTTTATTAATATTACGTAAATTCTACCTGCTTTTTAATATTTGATTCATACAGAGATTGCTGTTTTAAATTCTCGCTGTCCAATTATAATTTGTCTCATCATAACATGTTTTATTCCGTGCTAACAATTTGTCATATAGCAATCATGATTGAAGTCTAATAAATTTATTTGATTTGGATCTGTGAATTATAAAATAAATTATAAAAAACGTTTTTTTTTATCTATTTTGATAGTTTCAAAAGTACTATGATTTGATAAGGAAACACATAATTCATTTATTATAAACTCAGTATTGTAGGTCACTGCCATGCATCAATGTTTGCCCGGCACCGCTTTCCACGCACACCTTTCATTATCACCATATCACCACCATGCATATAGAGTAGAGTTGTCTATGATAATTTAAAATTGGCGCCCAACATGGGGCCGTCAGTAAGTTAAATTTTAAAAGGGTTGTGGAAAAAAGACGTACAGAAGTGCTTAATTGAGCCCTGTTTGAGTGTAACCTTTTTGTGAAGGCATCATCTCAAAAGGGCTCCTTTCACGAAGTTAATGTAAATAAAATGTTAACACCATTTTTCTAAGACACACTTCCTAACTTGTCACTTGATTAACATTCGTATAGTCTAGTAATTGTGGCTCATTTTTGTGTTTTTTATACTTTCACTTGTATTTGTTTGGTGCTCAATTGTCTCCCTCGAAAGAATCCGAGCTCCGGTTTTATTTTTGTTTTTATTTTTACTATTGTGTTTGGTCTCGCGTCAAATACAGGGGATGCACGATGCTCAAACCTCCTATCTCCCTTTCTCTCAGTAGTAGAACGTGCGCACATTCGATTTTATGTACATAAATGCTGTATCTTGGTTAGCGCGCAAAATTATCCCGTCCTTGTTATGTGACCGACTTGTCGACCGTTAGTGCATTAGTTGTCAAAGCATGATGTATTCCCCTTTTTTATCGAACGAAATGCTATTATTTTTAATTTTGCTACTTGAAAGTGTGCTACGTACAGAGCTGAACTGCCAAGCTTTGAGTGTTGTCCGTAGATCGTAGTGCTTAATTTAGTGACGCGAAACATCGAGTACTAAGTAAGTATCGGTCCCCGAGAGGTGTACGAAAACATTGTTTATTTTTTATTAATGTTGCCCTTCGTGCATCCCCCGTGTTTTACGATTATTTTCACCTAACCGTACGCTTCTACTAACGAACGCCGACGGTCGCGATTTTACCAATTTTTTTCTTAGTACCGATTCGCTTCTAGTATTTTCCACAACCCTTTTAACTTGAGTGTTGCTACGTGACGGACGTGTTTTTTTAATGTTTTTTTTTACGGAGGGAGTTAGTGAGTGTAGTATTGTGCATCTTTTCGCGCGTTTCGCCATTTCATGGGCTGTATAATAAGTGCCCTATAATCAAGAATAAAAAAAGTGAGCCGGAGACAGAAGAGGGGGGCGATTCGAGCCGTGATTGGTCGATTCGCTCACCCATTCCGTTGTACGCAGGTTGAATCAGAACCCGTAAGCGCAGTGCAGCGACGACTTGAAGACTTATGGAGAGATATTTTTAAAAAGATAGAAAAATTATTGAAAACTCCTGTTAAGTGTAGCACTTGGCAGAGCGTTTTGTAATATCCTTACAGAATAGCCGAGATGCAGATTCAGTTAGTCTCTAAATTTGGTCCCTATTTACCGTCCATATTTATAGAAAGGTCCATACGTTCTATTGATCTTTGTGTCATTCACGAGAGACTATAGTCGCATCTATAACTAGTCTGTAAGGAATATGTAGGTTGTTGAAACATTTTCATTGTATTATATTATAACTAATGTAAGCGGTCCGCGTTAGTCGACATTAAGTTGGAGTTCGATTTATATTTAACATTAATAAGAGAACATTAATCGCGACGACATTTCTCTCTACATGTTATTTTATAGAAATTAATGGAACTTTACTCACGGAAAAGTATATTTTTACACTACAGTGTAAGTTTTTATAGAAAATTTCAAAAGTACAGAAAGGATTAGGGGTATTTGATTTTATTGTTTTCGTGAAATGGCATGTAGAGATTAGGGAATGCAATACCGGTATTGTTATTTATTATCAATATAAAAAATAACGGTATTTCATAACCTAGTAGAGATATACCTAGTCCCGTCGCGCGGCATTTCATCTTAGCTAAGTAAGTGCATCGAGTTCTTATTTGGAACGATTTTTCTACATTCCAGGGTTCCATATTTTAAGTTCACAAACTAGCACAAACCTTTACCTATTGATATTTTGTTTGTTGGTGACGTTTCGGACTCTGCCTAAATTGTTAAAAATTCGACGACTGAAAATAAATATTTTGTATATTTGTATTATTATACACGCTATATTTAGATTTTTCAGTAAAAACCTTTCTTGCTGTTGGATATCGGATGTGGACCATTTTGAATTAATCTTTAATACTTATAATATAATGTATTTCCTTCGTGTTCTACCCACTTGTTATACTTAGTCGTATTTTCCTATAATATTTGAAATGGTCCACAAATGCAATTACTATACGTGTGACGATTAACAGTCGATTATTCCGCAATAATTATAAAAAATGATTTTATATAACTAATGGGTGAATTGAGGTAATTCAAGCTTAAAATATATAAAAAAATCCGAAAGCATTATGTTTACGTTATTATAAACTTATAAATCGAAAAAAAATTATACTTTTGATTACCAGTTGAAAAAACTGACAGATGATTGAGGCAGTTTTTAAAGGAATTTCGACTTATCGATCACAACGTATAACCTATTTATAAGGAGTGAGTGAGATATATCAGTATATAATGATAATTGTTTAGTTAGATTATAAGCGGAAGATCCTAATGGCTTTGGTACAAATACTCAGTAGATGTTACCACATAGAAACACTGGAAATCAACATACAACATATATGTATACCCCACACTCGCATCCCGGAATAAAACTAGTTAGGGTGTGTAGGACATAGTATATTGTGTCAAATCGGCCAAAACAATTGATAGAAGGAATAGGATGCAACTATTGAAAGGCCTAGTGTTTTATCGATATCTGAGATCTCTCTCGAAGGTGTACTTTTATCTCATATAAATATAAATGTCTAAAATTTATTATACCCAGACTGACGTTTGATGTGACTAAAAGATGTTTTATCTTTTCATCTATTGGAAAAAGTGTACTTCATAAAATGAAAATTCAATCTCGAAATTGATTTTTTGTAAGAATTGAAGTTTACTATTTTCTAAGTCTGTTGGCGACAAATAATAGCAGTTTTCTCTTTTGCTCGCAAAGTTAAAAACTGTTGAGTCTTTTGGAGTGGCCTCATTGAGCTCATATAATACAGATAATTACAAAAGTGGCACAGAAAAAGGGTTTTCCCACATCGACGCGGAATCGGCAAAAGCTGATAGAAAAAAAAGCTTTATGTCATTGCAATAAGAGCTAACAAGGCATGATTCTACTCAAATAGGCTCAGCCGCCGCTTGCCGACGCATCGACGTTTTCTTCGCTCTTATTGCGTGGGCATACTGGGCATTAAGGGTTTTTCCGTCGGCTTTTCGGAAACCGAATGGGGTCTTAATAAGACGCCTTGTGCCGAAGAGAGTCGAGCGAATGTTGAATGTTCGAGTTCAATGAGTTTCCTTGAAAAAATAGCATACATTTTTTGCCACAGAAACTGATTCCATAATTTTCTTCTTTTTGGTTACATACAACTTCTAAACTTCTGCTTATCTGTGAAAGGTATAATATATTATAAATAATATATTATGTCAGCGGCCTATTCCACTCCATTGTTTTCTAAATATATAAAATCTTTAGGGTTCCGTACTTTGTGTTTTCGCGTAGCATTTAAATCGTTGTACATATTTGTACATTTGACATATTTGTGTATTTTGAGTGTGAACAAAAACATCTAAATAGGTTTGTGAAATAGATACGTATGTATGTGTTCTTGACTCTATATAATACATAGTGATATATATAGTCCATTTGTTGAAACATGCGTAATAATATTTTCTGTAAATTTATTTATTTAGATAAATCTGTTTACTACGTTTACATTTTATTTTATTTCATAAATGATCAATATTTTTTTCAGTCACCCCTGTGACTTAAACTGAAATCAAAATTGAAAATAATGTTTATCAAAATTATATTAAAATCAATGTGCAATTTTTTGTTTAATATTAGTAACCTACATCGGATTCATGTAAGCTAGCGATGCTCACATTAAATAAATAAATAAATAAATATTTAGGGACAATCTTACACAAATCAACCTAACCCCAAACTAAGCAAAGCTTGTACTATGGGTGCTAGGCGACGATATACATACTTAGATAGATAAATATATACTTATATACATAGAAAACATCCATAACTCAGGAACAAATATTTGAGATTAGCACACAAATAAATGCCCTTACCAGGATTCGAACCCGGGACCTCCTGCTTCGTAGGCAGGGTCACTACCAACTGGGCTATGGAGGCCGTTACAAAAATGATAGCGTAAAATAGGGTACTTTCCAGTATATAAACCTAATTGTTTCGTTGCATTCATAAAATCAAACTTTCAAAAATACACGCGAAAATCCAGGTGTAACATGTGCTTTCGCTTTAAATGATTTTATAATGGTTTAAACTTTTTTAAAGGAGATGTATTCATCATATAGTACTGTGACATCACAATATTAGTCTCCCGTATAATCTTGACAAATATGTTTTGTGGCTCACGGAGAGCCGTTCTGCTGCATTGATCGTAGCAAATGGAAATCCGTGATCTCTGCCTACCCCTTTTGGGATATAGGCGTGATTGTATGTTATGTATGTATGTATTTTTGTGTCCTAAAGAGTAGCTTCATAAATCATAGGAAAGTAGTCTATTTGCAACTGTCACTCTTAAATTCGTTGAAGATAATCTTCATGTTGTTCTCTTGTGAGCAAATGACGTGGACAACCATTTGATTTTTCATTGAAGTTTAAAGGATAAAAATACCCAATCATATATTATTTACTATAATTTATTTGCCACATCTTAGTATATGTTTAGTATTATTTATTTATTCTCGAGGCTGTACCGCTTTCCTGGGCCGTATTCTAACTTTAAAACCCGTTAAGTCACAATTCAACTTCAATAGTCCAATGCATCAACTACGCAATACCGCTAGCGCCTAAACGTTTTAATCTGAAACATCAAAATTTGCTTGAAAATTATACTGATACTGATGCAACTCCAATACAACTTAAATATTGGTTGATTATTTGTTGTGTGTTGGAGTTATGTTTGAAATAGATTGTGTTTATGAATTTTAAAATTAGACAGAAATACAGCATTCTATAACCAATCATCTTATCTCATATGTATCCGACCGATGTATTAATTAAGTACGACCGTAAAACTTAGGAACTCTATTCATGTATATGTTCTTGTCAATATCTAACACTAACGTGTGTAGATCCCTATATGTATGGCAAGACTTAGGTGCTGTAATATTGTAAACGTGTTTGGTTCACTTGAATTACATACCCTACCCTCTTATATAACAAAATGACATAACATTCGATTTTAAGGGATATTGCCGTTAGACAATTATAAATTTATTATCAGGAATGGGTATAATTTTACCAATGTAAATTAAATTTCATCATCTTTTTTTTACAATATTTAGTGGTATAGGTAATACAAATTGATTGAAAAATTGAAAGAAATAGTACATTATTGCAGAGGACGGGAAAGGGAAATTCGTAGATGAGCGATTTTTTCGGACGAAGCGCAGCTGAGTCCGAAAAAATAAGACGAGTCCACGAATTTCTATTCCCGCCGAGGCATATATAGTGCTTTTCTCTAAAAGTGCGAGGAAATAAAGTAAAGTAAATGAAGTAAATTACAGATTTTGGTTACGTTATTAGCGTTCAATGTCATGAATTAGCTTCCCTCTATAATTTTTTTTATAGTATTAAGAACTATGTATACTTCAAATTTTCATTCAAATAATATTTAAAAAGAAATATTCGTCAAAAGTTATTTAAGACAGTATTAAATATGCTCCTTTTATGCAACAGATACAAGATTAAACCTTAAAAATAGTTGTTTTGTCTATGATTGTATTAAGCCTCATTCGCACGATCAGACGCGGTGCTATGACAAAGAACGAGACAACCAAGGTTTTGATCTAACTATCTCGCTCTATCCTACAGTTTGAAGGGATTGCCGTTCAGACGGTGTATAGATGTCGCTTAAGTATTGGCTGTTTGAAATGATATTTCTTAGTCGGATGAAAAGTTTAAAAGGTAAAAAACAATACAGTAATGGATTTTACTAGTCAACGCCTAAAATATGTATACACTTTGAACCTTATTACAATGGAGTAAGGTGCAAAAGTGTATACATATTTATGGCGTTGACAAATTACTTCACGGCCGCTAAAACAGGTAGTTAATGATTTTTATTTTTTTTAATTCGTTTTGTTAAAAAATGAAGAACTTCACGTACTCATTTTGCTACAGTAAGCTGAAAATTTCCGAGCACATTGTAGAAAATGTCATATATATAATGTACAGTCAGCATCAAAAATATGTATACATTTCGGCACTTAAGTCTGTGGGATAAGACTCAAAATCGTATACATATTATTGATGCTGACTGTACCTATCGGTAATATCCTTTATAGTTTATAAAAAAGTTATAAACATAAAACGACAAGGTTACTTTACATAGTAATATATTTTATGTAAAATCCGGAAGACCTACGCACATAATTAGTGCATTATAATTTCTTTGGGCGTTATTTCAACTTAATATCTGTTAATTTTGTGAAACGCAAAATGCAATACATTCTAATGTAGTAGCTAGGTTTAGTTAGGTTATATAATTTAGTAATTTTATATTTTGAGATTTATTTCATCCCTTGGCGTTTTCAGTTGACATTGTATATGCTTCGCATCGCATTTTTTAGTTATATTTCATCGATTGTAAGCTATAATCGTGTTGAATCATTTTATACGTGTAATGTGGTTTTGAGAATATTATACGTATTAAATCTCAATACACATCTTGACATTCTTATTAAAATATTTCATTGTAAATTCTCAAATGTTTATCATATTTCGGCCATTGCATCGTTGCATTTACGTGATGTACCATTGATGTTTATGACTTGTAAGGAAATGCCAAAATTGAGTAATAATGACAGTATTTTTAAATTGTCGTAACGTCTATAACCAAGTTGTCGAAATCATGTTTAGTGATACAGGATGTGTTGAGCTTCTCCGAATAATCAGGTTTTTCAATAACATTAACTTTGTGTTTTATTTCTAAAACTCTAGATCTAACCTACTTTGTTAATAGGATAATGCTACAGGAACTAACTCTCCCTAGTTAAGACAAAAACACGTCACGTCATTACCTACAGATTATTATTGTTATAGTATACTAGTTGAGCATATAAATGTAACTTTCTAGTTATTTATTTCACAATATTTTTTAATGAAGCTATCAAATTGTGAAGTAAAAAATTTGCAAAGTGTACGATATATTTAAGTAGGTAGTAGGATTTTCCAAGCACTTGTTCAAACGACAGTTAATCTTGGGCCATGTAAATATCGATTACGCTCGACGTTGCAATTCTTCACTTAGTTTTTTTTTGGATTAGAAAAATAACGGTGGACTACGCCCATGTATCTAGATTCCTTTTTCGGCTATATCAGGGAAAAAATATTACTTGTATCCCTTATTAGTGATACGCTTAAGACAATAAGAGGCATAATGGCGAGGTTTTAAAATCTTTTTTCCCAGAAATCTTACGACGCCAATCGCACGATTTTTCTAATCTTAATTTTTTTTTTCTTGGCCCTAGATATTTTCGATCTAGGTATTTTGGCTTGAGACTTTTGTAAGCACAATTGTAGACACGTAGGTATTTATTTAACAGCCTCTCCGTGTTGGGGGAGTCGACTACACGGCAGAAGCCGCGCATATTTTCCTCTCTGGACATTCAGCGGAGGTAGGCGCGGTCGGACTATAATGGTCTTGGTCGGTTTTGGCGTGCTGTGGTCTTGAACTTTAGTAACATAGTCAGGGATTCACTTATTTGAGTATTTAAATGCTATTTAACCCTTTGAACGCCATACGTCAACGTCATATGCAAAAACGTCACACACACTCATAGATCACGGACGAAAGCGAACCAATATAAACCTTACTTAAAAGTATGAAGGTTTCTTTGACAGCGTGCGTTATAACCATAACACTTATAGGCGTTATTGGCGCTGTAGTCAAGAAGGTGTTCTTGGGGTTCACAAAGGTTATTTATTTTATTATTTTAAACTATGGAATGAAATCAAACACTAATAGTGTGTATAGCAAAAGTAAATGTCTGCATCCGTTTTTGTCTGCGATCGTAAATACTTAATACATAAATCTGAGTGGAAATTACGAAGATTATTTTGACGACATAGTCATCATATTTCACACGACTGTATTACATTATAGTTGACTTCTTTGAAAACAAATACTTTGATAACATTTAGGTAATATTGGAGTAGGCCACAGCACGACTATGGGACCAAGTTTTTCTTAAGTTTTTAAAAAGTTTTGTGTGAAAATATGTTTTCCAACCGATTTTATGCTCTTGCTTAAAATTTTACCAAAAAGCTTGAGGGTTATTGGATTTTAAAGACCCATGTATTTTACTTTTTTATTTTAAGCATTTTTTTAAATTAATCTGTCCGTTTTGAATTTTGATTTTTACTTTCAACAATTTGGTATACAATACTTTAATATGAGGTGGTGAGTGTATGAATGAGGCATACAATCGGATGGATACATTGTGATTAACAGATATAACAGTTTTGCTTTTTTCCAAATTTTTACCGAGCCGTAACATCCGCCATTTTGACTAATCTCGTTTTGCGTGTCTTTTTGAATTTTTAGATACTAGTTGATGATGATAAATTTGAGTCATGGTACAGTGGGCCAAGAAAGTGGTCTACCAGTTTTGACAAAAAAAAATCTGCGAGATCTAACGATCGCTAAGGTTGAGTTTTCTAACGGAGTTTAAAACATGCACGACCTTGTTGTCTCATGACGATCAAACGAACCTCAACCGTAGGGTGGTAGACCACATTTTTGGTCGATTGTACCATTTTTTTTTACTAGTGTATTTGAATCGTGGTACCATATTTTTCTCTTTTCTAATGGGATATTAAGCATGTTTAGTTTTTTGATTTTTAGAAAGCTGCAAGGTAAGTTTGCCGGTATTAGTTTTGTTAGGATTAAGTATTAGACGATAAAAAATTGTATTTGTGTGCTACTGCGTGCTTTTATTTGTATTTTTTGTGCACCCTATATATTTTGTTTTGGATTTTTGTATTCAGCTGACCAGAAAATATTGAATTTCTATGTACCTAATGTATTATTCCTATTGGCTTTCATTATTTTGGATACCGCGAGTTTAGGTTACTGATACCATTTATAATAAATTAGTACCTGAATATTATTCAAAATTAAAAGACGACCTAAACTTACGGTATTCTTTTTTTATACAAAATTTGGATCTGTTTTATTGCAAAGCATACAATTATATTATAAACGAACATCTGAACTGTAAAAAAAAATATAATCAGCTCGATACAAATGCCAGAAGGTGACAGTGGCGCCCTCTGGTTAGTTGATGTGTCTGTTTTATTTTAGGCCGCTGGATGCAACCACCCCGAAGCATGCAGTAGGCGCTAGTCCACAAACCTTGCTTGGGTAATTATCATTTTATTTTCATTTTCTGTTTTTATACCAACCAGTAAGTATGTAGGTATATTTACTGATGTGCCGAGGGAAACTTTTCAAATAAATTTTTCACACGGGAAAGTTTCGGGAACTTCTCATAATTTTTGCTATTATTTTTTGTGAAAGATTCTGAAAATTTCCGAGAACTTTTCCAGCTTTTTTGAAACTTTAATTTCCGCGACTTGCACACCAGTAGGTCTGAGTCCTTAGTATAATCGTTTCATAACTTAACGTAACGATTGCGTTTGCGTTAGGTCCTAATTTGTATGGGATTTTTAACACAGCTCACCAAGCGGAACGTATCGAAAACTAAACCACCGAGCTATCTTTGCAATTTTAATTGGAATATTGTAATTCTGACCATAATTTGACTCTATTGTCGCAGAAAAAGGTACTCCAAAACCTACCAGTTTTCTGAAAATTCGTGTTTGTACGGGACAACGGTGGACTTTTCCGTGGAATGCTCCCGCTATAGATACCTACTTGGTGGTTTAGTTTTCGATAATTGTTACGTTACGTTAGTGAAGCGGTTATATACTAAGGGCCAGTTGCACCAACCACTTTTGACGGACGCATCAGCGTCAACCGTCAGATTACTATGAAAATTTCCATACAATAAAATTTAGCGTACGTTTTAACGGTGACAGACAGTTTGGTGCAACTGAGCCTAAGGGTTCTGTATAGTGACCGATCAATCGCGGTAGTTGCTGAGAATATAGTCCATATGCAAAATAATAAAAAAACACGATTTATAATGTTATAAAGCGCAGTGTAACAAGGATGCCTTTATGACGTCATCCGTGGTATTAATATTAAATAAATATTATACACGGTGCTCGTGAGCATTGCGGGAGATTTTAACCACGAATTCCTGAGGCCATAAGGAGTAAAAAATCTTATATGAAGTTAGGTCTATTTCGCCGAAAAAAAAATTTTTTTTTTTTTCGATTTTTTGAATGCTTTGGAACATAAAAAAATAAATATTATTGATAAAAATAACGACTAAAATAAATTGGTACATTTTTATTCGAAAAAATGGTTCACGAAAAGTATTCCTCCGCATTTTGATATCTGTCAATAAGCATGTCTAGACTAGACCCTATAAAGAGTGAAATCTCTATCAAAAAAGCGTTATTCACTGAGTTACAATAATCAAAGTTTTTTTATTTCATTGGTAATAACTCTGAAACTAGGCAAATTCCAGAAAAGTTTGTACGACATTTTAGTCTCCAATTACGATCAGGAATACGCTGTTAAAATCCCTCGCAATGCTCACGAGCACCGTGTATAACATAAGTGTGGGACCACCGGCCTAAGAGTATAGTTTATGATGAGCCTATATTCTTAGGTACTTACAGATCGAATCACCAAAGTTGATTAAATGAGTGATAATGTTGATGAAGCTTAATTTTTGGACTCATCATCAGTATAATGTAAATGGTGGCTCATAAATGTGCATGAACATAGGCTACTGAAGAATAAATCAAATTATTTTTAATAAATATTAAATGCGCCTTAGCATTTACAAATATTGCATATACACGGGAAAAATTCGACCGGTGCTTCTGTGACCTGGGTGGCCAAGTTGGTTAAGGCATTTGCCGCGAATACAGTAGACGCTGGTTCGAGCCTTGGGCAACTGAGGCCTAGGTCACTTTCCTTTGTATATGACATCTATATAAGTTCAACATGGGCTGTAAACTTTTCTCCAAAAGACGCTTTATTCAGTATTCCATTCCTATGTATGTTATTCGTAGATCATCTATATAAGATTTTTTTACAAGTTTTGATGTAGCATATCTACGTTCTGCGTCTTATAGCCGGACCACATTAACTCTTCCGGGTTATATGGTGGTAATACTTATGTCGATGTTATCCGGGAAGAATTAGGCCGGCCACCGACTATCGGTCCGCCTGCAGTCCGCCTGACGATATCGGCCTGTCAGTTGTTCGGAGCCGGCAAGCTTTTGTTCTACGTGACAGGCCGAGATCGTCAGGCGGACTGCAGGCGGACTGATAGTCGGTGGCCGGTTTTAATGTGGTCCGGCTATATTTGAGTTGACGCCAACTTTGGTGAAGCTGCCGCTTCCTGGTCACACTAAAAAACAGAGTTTTTGTTTAGTTTGTTTGAAAAGAGCATGGTTGGACTTCAGAAGATTTTATGTTAAGTATCTATATCATTTTTATTGTTTTGAACTGTCACTGCTCTAACAGTACCTACTAATGTTAATAACAGAAGTTAATGTGACATAGGTATAGTGTGAGTTGGTACACATCTTGACGTTGCTATACTTGAACAAATGTGGCGATTAACTTCAAACTCGGATAAATCCATTCGACCCTCTCAACAAATATCTACGCTATTACCTTATCTTAATACCAAAATCGCATAATCTGACAGATGGGTCGATTTATCCGAGTTTGAAGTTAAGCCACTCAAATAATGACGTGATGTTTTTCGTTGGTCATTCAACTTCATATTCAATATATTTATGCACGCCACACACTAAAAAACCCTCTGCGTAGACAGTTACTGGAAATTGAGGGGAGGAGGGAGTGAAATACAAAGCCCATGGTTCCACGATACAGGGTGTTTAGTCAATAACTAACCATATTGTGGGAGGTGATTAGGTAAGTCATACTGAACAACTTTTTCTATGGAACCAACCCTGAAATCCCAAAAAAATTTTTTGGCGTGCCCATAAAAAACGTTTGATCGGCAGAATTTTTTTAAGATTTCGGAGTTGGCCCCATAGTAAAAGTTATTTAGTATGGCCTACCAAATTACCTCGCACAATATGGCTAGGTATTGAAAAAACATCCTTTATATCGGGATCTCAAATACCGGGAGCCGTCCGGTTGCCCTCGTGAAGACTGCAACTACTCTCATTGCTCTGAATATTATTCCATGTAGCATTATTTTCTAGCTGCTATGACAACCTTTGTGCCCATACCCAGTCTCCCCTACTTCAAAGTAAATTTAGGCCTATTGTACACGTAATCCGCACGTCATGCGCACACTTTCGTCAACTGACGATTGCAAGACGAACGCTTGCATCTTGCGTGGAAACCTTCAAAACTGTGTCCACGGAGCGGCAATGAGGCATGACGAGCGGTTGACGCGACGTTGGCGCTCCGTTCGTTCGTCTTGCAACCGTAAATTGACGAAAGCGTGCGCATGTCATGCGGTTCACGTGGATAATACGCCTTACGTGACGATATGTATATGTGACACACAGACAAGGCAACGACGAGCAGGTCAAGCCGCGAGTTCTGCGCTTCACGTGGAGTATGAAGACCACATCATCACGGGATCCTAATGAGATTATGGCGGAAATACGCAAGGTTAGTCGATACCACAAGATGTTTTTTTTACTACAAAATGGCTTTCACTCATTGTACGCAGCAAAGGAAATTATGCCAATGTCGACGTCTTACACACTTTTAGCCAAATAAATTATTTTCAACGTCCTTCGATAGAGGTTTTTTTGTAAAGGGCACCCTGGGAGATGCGGGGCGTGGAACAATTCTTCATCAAATCAAATCAACCAATTCAATCAATCAATTCATTAGCTGTTCACTTGTTTGCTCGTTCACTGTATGATAAGCTACAGTATTAACGACGGGAACAAATCACGAAAACAATTGTCGAGACGACTTCGCCATCTTGAGTTTCAACCGGAAGTCCCGATGTATTCTTACAAGACTGTAAATTAGAGTTGGCACTTAGTGACAACCGGATAACCTTAGAGGTGAAGACGTTCATGTTGGTAACGAAAGATCAGTTACGCTAGAAAAAACTCAAGGGGCTATAAAAAGTTGATGTCATGTCTAGTCGCGCTTGAATCATCTGAAGTAACTTTCAAGTTTATTTAATTTCAGGCTAAGTCCAGTTTGGTTTAGTTATAATGACAGCGAGCTGGACAAGTACTCAAAATCTTTAGTTACATAATTAAACGTACTACTTCTATTTTCGCTCAACGATCCAAAGAGAATCTTGGCCTCCGAAATGAGAGCACGCCACCTATCCCGATCCTGCGCAACATAATTAAACGTGGTCGCTTTAAAACAGACATAATTCGTATCTTCATAATCTAAACGAATTTCTTATTCCAGGTTCTAGACGCGAACAACTGTGACTACGAGCAACGCGAGCGCTTCCTGCTCCTCTGCGTGCACGGAGACCCGAACGCGGACTCGCTCGTGCAGTGGGAGATCGAAGTGTGCAAGCTGCCTCGACTCAGCCTCAACGGCGTGCGCTTCAAGCGGATATCCGGTCAGTAGAGTGTTGTGCGCGGAGACGCGGGTTCGCGCGTGCAGTGGGAGATCGAAGTGTGCAAACTGCCTCGACTCAGCCTCAACGGCGTGCGCTTCAAGCGGATATCCGGTCAGTAGTGTGTTGTGCGCGGAGACGCGGGCTCGCGCGTGCAGTGGGAGATCGAAGTGTGCAAGCTGCCTCGACTCAGCCTCAACGGCGTGCGCTTCAAGCGGATATCCGGTCAGTAGAGTGTTGTGCGCGGAGACGCGGGTTCGCGCGTGCAGTGGGAGATCGAAGTGTGCAAACTGCCTCGACTCAGCCTCAACGGCGTGCGCTTCAAGCGGATATCCGGTCAGTAGTGTGTTGTGCGCGGAGATGCGGGCTCGCGCGTGCAGTGGGAGATCGAAGTGTGCAAGCTGCCTCGACTCAGCCTCAACGGCGTGCGCTTCAAGCGGATATCCGCTCAGTAGAGTGTTGTGCGCGGAGACGCGGGTTTGCGCGTGCAGTGGGAGATCGAAGTGTGCAAACTGCCTCGACTCAGCCTCAACGGCGTGCGCTTCAAGCGGATATCCGGTCAGTAGTGTGTTGTGCGCGGAGACACGGGCTCGCGCGTGCAGTGGGAGATCGAAGTGTGCAAGCTGCCTCGACTCAGCCTCAATGGCGTGCGCTTCAAGCGGATATCCGGTCAGTAGAGTGTTGTGCGCGGAGACGCGGGTTCGCGCGTGCAGTGGGAGATCGAAGTGTGCAAACTGCCTCGACTCAGCCTCAACGGCGTGCGCTTCAAGCGGATATCCGGTCAGTAGTGTGTTGTGCGCGGAGACGCGGGCTCGCGCGTGCAGTGGGAGATCGAAGTGTGCAAGCTGCCTCGACTCAGCCTCAACGGCGTGCGCTTCAAGCGGATATCCGGTCAGTAGTGTGTTGTGCGCGGAGACGCGGGCTCGCGCGTGCAGTGGGAGATCGAAGTGTGCAAGCTGCCTCGACTCAGCCTCAATGGCGTGCGCTTCAAGCGGATATCCGGTCAGTAAAGTGTTGTGCGCGGAGACGCGGGTTCGCGCGTGCAGTGGGAGATCGAAGTGTGCAAACTGCCTCGACTCAGCCTCAACGGCGTGCGCTTCAAGCGGATATCCGGTCAGTAGTGTGTTGTGCGCGGAGACGCGGGCTCGCGCGTGCAGTGGGAGATCGAAGTGTGCAAGCTGCCTCGACTCAGCCTCAACGGCGTGCGCTAAAAGCGGATATCCGGTCAGTAGAGTGTTGTCCGCGGAGACGCGGGCTCGCGCGTGCAGTGGGAGATTGAAGTGTGCAAGCTGCCTCAACTCAGGCTCAACGGCGTGCGCTTCAAGCGGATATCCGGTCAGTAGAGTATTGTGCGCGGAGACGCGGGCTCGCGCGTGCAATGGGAGATCGAAGTGTGCAAGCTGCCATGTTTTCCGAGATGTTCGTTAGCAAATTTGATGTTTAACCCTTCGTGCATATTGAGACCCGCGCCAGCGAAAGATTCCAAAATTGAGCCACGAACTTAGCGGGTGGTTAAAACAATGGAATTTTGGGCGTGCGAGGGTGTCAAAGCAAGAGAGGTTAACAAAGTTTGCTGCCGAACCGAGTATAATACACATTTTTTCAAGCTACAAAACATAAAAAATCGAAGCTTTCAAAATTATATTTAATTCAAAAATCATTTCTCCATCCTGTAGTCCATCCTGCCGGATAACGTTAAGAAACAAGTTAGGCAGTCGCCACAACTGGAGACAGCCATGAATACAAGAAACATGTTCTGCGATGTATAACCCGATTTTATAAAATATTTGCACTTTTGAGGCGCATTTAATGATATCTCAAAATGTTACTAAAGAGCCCTTGTACGATTGAAAAAGTAACCATATCGATCATTGCAGGCACCAGCATCGGCTTCAAGAACATTGCGTCCAAGATCGCGAACGAGCTCAAACTGTGACTGCCCGGGAACGCCCCCCGCCGCCGCCGCCGCCGCCGCCCCTCGCCCCGCGACCGCTCTTCCTCCGACGAGAGGGTGCCCCCCCCTCCACCCCCGAGAACGGACTCCCTGCGCCTCTCCGCCGAGGACATGGTGCTTGTCGCCAACGGAGGTATGAGGACCCCTTCCGGAGCGTTAGCGCATTTTCTAGCAGCGTACACGCCGGCGGAACTCTCGTTGGCGCGCAGCGATTACTTAAGACCTCCCCTTTCTCCGAATCCATCACAGAGTATCCAACCGCGGTCCTCGTTGTCGCTCAGAGCGGATAGCGCGGATTTGGACGCCGGCCGAGCGACGCTGCGACCGCGTATGCCGCATCAGTCGTATTCCTACAGCGTTCATACGCTACGTCGGCAGCCGCGAGCGGTCTCCCCCCCTTCCCCACCCTCCCCACCCTCGCCCTGCGACTGCCTCCCGACTCACCCCATCCCCCCGCCGGAACTATTCGACTTTTAGGAGGGAAGTACAATTTTCCGTAGGATTTCTCGCAAAGCGTGCCGTTTTTGAAGGGAATGAAGTTAGATAATAAATTTTAATAGGGTAGTATGCTGGGTAAACAAATTGTGGTTATAATTAGTCCGTCGGTGAAATTATCAAAAAATATTTAACACGTATTTTTTTCTTTTGTCAATCAAACAAAAAAATACGAAGATAATAGTGCGTCTAAATTCGAAAGTGAGGCTCGTAACGTCATACCATGCTACAGTGTACCATGAGGTGACGTCGCACCAGTTTTTGTTTTATTAACAAAGAATACGTGTCTAATATTTTTTTAATGTGACCGATGGATTAATTATATTTTTTAGGACACAATAAGCCTATTGCAATGTTGAGTTTTATAAGTGGACGGTGGGTCGGTTCGTGCCAAGCGCTCTCGAGTACTCAGTGCGAGCTCTCGGGTCGCGACGCCATTGTATAATATTATCGAGTTAACGTACGTGTCATGGACTTTTACTTATCTTTTATTCGTTTTTAAATCTAGCGGCGGTCCGGCCGGCGTTGTATAATGTATACTGATTTGTATTTCGAACTCTTATTTAATTTATCGAGGGCATGTTTTTTACTGTATGAAATAGTTTTTAAAAAGACATAAATTTATGATTCGTATTTCGTGCCGGACGGACCGCCGGTGCTTTCATTTAATTATGTTACGTGTTGTATAATGTACAAAGCGAGTGTGAGCTCAACAGATAAACTTAGCCTTAATTATATTTTCAAATAATGACAAATAAATATACAAAATGTGGCTGTCGAGTGATTTGGCGGACTCGTTGTATAGTCAGATTGTTTGGACACTTGATTGCTTGCGACGGGGGGTCAGAATAGCGATCGCCGTTGTCTCTTTCTAATTATAAGGCTGAATTAGAAAGTGTCAAAGTAATGTTCTATTATAAGACCAACTTGTATTTCGATGTAAAGGGTTTTCACACTGCGACTTTTAAAAACAAACAGGCGTTTGAGACTCGCGCGATTATATCGCGATCGTATCAAATTTTAATTATTTA
This sequence comes from Pammene fasciana, assembly GCA_911728535.1. Taxonomy (NCBI): domain Eukaryota; kingdom Metazoa; phylum Arthropoda; class Insecta; order Lepidoptera; family Tortricidae; genus Pammene; species Pammene fasciana. The sequence continues at coordinate 10,031,134 of OU452283.1, forward strand.
TCGCTGTAAGTAAAATCTTTTTTTTAAGATGTCGGAAATTTCTTGGAGATTTCTACCTACAGTTCGGACATCTTTAAAAAATCATGCTTTTATCGCAGTGTGAAAATAACCTTACGCTCTGAAAGTAGGTCAAATAACTTCAAATATTTGATGTCTATGTATTACTTGTACCTGCTTTCAAATTTTTGGATAAATATTGGTCGAATACTTACGGCTAGAGTGACGCTTATACCAATCAAGCACTCTACACTGAGAAATGACCTCCCACGGGCGACAGGGACGCTGCTATACGCGAGATAGAGAACCTTTATACGTTTATCTTTTTCTAACGTATAACCGCGTCTCATTTAATTAGCAGGTATAACACGCTCTTAAACGCATCTATAGATTATCACACTGAAATTGTTAGATGTGTATTATTCGTCATTGTGATCAAAGTATTAAGAACTTGTAGTTATAGCAATAATGTTCATTATTGATCTTTAAAAGTGTCAAATATTGTTTCCTTCTTCGTATAAATAAAAATGTTATTTGTATGTTCATTGAGTGGACGATCTTAGAGATAATTGTAATGTTTGTGTTTCTCCCTTATTCACAAACGTCTCTCATACCTCAATTAGTTAATTTATGTTTTGTCTGTTTATAACAAACATAACTGTCAAAGTGACAGCTAAGGACAAAACATAAATTAACTAATTGAAGCCTGAGAGACGTTTATGAATAAGGGGGGAGTCTAAGTGTAAGGCCTGAGTGGACGCTCGAGTTGGGCATCCAGCGGGGTGGGGCGTGCGGCGTGCATGTTAAACAAATGAAACTCATACTGGTGTCCTGAGTCCACGCTGCACAAAGTGCATGGACGCTCAGCCGCAACGCTGCACGCCCCGTTGAACGCTCCGCTCCGAGCGTCCACTCAGGCCTTGCACTATGGCTTTTAATCCTTAACCATTAAATACTGTTATAGAAATGGACAAGCCATGCATTTGAACACCATAGACGTTTTACCATATTTTATAGTCAAAATGTAAGAGGAAATGTCACCTGCTCTGCTACTCCATCTAGTAACGACTAGCGTACTAGAGCAGGTGACATTTCCTCTCACATTTTAGCTATCTTTAGGTCGCTCTCAACTAGATGGCGCTAAAGACTTGGAGCCTCAAAAAGAAATGAAATATCTGAGGTTGCTCTCTCAATGCATACAACCTAACTTTCTGTAATTACAGTTTTTTTGTGATTTGGTGTGATGCTTCGATTTTTTTCTATGTACTTGTGTGATGTTTCGCATACTTACTAGTTAATAATTAAGGTAGGTATGGATGTATAGAGCGTGAGCCGATCGCGTATTTTCTATTATTATCTAATTAAGTGTAGTTATTATACTTTTACAAGAAATCACAAATTTGACGTTTCATTGTTGAACTGTCAAACTGCATTCATCTCGAAACTTGAGAACGCCGACAGCGCTCGCTTTAAACTCTGTAAAAATAAGCAATTTCAAACTTATTTCGTATAATTTTAAGGTGCATATTCGTTTGTGAGAACCTTAATATTCATCTTCGAAAATTCGGCTGTGAGAAAGGTACCCCTTGTCAAGAATTAGAATATTTTGCCTCTATTTGACCAATCAGAATCTTTCCTAGAATTCAAATATGTCAGAGCCAGTGATCAAAAAATTTTAAATGGCGAATATATTATACTAAAACATAACTTCATTTTATGTGTGAAAGTATAAAGCGATTCGATGTTAGGCGCCTTTCTCTATTTCATTTGCGTGACATCATTGATACAAAGCACATGCAATTAATATTGATTACGTCACTCCGGGGCGGTAAGTGAGATTTGCCGCCCACGGGCGCAGCAGCAAATCTCACTTCACGCCCAGGAGAAGACGTAAAATTGCGTACGCACCACGTGCGGTAATAAAGAAGGCCTCAGATCGCTTGTTAATGGGCCTTACCTTCGGTTCGGGCCACAAATACCGGCGATTTGAATAGGTTCTTTACTTTACCGCCCTAGGTGCGTTTATATACTAATATTTCTTAAGATAAGGAGCAAAATTACTACGAGTAAAATGCTCGTATGAATTACTATTAGTAAATAAAAGTGTATGTCAGAAGACTATATCAAATTTATTATTTGATGACTATGGTTCATGGATATTTGATCTGTGGCCAAGGGAAGCCTGACCATAGACAATAAACTGAGCATAGATTCTGTGGCCCTAGTGAAAAAGGGTACAAGTCGAAATGGCTCAACGAATAAGAGTACAACTGCCGTAAATATAGGACTTGTGCCCTTATTGGCTGATACATTTTGACTTGTACCCTTTCTCACTAGGGCCAGAGGATTATTATTTTAATTTAATATAAACCATAGATATTCAGATAACTATTACATGAGTTAATTTTCACGGAGTTATGAACCACGGAGTCATTATATGAACGCTAGGCATCGTTTTTATTAATAAACATCCCATAGACTCATTTTATTAATTTTATTCGTATCAGTCTTCGGGATCTTAACTATACTTGTTTTTAAATTATTCGACATACGTACAGTCGTCATCAAATATATCGGAGAGGCCAAGGTTCTCAAAAATATCATGGATTTTTCGCCTTGATAATAGAGGCGTCGTTCACATATTTGTGACCTCGGCTGCTTCGATATATCTTATGCCGAGTGTACACTTTGTAGTTTTGTTGTCACGTGAACTGGAGAGTCGCTTCGATAGCACTATAAGAACTGGGTACATAATATACATACAGTACAGTAGTTATATATTTATATAAATGATATGAGCTTTGTTTTACGGTATAACTTAGTGTAGTGTCGACCGTTGCCCGAGTTGACGAGTACGGCGTTTTGTGAGATATTCAAGTGGAAATACATTTTATTTTTAATTCCATTAACTGTTTTTTATTCAAGTTCCTTAAGTTGAGGACCTGGGGTTTGCTGTAACCTAATTGTTAAGAGTTGGAGTAGGCACTACTTTTTACTAAAGTGAAGGCTAGCACTAAGCATTAAACTAACTGAAAAAGGTGCGTACCTTTTCGTGTGTTTCGGATACAATATGATAAAAGTTGGTGTAGACAACGCCAAAAAACGCCAAAAAGAGCCTAGACACGATATTCGCTTTAGTAAAAAGTAGTGCCTACGCTAACTCTTACATATTTTTGGGGTTGGGGATTATTTGCATATTTTTGGCGATAATTGAATATTCGATATTAAATTTCATTTTTAATTACGCACGCTCAGCAAATTTTAAAGCTTTAGTTTAAAGGAGTGTATATGGAAAATAAGTAGGTATTTTTTAATTATAATCGTTTTAATGAAAATAAATTATAACAATACCTCCCCTATTTACAGTGTCTTTATTAAGTATGACTTAGAACTAATATTGAATAAGTTAGTAAATGACTTGAATAATAATTACAATAATTGGGTATTATTTTATAACTCTGAACACATCGTATCTCTCAAATATAAAATTAAATTTGAACATATCGTTCTTTGAAAATACACCAAGTAACAAACTTATAAATTATAAAAAGACAACTATACAGGATGTTAACGGGGTCGTGAGCAGGCGATCGAGGCATGATACAAAAGCCCATACTGAACAACTTTCACTATGGAACCCACTTCGAAATCGCGAAAAAAATATTGGCCTTCCCATAGAAAACGACAACATGCGATCGGCCGAAATGTATGAAACTGACAATTTTTTTTTCGCGCTTCGGTGTTGGTCGCATAGTAAAAGTTGTTCAGTATGGGCTTTTGTATCATGCCTCGATCGCCTGCTCACGACCCCGTTAACATCCTGTATACAACAGATATCATATCATAAGGTAGTTTTATTATTAACTACGTCTGAGCCTCAACAGTATCACATATTATGGTGGACATCCAAATACTACCCGCAAGGTAATCTACTTAAACTTTTTACGTTGCACATTGATGGCCCCAAGCCAAGATCAAAAAATCTATAGGGACCATGCGTTAACTGAAGAGGGCAGCACAGGACGCCTCTATTCATTAGCGCAAAGTACATATGACAGATCCAAGTTGCCAAATTAGGCCACTAGATGGCACGCTGCAAGGGTAGGTGAGTCAAGTCAAATGTTGGAGGGTCCTTCCATGGGTGTTGATTGGTTTTAGTTTTCGGTTTAGTCCACAAGATGGCAGACCCTCTAGCGCGCACGCTATTAGCAAAACTGCACGGTTAGCACATGACTGAAGCGACAGTACCTCGCGCGCGAGGGTAGACCACCCGTCTCTTTTTAATTCATATAGTCAGTAAAGGACGGATAGACTATCGCGCGCGCTATACACTGTCGCGTCACTCTTGTGCTAACGGTATTGGCGCTTTATTCTAATTTGATTCCAGATTTGATTTTCCCTAAAATCATCTGCGTCGAACGGTGTTATATAAAGCTAAACCAAATACATTTAAGAATACAATGATAACTTTAATGTGGAATGTTGCCATTAGGGATGTCACGAATATTCGCATTCGTATAATGCGAATATTCGCATCATTTTTGACATTCGTATCAACATTCGCATTCGCATGAAATGATGCGAATATTTTCCGAATGCGAATGTGAGCAGAACGCATTCTTTTTTGACCGCGCTGACCCGGCCGATGGTCACATGCTTGCTCATACACAGGAAGTGAAAACGACGGTATCACTTGTCTCCTTTTGATCAATAATATAGGACTCCATCACATATCATGTTCTGTATTTATGAACTATGGAAGCATAAAAATTATGAGCAAGATTAACTTTTTTGAATATACTTCGTAACATTCGTATTCGCATTCGCATTCGGACATTCGTATCCTGAATACTCGCATTCGCATTGGCATTCGCGAATGTGAGAAAAACGATATTCGTGACATCCCTGGTTGCCATGTATGCTCTTATTTGGTTCAATTTTACGGGTAATATTGTTGTATCAGACATGAGTGACATGACTTCTAATCTTTCTTAATTGGCACTCCATCTAGATCAATCTCAGTGCTAGGTATCAGTGGTGGCTTAAAACCATATTCAATCCTTAAACTCGATACCTTTGGTGTCCTATCGGTTCTCCGTAATTTCAATTGTTCTGCATTTGGTGTGAAATAATTCTTATTCTGTTGTTCCCAGTGATGATCATTCCGGACCATGGGTGGTGGACCGTAATAGTCATTTTGCTTATTATTGTTGGTCAAATAGTGAATGTAGTTGGATAGTGCTGGGTTCTTTTGTGTTTCAAATGTAGGTGTATTGTTGATGTATTGGTATGAAGATGCATATAGATTACCCCAGTGTGTTGTTTGTACGGCAGGTTTTCGATCTTTTAATTCTTTAACGTATTGATTGTACTGAGCCGCATATGATTGTTGGGATTTTTGGTCCAAGTTGTGTTGTAATTCGTTTAGATTTAATGATGGACTCGCTTGCTTGCGTTGCTCCGCAAATTTCTGATATCGTGGAACATTTTGTGACTGCTCAGCACCGTGTGTATATCCGTAGTTGTAGTAATCTTGCGGTTTTTCGAAGCGATATGGCACTCTAAAAGGCACGTACACCGGTCTTTCAACCTCCTTTTCAACCGGGTAGGGGACCTTACCATGAACCGGGACTTGAACTGGGTAGGGTACCTTTTTTTCTACAATTTTTTCTACTGGGTAAGGTACCCGTTTTTCTACTGGATAGGGCTTGTCAACATATTTGGTTACAACTACAGGTTTTTCTACAAATTTCTCAACGACTTTTTCAACTGGATATGGGACGGGTACTTTTTTCTCAACAAATCTATCAACGTGGACTGGATAAGGTACCCTTTTTTCTACAACTCTTTCTACTGGATAAGGTTGCGGAACATGTACCGGAACAGGTACGGGTTGTGGAACCGGTACTTCGATATGCACTGGTTTTTCAACGTATTTCGTAACAGTTACTGGTTTTTCGACAACCCTATCAACTGGGACTGGTATTCTCTTTTCCACTGGATAAGGGACAGGAACTTTAGTCTCGTAATGAACTGGGTAGGGTACTGGTTTTTCAACTTCATATGGAACTCGTACTTCTTTGTGTACTATTTTCTCAACTGTTACTGGTTTTTCTACCTCAACCGGGTATGGAATCCGGTGTTCTATCGGGATGGGGTACAATACTTTCTGTTCAACGGGTACTTCTACTGGAACCGCTACCGGGGTAGGTACAGGTACGTGATGTACGATCTGTTTTTCAATGATCTTCTCTACAGGATAAGGAACGTGTACCGGTCGGTCGACATAAACTTTGTGTTCTACCGGGTAGGGGACTCGTACCGGATATAAATGCGGCACTTCTACTGGGTAAGGCTTATCTACAAATCGGGTGACTTCGACTGGTCTATCGACAATTTTCTCATATGGTACTGGTACTGCAACTGGTCTGTCTACCGGTACATGCTTGACAACTTCATATTTTTCTGGATACGGTACCTCTTTCTCTATGAATCTGTCAACGAATTTAGTAACGGGAACTTCTTTTTCAATAATAATAGGTTGAATAATTGAGTGTTCTTGGTCTACACTGTAAGTGTTATAATAAGGCCTTGCATATTCATTTCTTTCATTGCTATCGTCGTTAGGCCTAATTTCAACTTCAGTTTGAATATTTTCACTCGGTTCTAAATGTTCTCTGGAATCGTTTTGCTGATCAGTAATAGAATTTGCATTATTTCTGGTGTTCTTCTGCCCATAAGAGTCCTTACCCCTTAAAGCATCAACATAGCTATGGTACAAAGACTTTGCGAAATCTAAAGGTCCCTTATCGTTGCTTCTCCCTTCGTCTAAATACTCATGTACTTCAACATCATTTATGTGAGTAATGCTCACAGGTATGGATTTCTGAATTTCAACAACGGTTCTTTCTTTGTGAGGGCTTTTCACTGTATCAATAACAACTTCACTGTCTGAAACTTCATGATCATCCACTGTGTTAAATGTTCCAGATTCATTTGCGTTGAAAAGCCTTAAAGCAACTGTGATAGGAGCGAGATACTTCTGACTTAAAGGTCTTGGTGTCACATTGTCTAGGTTATCGGAAGAAGATTGTTTGCCGTCGCTATTCGTATAATTCTCATCAATGCTGTTTCTCACTCCAACAATCTCGTAACCATCCTGTAAGTACGGAACCATAGTAGAAACTAAGTTATTTACAATTTGGTCTTTGAAACTGTCATAGTTAGAATCCTGAACTACAACAGGTGACGCGAATTTGTATTGATTTGCATTGGTTTTTAACACATCTTCATTCTTCTGGTTATTTTCTAAATGTTCAATTTCACTGTCAATAATGTTTTGTATTTTAGCTCTGACAGTGATCCTGTTTCTTTGAGTATCGGGTTCTACAGTAGAATAATGTTCATATCTTGTTTGTTCAGTGTTTGGACTTCTTGGAGTACTTGGTGGTACAGTAGAATAGTGGTCATATCTAGTTTGCTCTGCTTTTAAGCTGAATCGTGGTTTTGGTTTAATAATGTCATCGTTGTGCGCGTTGATCTGCTTTTCAGCAGCATGGTTTATTTTGAGCAGATCTTCATTTGATATTAAATCCTGAGTCGAAGCCACTAGTCTCGAAATCCGCTCATCTTCTGTTCTCACACTACGAACGGTTGTTGAGGATACTTCATTGTAATAGTATCGTTCACTTCTCGCATTGCCTCGAGGAGCCTCAACTTTGAAATGTACTGCTCCTCGATACGACAGCGGCCTCTCTGTGCTTCTAATACCGTAATTTCCATTAATGTTATGAATGTCATAAGTCGGAGTTTCAGCATAAACACGAGTAGGTTTTTGCAAATTGTCGTTCTGTTCCTTTGTTTCTTCTTCGTCAGTGCAATTGTGATCTTTAAATACCTGGACAACATCAGTTGTTAGATGTTCATGGTCTTGCTCAGCATTATCCTCTTCAGTTTGAAGAGGTTTCGAGCGCTCTGCACTTTGCTTCGTTTCAAAATTCGTTGCTTTTTCACTTATTTGTTCATTTAGTTGAATAGGGTGTAGGGTTTGTATGTTATACTGCACAGGTGTGGCGACGTTATTGTTGTAATAGTAGTTGGGTATAGTGTACTGGACATTTGCTTGTGGAAACTGAGGTTGATCGCCGGACGAAAACTGCTGCTGCAGGAGATATATTTCAACCGGTTGGGCTGAGTTGGGTGCTTGAGTTTGATTGTCGCTCGACACTCGGTATAGCTGTGTTGTTAGTGGCAACTGAAACAGTAAAATGATACGTTTTTAATAATTAAAGCGGCAATCCGTTGCACGTACGAACTTGCGTGATAATAATAATTTAATGGCCAACAAATAGAAAATAATTATCACGCGATAATATTAAGCCGTGTTCATTGACAGGCCAAACTTTTTAGTGAACATAACCCAAACAAACTTCACAAACTTGTGTACGAGTATATACCTATTGGCGAACTGAAGTGCGCGCTTGACTAGTGTGCACGACGGTGTTCACGGACACGGCTCAATGGTCGGTGTCATCTGTGTGAACATGCTCGTACGATAACTAATCTGTGTATTGGAGAACTGCAGTGCTCGCTCGCCGATGGGTATGCTCGCGGTGTGAACGCCGGTGTTCACGGACATGGTTCCAGGGTCGGCGCCATCGGTGTGAACATGCTCGTTCTACTAACCTGTGTATTGGAGAACTGCAGTGCGCGCTCGCCGATGGCTATGCTCGCGGTGTGAACGCCGGTGTTCACGGACACAGCTCCGTGGTAGCCGGTATCGTCAGCCACGTAGCGAACTTCCTGCTCGTTCTGAAATTGGAAAATAAATCTTTTACTAGGCATTCTGGACACCATTTGTAACAAACACTCTTCAAAAGGTCGCTTTGGCCAAATGCACCTTATAAAATATGACCAACGACGACGACGGTAAGCGACAGAATAAATAATGGAATAATTAACAAGTAGGTTCCTAGGTACCAGCATAAGTTGACATATAACATTTAAAATATAAACAAAAGTCTATGATTAAAGCATCTATTGAAAATAACTAAATACCAAACCCATTCTTAAAACGGTATTTAGGGAAAAGTTCCGGACGCAACACAGGGGTATCTGACTATCTTAGCCTAAAAGTTGGCCAATATTCTAAATTCACAAAAATTCTAATTCATATGAACAGTTAACTAGGCTCATTAGGTACCTAAGGACTAGAAAAATATATAAACATATCCACGCTTTTTCCTTTATCTTTTCATCGCTCAATTTTGTTTAGCGTAAATGCAGCATCAATTGTCTTGTTCCCTTCTCTACTGGGTAAATGTTCTTCAAGATTACGCTAACCTGCACCTACTTTGAAAGTGATTTAGTGTAAAGGCAAAAAGTGATAGAAATACGTCAAATATATGTAGTGTGTACGGTGCAAAGTCCGCGAAGAGTTAGCTTGGTTGTACAGTAGACCAAGAAAGTGGTCTACCAGTTTTGACAAAAGTTTCTACGAGATCTAACGATCGCTAAGGTTGACTTTTCTAACGGAGTTTAAAACGTTCACGACCTTGTTGTCTCATGACGTTCAAACGAACATCAACCGTAGGGAGGTAGACCAAATTTTTGGCCGACTGTACTCTGTATTTATCAAAACATGGGTCTTACCTGTGGCAGTTTGACATAGTAGTGTCCACTGGTGCCGTCCCCTTGCGGTGTCAGCTGCCATCCCCACTCGTAACCCACGCCGTTCTGCTGGATCTTCTGAAACAAAACATTCACTGTATTTAATAAACGAGAACAATTACAGAGAAGTCTGTAGATTACTAGACACAGCTCGCTAGCAAAAACAAGCGGATAAACGGATAAAATGAAACGACTAGGAAGGGTAGACATAGGTACTATCCCTAGACCTAGATCTTATCTTATTACACTTTCCATAGATGCGACAGAGAAGGCGCTATTATCGTTGGTCCTTATGATTCAACCTTGTGATTATTGCTTACTTCCAAAGGCTCTAAGTACAATAGAATCTTTTATTACCCCCCAACGCTCTTTGAAAGGTAACAATGAAACCGACTAAACGAGAAGTACAGTCAGCATCAATAGTATCTTCCTACACGAAGGTCGCAAAAATATGTAACACGCTCTTATTTGTAGAGCCATTAGGAGCATATTTTTGCGGCGTTCCTGTAGGAAGATACTATTGATGCTGACTGTACTACTCGTCACATCAACAAATATACATATCAAAACTATAGGTTTAGATAACACACATAGGTATAGCGGAAAAGATGCACTTTCTACATTTATGAACTTGCGTAGGAGCAGGAAAAGCATATCAACTATAAACGCAATCATTAAGCATCCCTAATGAGAATCACTGGTAGTTTAAAGGGCAATACTTAATGCTAATGGTTTTATTACGACACATAAAGTGATATTACTTTCATTTCAGGATTATAGGTACGAGAATATGCGGCTGACCACAAAGCGCTACATTTCATAACCTGCCGATTTCACACGCACTCAAATTAAAAAAATAAGATGTCTGATTGGCACGAGGAGCTCTCTGTATTAACATCAACATCTCACTTAATAACTGCTATGCGCCACAAAAATAAAATATCTATATGAATGCGTCTTGCACGTAATATGTGGACGAGTTTAGTGGAAGGGACCACTTTGTCGATTTACAAGCACATCTTTTTCTTTCACTAATAGATAGTCTTAGAAAGTACGAGTAACTCCATATCGACAAAGTGGTCCCTTTGTCCGTAGATTGACACATATGGTTATGGTTCACGCTATAACGGTCCGCGTCCTACAAGTCCTTCCGACACTCCATTTTGTACAGAAAGCATCACGTGATCCTCAGATCTCACATGATGTTCTCTATACAAAAATAAGTATTGTGTAGGATGCGGAACGCGCGCGAGTCATCGTTTAGGCTGCAAAGCTGGCGGTTTCTTCTGCCAATATTATGTGGTTTTTCTGCATAAAAGCTAAAATAATAATTCTTACTATTTCGTATTCGTACTACTAAACTTTATGTGAGTATTTATTACATATACCCGAAAAGCTCGTATTTAAGAATAATTTTAAACAAAAAGAGAACCGACTTCACATAGGATCCGCTATTCCAAGAGGAAGTGGCCGAGTTGTTGTAGAAAACAGTGAAATCACTATAGGTGTGCATATAATATTTGAAGAGTTCACTCGATTTCTCCAGGATCCCATCATCAGATCTGGACCTGGTGACTATGAGACCAACTCTGAAGTATCTTTCAAACAAAAAAAATAATTTTCCAAATCGGTCCAGCCGTCTTCGAATAATCGGCGAACATACAAAAAAAAATGCAGAAAAAAACAAAGATCCCGACGAATTGATAACCTCCTCCTTCGAAATCTTGAAGTCGGTTGAGAAGCTCCAAAGCTTCACGGTCGAGTTACTTAACAGGTGTTCCACTTCGGAGATAAAGATTAGATTAGGTACTCTAATACATTTTATATAACGTTACAATTCAATATCCATGTCATTGTATTGCGTAAAACACACTGACGCAATGGAGAGAGTTATTATTATCAATAATTATCTCGGAACTCGGAAGCGATCGAGAGGTATTACTTTTCATGCATGGGCGTTTGATACTGCAAAAGTAGATCAGAGATGTAATTTAATTTTTATCTATTTTATGGCGCTTTTATAGCTTAAGGTATGTATTAAATGTGATTAGACTATTAATTTTGTTGATAAACATCCTATCACAAATCACAACATGCACTGAAGTTCTCGTAGTTGAAGTATGTTTTAAGAGACATGAGTGTAACCGTATTTTATAGTGTTACTCGTATTTCTCACGAAAGTTTCGATTAAAATTGATTTTAATAATGATGGGTGCTTCTGGTTAGATTTTTACAAACTGTAATTTCATTTCAAACTGCAAGAAATGCCGCTCTCGCATCGGGCTGTTCAGCCACCAAAAACGGTGTCTCCCTAATTTTACACCATGAATCGTCTGCTAGAGACGTAAGGGCCAATGATGATGAATTTCATTTTTAAAAGTCCCAATTTTCGAGTGTGAACCGGCCCACTGTTTTCGAATGGAGAATGCTCCTAAACAATAACGAGTGAATAGCAACAGAATAATAATAATAATAGAATTTGACAACAGAAATATGACAGTCGCTAAAGAAATCCACTTGGATCCTACTTTTCTCATCAAGCATCTTGGTTTACTTCAGCAAATGTTTCACATATTCTTTCGACATCTCGTTAATCTGTCATGTCCAATCAAATCGTAGCCGCCAATCACCGGATGGGCACACGGCCCACTTATCATTACGTTCGTTCTACACACTGTTTACCAACAGACCTGACCTGGTCCATTACGTAATATTTCAATTGGTCGAGCTTTTTAACAAGACCTGTTTTATTCAAGTTCCGTTGCCAGTCATACCAACTTGCAATTTGTTAAATACACTCGTAGTTTTATCTGGCACAGATCTGTATAAAAATAACCTGAATTTGGATAATGTATGTAGGTTAAGTATTTTACATTTTGTACAAGTATTTACCTAGTTAAGCTACGAGAGTTACACTGAAAAAAAAAGGACAACCGAACTATTTCGCATATTTCATCAAGAACCAAAATTCGGTAAGGAGTTAATAAAGTTCATTTGATTTGTATAACTCAAAGTTTGCTTATAAATGACACCGTAAAATTGTAAATACCGTTAGTTTATAATCTTACCAGCGAGATTGTAAACTATCGAAAAATTGTGAACAGTAACGTACTGCTTACAATTTAACGGATTATTTTTCGTTAGATTATAAACTATTGACTAGGAACCGTTATATTGTCAAACGTAAAGCCCCTCGCACGCTGATTGGTCGGTTTCCTGCAACAGGTTAACAGCAACTAAACAACGTGCGCCGCCGAGCGAGCGAAGCGAGCGTGCCGCGGCAGCGGCCGGCGCGCCAGAACTGACTTTTTTAATAGCACTTTAGTTTCTCACTGACACCAGTGTTTGATTGCTAAGTTTATAATACTTAACGACCTACTGTAAAACCGACCAATTAGCGCGTCGCATCTAATTAGGCTCTGGAAACAGACCAATGTCTCATGTGCTCCCCCGGGGCGGCGCCTGTAGTAGTCCCAATTGTCCAAGTTATTGGTAGACGAAGTTTGGTTCCTTACAAAAATTTTTAAGTGTATGAAACCACTTTCCAGGACATAGGTAGTAAACGAAACTAAAAATGTTTGTTACTGGTAATTGTCGTTACATATTGCACTCATTTGCAATATTCGGATGTAAAATTACACAACTAAAACTAAAGTCCCTAAAAAAATATAAATTTCTTACACCAATAAGTGTTAATTCTTCAACGAGATGCAAACTCAGAGCATCTATCGGCGTATTCTAAATTAAAATTTACCCTGGTGGGAAGCGGGTGAATTAAAAAGAGCAGAAATTGTACGTGCACACAGGCTTCGGTCCGGTCACATCCCAACAAATAAGTTTGCACATCTGATGAGGAAAGCAGAGTCGCCCAACTGCGAAGTTTGCGATTCTATCGATGATGTGCAACACTTCCTAATGGAATCCGTTCGGACTCGAGCCAAGAGGGTGCAATTATTTGTAGAGAGGGGCTATGCGGTAACTGACATTGGGATATTCCAATCTATATTGGCGGAACCCATGTCCAAAAGTGCCAAATTTGTATACAGTCTTTTTGATGTTATAGTTAACAGTAATGCTGATTGATACAAAACCTTGTAATGTAGAGGCTCAACGGAACCGACATATCTTATAGACAAAATTTCCGCGGTACAGTAGCTTTCAAATATATCGGAGCGGCCAAGCTATCTGAACATCCACTCTATCGCCTTGACAATGGTGGCGTTGTTCCGATATTTATGACCTCGGACGCTCCGTTATATCTGATGGCGACTGTGCAAAGTCAATGTTTGTAAAAAGGCGGACTTCATGCTAGAAGGCATTCTCTATTTTAGGGCAAAACAGAAATACACAATATACAACATAAAATATTTAACTAAACGATTAACTTAATTAAAATATTTTTATATACTACAACGACCACTCTGTAAGCACACACTAGATAAGAAATAAGAATATGATATTTGAAAATACCTACCTACTATACCGGCTGCTACGTAATAAATCAATCCGCACACCTGTCATTAAAAAAACTTATTTTAAAGTGGTTAACCCATAAGTAAATTAGCAGAAAGTATAATCCATAAAAACCTGCTTGGATGGTCATTTCACAAGACTTCATGTGTCCAAATTAAAATGTGAAATTGGGCCCCCAAAGTTCAAGAGCTAGAGGTGCGCCAGCTTGAATTTTACAAAACATCTACTCTAAAGTTACTTAATACTCAGACGGTGATTAAGTAACATAATTTCATAGAAATATATTACGCGAGCAAACGTACAGACAGGACCAAAGACAGATTTATATGATCACCAACTTTCAAAAGATAAATGTAGGTAGCTTACTGCACTTCGATTTTGCGATATGACTTATGTGCCCAGAGACCTTAAATACACTTCCGCCGTTTTGCCCCTGAGTGCTAAACCTAGACATTGCCTTTGAAATGTTCACTTTCGTATGCTCCCGGGCACTTTTACTCTCACGCAACATATTCCTATCTACTAATCCTCACTAACAACCAGTATAAACGGATCTCTACACTTCGTTGTTACGTACCTACCGCGATACCATTCTTACGCTGGTTTGCTGTAGGTAAAAGATTTAACAGGGCAGCTTATAAGGAGATCGCGGATTTTTATTCAATGGAAACGTGAAGCTTTAAGTACCATAGAAGATCTTTGGACTTAGAACTGTTTAGAGCTGGTTTTGTTAACTAGAGGCATGCCTTCCGCGAGGAAAGCCACATGTGACTATTTCCTGGTCTTAGTTTGCAGTCGGTATGTTGGGCTTTGTAACTAGACTAGTTTAGAATGCGGTGCTATAAAAATTTGCACTATCTTATCCAATGCAAGTCTAGAATATTTAGTTTGAAGTAGAAATACATAAGTAGTTATTGCAACAATACCTACATAGCTATAAAATTTTTAGGCAACACTCCACAGCCACAAGCCTTACAAATAGTGTAACACTGTAGAAAACTAGAAGCCACAAATTCGCGTAGATACAGTCGCCATCAAATATATCTGAGCGGCCAGGGTACTCAAAAATATCTGAACTTGCACTTCGCCTTGACAATAGAGGCGTTGTTCAGATATTTGTGACCACCTTGACCGCTCCGATACATCTGATGGCGACTGAACTCGTGTTATTTAATAGTCCCAGGTTCAACTAGCCCAATGATGAACTCGTGATCTTCCTACTGTTATACAATCTTTAATATAGTACACTACGCCGAAGACATTGCTATTATACATCCAAAAATTTGTAGGGTGTAAAAATGCTTTATTAACGTAACACATAACAAAAATAAAATTAAAATAACTGAACTAAACTAATATTAAAATAAACTAAATTAAAACAAAATACAACTATAAACTACCGAAAAGCTTACCTAAAATCCCAGTTACAAAAAGAATACCCCCTCCAAGAGGTCCCCCTGCGGCAGGGAACCCATAACGCTGGCCGAGTTACCTCTTTGTATTGCTAAAGAGATGCGCTGGCAGAGGTAAGTGCCAGCTCTAGGGTCCCCTGAAGCGTCGACCAGCCGTTTTGACAAGGCTCCCATAAAACTTTTCATATCAGCCGACCAAGGACCCATTGTCTCGACTGCGAGCGCCGCAAACTCATAGTCTTTCAGTAAAGACGAGTATTTACGGCGCTTTAGTAGTTGGGCTTGGTCGGCTGCAGCGCCGGCCTGTGAGCGAGTACCCTGAATGTGGGACTGCGCAAATGTGTCCACGCACGTGGCGTCCCACACCAGGGGCCTCCCTAAATTCCACGGCAGTCCAAAAATTGTATGATGTTTCATTATCAATTCGGTACCCACATATATGTAATTATGTTTGTGTTTTCGGTTTGGTACTTACGTATAAAGTAAGTTATGAAGAAACCGGCACGCGCGGTTTCATACTATAAAGGTCATAAGTGTATATAGCATTTTGATACCTATCGAACCTTTGGTACGATCAAAGACCTAGTGACATACAAGTTGATTTCCTCCACAATTGTTTCTCCTCGTCACCAGAGCAATCATAGTTTTACAAGGAAACCAGATGTTTTTGCTCGTGAACTGCTCCAGTTCACGAGCAAAAACATCTGCTCAGTAATGACTGCGGAACCTAAATTACAATAAGCACGTGTAGGAAGTGGAAGACGTCTGTAGGTAATGATACGTTTAATATTGAACGTAGCGGACGAGCCGGGGGAACAGTTGCCTTTATGATCACACTAGCTTTTGCCCGCAACTTCGTCTGAGAAGGACTAACACTCGCAGTAAGGGTTTAAACAAACGTCGCGTTGCGTCGTGCTGATTCAGCGGATATGCTAGTTTACGTCGACAGTGAGCAACAATTCTTTACAAACGTCTACCCCCCTTTTCACTCCCTTAGGGGATGATTTCTGCCATTTCTAGGATAAAAACTACCTTTTGTACATGTCTCTGTTTGGCCCAATGCTTGACTAGTAGAGAATTCCATTTGGCATTAAGTCCGCCATTTGTACATACATTTTGTATTTTGTGCATTAAAGTTTAAATAAATAAATAAACAAACTATCACAAATCAAAAACTTCTAAATGCAGAGACGTGCCGCAAACGGTGATAAGTTAAACATAAGAACTCATTTCGCTACGCTAGCTTGCTCCGTAATTGATAGTTTAGCGTACCTAGTTAATAACTGAGGTCGTAACTTAACAATCAGCAGGAAGGAATTCCACCTGTCGAGCAGTTTAGGCGCTCAATCATTCGGACAGACAGACCAATAGGAAGTTCCTTTCACTCGGAAACCCAGACGAGCTTTATGTAAGCGTTATGTAATGAAAGCTTAGTTAAATCGGCCCTTAAACTGTTCTGCTTAAGCTTAGTGGAGCTTTTATGAAAAGATGAGTGCCGGTAGTGATAGTTAGATAAACAGTATGATTTAACTTGTTATTTAGTGCTGGTTCTTTGAAACCTTTGACTATTCAACCAACGGGACCGGTCATGGCGGCCATATCTGTCATTTTCTATACAAAAAAAGTCTGCCGTTTTTTGCGGGGGAGGGGAACGTCAAATGTATGCGAAACGTCAAAATAGCCACGTCAGCTAAACGTCAGTCCACACAATGAGTCTGACCACTGGTCATATATTTTCGGCAGAGGGGAACGCCTGTCAATGGCCACTCCGGTTGGTTTAAAGCTCTAAGTTTGAAACTATCGCGCAGATAATACCTACGGTTAGAAAAAGCTTTATACAAATAATTTGTTATACAAAAAATGTTTACATGAGGTAATATACTTAAGACATAATGTGGATTTTTAAGAAAAGCTCTTAATTCAATTTTTAAAATAAATGGCATTCTGTCCACAATATTGGGACAATTTTGCCAATGTCGAAGTAGAGACGATAACGTACGGTTAATTAGTTAAAATTTCGCTCCAAGAGCTGGACGTTGTACGGTGAGGTTAGGCTTTTTATAAGGAGATAGCTACTCCCTACAAACAGCACGTGGACTAACGGATATCTAACTCAAACAGGGGTTACACTTGTTTTGAGATTAATTCTTCATTAGTTGCACATTAGTTCGTTAAATCACTGCAGAATAAGCTATATTTTACACACTGAATCACGAAAATGAACAAAAAATAAGAAGTTAATCACAAAACCTAACCACCTAGCTCGCCAAGATGGCCGCAAGTCCCGAAAAGCTCTTTACTGCTCCGCTGTCTGCTATATTTATATTTATAACTGCTGACACTATAAAATCGATATGTACCCTCTTAACATATTAATATATTTTAATTAGTAATCTATCGTTTTATCTTGTAACCAATATAAAAATAGGTAATTGATGTTAATAAATCTATAATTATATGGCTATTGCAAGGAATTCCATCATAATTAAAAAATAAAATTGATATCAAAGAAGCAAATCTCATAAGTACTCTTTAAAAAAAAATCAAATAGACCCCGTCACATTCCCCAAAACATGAACGCATTCAAAGCAATTACAGTTCGAAACTTAAAACAAAAGAGTTACGACACCTCTCTAATTAACGCAAAAAACCAGCTGCAGAGATAATAGGAGCCATAGATAACAATAGACAATAAGATCGGATTGTTATTAATAGTCCGAGCGGCACGCGCGGGTGGTGTAACAACTTGCACTTTTCTCGGCGCTAAGTTGCGTGCAGAAATGGATATTGATACATCTTGTGTGTAATTGATATTTGCTCCAACCATAAAATTAATCTAGTAAGTATATTATGAATGTGTATATTTGGATTTTTAATGTTTTTCCTATTAGCTGAACGCTAGAGAAATAAGAAGGTGTAAGCTAAGAAACTTAAAATTATGTGAATTTGCCAGCCTCGTCGTCTGAGGTTGGTACACCATATTATTCAAAAATTGTTCCTCATAACATTTGTGTTCGTTTTTTGCCATAGCTCACTTGAGACATGCGTCCACTCAGCAATCTAATCTCATGAACTGTAGGTGCTTATGAAAGCGCCTGCCATCAGCGCCACCTAACCTTTCTAGAGGGAATTCTGAGCTTTTTTGGGATTAGGTCCGCTTTCATTGCGATATTTTAATTCTAATAACTTTTCTAAATTACAAAGGGCGGACTTGATGCCAGATGGCGTAGGTACCAGTCAACCATCAGGCCAACAGATAAAAACAATAGTGCGGGAACGAGTAGCAAAGAGAAAACTAAAATCCGAAGTTACAATAAGTATAAGTACTTAGTGTACATACACACATACATACAATCACGCCTATATCCTAAAAGGGGTCGGCAGAGATCACGGATTTCCATTTGCTACGATCAATGCAGCAAAACGGCCCTCCGTGAGGCACTTCTCGCCCCCGTGAAGAACGACCCCGAATGGGTGGCGAATCGCATCGCCGCCATGCGGATGACTATTAATTAAATAAATCACCACAGCGTTCTCACACAAAAATAAATTAAAAAGTATAAATTAAATATAAATTTATTATACATAAATACAATAGGCTACTTTCCTATGAAGTCAAATCAGCTATTATTATTTATTTATTATTTATTTATTTTATTTACACCTGGATTTTCCGGTATTTTTTTGTAATTTTGATTTTATTAATGCAACAAGACTATTAAATGATCTACTGGAAAGTAGCCTATTATTCTACATATAATACCTAAAATAATACTCATGTAATAAGGTTGTGGTATCTATTCGCTATCTCCTCTACCTTAAGTCGAGTTTATGCTGATTCCATTGTACGATCGAGCAGGAAGCGATATAGAACGTATATGTGCGACTTTCTCCACGACAAGGTTCGATGATTCGACTTAATCCAGGGGTTTTGTGCAATACCTAGCAGATAGTCTTATAGCCTTTCGTATTTTATTAGGAGCGTGGCAGAGCGTCCATAGATTATCACCGGATTGCCTTATTTTAAGCCAGTTCAGTACTATTAACTAGTTATTCATTTAGTTTAGTATTTGTACTGTAGTACCTCTGTATATTTAGTTATGTAAATAAATGTTTCATTTCTTTAACTTGGCTTTTGAAGAAAAGGAATGCCTAAATAGCTCCTTTCCTAAGAATATTCAAATTCATGGCGTGCCGCCACTGCTTCCGAGTAGTAACTGCGGTTGGGGTAAAATAAATATCGGGGTAAGATGTAAGCTTGGATTATGGCTTTTTTTAAAGATTTTTTTAATGAGCCTTTTATGTTTTTCCTTGTTCGTCGCAGAACAAAAGAAATAAGGCCAGAGTAGAATATTTATAGACTTAAGGACGACAAAAAAACTTGACATTTGATTTAGTCTTGTGATTTCGTCATTTCCATCAAAAATATCACGTATCAGGAAAGGCAAGCGTATTCACGTATTGCGAATTTTTTTCATGCTGGGTATGAATAACTTCAATATTTAACAGTTGTAAAAATGTTACCTAATTGACAGCTAGCTGTCAGTCCTTCAGTTGCATTACTCTTGTCGGGTAATCAACATTTAAAAAGCGTCACAGTTAACGTCTCCTACGTTACCTAAACCTAAAAGTAATCGGTGCTGTATTAGTTAAAGCAATGGCGCGTAGTTAGTGTCCGAGAGGCAACCGGATGGTTCGCGGTAAATTTAAACTGTTTATTTCATAAGATATTAATCATAATTATACATTTACAGATCTTAACTACTAATCTTAAATTTAAAAGTTTTTTTGAGTTAAGGAGTCCGTTTACAACACGGAGTAGGATGGAGATGGCAAGTAGGCGTTCCCGTGTATCCGACAGCAAGTAGCGGCCGACTCACTTTGTGCACAGACTATGATCAGTTGTTTTGTAAACTTCATGCCCGAATGACTTTCACGTCATACGTACGCTCGTGTAACAAAAAATGATTATTAAATTTAAAATGCCGTATTGTGCAATATTAAGCTGCAGAAATCATAGTGGTTTAAAATATCTTTCAGCACGCCTAGCACATGACTGATGCGACAGTATCTCGCGCGCGAGATAGACTACCCGTCTCTTTTTAATTGATATAGTCAGAAAAGGACGGATAGACTATCTCGCGCGCGAGATACTGTCGCGTCACTCATGTGCTAGGCGTGCAGGTGGATGTATTTCCTATTACCGTTAGGTATTTTTTAAAACATAATCCAAAAAAACGAAATAACTGTTTGCTTTGCATTATTTGCGAATGTACGTTAAACAAAACTATATTTTATTTGTTAGAACTTAGAGTTCATAATATTTTGTCACTGTTCTTTATGTTTATCTAGAAAATTCGCTATCCTAAATGTCAAATAACTTTCGCTACTCGAGTGCCGCGCAATGTCGATATTTATATCGATAAAGTTAAAGCTAATCTTACGACATTTCAAGTTTGATGCTATTATTTTAGATAAATTTTAAATTCAAAATATAATTTAGCGCATATTTGTATTTATCAAGACGGCGGTTGCCGTGTAACCCCGTAGAGGTGCGTGGAAACCATAATTAAAACAGTAAATAATAATAAAAGGCGTGAGATTTCCCTAGAGCATAATTACAATAATTATTGATAACGTGACGATAACCTAAGATCCCACAATGATCACATCAACATTTACCTCAAATCTCCCACAGTGATATTAAATTTCGCGTCTTTTAAAATGAGAAATTGGTTTATCAGACTACAAAATTCGCTCTTTTTTAAACCTAGAAAATTGTTCAGTTAATTCATTGTTTTCATTTGTACGGTACCTACCTTACTTTAATAATTACGACGTATTGCATAAGCCTAAGTTATGAATGCTAAGCAAGAAACACTATTCAATTTATTAACTGACAACCTGTATTTTATTACTTTTGCTTTTACACTTGAGTAAGTGCCTGAATCTTAAAGGTCCAGACGGAACGATCAAATTATCAACTTCAATTCAATCAGAAATTAAATTTACATCTTTACATCACATCTAGTCCATATCCACACGTATAAAACGTAAGTAGCTATTTTAGATTTGTTAGTGCCAATAACCACGCAAAACTAGCGTCAAATATTGGAATTTTGCCGCCCCTTCCTGATTTGATGGTCACAATTTTACAATAAAATCAAGTGGAATCGATCAGCCTTCATATGTATGCTTTCACACAAAATTAATTTGACAACTTAATCGGGTTGTCTCGGCTACACTGGCCTTAAATGCGTACTATATGTTGTTTTTCATACAATTACGATTAGCATTAGCACCTATCTAAAACGGCTATTAGACATTGCAACCTGCAGGACCCAATCTGTTGTGTACCCTGCCTCTCCCTCAGCCCCTCCTTCAGCTCCCTACGGGCCCTATCTTTAATTACACCTTCCAACCTGACAGATTGGGCCCTGCAGGTTGCAATGTCTAATACCGCTTTAAATATTATAATCTTAAATAAGGTGTAATATAATTGTTTTAAGTTATATATATGTGTATAAGTCAAGTGTGATCCTATTGTTTTATAGGTATTTAAATGCATATTTTATCACCCAACCTAATACCTTACACACAAATATTCCTATATCGAATGGCAAATAGTCATATCATTATAGGAAGTTCACAGTCACATGGGACGTTTTGTTTTTGGATGTTAAGGGTATGCAAAAAAGTTCCCAACCCATAGCTACTCGCAGGCATGCAGAAATCTCGAATATACCAGTATAACGTGACCGTAAGATCCGTAACAAATTATGCATAGTGAGACCTTACTTACACTGGTATCTTTATAGTGCTCTCCCTTATGGGAATATAGTTCAGAGCTGGATACGGTTAGCTTCTTTTAGTATGTTGTTGGGTACGACACCAGGACCCTAAAACTGCCAAGAGACGGGGACGTCGATGAATGTCTCTCGAGTAATGACGTCATAAAAATGGCTGCCGCTTCGTTACGAAAAGTGTAAATTTCATCCAAACTGTGCATTGCACCTATACGTGTGTAGTATCAAACGAAAGAAGATTAAATGTGCTATATTGTTGTAATACATTATATACTACTGTATATTACAGTTTGACAGCTATAAACGAAAACCCAAAATCAGGCTAAAAAATAATTCGGATATTTGCATTTTACAACAAAATTATAAGTCCAACTTTAAAGCCGAGTACTACAATAACAAAACAGGCTATTTAAGCTATACATTGCTATAAAAATTATTAAAATCTGGTAATAATTGTGGCAGCTATGTTAAAAAAACATGTCGGCAGTGCCAAGCTATTTCCTTAGAGTGAAAAAATAACAATTTTCACAATTTACAGAATATCCGCAGAAGCTTCGAGTATATTGTTGGTCAAATAATTTGGAGCCCTTAAATGTTAGAAAAATATCTCTATAGTGATTGAGGTCCAAATAATGACGTTATGAACGTGACCACTACCGAAATTTGTAAAACATAAATTAAAGCTATACCATAACACATACACACATGTGTGTAGCATCGATCGAAAGATTATTGAATTTACTATAATACATACATACATTATTTGTGAAAATAATGTATAGTTTAGGAGTATGTATGTATGTATGTAAACACTTTATTGTACATAAAAAAGTTACAATAAAACATGATAAAAGAGAAAACAAAGTACAAAGGCGAGGGCGAAAGGCGGGAGTTGTTGACAAAATAAAATATTTTGTTAGGAAAATAAAATGTATATGTTAATTCTGTGGCCAAAGAAAATACAATACACGAATGTTTTGTATAACATTAAAAACACCAACTATTCAGCTTTAAAACACAGTTTGAATTTATAAAATTTGATAAGAACTATAAAAGTTGTGCTTACAACTCTAAAGCACACTAACTATTTTACCTACAATGCACTCATACTATGAGAAGCTTGGGCCTAATTATCGACTAGTTTTTTCTAAATTTTGTAAGGATTTAGGGTTCCTTGTCATTAAAGTAAATAAAAAAATCGGCCAAGTGCGAGTTGACTCGCGCTCCGAGGGTTCCATATACATCACACAATTTTAACAATTTGTATTTTTAAGACCAACTTACGCTTGACCGCAGACTTTTTAGTGTTTTTTTCTTTAATGTACAGGCAAAAAACTATATTAGGTTTTTTTTTCTAAAATGTAGGTTCGTCGGTTTCCGGGGGACGAAGAGCAATGGAAAATTTTCGCCTTATTTCTTAAATAACACTAATAAGTCTGCGGTCAAGCGTAAGTTGGTCTTAAAAATACAAATTGTTAAAATTGTGTGATGTATATGGAACCCTCGGAGCGCGAGCCAACTCGCACTTGGCTGGTTTTTTTAATTACTTTAATGACAAGGAACCCTAAATCCTTACAAAATTTAGAAAAAACTAGTCAATAATTAGGCCCAAGCTTCTCATAGTATGAGTGCATTGTAGGTAAAATAGTTAGTGTGCTTTAGAGTTGTAAGCACAACTTTTATAGTTCTTATCAAATTTTATAAATTCAAACTGTGTTTCAAAGCTGAATAGTTGGTGTTTTTAATGCTATACAAAACATTCGTGTATTGTATTTTATTTGGCCACAGAATTAACATATACATTTTATTTTCCTAAAAGAATATTTTATTTTGTCAACAACTCCTAAACTATACATTATTTTCACAAATAATGTATGTATGTATTGTAGTAAATTCAATAAGCTTTCGATCGATGCTACACACATGTGAGTATGTGTCATGGTATAGCTTTAATTTATGTTTTACAAATTTCGGTAGCGGTCACGTTCATGACGTCATTATTTGGACCTCAGTCACTATAGAGATATTTTTCCGACATTTAGGGGCTCCAAATTATTTGACTAACAATATACTCGAAGCTTCTGCGGATATTCTGTAAATTGTGAAAATTGTTATTTTTTCACTCTAAGGAAATAACTCGGCAGTGCCGACATGTTTTTTTAACATAGCTGCCACAATTATTACCAGATTTTAATAATTTTTATAGCAATGTATAGCGTAAATAGCCTGTTTTGTTATTGTAGTACTCGGCTTTAAAGTTGGACTTATAATTTTGTTGTAAAATGCAAATATCCGAATTATTTTTTAGCCTGATTTTGGGTTTTCGTTTATAGCTGTCAAACTGTAATATACAGTAGTATATAATGTATTACAACAATATAGCACATTTAATCTTCTTTCGTTTGATACTACACACGTATAGGTGCAATGCACAGTTTGGATGAAATTTACACTTTTCGCAACAAAGCGGCAGCCATTTTGATGACGTCATTACACGGGAGACATTCATCGACGTCCCCGTCTCTCGGCAGTTTTGGGGTCCTGGTGTCGTGCCCAACAACATACTAAAAGTTGGTAACCGTATCCAGATCTGAACTATCACTTAGGCCCTCTCCCATAACGGAGGGGACGCCCTTTTCTCGCCTGTAATAAGAAAGTGATTTTAACTATTAAATTTATTTAAAATAGTGCCATCCAGTGTTAAGTAGTTGTATTAGGTGAATGTTGAGCGAGATTTTGTAAGATAATTAAATAGTCTTATGTCTCATAACTTTGACATTATGTTTTAGATTGTGGCTAATGTAGCTTACAGTTGAGATTCGTTCGAGAAATTTCAATCAGTAACAGCCTATCGGTATGGAAAGTTGCTACGAATCAAAGCAGTTTTGTAATTGTGTGACGTATTTTAACGTACCTACCTATGAATGTCTGAGTTTGGCGACATTGGTTTTAAATAGCAGTCATTTCACATCCACTAGTTTATTAATTCGTGGTTTACAATCATAATAATTATTACGGTTGTTGAATCATCCTTTGCAACCATCCGGTTGCCTCGCGGACACTGAAACTACGCGTCATTGCTCTGAATATATTTGGACTATAAGAAATCCGGGAAGAAATATGGCTGGCTGACAACTGCATTTCTAGCCAAAAGTAGCTTTTGACACGTGACAAAGGATCATTAAAGAAAACCATTATCACTAAAAATATATGCAAATAACAAGTTTATGTGTAGTTATTGACAATGAAACCACGGTTGTTCTTTAAAAGTGCGTGATGGTAAATGAGTTCGTTTACCTTTTATTTACTTTTCTATTGACACCGACCCTAAGGTCCCTGCTAACAGTGCTAACATACCGTGTGTGTCGTCTGTGAGTATGCGCCGGATATGGTCAGCGCTATCCACACTCGCACCCACTGCAAACAAACAGACAAAATTATAAACTGATTCGTAGGTAAAATAGATCAGCAGATAAATATAGATTATTGAAGTAGGTACACATACTTAACTCGAGTGCTTTTGTGAAAATGAGTCTTGTCACAAAAAAGGACAATGAAGCGATGTTAAAAGGCCTTTTTTGACAAAATAAATAAATCACAAATATGGTAGGTATATTATAATTATGTTATTACGTATAAAGGCGAACATAATATATACCGAGTGCACAGCATATAGAGATACGTATCGTAAGTTATTGTAAATAGTTCCAGTACTTAAAGTATGGACACTACGGTTCACGTAAGTTCTTTCAAAGTCGTCTTTGTCTTAAGAATTCGACCACAATAGCGCTCAATCAGTAATACGACACTATATCTAACCGAATAAAGCCGATAAACTGGAAAACGCCATGAATGTGCACTCGATATATAATCCAATTTTCACCCAAGCTTTCATTCCACTGCTCCAATATTTATTTATCGTCAGCTATTTATAGTCATATTTCGCACCCTTGGTAAAATAATGCAACATGTGACTATATGTCAAAAGTGCTTTTATTTCGGAAATAGTCTTAAAATGGTGCGTTCTACATCATACAAAAATAATTTTATTTTTAACATCGTTAGTTTCTGAGATAATTTAAGCGGAAAACGACACAAGTAATCAGTGGACGTAAAACAATGCAACAAATGCGTATGCTTCGTTCTTTTACGGCGTTCCCGCGAGCGCAGTCCGGCGCGCGCGCCGTCGTAAAGTCAGTTGCGTCAGTGTTCCCGGACTATAAAAATTTGTCGCACACTGGATCAAAATTGCCAAAAATAGATGCCGAAATCAAAATAACAATGGTTAGTATTTTTAAAATAATAAAAATATAGATTTGTACAAGAAAGTTACATGTGAACATACGGCTGATAAAATTTTCAATGTTGCAATAAAATTGCCAGTCGCATGATCACATACGATATTTTTTGTTGATTTTTAACGTAATAATAAAAATACTCTACTAATCTGTTAATGATATTATCTTAATGTTCTACTACGAATTTGAAGTATTTTTATGGTTTCTCAAATTGATGGTCGTATGTTAACTTACAACTATGTTGCACGAACTATTCAATGCCGTATGTCAATATGTTGCGTTATTTGACGTATACGGTAGGTACTATATGTGCACATGCGTCGTTTTTTTAGGTAGTAATCTGAGATACGTCGTTATCAGAAAGTTTAAATCCACATAAAAGGTATATTTTATGTACCAATGCCTTAATTCTTTATTTATATGATACATATCATCATACATTTACGTATTAAAATATTGTATTACACTGAATTTATTTGCTTTTGTTTGTTTTTATCAGTATCAGACCTAGTACGAATTAAACTTAGTTTAGCAAAAAACGTGGTCGATAAAACTCTTAACGATAATTTACTCTTAAAATATATATTTTCATGGCCTGATACTCAGGGATAAATGGCTAATTTTATTTCTTAATCGTTCTTAGGTACAGTTTCATGTATACGTGGATTTTTGGGGCAGGTACTGATGAGGTAATTTTCGGTAAAACCAACTCGGAGAAAGAACCTATTCTTATAGGAAGTTATATATACCGTTCAGCCAGATGTAATGAATGCTGCTGCTACACTGATGTTACCAAATGTTATACGACACAGAAGGATGCCGTTGCCGCTATGCCTAATGTCACACTGCTTTTTTTACGTTATATAACAACAGTGTAATAGCAGCATAAGAAATAACATTTAGAAGTTTCAGGTCAATTCTACCGTACCAACCAGATAAAAGAAATAGTAGTCCCTGTACCAGGTTACGGTCAGTTCTGCCATGCCAGCCAGATGAAAGAAATAAAGTTCCTGTATCAATTTAAGTTCTATCGTGCCAGCCAGGTGAAAAAATAGTCTTTGTAGTAGTATAGGTTCAGACAGCACTCCCTTAAATGTCGAACCAGGTTCCAGCTTTGACTGCTCTTCGGCTACGTCTATTGCAAATTTTCTACAAGACAAAGTTAACAACTCTACTCCAATGCCATCTTCTGTCTATCGCCGTTGTGGAGATAATAGTAAGTAATGGAGTTTAGAACATGACCAGCAGACTTTGGATACAACGCCTGTTTTTTTAAAACGTTTTGAGACTAGAAACAACTCAGATTAATCTAAAACGAAGATGCGTCAGAAACGTTGTGAGTACATTTGTTCAGGTTCATCAACGTCCCACACCACTATCAGAAAATGTCCCCAACCTCATTTGAGTAATCTGTTACCCCAATCAATGCCTTGTACAGATCAAGAAAATGATTTATTAGTCTTTGCTGTTGTACATAAACCTAACCAAATTGTGCTCTTTCTCTACGACACTTCTCGAAGTTGGGCATGCGGCATGCCGATATTGAAGATGACAGTGTGCATTCGGTAATTGAAAGAGCCTCGTCATTGACGATTATTTATACCGTGTAGAATAGAAACAACTTCTCAGGTGGCCCACCTGACCATGACCCATACCAATTTGTTGAACAATATGACTCCAGATCGAATTAATGATTGTCTTTGGCAGAGGAATATTCAGGGTGAAAACATAAGCCGGTTGAATTGAATGTCAAAGAAATTTAGTAGCTGTTAAACCAAAACTGATACCTTTGGACTGAAATTTAATTGGAAATTACAAAAGTATTATAGAACAAGACTACAAATAGCGCCTATAGTTTTAGCAAAAGCCTACAGTAATAAACCCTTGCCTGGGGGGCGATTTGATATTCTAGCACTCGACACTGACACTTAAAACTCAGTTTAAAATGATATAATGGTGTTTCAAAAATATCAGCTATAGGAATTTAAGATCATGGTTGGTGTAATTTAGCTAAATTACCTATTGATTTTATGCCAAAATAAGTATGACAAACTTATGTGTGTGCGAGTATATTTGAGCTTAATTTATTTGATTTCTAGCACTCGAAAGTCATAAATCGGCCTGTAGCGTTAAGCACAGTCGACGTCAAAGATATGTTTGACTTTTACACATTATTACAAAAGAGTGAGGTATTATGTAAATCTCATAAGCCTATACAGGTAAAGCGTGGTTACACCTAATATTTATGTACCGTTTTATGAAGAACTGTGCCCAAATAACGTTATTGGTAATATTTCCGCTCAAGACCTGGACCCAAACTCTACTGATGAAAATTGCAAGTAATATTCTGATCAATTGATCGAGATTTTTTTTTTTGGATAATGCATCCTGTGATATTTGTTATTTATTTTATTTTATTAATGAAATAAATGTTAGTGTCTAGGTTTTAAGACCATATTTAGTGACCTTTTTACAACAAAAAAATATCTCCATTTGATAATGTATACAGAGAACTGTTGTTTTCTGGACATGTTAAAATTATTATAATTATTGTATGTTTTTTTTAATTTCTTTTGAATAACATAATTGTTTATAGGTATTTATGTTTATCGTCAACCTTCGTCAACGTTAAAATGATTGTATTGTTAATATAATAGAGTAAGTATTTTCTGATTTGTATACTGATATTGATTTAAAATTTATTGTTTTATTATATTATTGTCGCTATTATTTAATAATTTAAAGAAATCTATAATTTTATTCAAATACAACCTCATAATATTGAAGTTTTTTTGTCAAATAACGACGTTTATGCACATGTTTCATAGAGTTCTTCATAAAACAAAGACACATGTGCACATACTACACGCAGTCTTTCGTGAAATAACGACGGATCTGCAGATACGTTGGCTGATGCTTGGTAAAACAAAGCCGTAAGTGCACATCCGTCGTACTATTTTCAAAAATAATTAATTAAATAAGATCGGATATAACGCATTCAATTAGTTGCACATATATAGATACACATGTTAAATTTGAAGACAATTCCTTTGAAAGTAAAAAAGTTATCAACGAAATTCACTCACGCAATCTTAAAACCTCTCTCCTGTAAAGTAGACATTTTGCAGATGTGGCTTTGTTTTACCAAGGGTACGATTTGCATAGTAGCCGCGTAATCAGTGTCTATGTCAAGATTATTATGTTAACCGTTGGTCATTTACTAGTTTCCATGTCAGTTCTTATTCTAAATTAACCTGTATCATACGAATGCTGGCTCTAATTAATAATAGATAACCAGTAGCCGTTGTATCCAGGCTTTAATCAATAAAATAACGTTGGTTATTAAATAGCTATAAAATTAAGAGTCGATAAAATATAGCGTATTTACTATATGAACATGAACTTATTTATATATGACGGTAGAAAAATAAGGACTTATTTCAGATGTGTTCGTTATGAATTAATATTAATTTTCTTCTAGGTATTCCTTGTTCTACAACGTTAACGTGAGAAATTAAACTTTAAAATTAGTTAGGTACAGATGTCGCTAGTGGCTAGTCCATCATTATCATGATAAAATTCGCTGTGATGGATAGAAGAAAGTCTGGTGTAACTGAGAGGACGTCGGACCGGTAATCCGAAGGACGTGGGTTCGAAACCCATGATGTTCAGAGTTCTTCACATTTCATTTCACAGGACATCTGTTTCCAATTCGTGATATTTAAAAAGAATCGTGGTACTAGTGTACATTTTATTTTAGTGTTGAATCTTGTAAACAGGCTGGTACAGTCACCATCAAATATATCGGAGCGGCCAAAGTGGTTACAAATATCTGAACAACGTCTCTATTGTCAGGGGGATAAAGTGTATGTTCAGATTTTTGAGTACCCTGGCCGCTCCGATATATTTGATGGCGACTGTACCTACGCAAAGTCAGAGAATCGAGATGTTTGTGCAAGCAGTTTTTTGATAAAACAAAGCATGTTCTGAAGGGGAAAATAGGTTAGGTTATTACCTGATTGGTTGCCACCTTTTATCTTAAATAAATGAAGGGGTATGCGTACCTAGAGCAGAGGGTGAAATAGCTACCTAGATTCTGTAAATCTATACCCTAAAATTGCCTTAAAAGACCCACTTTACTCTTTATTGACAATAATCGCCATTTAGACGTACGTGCTTCACTTCACTTCAAGTAGGTACTTCAACCAAGCCATCATGCTAACATACAATATAATCTACTTAAAAAATATCCCGTAGTGTTTGTTCGTTTTCAAATCCGGAAACGTTAGATGATTAATAAATCTTTGTGAAATAAATACGCAAGTATAAACACCATAAACATTTCAACGACCGTGCGGCAGGGCATGCTTTACGGCTGTAGGTACTTTCTATGTTAGTTAGTCGATGATAGCTGATCGTTATCGACTAAAAATGCTAATTTATTAGCTTGCATTTAACATTGCGATCGCTGTTAACGATTATAGGGATTTATGCATGAGACAGTAAAAGCTTAGAACCTAGTTAAGCTTAGTTTGTTAATTCAATTCGACAACATAATAAACGAGGCATTAAGAGGCTGACAACACCCGATGACCTTCAAATTGACTTTACTTAAACAGTCATATAGCTATAACTACTTGTTTTGGAAAAGTAAAAAAAATATATGTTAATATTCATTATATTTAAAAGATCTTCGTTAATTCCAATACACGATTGGACGAAATCAGCTCGATAGAAAATAATTCCAAAGTTACATATTATAATTAGCTTTAAACAATTGCACGTCATTAGTTTCTTGGCTTATATGTCTGTCATGTCACCACACTAATACTAAAAACTACGTTGCCTTATATTAGTTATATTTCTCAATTAATGCATAGTTTTTTTTTTAATTCATCATTTTGCAAAATTTGCAATGAGATCCTATACTAATCGTAACGCAGTGTTTCTCTTTCACTCGCGCTGAAAAAGATAGGGAGGGAATTTAGCTCTTATCATCCTCTTAAACAATACAATTCGTTTAAATAATATTAAAATGACGCTTATTTAATATAGAAAAATGACCGGTTTTGGAAATAGGTATTGTATGAGGCAAAATAACAATTCGGCATATGAATCAACGATTTTCTAAATTATATGAATGTGTTTATATACAAACCATGATTGTAGTCGAGCCAGTTTTCGCTGAGCTTTAGTGTTCCCTTCTCTTGTTGACAAAGATATCTGAAACAATCAAATAGATTTTAGCAAAAACAAAAAATGCTCAGCTTATTCGTTATTTAAAGGAAACAGAGTAAAAGATGGTAAGTTCATCGGAATATCAGAGTGCTACTGGGACATCTTGGCATTTCGATGGCTTTTTCATTTTGAGAGTTTTTGATAACTTTAGTAACGTTTTTTCTGATCTTTATGACACTTGTTGGGGTTGTAGCAGAGATACATACAATTTGAAAGTTCGTTATGAGCTGGATCGATCAAGAATTGTGGACTTAGAAGGCGAAAAAAAAAAATTTTAGATAGTATGTAACTTTGTACATATATTAATAAATAAACATCAAAAAAAAAAAACATATGGGTCTTGTTATATTGGTCATCTCGTTTGCAAGTAAATCGTAAGTTCTCAGTTCGAGGCAGACTAGTAGTTAGTTAGACAGTAAAAAAGGTACACATTGTATGTAGGTATTTCTGATCGCTATCAAAAACAACACGAAGCCATTTCCAAAAAATACTTTTTAACCGACTTCAATTCCATTGAGGAAGGAGGTTCTGCATTCGGTTTGGTGTTTTTTTTTTATGTATGTTCACCGATTACTCCGAGACCCGTGGTTCGATTTGGGTAATTCTTTTTTTGTTCGGAAGGATCTACATCCAAGGTGGTCCCATATAATTCTGGTGCTGTTCTGATGATGGGATCCATGAGGCATTGAGGGAACTCCTCAATTTTTAAAGGCACATGTATGGTGAAATCACCATTGAAAGGGTGTTTTCTTAAGCTACTGAAGCATTTTCTCACGAAAACCACCAATTTGATGGAGTGAACCTGATGATGATGATTGTTTTGATAATAATGATGAAGATTTTTAAAATGTAGGATGTTCAGCGATTACTCCAAGACCCGTGGTCCGATTCGAATGATTCTTTTTTTGTTTGGAAGGAACTACCTCGAATATGTTCCCACAATAATCTGGTGCTATTCTGATGATGGGATCGATGAGCAACTGAGGGAACTCCTCAATTTTTAAAGGCACATGTATGGTGATTTGGGTGTTTTCTAAAGTTACTCAAGCATTTTTTCACGAGAACCACCAATTTGATGGAGTGAACCTGATGATGATGATTGTTTTGATGATAATGATGATGTAGGATGTTCAGCGATTACGCCAAGACCCGTGGTCCGATTCGAGTAATTCTTTTTTTGTTTGGAAGAAACTATTTCGAAGATGGTATCACATTAATCTGGTGCTGTTCTGATGATGGGATCGATGAGCAACTGAGGGAACTCCTCAATTTTTAAAGGCACGTGTATGGTGATTTGGGTGTTTTCTTAAGCTACTCAAGCAATTTGATGGAGAGGACCTGATAATAATGATTGTTTTGATGATAATGATGAAGAATTTTTAAATGTAGGATGTTCAGCGATTACTCCAAGACCCCTGGTCCGAATAGAATAATACTTTTTTTGTTTAAAAGGATCTACCTCGAAGATAGTCCCACATTACTCTGGTGTTGTTCTGATGATGGGACCCATGAGCAACTGAGGGAACTCCTCAATTTTTAAAGGCACGTGTATTTATTTCCTCTCGAAAACCACTAATTTGATGGAGTGGACTTAATGATGAAGTCCACATGTGATACGTGGAACTTTCCTTAGATTGAATGGGTGTGTTACGAACTTTTTGATATATCTTTAGCGATTTTTCCGAGTCTCGTTGTTCGATTTTGATAAATTATATAACCACTAAAAATTTAAAAATAAAAACGTTTTACAAAAATAAGATAAACCGACTTCAAAAAGGATAAAATGAATCATTATATTATTTATATGCGTTACCAACTGATATGTTTGAAGTCGGTGCCAAGCCAATAATTTAAATCAGCTTCAAGTATGAACATCACAAAACATCGGTACTTACCAATAGGTACATAATGCAAAGGTGAATGTGATTCTATCTGTTACATTTTCATGTTTAAACAACTAATCCAATTTTGATGAAATGTGGTGCTGTATATATACATATATATATA
The DNA here is from genome assembly GCA_911728535.1 of Pammene fasciana. Taxonomy (NCBI): domain Eukaryota; kingdom Metazoa; phylum Arthropoda; class Insecta; order Lepidoptera; family Tortricidae; genus Pammene; species Pammene fasciana. The sequence goes on from OU452283.1 coordinate 10,065,034, forward strand.
CTCTCATACACGTTTACTTTGTCAATAATCAGAAAAAGGCGGCAAATAGAAAAAAATATGTACATAGACGCTTAAGATTGACCTTCTATAGAAAATTCGAATATCGTGCCTTTTTCTACTGACACGGTGGGTGTACTGGGTATAACTGAGTATAGAAAAATTAACCTAGCCATTGAATTCCTGTATACTTCGAATTAAACGTTAGATGAAGAAGGATGAATAATTCAAACGAACCACGGGCTTCGTTCGAGATACCGATAGTCCGAGCAGTGTCCTAACAAACATAAGACGCATGGCTATACTTTCTGTACCTACTTGCTTAACAGTTAACGGTCGAAACGAATGTACCTATACCTAAGTGCAATCCATATCGTATTATATTAGTTATATAGTAAGACTAACAACTCACTGAACACATCGCCTGGTGCGTATTAACTCTTCCAAATTTGGCTTGGCACCGACTTCAAACATATCAGTTGGTAACGCATATAAATAATATAATGATTCATTTTATCCTTTTTGAAGTCGGTTTATCTTTTTTTTGTAAAAAGTTTTTTTACATATGCAAACTGAATGGTGTATATAAATAATAAGTGTTCCGGACGTTAATATTTTAGTTTCTCTTTTATTTTGGGTAGTTCCATTTCATAATTTGACGATGAACAGGAAATCCCACCTCACCCCGTAGTCCCTCGTAATTGGGGTGAGCTGGGTTTTCATACAAAGTTGATTTTGCAAGATTGTTGGATCGATATTTTTTATTATGATTATTAAATACTCCATTTTAAATTGGAATACATTATTCTTGTAGCAGTAGCGTTAAAATCCCCTCTCACCCAGGGGGGTGAGAGGGGATTTTAACGGGTCTCTATTGGTTCCCATAATTTTTAACTTCCGTTTTTGTCAGTCCATAACGTTTTCGATCATAATTTTTATTAGTCATATTGTCAATAGTCATAAAATTTTACAATCTAAATTGCTGGTCCGATTTTTGCAGGTCATAATTATTGTTAGTCATAAAATCTGTTACTCATAATATTCAAAGTCCAAATTGTGTCTATTACATAATGTTGAAGGCAATAAACTTACTTATTATAATAATTGTTTTAAGTTCTTTAATCGTAGATTATTGATAACTAGGGGTGTATATCGGTTTCCACAAATTTTAAGTTCCGATTTTTTATAGTCCATAACCTACCTATCTCTGGGAGCAGTTTCATTTTTAGAGTCATAAAAAAAACCCTAACCTACCTATCTCTGGGAGCAAATTAGTTTTTAGGGTTATAAAAAAAATAACCCTAACCTACCTATCTCTGGGAGCAGTTTCGTTTATAGGGTCATAAAAAAAACCCTAAGCTACCTATATCTGGGCGCAAATTCGTTTTTAGGGTCATAAAAAAATAACCCTAACCTACCTATCTCTGGGAGCAGTTTCGTTTTTAGGGCCATAAAAAAATAACCCTAACCTACCTATCTCTGGGAGCAGTTTCGTTTTTAGGGCCATAAAAAAAATAACCCTAACCTACCTATGTCTGGGAGCAGCACTAATTGCTACACAATTATACCACATAAACTTTGACAATATGTTATTTGCCTTAGCAAATCATTTGCTACACAATTATTTACCACATAAAATTTGACGTAATAAAATTTTGCAAAATAAAAAATTATGAAGTAAAATTTTACAATGCGAAGGATTGGTTTGCGAAATTAAACTTCGGCGAAAAGTTGGTTGCTAATTGAAATTTGAAGAATACATAATTCGGCAAAAAGGCAGTAAGTATACCTAACACACCTCCTCGCTTCGCTCGTCGTCGTACCTAACGGTGACTCTGGGGCTATACCTACTTCTTTTTTGATAGCAAGTCGGCTGGGGTGTGGATGCAAGATACCTAATACTCCTCCTCGCTTCGCTCGTCGTCGTACCTATCGATGACTCTGGAACTGTATTTCTTTTTTGATAGCGAGTTGATTGATGGTTTAATGTTATACTTATCAATTTTATGACCGTAGTGATTAAAGTGTTGAATATTATTACTCTTTAATATTAGAACTATTAAACGTTATACTTGGAAAAAATAATGAGTATTGATGTTTATGTCCATAAATCCTAATGCATATCATTTTATGACTATCGAAATTCGAAACAATAAGTTTATGGAAAACAAAGGGATGACATTAAAACGATATGATTAACGACTATTAGTCCGATAAAATATATGCCTTAAAATATTTCTGCCTACTCATTAATTTTATGCCTAATATTGCGGTTATATTATAGATCTTTTTTTCGCTTTCCCGACCACGGAACAATGGTGTTCCGGACCTTTGGGAGGCGTATGCGGAGCCGAAGCCAACGCGCAGAGGCCCTTTCGACAATTTAATGAAAAGAGAGGGGCACACTAAGCGGATGCTGCCCCTGCCCGTGTCATTGGACGCACACAGAGACAGCATCCGCCATGGTGTAAGGACTATTGAGAGCTAATGGAGTCTAAAATCTACTAGGCTATTTGGTGAATAGTATGGACTGATTAATGGGCTATTGGATGAAGAACCGGACGCCTGCCTAATAAAACGGTATTATAGATCTTTATTATTAGAACTATGAAACGTTATGCTTTACAAAAATTATGAATATTGATGTTTATGCTCATAAATTATATGGATATAAATTTCTGACTATCGGAATTTGAAACAACAAGTTTATGGGAAACAATAGTACGGTACAGGAACAGTTTTGAACTTTTATAATTCACAAGTGCGATTTTCATTTTTAGTTAGAGAATATAATATGATTAGTCATAGTAAAAAATATTTTCTAACAGTTATTGACGATGCGCTAGGTATTATATAGATATTTGTTAATAACACAAAGAAAAGATTATCCAAATTACATTTTTCTTTACCACACTATTGCATTCAACTATTTCAATATCATCTGTCATTTTATAACAGTTTGGTCAATAGATTATGTGAGCATATTCGTAAACAATTTGTAAAAATATGCGTGACCTTGAATTCTAAACGAATGACAAGTGGCTAAGACGATGAATGCTATTGACAGAACCGTTATAAAATGTGCAGTTATGTAGCAATAATAAAAAGCGATAGTCTGGTAGAGAAAAATAATACTTGCATAATTTTTTTCTTTATGTAGCAAACAAATACGTGTACTATGCCTAGCGCAATGCTCACAATTGTTAGAAAATATTTGTCATTATTAGTACTTAACGTATTCTAACGAGGCACAATATAAAATCGGACTTGTGAGTTTTGTCATTTTTATAGGTTAAAAAGGCGTTGTTGTACTCCACTACAAAGGGATCCCGATTTTAACGCTACTATACGGTTAACGCTATGAACGGGGAGAGAAGGGATAAAAGCTAGGGAGCTTTTATCCCTTCTCTCCCCGTTCATAACCCAACTCTCTCCGCGAAACCTACTCAACCCATTTTACGGTATCATAAGCTGTACCAGGTATTGTTATTGTGCCTAAGGTACTCTAGGTATGTAACTCCAATTTGAAGGACAAATATATCCTATTTATACAAGAATGAATACTTTCCTGACATTTGAATACGACATTCATCGGTCTGTAATGTGTAATTAACAAGTATTGCACAACCTAGCATATGTCCATTTCATGGACTCTCTAGCAATTTGGCGAATCTCTCCTCTGACCGCAAGCCAGCAGAAACCGCGGTTACTCGTATGATCGACATATCGTGACTACTTTGAAAAAAACTTGTATCTTGTTCTGTCACTCAAAAGCAAAATGTGGTAACTATTGCGATGCATATATGTAGAGTTACTGCGTTCCAGCTTAGAGAAAAAGTGTGAGATACGAGTTTTATACTAAGTACCTAGTGACGACATGAGTTTAGTCTTTTACATAATTCGTCATTACGCGGTTTAAATGTGTTAATCATTTTGACGATACCAAAGGCTTTCTTTTGGCAAAATGTTTGACGAGTAGGTTGTGGGTAGTGACTGTTTGCCTGATGATGAGGTTGGATGCAATGCAAGGTCGGTAACTGGCTGCAAAAAATTATAAAAACGTTTGACAAAGGACAAATATTGAGGTACAGATGTAGTGAATAATCCTTTCCTTTCGTATTTTCTTGGAAATGTTCGTTTTTAGGGTTCCGTACCTCAAAAGGAAAAAAAACGGAACCCTTATAGGATCACTTTGTTGTCCGTCTGTCTGTCTGTCTGTCTGTCTGTCTGTCTGTCAAGACCATTTTTCTCAGGAACGCGTGGAGATATCAAGCTGAAATTTATACCAAATACTTAAGTCTATTGTCCCTTGAAGCTGTGAAAAAATCAAACTTAAAAGCCAACGCAATCAAAAGATACGGTCGTTTATGCTGCAAATTTTAGAGTTTTCGGCACTCGCAAAACCTACGGGGTACTTCCCATGAACTCAGAAACTTGAAATTTGGCACGAAGCAACGTCATATAGCATAGACAAAGGAAAAATTATAAAAAGTAGACATTTTTAGTAAAATCATACAAAAATATATATTTAAAATTTTAAACTTACTACCCTTTTCCTCGTAAACGCGTGAAGTTATTAAGTTGAAATTCATGTCAAATACTCAGGGCTATAGGACTTTTCAGATGTAGCAAAATCAAACTTTTATGTCAACGCAATCAAAAGAAATAGCAATTTAAGTTGCATATTTTGAAACTGAGTACTCGCAAGAAACTCAAAACCTAAAGGGTACTTCCCGTAAACTCAGAAACTTGAAACTTGGCACGAAGAAACTTCATACAGGAAAGACAAAGGAAAAATTACGAAAAGTAGACATTTTTAGTAAAATAGTACTTAAAATATTAAAAAAAAATTTAAACGTACTACCTGTTTCCTCGTAAACGCATAGAGGTATTGAATTGAAATTCATATCATATACTCAGCTCTATAATACCTTTCTGCTGTAGCAAAACGAAACTTTCATGTCCACGCAATCATAAGAAATAGCAATTGTTTTAAGTTTTTACGGAACCCTCGGTGCGCGAGTCCGACTCGCATTTGGCCGGTTTTTTTGTCTTACATCTCAGTGTAAGACAAAAACGAACATTTCCGAGAAAATACGAAAGGAAAGGATTATTCACTACATCTGTAACCTTGGTAGACAAGTATGTTCCTAATAAAATAAGTGGAATGTACAGTCGACGTCAAAGTTATGTTTACACTTTTACACCTTATTACAAAGTGTAAACTTATCTTTGACGTTGACTAAAAATGAAAATAAAATGGCTCTGGAGTTGCAGGCGTTCATGGGCTACGATAGCTGTTTACTATCAGGCGGGTAGTTTGCTCGTTTGTCGCCTTGCTGTGCTTTGTCTTTAACTGAAGGTACCTACTTGCATATTCTTATATGCGTCGTAACCAAGTTATAAATGATGCGAAAAGATTACGCTGGCGAAATCATAATTTATTTTAAGTTTCATTAAAGACGCGTGATAATGACAACTTAGTGTTGTTTAAAAAGATTAAAAACTTAAAATAATATGTTAGCACAACGCAATTGTCTTAACCTTTCCTTTCCGTTTGGACGGACAGACAATGGTGCGAACTTTTCTATGTTACGTAACTAGGGTTTCTGGTTTCTCGTCCTTTTTTATTTCTCGAGGCACGGGAATTCTCGACCACGATTTCTCGAGTTTCTCGAGTATCTCGAGACATTTTAGAAGGTCTTTTCCGACCACGGAACAATGGTGTTCCGGACCTTTGGAAGGCGTATGCGAAGCCAAAGCCATCAACGCGCAAAGGCCCTTTAGACAATTTAATGAAAAGTGAGGGATACACTAAAAGGATGCTGCCCTTTCCCGTGTCATGGGACGCACGCAGAGACAGCGCAGCGCCCGCCATGGTGTAGGGACTATTCAGTTAATGGAGTCTAAAATGTACTAGGCTATTGGGTGAATAGTATGGGCTAATTACTGGGCTATTGGGTGAAGAACGCCTGCTTAATAAAACGGTATCCAATTTTAATTCCGGCAGACGGTGACTCGCCCTCCGCAAGATGGGATCCCATAAAAAGCGACATCAAAGATGTGCGGGGCTGGGGGTAGAGAGGTGTCACTAGACTTTAAACATATAATATAGCCAACTCGCCACTTAGGTTTCCACATCTACCCTCGAGAACGCAGCTCTAGCGACCCCACTCTGGACTGGACAGCCGGTCCTACAGTCCCACTCATCCGACAAGTTAAGCACAGACAGCATAAGCTAGACGCATTAAGTGTTAAACACGTGTTTTTTTACTTATCGCTCTTGCGATTTATTTCTCGAATTCTCGAGGCATTGCGGTTTTTTTTCCCGTCTCGACGAAGGACAAATTTCTCGAGATTTCTCGCCTCGAGAATTCTCGAGCAGAAACCCTATACGTAACGTTTATGTTCAGCTTTTATTGAATTAGTTATTATACTGAAGTCAACTATACATTACATACACAATAGGCTAGAACATAATAGGAATTTAGAATTTTGATGCACCTTCTACGGCAAATGTCTGCTTCTATTATTTCATAACTACATATGTTTTTATTTCATCAAACAAAATGATATTAAGTAGGAAACGATCAAATTAATTAACTTATACCTAAAAATTACTTAAAAATAGTTAAATTAAAAACTTAAATACATCTAAATAAGGCCCCCGCGGCATCGTGCCAAATATTATTTAAATTAGTAAGTAGTTTAGAATAGTTCATCCTGTGCAACAATTATTTTTTACACCTCTACAGTCTTTGCCAAACCATCAGATTGGTTTATTTGCTGATGTTTAAAATTAATACATACGGTTTCTAAACTATTTCTAGTTATTAATACATTTATTTACACTAGTAGTCCGCCTCGAACTGAGAACTCGCGATTTACTTGCAAACGAGTTGTCCAATATAACAAGACCCTAAGGAGGATTATTATTCTCCCTCTAGCTCCATAACTATTTGATCGATCCTGCTCATATACGAACTTACAAATTTTATGTATCTCTGCTACAGCCCCAAGAAATTTCATAAAGATCAGAAAAACCTTACTAAAGTTATCGTTGGACAAACTATTGAAATCAAAAAGCCATCCAAATGCCGAGACGTCCCAGGAGCCAGGTGACAGTTCGGTCTGGAGTTGTTTGTAAGAACTCGCTTCGCTTACGCTCCGCGAGTTCGATAATAGATTGTTTCGTTAGTAGTTAGAACAAATGTCTTATCTGTAATGATGTTATTATTATCAAATAATAAGCAAAAATTCGATATCATTATGAAAATCCGGGTGGGCCCCGCCCGCCGGCACGCGCCTCCCGACCGCCAGCACAATCGAGTCGCCAGCACAAGACATGGCGATGGCGGTGCAATCCGTGCAATGGCAGTCATTCAATCATCATTTCGGGTTTATAAAATGTGTGTAGACTAGTAGTTCGCCCCGAACTGTGAACTCGCGAATCTTGTGTTTCGCCATAAATGTGCAATAGTAGAATTACTACAAATACCAAAAATAGGTATCGGGTATTTTTTCTCAACTAACCATCACGGTGAAACTAAACGTCCATATTAAATTGTGCGGTTAATTGATGCGCAAATTTTTACCGCGACGAAATCGCTTCAGATTTGACAGTTTTTGTCTCATCTAAATTTAAATCCACCTCTCACATGCCTCTCACTCTGTTGCTTTGACATGTCGTTCTCATCTGTGGACCACCTATATAGGTTTCGGTCACCATCATTATGCGTCTATGGTAACTCTCTCTCTCTAACTATACTCTAACTAATGTGTTAATGTCAGTATTATGGATGGTAGAATAATAATACCATAGTCAGTATGCTGATGGCCCTAGCAGCCAAAGCTCTAATAAATTAAAAAAAAAGTCAGTTGTCAAAATATTTACACCAAAATCAAAATATAATTGAAAATATTTTTGAAATCAATTTTATGTTGCTAATTGTTAAGAAACAGTAAGCAGTTAATAAGGATTTGACGAGAGTGTTAATCAATACGTTTCGTTTTATACCAAGCTCAACCATACTTGCTCGTAAAAGTAGCAAATAAGATGACCAATGTAACAGGACCCCTTTACAAAACCTTTTTAGGCCTTCTAATTTCAGAACCCCCGTCTCAATCCAGCTCATATACGAACTCGCAAATTTTGTTGGTCTCTGCTACAAGCCCAACAAATTTCATAATGATCGGAAAATCGTTACTAAAGTTATCGTCGGACAAACTATCTAAATCAAAAAGCCATCCAAATGCCGAGACGTCCCAGTAGCCAGGTGACAGTTGTTGTTTGTAAGAACGATCTTCGCTTACGCTCCGCTCGTTCGATAATTACAGAGGCACTACAGTACAGATACTAAACTAAATTAATAACTAGCTCAAATCTAAATAGGCCCTTGCGGCCTCGTTGTATCGCAATGCTGATACGTTGTGCATACCACGTGCATACGTTTCTAGTTATTACATTAATACTTGTATGTAAATATTTAAGCAATAGTTACAGTGCAGGTGACATTTCCTCTTACATTTTGGGTATCTTTAGGTGGCTTTCACGCAGATGGCGCGATTGACTTGAGCTTCAAATAGTTCTTAGGCTGTGCTGGGGCTACCAAGAGCAAGTCAGTCCTCAAGAGCCATTATGAATGCCATACAGCGAGAACTTAACGGATGAACTTAGAAGAGAATGGGGAACGTTACCATGATTAACTTAAACTAGGTGCAGTTTAACAGGTACAGCAGCAGAAGTACACTCGAGAGCAAAAATTTCGGGTCAGTAACATAAACTTTAATATCTTTTGAGATATTCAAGAAAATGCTAGTGACCCGAAACTTTTGCTCTCGAGTGTAGATAAGCGGGTGAGATGTTCAAAATTATCTTCGCACGTCTTTATTGTTAAGAGAAAACATGTTAAGATTATTTACAACACCTCCCCTGCTAAGCTACTTTTGCTGCAGAGCTGACTGTACCTACGTAGTAAATTAGTTTCTTGTATACTGTTTCTGAACAAAACCATACCATTTCATTCATTTGTATTTGAATGCATCCAAAATCTAATTGTGACCGAATGTTTTAATAATGTCAATCATGCATTATATCCATTCACTCTCTTCTATTTTTCAACTGATGCGCTCCGCATCTGCTCTGTAATTTAATTAAGTTTTTTTTCTTATATGTACACATTTAATTGTGTCAAAAGTGACTTTTATTTATTCACAAACATATACAGCTACCAATTTCCGACTGTTGCTCTCTGAATTTTTTAATATTGTGGAACATCTACGAAATAACTAATTATTTTAGAAGTTAAACGACAACGGTCAATTTCTACTGTCAACACGTCAACTTTAAAATTATACCTTACAGTGTTTCTTACCAAAACACATACGACCGTAGAGACCAAGGAATCGTATAAACCAAGCTGTTAAGTAATTATTTCCGTGCATTTCTTCGTAATACAATTTCCAGTAGGTATCACATACGAAAACGCACAATGTTGAAGGCTTTATATCAATGAGCATAAGGTGTGTAATCATGGTTTATTTAGTATACTTACGCGAACGGCAATTATCATAACCAATCCAACACTGATATTAACTCGTCAATAGTACTCATTGACAGTTAGTGTTGTACATTCTTGGTAACTCAGAGCCGTGTAAGTATACATTTAAACTGTAACATAAATACTGTTATGTGCCTAATGCCTATACATTAACTTAACCGCCAAGTTAAGAAATTAACGTGCTAAAATTATCCGTTTAAAATATTAAATAATTAGTAACTTGTCAAGTACCTAGTAATACCACTTTCGCTCCCACTAATCTCGCACACACGGTAACCAAAGCGGGTGCTGCGACTGCTGGGCCAGATGTGCGGCTAAGTTCAAGCACAGCAAATACGCCAACCTTGAGCAGGTGTATGACTTCGTCCCAGTGGCTATAGAGACGGCTGGGCCTTGTTGTGCCGAGGCCAAAAAAATTGTCAAGGACATAGGACGTCATCTGAAAGAGAGGGGCTGCGAACCTCGTTCTGGTTCTTTCCTGGTCCAACGAATTTCGCTGGCTGTTCAGCGGGGTAATGCTGCCAGTATCTTTGGAACGTTCGGACCGGGTGAGTATCGGGGTGGGGTCTAATGGAATGAACATGTATTTATAATTAGTTTTAGTGTTGTTGACGAATCCTGTTGTGGATTTGAACTGTGAATTTGACGAAGCATGTTGTGGAAGTTATTGTGTTGGGAATCTGGACGAAGCTTGCGATGTGGATATAAATTATCAATGAAACATTTTGTTTTGTCCAAATTTAACAATTTTACTAAAACTTAGATATAAAAAACTTAGACTAAGTAACTAAACATTTTGATAAGCAAACATCACTTCAATTATCCACTCCGGTTCAATTATCACAAAACCAGTCCTGCAGATGATATAGCCACGCATTGCACTGCACTGGTAGCCGTTTATATAATTACAATTCCACAACAAAGCCATAATGTAGTCGTCAAGTCGAATAGGCCACTGCTTGCGAACTGCTAAAGCGGTTACGGGAGAGGATGCAATGTTATACATTGTAGATTAGCTATGCACTTTTTGCGTGCATTACGCTATGTAAAGAACCACTTTTCATTCAAGAGTTTTTTGGTTAATCCGGGTGTTTAGAATTGATTTTCTGGCTAATTTACTGTGTGCATAATCGGAAGTTTCGGATCATATAACCGGAAGTGACGTGAATAAGCGTTATATGGCGCACAAAAAGTACAAAAGCAGACTAATTACAGCTTAGCATTTTTTGAGGGTGCTATCCAGTTTTCAGTTCAGTCTTGCCGTAAGTACTCTTTAGAGTATTTACCAAAATAATGAAAATTAAGCTAGTTTTTTTCCACCAACGGTTGAATTATGGGCATATAATCTGGAAGTTAGAGCGCTCACTCCATACAACTGGTTATTATAGACGGAGAGCTGGCTACGTTAGATATAACACAATAATGAGAGCAGCGAAACCCCTCTCATTAGTTCGCTATTACTATGCTTTTTTTAGATCCGGACATCTGGCAGATGTAAAGTGGTGGAGGTCAAAGAACTGTCTATCCCAACGGGTGTACGTACGCGTGTGCGGTCTCTAGTTAAAATCTTGTTTTGGTACTTCCGCAAATGCTATTTAAGTTCCCTGTACTTATAAATTCATTCACTAGACAATTAGCAAAGTTTACGACTAGCCAGATTGATTTGCCACCCGGAATCAAGGCGAGGCGTTTTTAGTCTAACCGTGTTTTTACTACGCCATGTTGCGTGTAATGATCGCATAAATCATGTAATAAGCAGAATTAGTAAATAACAAACGTACCTAATTTAAAAGGCGTGCGTAATAAATATACATAGCTTCCATATTATAACACTGGTTTTTATTCATACTCGTGTTTTCCATTACTAAAAATTATGGTGCTATCGGTACAATAAGCTCAATAAGGTTTGTGTTTTGGGTACTTCACGACTATAAATATATGTATGTAATAATAATGTAACAGACGCATAAATTCTACATAAAAGTTACCAATACAAAATATTCAAAATTGAGGAACAAATTCATATGTCTCTGCTTTGTCCCAACGTTGACTGGTAGGTACAAATGCTTTACGGTGTTGAGTCCACATTTTGTACGTCAAATTTCTTTTGAATAATACTCGTAAAGATTATATAAATATTCCTGGTTAAACACACTTATAAATATTCGTATGCCATACCATTAAATACTCGTATATAAATGACCATATAGGGAATCGCTAACTTGGGGTGCCTTATCTTATTTTAGTTCTTAAGTGTAATCGCAGTGTAAAATTGCACCGGAATGATAGCAGTGACAGCCACATTCAAAAGTACAATAAAATTTGGTATCTTATGATGGTACCTACCAAGAACTTTAGTTACATCAATATGAAGATCTAAGAGTCTCGCAAGAGCCAGGTATTTGCTCTTTATAGTTTGAAGAAAGCATTTTTAAACGTACCAGTATTAAAAAAAATACTTTAATATGCCTCTTTTCATAATTAGAAATCACATAAGCATGTAGTACCTAAATATAATCATTATAAACACATTTTAATGGTCGTTTCGCCAACTAACGGCGATTACCACAGACCACGGCAAACGCTGTCGTTTTTGCCGCCACATTCCTATGACTTAATAGATAATGTGCTATTTTCTAGTTTTTAGATTGACTGATAATTTGAGCGTAAGAGGCAATTATAATGGACGAGAGTAGAGAAAAGTTACAGAGTGACGAATACATAGGTTTAACTGTGTTGTGTGAGACTACGATGACATATTGAGTCTATTAGCCGTTGTGTTTATGCCAGTTATATTTCAGACGAAGTCCTAAATAATATTTTATCCACACCTTTGTTGTGATAATACTTACGAACTTATATTATCTACACTTCTACACAGTTCTGCTGTTTATGTAAAGTGAATATATGTGTCAGTCCAGGGAAAAAGGACCACTTTGTCGATATGGAGTTACTAATACTTTCGAAAACAACGCAATATATGTAGATACACTATCTAATGAAGTGTCCTTGTAAATCGACAAAGTTGGCCCTTGCACTAAACTCGTCCACATATATTCCAATAAAATAGAGTTAGGTACGTAGGTAAATACTGCAGGATTTATTTTCAGAAAAAATACACTTTTTTCTTTTTAAAAACCCAAACAAATTTTTACTCTTCAGGATCACGAGGATTATTAATTTAAATAATAATAAAATTGTGTCCTTAATTTTTTTCGACACTTTGCCGCGTTTTTACATACATTATGTATGGGCCGTCACTAAATGGACGAATAGATCTATGGAAAATTAGGGAAAACTAAGTTATTTTTAATCGTTATGTTTTCCTACTCCAGTGCTCTAACCGCACGAGATTAGAGTCTATGTGGCATGTCAGCTAACGTGACGCTTCAACAATTGAATTGCACTGTTATCGCCGAGTGCACATTGACATGAAATCATCCAGGTTCAAAAGTTGGGGTCAATGCACTAAAAGATATGCACTCTTTTCACCCACACACATTATCGTGGCACGACAACCAAAAAAGACGATCCCTCACTGCACGAAAAAAAGAATCCTCATCGAAGACAAATCCTCTTCTAAGACAATATTGTTTTGTACGGTGGTGGCTTCGCGGAGCTCCTGTTTCTGGGTGATTTGCCCTTCGGGCATCTGAAGCTACCTAACGAAACCTAACCTACCTACCTACGCTTTACCTTCCTTGGGATCCTGGTGAACTCGTGGGTTCAGCAGGATCCCCTGAGGGATCTAGCTAGGGAGTCCTGGTGAACTACACCTGTTTTATTAGTGTAGCTGTAGGATAATATACACCAATAAAACCGTGCAATGACGTCTAAAGCATTTCGAGCGCGTTGCTCTTTCGTCGCGTGACTGACTTCATTACAACGGCTACTGCACATGCTGCAAATATGGCTGATAACACCGCGATTATACGGAGTTTATGTTATGTTTAGATAACTAAGTAATTTTGTAATAAGTACAAATAGCAACACTCTTAACTGTACATCGGTGCTAATTACAGAAGGTATAAGGTCCACCGATGGGCAGTTAACAGTGTGGGCGATGGTATGGTCAGCTTAACGAAAAAGGCCCCGCTGCATACAAACTTTGTATGCTGGGGGGTATTTTTCTCTACTGCTGACTGTACAATGAAATAGGTAAAATATTGAAGAATGGAAAAAGTGAAGCGACGATAGCATAAAAACAAAAGCGGCCTCGTCTGTTCTTTGGTAAGGGCTAAAAACCTAATTTCTATACAGTTGTCCTTGGCCCCCAAGAAAGACCCCAACGTGTTCTGGATCGTACCAAAATTAGGTCATTTATTCATCAAAATAATACCACTACACTGTACGAAACTATGAAGAGTAACATTATATAATTAATAAAATAATCTGATATATTTTAAGGATTTTCTGTTTACTGATTTAGAGTCTAACTTAGAACATAACTGTGGCCCTAGTGAAAAAAGCTACAAGCCAAGACGGCTCAGCGAATAAGGGTACAAGTGCCGTACATTTTATGGGACTTGTGCCTTTATTCGCTGAGCCATTTTGACGTGTACCCTTTTTCACTAGGGCCACAGTTAAATTCTTTGATATAAATGGCCTCCATAGCTTAAGGTAGAATTCATAAAGCCGCGGACTGATTTGACAGCTCTTTTCATACATTTGACAACCGCTTTGTATGCCAGGAGCTGTCAAATCAGTCCGTGGAATTGTGGATTTTACCTTAGTTAGTGGCGAACCTGCCTATGATGCTGAAAGTACTGGTTTAAGTAATAGAATCGATAATATTTATTTGTGTGTTTATCACGAATCACAAATATCTGAATAACGTCTCTATTGTCAAGGCGATAAAGTGCATGTTCAGATATTTTTGAGTAACCTGGCCGCTCCGATATATTTGATGGCGACTGTACAAGCATCGCTTTCTTTGGAGCTAGGTCGACGTGAAGGACTGACCCAAATAATTATTATTTATCTATCTATAAGATCTAAAACGAACTTACAATTGTATTGAAGTGGCTAGCTTCCAAAATCCGAGTATTATATAACAGAGTGATGAAATAACACAGACTTACAATTTACCACCCACGTGCGACCAAGTATGTGATCTTATTATATCACATGAGCCGTTATAGGTCATTATAATACATGTCGGCTTAAATGACGTCTGGCATGATAGGTTAGTTCAGGTTACTTTTTTATTGCAATACCATATCAATATCAAGCGAAGTGTAAAGTGTACATGTAGCTTGAAAGACATTATTTTTAAATCAGTTGCTATGTATTTTTTTTAAACATTCATTCATATTCACATTCATACACGGGCGGATATAACTTCGCTTCACATGATCTGAGATGCAATAGAGCAAGCGAGCGAAAGATGAACCGGTAGGTAGACCTTAAAAAAATAGGCTAAGGAGAATGTTAAGATATTTTTGACCGGAAATTAGCTTTAATGTAACTAACCTCGGTAATTAGCAATTTAATTAAAAATTGTGATAGAATATACACGCGTTTCGATTCGATAGGGTTTTAACTAGTAGTTCGCCCCGAACTGTGAACTCGCGAATCTTGTGTTTCGGCATACACGTGCAAAAGTAGAAATACCTACTAAAAAAAATACCAAAAATGGGGCCAATGGCGGCCAGCCAACCTACAATTTTTCAGCCGCGGTTACTACTGACAGAAATGGTTTGCCAAGCTATAACATTAATTTGTAAATATAGTCCGGCAAACCAAAAAGCGCAGTAACAGTCAGAATAACATGCTCTATACCCTGTCCCTGTCTATGCTTGAAGTGAAACAAACTCTGGCCAAACTATATTAGTATGTTTTTTTTCTAAACATCTTGGTGAAATTAAACGTCCGTATTAAATTGCGTGGTTGATGCTCAAAATTTTACCGCGACGAAATCTGTTCAGATTTGTCAGTTTTTGTCTCATTTAATTTACATCCACCTCTCACTCTGTTACTTTGACATGTCGTTCTCATCTGTGGACACCTATAGGTTTCGGACACCATCATTAAATCATTCTGCGTCTATGGTAACTTTCTCTAATGTGTTAATGTCAGTTGTCAAAATATTTACACCAAAAGCAAAATATAATTGAAAATATTTTTGAAATCTATTTTATGTTGCTAATTATTATGAAACAGTAAGCAGTTAATGAGTATTTGATAAGAGGGTAAATCAATACCTTTCGTTTGATACCAAACTCAACCATACTTGCTCGTAAAAGTAGCAAATAAGATGACCAACGTAACAAGACCCCTTTCCAAAACCTTTTTATGCCTTCTAATTTCAGAACCCCCGTCTCAATCCAGCTCATATACGAACTCGCAAATTTTCTTGGTATCTGCCACAACCCTAACAAATTTCATAAAGATCAGAAAAATGTTACTAAAGTTATCGTCGGACAAACTATGTAAATCAAAAAGCCATCCAAATGCCGAGACGTCCAAGTAGCCAGGTGACAGTTGGGTCTGAAGTTGTTTGTAAGAACGAGCTTCGCTTACGCTCCGCTCGTTCGAATACTTTAGAACTTTACTTAGTACCGTCAAACTTGGCAATTTTAACTTCTGTAAGCAACTTTACCAATCAAGTCTCAGTAACTTCACTGTAAGCAACTTCAATAAATAAAATCAGACGGCTTAATCAAGAAAAGGGTGTTACAAAATATAAATAACTCGTAAAAACTT
Source organism: Pammene fasciana (assembly GCA_911728535.1). Lineage (NCBI taxonomy): Eukaryota > Metazoa > Arthropoda > Insecta > Lepidoptera > Tortricidae > Pammene > Pammene fasciana. Next base: position 10,081,296 of record OU452283.1, read on the forward strand.
TAAGGTAAACCTTAAACTTTACCTGCAACCGATCGTTGCATGTAAAGGTTTAAAACCTTTACATGCAACGATCCTATTTAGATAAGAAAAGTAGGTTGCGGCAAAGTTACTTACAAAAGGTAATGTTGCCACGTTTGACGGTAGTTGGTTTGATTGCTTAATGCGGTTGCACTTGACTAAATCAAGCGATTAAATCATTTAGGAAGCTGATTTAGGACAAGTGTAACAGCCCTTTAAGTCCTGTAATAACTAAATACTAACAGGTACCGATTTTTGGACTTGTATATATTTACAGAACATTTTTTTTAACGGTTTTTTAGTATAGACAGAAAATTTAAATAAGAAGAAATAAAAAAGAAATCTTCCCGCCGATAATTTCTAAACGCGTTGTAGAGCCGATGTAGTCGGCTTTATGAAATTGACTTCTATAATTTTAATAAACTTCTGTATTCTTATATTTTTACGCTTAAATACCTATACAGTGTATTTTTATGCATTACGATTCTTATTGTAAAACACAATTACCTAAGCCGGTAGCTAACTTCGTGTTTTACTCATTCAAAATTATAATCACTACCATTTTACTACATATGTAAATTAAATCAAGTAACTGCAACACAACTCACCTAAAAACACTATAAAATCCACAATTCAAACACACACACGCGTTTAAAAAAGTAAATGTTGTCTATGTTGCGACCGGCCAGCACGCGCGCGTTCAAACGACTGTCTGTGTTACGATCGAGAGTGTAAAGTAAAGAGCTTTAGGAAAATGCGAAGGGAGCTCTTTGAAAATTGAGAGTGTCTTAGGTAACAGTTTAATAGAAACTTAGATATAATTATATTATATTATAACTAGAATTAGTATACTTAACGTTTATGGCGGGGTTAACTTTAAACATACGATTAATTCCTGGAGCTGTTATCATGTATGATAATTATGAATAAGTATTATGATCCACATTTAGATGACGTCAAACATTATGTTTAAGTAAATCTCTGAAAAATAAACTATACGCGAATGGCACGCAATCAAAATAATACTTATTTATTTGGTAAATAGCTTTATAACTGGAGACAAATATAAAAATTAAACGCTATTTTGAAAAAATACACCTTCAAACAATCAACATTTTTCCCTTTGGATATACAGAATATTGTATGAATTGTTTAAAACCTGTTGGCCTGGCGAGAGACGATGGCAAGAGGCCCGACGGCGGCCGCTGGTCTGGGATGCTACATGTGTAGACACCCTAGCGCCGTCCCATCTTCCAAGAACCTGCAGAAATGCCGGGTCTGCTGCATCCACAGCCGAAGACCTCAAACGCCGCAAATATGCTGCTCTTGGCAGTGCCTATATATTTGAGGCGTTTGGGGTCGAAACGCTGGGGCCATGGGGACCGGGCGCGCGCAGAGTGTACAAAGACTTAGCGTCGCGCCTGGTAGACGCAACAGGTGACCAGAAGGCTGGTCAGTATTTCGCTCAGCGAATAAGCATTGCCATACAACGTGGCAATGCGGCCAGCCTTCTGGGCACACTACCCATTGGTAGCGATTTAGGATATATTTATTATTTGTAGGACTAGTTTTAATTTATAGTATTATTATTTTTATTTAGAGTAATTATTATATATGAGATCTTTGTATGAATAAAATAAATAAATAACATAACTTAAGTAGGTATGGACTCTATAATTTCTACTTGATTGAATGAATGAACGAATGAATGAATGAAGTATTTATTCGACACAAAGACACAACAATATAAGGTTAAGTGCTTAAACTAGTAAAATAGAGGCTATTAATGTTTTCTAAACAGGATAACACTCAGCATGTGTCGAAGCACTAAAGTGTTACGACGCTGGTTTTTATTGTACCCATTGACACGAAAATACAAACACAAAACAATACAAAACATAGATTACCTATAGGTACAAACAAAGCGAAATACAACAGAATGTGCGTTTTGTGAAATTGCGAGAATCAAAATGGAAATTTACGGATAATGACATAGGTACTTTATGAATAAATAGATTAGGTTTTAAGCATTGAGGAGAATAGATATTCAGTGTGTAAATACCGCCGCCGCCTACTGGGCATCTCAAGTATGAATATGTTTATGTAAACGGAACCTCGACACGAAAAGAAGAAGAAGAAGTGTGTAAATGTAATACGGGCGAACCTTTTAACGGTGGTTTACATAGGTCATACCAGTTTAACTATCGAAGTAACCCACAAATCTCAAAAAAAAAATTTGGCTTCCTCGTACAAAATGTCGACACCCATGCGACAAAATGTTCAATCTGGCAAAAAAATAACCGCGATGTCGGGGTAGGCTCCATAGTGAAAGTTGTTCAGTATGACCTATATAAACTACCGTTAAAAGGTTCGCCCGTATTAAATTTACACATTCAATTTTTTTTTTCAATACTATATATAGCTGCAACCCGACTTTTTCTCTTTCTCAAGTATACGTTTTATTTATTTTCTAAACGGGGGGAAAATTAAAAAAATTAAAGAAAAATGCTCGACCAAATGTCATAGAGAACCGCTGGCGGTTTTTGAAGCCATATTTTTTTTCAAAATGGCGCCCGATTTTCACGCCGGAAGACTGAGGCCTTGGGATTGACATGGGCAACAATTTTTTTTGCAAAATCCATGATGGCGGCCAAAAACGTCACCCAAAGTTTGTATGGCAACTTTTAAACGGCGCGAGATGGGTGGGGGGTGCTCGACCAAATGTCATAGAGGGCCCGGTGGCGAAACAAAATATGAAAAAAAAAATCAAAATGGACGACTTTTTTTTTTCAAAATAGTCCGAGCGCGCTGAGATTTGGCACGCGGGGACCCAGGGGGTCCAAGATTAGTATAATCATCTTAATTATGCACTGACTACTTGGGGCAATGCTGTGGGCATAAAAAGAGTACTGATATCGCAAAAAGATGTTATTAGAACCATATACAGTCGACGTAAAGGAACTTCAGTCAGAGAATACTTTATTAAAAGTAAAATTATGACGGTTGTATCATTATTTATATTTAACAGTTTAGTAGAAATCCACAATAGTAAAAATAATTTTAAAGCAAGGAAAGACATTCATAATTACAATACACGCAATAAAGATAAACTATGCAATCCAGAAACAAATCTAGTCAAAACATTTAAGCAAGGCATCTCTTTAAAAATAACGTTGTACAACCTACTACCGGCTCACATCAGAAATTTAACATATCTAGAATTTAAGAATAAACTAAAAAAAATCTTCCAATGTAACCCATTTTACTCAATTGAGGAATTTACAGAAAAAATGAAGCAAAATGATTTTCTCTTATCAATCAAATAATTGTTTATGTACCCACTATATGCATAACTTATGTACGTTTTTACTATGCTAAGAGAATTTTGTTATTTATTATATAATAATACTATAGATATTGCATGTATTATGACTTGCTAAATGTAACGTACTTTGTTACTTGGCCAAATAAATGAACTTGAACTTGAACTATAGTAAAAATTTTTTTTGGAAAAATCCAAAATGGCGGCCGACACGGGCAAAACCAATTCCCAAGTAATTTAAGCGAGCCCGGAGGGCGAGCTTCAGGCTGGGAGGCCGAAGGCCGACCCCGCGGAGGGCCGCAGGCCGGTTCCCTCAGTGCGTCCAAGCGCGTCCAATACCCCAGTCATTTTGGGCAAGGCCGAAGGCCGAGCCGCGGGAAGGACGAACCAAGCGGAATCCGATACAAATCCATGTTAGGCGAGCCCGAAGGGCGAGCTCTAGGCCGGGAGGCCGAAGGCCGACCCCGGCGGAGGGCCGAATGCCCGGAGCCTTCACCGAGAGCGTCCGAGCGTTCATACCGTAAATACCGTAGTACCACAACTGCCTTGCTGGATGTGACAGATAATATTTTAACGTCTCAGGACAAGGGTCATGGCACAGTCCTTGCGCTCCTAGACTTTTCGAGGGCTTTTGAAACAATTAATATTTCGTTATTGCTTTCCAAGTTGACTTATTACGGGTTTGAAAATAATACTGTTAAATGGTTCGCGAGTTATCTCACGGACAGGAAACAGTTAGTGGAAATCCCTGGAACCAACGGAAAGAAAAAACTGTCTGAAATTTGCACGGTCTCGAGAGGCGTACCCCAGGGGTCAATTCTGGGGCCCTTATCCTGTATTGCAGCGATCTACCTAATGTCATTATGCACTGTAAATTTCATACATATGCGGATGATATACAAATTTATATCTCGTGTAGTGGTAAAAGTGCTATATTGCTCAAACTAACAAGCTCAATGGTGATTTGCAACGTATAGCTGACTGGTCACACTCAAATTCACTTCTGTTAAATCCTTCAAAATCAAAATATTTTAATACTGGGCTCTAAAATTCAAAGAGAAAAACATTTACAATTCAAACATCTGTGTACAAATAAACAATGAACCACTGGAACGTGTACATGAATGTCGTAACTTGGGAATTGTAATGGATGGAGAACTGCGTTACGAAAGTCACATCCAGAATACGGTGCGTAACTGTTTCTACCGGCTGAAAGTTTTGTACAAGATACGCGAAGTCCTACACGTCTCGCTTAGAGTTAAACTTTGTGACACGCTGGTGCTCTCAACACTAAACTATGGTGACGTAGTGTACGGTCCGCGCTTGTTGGCACGCACGCAGCGCTTAATTCAACGCGTACAAAACGCCTGCGCACGCTTTTGTTTTAACATCCCACCGCGCTCGTACGTGACACCATACTTAAATACAAATCGTATTTTGAAAATGTCCACTCGTCAAAAACTTCATCTGGCCAATTTGGTGTTCGGTGTTGTGAACAGACAGTTGCCTTCCTACCTCTACAGCAAGCTTATATGGTCGCGTAATGCCAGGTCCACCGAAGTTAGGCCTTCAAAGTTTCTTCAACTTGTCTGTCCTTCACATCAAACAGCAGCCTTTCGTGGTAGTTTTAGGTTTGCTGCCACGAAATGCTGGAACTTAATTCCGCCGCCGATCCGTGCACTGAAATCGGTTTACACCTTTAAAAATAAATGTCGGGCTTACTTGCTCGAGGATCAGATAGGTTGAAGTGACCATGTTAATAGCTTACCTCAATTAATTTCTGTCTGTACATGTCGTAATTAAATGGAATCTTCTCTGTCGTGGATACTAACTGCTTATTACAACTGTATGTGTCAGTTACTTAAAAAGTTTGTTTATCGACTACCGCCATCTTTCATTATCGCAATTTGTTATTAGAAACTATGATTATCTTCACGCTAATTCATTCAGGAGTACATAACACAGGTCTTTTTATTTATTTTTTTGTAACATTTTAATATTTCCACGTAATTTATAAAATTTCAAAACCGGTCAAGTGGAGTTGCCAGTAGTGACATGAATGTCACCTGGAAATATTGTTGTCACTAATTAGGTTAAGAATAGCTAAGAATAGTTAAGTGTAGTTTTAAGTTTTGGTTGCCCTGAAAATCAGCGTTGTGGCTACTCTGTCATGACACATGCTGAGTGGCAACCATTTTGGCGTAAACTTTTTAATTGTATGTCCTTGCTTTCGTTCGGCTGTCCGAGACTGAAATATCATTTGTACCAGTCGCCTTTCCATGAAGGAAAATATCGTGAGAAAACTGGACCTAATCCCAACAAGGCCTAATTTCTCCTTTGTGTTGGAAGGTTAGATGGCAGTCGGTCTCGTAAAAATCAGTATCTACCTTCAGTTCATGATTTGGTTGCCAAGCGGACCAAAGCCGGGGTAAAAAGCCGGGACAAACGCTATAAGGACAATAAAATAAGGAGCACTAAGAGGGGTGTCATAACTGTCATAAGTATAATCGCTATGTGTGTCTGTTGTCATCTAGGCATCTGTCTGTAGGTATCGTAGCGCAGAAACGGTTTAGTTGAACCGATTGAAATGCGTTTTTTTACATTTTAAAGCAGATTTTCGTAACCTTAGACATGATTTATCGAAATCGGTTCAGCCGGATCGAGGCTAACCCTACATTTAACTTCTAAAATACACAGTAATTCAATTATAAAAAGAAAATGAGCCGCACAATTAGTGTATCCGAACCCGATCCAGCCTAGAAGTGAAATTGCATATGTAATCCAGCCCCGTAAGACGAGACATGTGCGGGCCGAGAGCGAAAGCCGCCCTACCTGATCACTTGATCGAGCGTTCACCGCGGTTTATACATGTCCATACGTCGTTATCGCGGGTGCAACTACGATTTGACAGAACTCAAAGATTATGATAAACAAGAAATAACAGAAGTGTCAGTAGTATCAAATACGTTTGTACCTACGAGATCAAAATTATTCAATTTTCATTCTTGATCGATTTATGTAGACTTGTAGATAAAAGATTATTTCAAACTTAGGAACAATTGGTTCCCCCTAAAGTCACGGTTACTCGTTATTTTCATAAAAAAATGTGAAACGAAATTTCAACTCAAAAAGGCGCACTTTAAGGAACGTAGAAAAGGCGCAAGATTGAGAAGAGTTTGATTGATCATTTCCAGCAAAAACATTGTGCTAGATATGAAGAACTTCTTAGAGGCTAAGACGCGTAGGTAGAAATACTCTGTTTATATCAAACGGACACTCTGTTATATACATTCTTCAACACATTTGTTTTTGCACCCGCGATAACGACGTATGTACATGTCCCTTTAGTACACAACATACGTATTCGAACGAGTATTTACTTATGATATGAGCCACTCTAGTATAAATCTTATACTCTTTGCTCTAGTCGAGATACAATGGCAAGTTAGAATCCATAGATATGAGGTTAACTTTTAGGAAAGGTGAAGATTGAATACGCCCTACTTAATCATTTTACCCTGATTGCTTACACAAATCCCTGTTAAAAGGATCACCAGTATTTTTGTTACACCTTGTATACAGGGTGCTCGCGAGGAAACCGCATAATTTTGCCAGCGTATTCCTGAGGTCATAAGAAGTAATAAAATGTTCTATGAATTTATGTCGAATTGGCCAAAAAAATATATTTTTTTGCATTTTTTTCGATTTTTTTAATGCTTTTGAACATAAAAAAAATATGTTATTGGTAAAAATATTGACTAAAATAAATTGGTACATTTTTATTCGTAAAAAATGGTTTACGCAAACTATTCCTTGGCATTTTGATACCTATCTGACAATATGGATGTCTAGTCTAGACATACACATAAAGTGTGAAATCACCATCAAAAAAAGTTTTGTTTTTTGTTAGTAACTCTGAAACTGGGCGAAATCCAGAGAAGTTTATAACGCATTTTAGTCTCCAATTATGATCAGGAATACCCTGGCATATTTATGCGGTTTCCTCGCGAGCACGCTGTATAAGTATATCCCTTTAGTCCAGTCATGTCCTTATTATAGATGTGTACACTACACACATGTCACGCACGTGTCTATAGTCGGTTCTTTTCTGTTTAACCTTTTGAACACCAAAAGCCTTTAACCTTTTCCACGCCAAAGACGTATATATCGGCACCACAGGTCCAACGCCAAAGACCGATATATCGGTCACCGACCACAGAGCAAAATAGACCTACATGCACACGCATAAAGTTTAACTTCATTTTTGACATTTAGATGTCGTGGCGTCTGAGTGGTAGATTTTGCCACGCCAACAACCTCTAAAGTGGCTATGGCAGACGCTGTCAAAACAATTTTACTGTTGACACATAAGGTTTAAATTATTTTCTCACTAGTTGAGATGTTGGCGTGGCGTGTATTATGCCACATTTTGATACGAGAGAGAAAGCGTTTAAAAGGTTAAACTTATTGCTAGGCAGTATTTTTGCGTAGGTACATACATTTTTAGACAAAAATATTTCCTACAAATGCAGTTGTCAGTCACCCATGTTTGCTTACATTTATTTACTTTTCTATTGACCTCCAGTTTACGTACCTAGTACCTACGCAAAAATCGACTTGTTCGTTCTCGTTCGAGATTGCGGCATCTATATTTTGATTAGTATACAGCGTGTATTTTTGATATTACCACATAAGCTATGGGTTTGGGTAAGATCTTTTTAAGCTCCTCTATTGGACGGATAGGGGCCTCAACATCTATGGTAAAAAGCTAAACCATCTCCGATTCGCAGACGATGTTATCATTTTTGCTGAGAACGTAGAAGACCTACAGATTATGGTACAAGAGCTCAATTAATGATGCATCTCTGAAAGTAGGCCTCCGCATGAACCTAAAGAAGACCAAATTCATGGGCGGAAATACCAACGGTTACCAAATGAAGATCGGAGATGAGGAGATCGAACAAGTAGATAGATACATTTACATAGGCCAGCTGATTAGCTTGGAGAAGAGATGTGACCTGGAAGTAGAACGCCGCATAAGATTAGGTTGGGCTGCATTTAGTAAGCTGGCAGACATCTTTAGAAGTAAGATGCCCCTCTTCCTTAAAAAACGAGCGTTCGAAATGTGTGTCTTGCCAGTTTTGGTTTATGGGGCAGAGACCTGGAACCTCACAAAACACCTTATTAAAAAGCTCCAAGTACCTAGCACAACGGAAAATGGAGCGTATAATGCTGGGAATCAAGCTGCAGGACAGAGTCAGAGACACGGAGATCCGTAGGCGCACGAAACTTTCGGACATAGCCCAGGTTATTGCCTTATTGGCATGAGAAAGTGGAGGTGGGCTGGGCATGTGAGCCGTACAACGGATAACAGATGGAGCCGACTTATGTCCGAGTGGAGACCTTGGCTAGCAACTCGTAATTCCGGAGGGCAGTTCGCAAGGTGGGCCGACGACATTGCCAGAGTGGTCGGAAAGAACTGGATGCAACAAGCCCAAAACCGTAAAAAATGGCGTGCTTATGAGGAGACCTATACTCAACAGTGGGTGAAAAAGGGTTGAAGAAGAAGAAGAAGAAGCTATGGGTAGTTAGTATAGACCCTAATAAACATACTTCCATATGTTATATTAAAATTTTACTACTTTTTTTTTCCATATAAAATATTTCAGCACACAATGTATTGCTCCTACCTGATTACTTTGCCTTTAAAACGTTACAATTGATATGTGTCACATTGTACTGTATACGCAGTACATTGCTGAGTGATATAAATTAAAAAAATAATTACTCGGTGTTAATTAACAATTAACTAAATATTTATTGCAATGTCGATTTAAAACATCAAAACCTGCTTCTGGTTTCCTTTTGTGGTAATATCAAATATACACGCGGTATGGTCTGCCGATGTAACTGAGTTTATTTGTTACCTATTAAATTTGCTATTAAGGCACCGCAACTTAATGTCAGTTTTAATTTAATGTCTCCTGGTAATGAAAAAGGTTGAGTCGATGGCGCAGCGCCGCACCGATGGGACTTGGATCGGTTCGCCTAGCACTCTTAGTGCTTGAGGATGGAGACCTACTTGCTTGTTGTTGTTTTGTTGTGGGCCTTGAGTGTCGCGTCGACCAGCAATGATCTATTGTGATAGCCCTTTAAAGTTCTTTACTAATGCCCGTTGCCTCCAGAAAGTTCCAGATTCTTTGGGCCGTAATGTTCTGTACCTCATAGGGTTGCACCACGTGTCGCCCTAGGTAGGTACTTCTTTTTGACATTAGTGGTCCGCAAGAGCAGAGTATGTGTATTGCAGTTTCCTCTGACTCCTGACAGAACCTGCATGTCGCATCTTGTTTCATGCCAATTTGAAACATATGTTTGTTCAACTTGCAGTGACCAGTCAGTATTCTGGTCACCGTGCAGGTTTTGTGCCTTTTGAGCTTTAAAAGCTCCTTTACCCTTTTGGTAAGCATGTTGGTTTACACTTAGTGATTGATTCGTTCCATCGTTTTGAGTAAAAACGATGTAAGACTGATAGGTCTGAAGGATTTAGGCTGTGAATAGTCCTTTTTCCCTGCTTTTGGTATAAATCGTACCTTGACCCTAGTCCATTGGTCTGGTATTATACCCCACGAAAAACTTGCTCGGAATATTCTGACCAGATGCGGGAGGAGGAGGTCCTGTCCTTGCTGTAAAAGCGCTGGAAACACTCCGTCTACTCCCGCCGATTTAAATGGTTTGAATTTTTCTAAAGCCCATTTAATTTTGTTTGGTCTAAAGATGTTACTTGCCAAATTCCAGTCGATGTTACGTGCCCTGTGGGTTTTATTGTTCCTTGACCTAAGCTCCCCGAAACATGTCGCGCGTAGTGACTAAACACAAGTGAGTACAGCCACGTGTAGTGATAATAATTATTTACTACCGTAGTGTTTGGCTAACCAAATTTTGTTGACAGACATTTCGTTGTTGTATCACCAATTGTCTATGAATTAAAAAAAAAGCTAAAAGTCAGTTGTCAATACATGTCATTCAGTCAAATCTTGTTCAAATCAAATGTGTGTTTACAAGGGATATTTTAAATAATATTAAATAATGACTATATACCGAGTGAGGTATGCATACTATTTAAGCTCGTAAGTAATTACGACAATGTGCGAAGTCGAGGTGAAGCTTTTTATAACAAAAAACTGCAATGTTTACATGTAGTAAGTTGGTGCTCTATTCATATTTTGATACTTCAGTACGAGTTGTAACATTTGCCTATAACTTGAATTTATTAATACCTGAATCTCATAAACAGAGCAAGCGTGTAAAGAAACTAGAAGCTCTGGAAAATATCAATAAAATTAAAACATTCGCAGTTTGGAACGTAAGGAGTTACTAACTGAAAACCTTATTTAGAAGAAATCTGTGGAGTGACTAGTCAGCAGTAATTTTATAAAAAAATATAAAATAAGTTTATAACAATGAGCGGCCAACGTGTCGAAGAAATATCTATACATACTTAACCCAACCATCAGACCTAAAATTAAATCTAACCTAAAGTAACGTAATTCAATGATCACATAGACCACAGTATGGGAAGGAAGGTATCAGTATCGGAGCAGCCAAGGTACTCAAATATCTGAACATGCACTTTATCGCCTTGGTAATAGAGGGGCTGTTCCGACATTTGTGACCACCTTAGTCACTCCGACATATTTGATGGCGACTGTACCTACTTATGTAATTTTTTTGGTGATGGTTTAATATTATGGCATTATCGAGCTAGGTCCTATTTATTACACTATACATTTCATTGTTCGCCTTGTTACTATGGTATATGGTGAGAAAGTGTAAACTTATATGTATTTGTTGTTGAGTGTACTTTACGTGGTGGTAGAATTAATGTAAGCTGGTTTTAATTAGTGCACATCAACGTATATTTTTTAAACTTATTTCCTTAGGTACCTTACATATGCAGAGAAAATCAAAAATATTTTCTAGTATCAAAACTATAAATCCTTCTATACTAAGTGATACCAGCCCAAGATTATTTGAAATTCCCGCCAAAAGATTGTGTAACATTTCAGTGGTCAAACTCTACCCCCACATACTTTTTTAAATAATAGATTGTTAGAATTAGTTTAGGTACAGTCGCCATCAAATATATCGGAGCGGCCAAGATACTCAAAAATATATGAACCTGCACTTTGTCGCCTTGAGAATAGAGGCGTTGTTTAGATATTTGTGACCATCTTGTCCGCTCCGATATATCTGATGGCGCTTGTACAATCATTTTTATGACAAAAGATAATCATTGTAATTTCAAACCCGTAACGAATGTGACACTCTACGTGAAAAGGTACCATTTGGCGGATGGCGTTAGCTGATGTAATGGTTACTACACGAAAAAAAAAGCTTCCGGGATATTCTCAATCCAAGACATTATTATTTTCTTGAAAATATTTCCTCGTGCAAAGTATTTTTCACCTCACTAGCTTGGAAAGTCCTTTTTGTTTGTTTAATATCTATTGTGAAAATCGCTTTTTATCCACATGTGGTGAAAGAGTTTTGACATAAGTGACAAGTGGCTTAAGTGACATTTGACAGCTAACAAAACGTAAAACGTTAAAAGTGCAGAATTTTTAACATCGCAATTAATGAATTGCATGGAGTAAAAACACTTAATACAGTCTTACAACTTTATTTTAATTCATAAATATCAGCATTCAACATTAATCTTCATTCTTTTTGTAAAAACGGATAAATTGTTCTGACAGCCGAATAAGTCTACGTACGAACAAAACGCATCTGACATTTAATAAAACCTTTTACGTCAAAACTTTTCATTTCAATTCATCCATCATATCAACGTTAAATATTCGCATGTTTTTCTAGGTTGTTTTGTTAAAAATTAGTGATTCGAGTGATGAAGAAGTATTAAACACCTGAGGAATTACGGGAAACCGAGCAAACTGCACCCTTTTTCTTATTTTCCTCGCTGTAGTGAGGTGAAAAGTTTTGTGTTATACACGGGTGAAAGTTATTTTACGTCTCGTGTATTAAAGCACTCGCTACGCTCAGGATTCTATTTTTGAACCACTCGCTTCGCTCGTGGTCAATAATAGAATCCTTTCGCTAGCTCGTGTTTCAAATAACACTCGCACGTAAAATACAACTTTCACCCCTTGTATAACAAATAACTATATTTCCTTTACTAAAAATATGATTCTTCGCTTCTTTCATTTCATTTCATTTCATTTCATTTTTTCATTTTCATTTCATTTCATTCATTCATTTCATTTCATTTAATCAAACAAGTATTATCTTAGGTAAAAGAAAATTAGAAAATCTGTAAGAATATATTTGCTTCGTTATATATAAAACTTTAATTTATTTTCGTTAAAGGAAATAAATGCTTGTCACGAGGAAATATTTTCAACATAATATAATAATGTCTTAGATTGAGAATATCCCGGAAGCTTTTTTTCCGTGTAAGTAAAAGACATAAACGCCATGAATTTATATAAAGTGGATCTAATTCTTACACTTTTTCCCTAACCACAGTTGAACCTTATTACCGAGCATAACAGTTGATTACAGGAGACTATTAAAAAGTAGTAAAAACGTTCCCATAGAGAGCATAAAGTAGGGGGCGGTGTCCCACTCGCACTCGTTACAAAATTGTCACATTTGATGGACATTTGACACATATTGACATTTTGGTTGTCTAATGACGTCATTACCTCCTTAGTCAAAACGAGACACCATCCCCTAGATAACTTTCTCTTTCAGCCTCACATTTTGACCGAAGTATTTCATCCACTTCATAAAATAATATATCCATGATCAACGCATGCAGATTTTTTTTATTGTACAGTCGACGTCAAAGATATCTTTACACTTTTGGACCTTATTACAAAGGAGTATTATGTTTGAGATAGATTATGTTTTTCAACCGACTTCAAGATTTCTAAGGAGGAGGTTCTCAATTCATCGGGGTCTTTGTTCTTTTTGCAATTTTTTTTGTGTATGTTCACCGATTATTCGAAGACGGCTGGACCGATTTGAAAAATTCTTTTTTGTTTGAAAGAGTATACTTCACAGTTAGTCCCATTGTCACCAGGTCCGGATCTGATGATGGGATCCTGGAGAAATCGAGGGAACTCTTCGACTATTACAGGCACGTACCTATAGTGATTTCAGCAACTCGGGCATTTCCTCTTTTTTTTACTTTTAAGCAACTATAATTGTATACCTACTAACAAAATGGACCATGTTGTGACAATAAAATATTTTTGAATTTTTTGAAAAGTAGATCCTAAGTGAAGTCGTCTCTTTATTTGTTTAAATTATTAATGTATTGTTTATGTAGCTTCATCAACAACAAGGCGCCACTCAACCGACATGTAAAACATCACTTAAACTCCAGTTACGTAACTTTGTTTACAATCTCCGTGGGAACGTAACTGTAATTAGTTGGTAACTGGTTGACCAGTTACAACTGGTTCACACGAAAGTGTCGGAAGTTAATATTCATTAAGCATTTTGTGCTTAAACTCGTCTCAAGTATACTTATTTAATAAGGTTTTCTCGACGCACAGGATGGAGTTCGTAAAAAAATGTAAGGTCTTGTAAAAGTCGGAAACACGCATGTGACATCCCTGGTGTTGCAAACGACTAAATGTTTACCAATAAACAGACCGTACCGTAAACTTATTAAACATCGACATATTTTTAGGGTTCCGTGCCTCAAAAGGAAAAAACGGAACCCTTATAGGATCACTTTGTTGTCCGTCTGTCTGTCTGTCTGTCAAGACCACGAATTAATAAACTAGTGGATGTGACATGACTGCTATTTAGTATGAAAACCAATGTCGCCAAACTCAGACATTCATAGGTATAGTTGAATTATCGAGAGCGTGGAATATTTTGCATATGTAGTGGTTGTACCGTGTTGTGCCTCTTTGTGTGCGGATTCAAATATAGAATGCCTGTAAATAAACAATACTACTACATATGCAATTCCACGCTCTCGATAATTCATCTATACGTTAAAATACGTCACACAATTACAAAAATGCTTTGATTCGTAGCAACTTTCCATACCGATAGGCTGTTACTGATTGACATTTCTCGAACGAATCTCAACTGTAAGCTAGGTACATGAGCCACAATCTAAAATATAATGTCAAAGTTATGAGACATATGACTATTTAATTATCGTACAAAATCTCGCTCAACATTCACCTAATACAACTACTTAACACTGGATGGCACTATTTTAAATAAATTCAATAGTTAAAATCACTTTCTTATTACAGACGAGAAAAGGGCTAAAGAAACCAGTGTAAGTAAGGTCTCACTATGCATAATTTGTTAAGGATCTTACGGTCACGTTATACTGGTATATTCGAGATCTTTGCATGCCTGCGAGTAGCTATTAGTAAGGTGGCCAAGTTGAAGCGGAGAACTCTTCGTAGGACTGAAAAGGTTTATTTTATACCAACAAGTGATATCGTTGGAATCAGCATAAGTTACTGATTATTAAACTAACTAACTAACTATATAGGAAGCGTTGGTAGCCTGACGGTAATGACGTCTGACTTTCAATCCGAAGGTCCCGGGTTCAAACCCCGGCTCGTACCAATGAGTTTTTCGGAACTTATGTACGAAATATAATTTGATATTTACCAATCGCTATACGGTGAAGGAAAACATCGTGAGGAAACCTGCATACATCCGCGGAGAAATTCAAAGGTGTATGTGAAGTTCCCAACCCGCTTTGGGCCAGCGTGGGGACTATAGCCTGATCCCTCTCGTGCATGAGAGGAGGCCTGTGCCCAGCAGTGGGACGTATAGAGGCTAACATATTAATATTATTATTATATTAAACTATCTCTTGTCACTTCATAAAGTGGTGGAATAAGTTTTTATGACGTCACAAAGATGGCGCGCGACTTAGGGTTAGATTTTGTCGATTATTTCAAAAACTATTTAGTCGATTTAAGCAAACAAGGTGTCATATGATTGATATTTTCATGCTTAATAAAATATGTAAATCTATTTTCAACCAAAAAGTTAAATAAAAGCCAAATTTATTTTTATTTACATTTCTAAGACGCATTAATTTACATTATTAATTATGTTAAACTTTATTGCATAATAATAATAAAATAAGTCCAACAGGCGTACTTAACGCTTCAAGGCATTCTCATTCGTTCCAGTCAACCATAGGGCCAAACAGAAATTTGCTATAGTGTGTGCAGTGAGATAAAAGGATTGTGAAATGATTAGTCTCATATGAGTAGCCTAATTTCTAACTCTACACATTGTAAAGAAATATTTGTAGCTAATATATATGTATAATTATGTAGTATATGTGTATATGTAATAATCTTTATCTTTATTGAGCCTTATCATTATACATTTTATCATTAAGTAGTGTATTTTACAGTGTGTTTTAACATACTGTTTACTCTTTTGGGGCAGCTCTTGTAATACAGTTATCATCGAGGCCGAAAGAGCACAGCGTGCTGTCCTTAAAACAATGTTAAAGAAACCCTTCCGGTATTCCACACTTTTACTATATAAAAAGTCCAAAGTGTTGACGGTTCGTCAATTTACCTACTCAAAATTTGTTGTTGATAAGCACAAGCAAATACTTGAAATGAAGAGTGTATCGAACACAGGTTCCGTCCGTGAATACTGCCTTTGTAAAACGATTTCAATCGTATATATCTAGTTTTGTTTATAATTCCGTGACTAGACACTTAGACATTAAAGATAAACCCGTTTTAAATCCAAACAAGTCATTACAAAAGCAAAAGCAATGGCTAGCCAGCTTAACCTATGAATATACTGAAAATATTATCCAAATCAGAAATAGTTAGACCTTCGTGATCAAGTCACAATAAGCTTAGAGTTAATTTCATCCACTTTACTTAAGTATAGTTATAATAAATTAGCTTAAGTAATATGTATACTTATTTATCGTGTTGACCACAAGATCATACTTAAAAAAACTCTTTAATTTGTCAACCGGTTATAGCATATATTGTCATAACATGTGATATTGGTCCCCGCGATACAGGCATGCCTAGTGCGAGTATCAAGCTTAACTAACACGAATAGTAATGCTTATTTGTGAATTAATTAATATTTAACATTTTATATCATTTATGTTTAGTAATTAACAATTTAAATATTGATTTGTTTTTTTCATTAATTCATATCATAAGTATGAAAGAAACTAATTACAATATGTATAAATATAGTTCCAAAATGACCTATATAAAATAAAACTAAATTAGAATTATAAATAAAATTGTTTAATTTAAAATCTAGCTTCGATTTGGCTGATATTAGATTCTGCTTATATTTAAGTATTTATTTAATTATATTTATTTAAGGAGTTCCAACAGCTACCATACAAACAGAGAAGTTCGGAGTGGACGAATTATTCTTTTGCATTATGTCGAGCACCCCAAGGGTGTATGGAATAAGTAGAATGATCTGGCGTCCGCACAGTAAATTAGGTACATAATCCGATATCGTTAGATAGATTTTATTGCGTTTCTATTTAATTGTCCTGTACAACGGCGAAATCATTTTATTTATTATAAAAATATAGACATCTAATATTGAAACGGCCACAATGAACTGATGTTAGTAAACTCCAGTGGGGATTGAGTTGTAAGGACACCGGCTTGGTTTTCTTTAGATATCGATACTTTTTGCGATTTAATAACAGTATCACGAGTCTTGTGTTCTTTCACATGTAATGTTTTTAACGGGATCTCATTCCTTTTTGTAAGTAGGGCTCCCTTTTCTCGTTCCACGATCATGCCGTGCACTGCACATTCCCATACCTATTATCACCCATGAACCCGTACGCATGCCCACAAGTGAAGGTATTAATGGGCACCTAAAAACTGTCTTTATTTTACTATTAACTCTTCTATCTAATAAAGTGATCAAAAATAGATCAAAATAATATCAACTGAAAATGTAACTTTGCAGTTCTTTATATAGGATTGCAATGTACTTGTAAGGTTTGTAAAACCAGGCAACCCGGCTGTAATTGCAGTATGTTAAGATTTTCAGGGGCTTTATAGCTCTAATACTAGATGTGTTCAAAATTTGGAGCTTGTGGATTAGCTAGAGTTAGAATTCGTATGATCTGTCATATAATAGTCAGTCAGTAACAAAACTAAGGAACTTTGGCTTGCAATAATTCTTAAATTATAAGTTAAAAATTAAATGATTTTGAGAATATGTTTTCCTTGTGTTATGACTTCTTTTTCACTGAAAATTCAGACTTCTAGCTACCACCAAACACCAGAATACCAGAATTAGAGGGCGTCGGCCGTGCCTTTGTTGTTTGTTTTGCTCGACTTGGCAGGAGCACTTCCGTGCCCCCAGTATGTATGGCACGATAGGACAATTAAATACTTATCATATGACACTTTGTTTGCGTCAATCGAATAAATAGTTTATGAAATAATGAACTAAATCTAACACTAAGTCGCGCCTCTCTTCGTGACGTCATAAAAACTTATTCCGCCACTTTATGACGTGACAAGAGATATTTTCATAATCAGTAGCTCACGCTGATTCCAACGATACCACTTGTTGGTATAAACCTTTTGGGTCCTACGAACATCGAAAATAAGATAGCTCCTACGAATTGGCCTTTCCTCTATATGGGTTGGGAACTTTTTTTACATGCCCATAACATCCAAAAACAAAACGTCCCATGTGACTGTGAACTTCCTATAATGATATGACTATTTGCCATTCGATATAGGAAGGGGATAGTGTGATCCGAGTATTTTATCGATATTTGTGTGTTCGGTTAGATATTAGGTTAGGTGATAAAATATGCATTTAAATACCTATCCGAACACAAAAATATCGATAAAACAATAGGATCACACTTTACTTATATACATAAATATAACTTAAAACAATTATATTATACTTTACTTAAGATTATAATATTTACAATATAGGTAGGTGCTAATGCTAATGCTAATCGTAATTGTATGAAAAACAACATGTAGTACGCATTTAAGGCCAGTGTAGACGGGACAACCCGATTAAGTTGTCAAATTAACTTTGTGTGAAAGCATACATTATGAAGGCTGATCGATTCCACTTGATTTTATTGTAAAATTGTGACCATCAAATCAGGAAGGGGCGGCAAAATTCCAATATTTGACGCTAGTTTGCGTGGTTATTGTCACTAACAAATCTAAAATAGCTACTTAAGTTTTGTACGTGTGGATATGGACTAGATGTGATGTATGTACATTTAATTTCTAATTGAATTGAAATTGATAATTTGATCGTTCCGTCTGGACCTTTAGGATTCAGGCACTTACTCAAGTGTAAAAGCAAAAGTAATAAAATCCAAGTTGTCAGTTAATAAATTGAATAGTATTTCTTGCTTAGCATTCATAACTTAGGATTATGCAATACGTCGTAATTATTAAACTAAGGTAGGTACCGTACAAATGAAAACAACGAATAAACAGCTAATATAATATTAACTGAGCAATTTTATAGGTTTAAAAAAAGCGAATTTTGTAGTCTGATAAACCAATTTCTCATTTTAAACGCCGCGAAATATAATATTACTGTGGGAGATTTGAAGTAAATGTTGATGTGATCTGTACTTGTGGGATCTTAGGTTTTCGTCACGTTATCAATAATTATTGTAATTATGCTCTAGGGAAATCTCACGCCTTTTATTATTATTTGCTGTAATTATGGTTTGCACGCAACTCTAGGGGGTTGCACGGCAACCGCCGTCTTGATAAATACAAATATGCGCTAAATTATATATTGAACTTAAAACTTATCTAAATTAATAACATCAAACTTGAAATGTCGTAAGATTAGCTTTATTAACTTTATCGATATAGGTAAATAGCGACATTGCGCAGCACTCGAGTAGCGAAAGTTATTTGACATTTAGGATAGCGAATTTTCTAGACAAACATAAAGAACAGTGACAAAATATTATGAACTCTAAGTTCTAACAAATAAAATATAGTTTTGTTTAAAGTACATTGCAAATAATGCAAAACAAACAGTTATTTCGTTTTTTTTGGATTATGTTTTAAAAAATACCTAACGGTGATAGAAAATACATCCACGTGAAAGATATTTTAAACCACTATAATGTCTGCAGCTTAATATTGCACAATACGGCATTTTAAATAAAATAATAATTTTTTTTTACACGAGCGTACGTATGAAGTTTCCAAAACAACTGATCATAGTCTGTGCACAAAGTGAGTCGGCCGCTACTTACTGTCGGATACACGGGAACGCCCACTTGCCATCTCCATCCTACTCCGTGGTCAAGACCATTTTTCTCGGGAACGCGTGGAGGTATCAAGCTGAAATTTATATCAAATACTCAGGTCTATTGTCCCTTGAAGCTGTGAAAAAATCAAACTTAAAAGCCAACGCAATCAAAAGATACAGTCGTTTATGCTCCAAATTTTAGAGTTTTCGGCACTCGCAAAACCTACGGGGTACTTCCCATGAACTCAGAAACTTGAAATTTGGCACAAAGCAACGTCATATAGCATCGACAAAGGAAAAATTCTGAAAGCCGGACATAACTTTTTTAATAGCTAAATTTAGCCTTTTATAAAGCCGAAAGTTGTTCGAAAAGCCGGACATCATTTTGTAATAAATGAAACGAATTACTTATTTTTTTAGGGATATTTAGTCAACTAGGAACAAAGAACCCTAATAGTTTCGCCTGGTCCTTCTATCCGCGGCCTAGTTCAGTGATCGTTAGTACAGTTGACGTCAAATATATGTTTACACCATTTCATCTTACTCGTTGTAATAAGGTGCATAAGTATAAACCTATCTTTGACGTCGACTCTATCTACTAGAAAATTTAAATGTTGTATTAGTGAGTATGTGTAATTAATCACGCCGACAAAATGGTAAAACCAAAATAAAAAAAATTATAAAAAAAATGTTTAGGGTACATCCGTTGTTGGATAGTTCTCTTAGGGGTGGGTGAGCGATGACCTCCTCGTGCGGGAGACAGGGGGAAGTTTGGCCGGCCTACGGCCTGACCAAAGATCCGTCTGTCACCCCTGGTCCACCCTGGAAACGCCATCAGCAACTGGCATTCGTGCTTCTTGGTGGTGGTGGCCAATATCGCTCTGGGTCGCGTTTTATAGGGTTGCAATTTGCAGTTTCGCTGTTTGCCTCTCTTTCTATCCAATATGTGTGCTAGAAAGAGAGGCAAGAGGCGGGATTGTGAATTGTAACTTTATAAAAACGCGACCCCGGTGTCGTCAGGAGGTGTGGATACTCCTGGCGACCTATCTTTATCCACCTGTGCTAGGCCCTGCACAGTTGAGCGCCGTATGCAAGGATGACGGGATCCTGGGGATTGAGGCATAGCCAACCCGCGTGCCAACACGTCCCTTAGGCCCTAATTTCGGGCAAAACGGTAGCCTGTACTACTAGCCACAGTACGGGAAATGGCCATGTGAGGAACCGTAGGTGGGCTCACGGCGAGTAGTGTGGAGGCCGCGGAGACAGTTCCGGCTGTCAAAGCGGTGGTGAAAGGCCATGCTGATGGGGTGCGTATGGGTGACTCTGGCGTAGGGCGTCTGACCTGGATGACCCTGCGTCCCATCTATACAAGCTCCTGATGTCGCGCAACTAGCCAACTCTGCACTACTATACCCGAGTCGGTGTCCTAACGACCGAAAGCACCTTTTATATGTGCGTGTAGGCGTTCCCAGAGGTGTGGGCCCTTGTAGGGTGGGAGCCGATGAGGATGAAGAAAACAGTTTGCAAGCATGGATCTTCAAACTCAACCCAGGCTGCACCAGAAGCGTTCATCGCTGATGGTGAAGCCACACAGGCGAGACAAGCTGTTCCTGTGACAGTGCGTCGGACCAACGACTTGGCGGTGAAATCCGCAAACACAAATGAATGAATGAATGAAAATATTTATTCACAAAGAACATATGGTAACATAAAATGTTGGTAGGTTATTTACAGTGCTTCCCTTGATATATTCAGTCTGTGTAGACATGTGAAAGTCGTTAGAGAGCGAATTGGTAATATAAGTATAATAATAAAGTATAATAATTTTGAATAAACAACGGTAATTAATTCAAAGTCAATAACATCGTTAAATTAATGAAAACTTATAAGTAAATTTTTAGTCCATGTAAATAGTTATATGTCAACATTATCAATTTTTACATACATTTCAATTTTACATGTCATTTTTAAAAATTGTACGATAAAAATTCTGTAACACTATAGAAGCAATTGTGAATCAATATTTTGTACAATTTTGTTTTAAACTCATTAATAGGTAATGTCCTTATTTCTACTGGTATTTTATTAAAGATTGTAATACACATGTTATTAGCGCTTTTCCTCCTAAGTGCTGAACTATTACAATCTGGTACTGCTAACCTATAGCGTCTGTGTGACCGTGTTGTCTCCTTATCTCTAATAAAAGTAAATAGTTCTATATTGAGTTTTACAAAAACAGATATCTCATAAATGTAAATGCAAGGAAAGGATAATAATTTATGTTTAATAAATAATGGTTTGCAAGGCGCTAGTCTTTCTACTCCACAAAGGGTCCGGACACAATCTCTTTGAGCGACAAAGGCACGATCAGAGTGAGTTGAGTTGCCCCACATAATTATACCATATCGTAATATAGACATAATATATCCGTGATAGATTAATAGGGCCGTTTTAAACGATACAGTTAGTCTGATACGCCAAAGAGCAAAAATGAATTTGTTTAGTTTCTTACATACTACATCTACGTGTTCCTTCCAGTTGCAATGAACGTCGAGTGTCATTCCGAGAAAAACTGTACTTTTCACTTCTTCAATCTCATGTAAATTGTGATTTACTGCTATATGGTATATTTGAGATCGATATGATTTAAATAACATAAATTTAGTTTTGTCCATATTAATTTGTAGGTTATTAAATTCTAGCCAATTGATGACATCATTAAGAGCTGTGTTTATCTCATTTTCAAAGTTGTCTATATCAGTTCCTTTAATTACTAATGTGGTGTCGTCAGCAAATAATATACAGTCATGTTTTGTCGAGTCAGGTAAGTCATTGATGTAAAGAAGGAATAGGAGGGGACCCAAGATGCTACCCTGTGGGACGCCAAATTTATTTATTTTAAAACACGAATGAAACGCAGACCGCTTATTATTAATGATCCTTTCTATTTCTGTGCCTTGCTCTCGATCATTTAAATAGCTCTCAATCCAGGAGTATGCTGGTCCGCGAATTCCGTATTTCTCTATTTTGTCGAGGAGGCGACTATGACGTACCGTGTCAAATGCCTTTGACATGTCGAGAAATGGTACACAAACTGGAATAACTTCGTCAATGCATTCTGTTACTAGATCGTTGAGTTTGAAGCAGGCTAGTGTTGTAGATTTATTTTTTCTAAACCCATTTTGCTCGTGTCTTAGAACGTTGTTTTTTGTTAAAAAGTTGTCTAGTCTTGTGTAATAAGCCTTCTCATATACTTTTGATAGAATGGGAATAAGTGTTATTGGCCTGTAGTTGTTAAGACAATTTGTTTCTCCTTTTTTAAATATAGGTTTGACAATTGATTTTTTCAATCTAGCCGGGAATGTCCCTTCCTCGAATGACAAGTTGATGAGGTGAGATAAATGAAAAGACAGGGGCAGCGCAACTGTTTTCAATAGTTTAGTAGGTAGTTTGTCATAGCCAGTTGCTTTCGTATTTCTGAGAGAGAGTATTATTTTATGGATTTCTTGAGGAGTGGTTGGTGATAAAAATAACGAATTTGGTATCGATCTAAGTTTTTTAGGTGCAGTTACAGGTTTATTGTTGGCTGTTTTGTTACTAACGTCTATGAAATAGTTATTAAATTCCTCTGCTATTTCTTGTGAGTCGTATAGTTCTTCTTTAGATCTACTAGTTATGTGATCAATTTCTTTATTAGTTGATTGATTGAAGTTGTTATTTATAATATTCCAAGCTGCTCCGCATTTATTTTGCGATAATTGTATGTATTTTGTATTGCAATGTTTGTCAAAGACCCAAGATAAGGCTGCGGGGGCAACCCCAAAGCTGTACCGTAAGGTCACTCCCCAACGGGGCAATGGCGCCAACCAGGGTAACTCCAGGGCCCAGAACCCCAATACATCAGGGTCAGTTGCAGCCAGACAACCCCAACCAAATACATCCCGGGATTGTCCGCAAGCCGGAACATCAGGCGAGCAGGCCGCAACCGACCCCTTTGCGGACTGGCAGGAGGTGGACTACAGGTCCAAGAAGCGACCCTCCGGTGGGAAACTACCTCCAGCCCGGCCAGCAAAGCCTTCTTCCTCCAACCCACTCCCCCCTGTTAAAAGTCAAGGAGGGGTGGTGAAGAAGAAGAAGAAGAAGAAGAACAGAAATCAACGGCAAGCTGCCCGGCTACTGCGAGAGCAGCAGACTGGTGGCAACCCTGCTGCCGGCGAGGGTGCGCAGGCTCCTTCGGAGCCGCCATCCGGACCGACACCGTCGCAGCAGAGAGATGCAGGCAGCGGTCCGTCAAAGGGGAAAGGTTCCATCCTACCCCCTAAGGCTGGACCGTCTGCCAGTGTCCCTGCTGCGGCACCTGCAGGCGCGCCAAAACGACGCCCAGGTAAGAGCGCACGAGCCGCTGCTAAGAGGACACGGGATGAGTCCTTCTCCCCGCAAGGAGAACAGAAAAAGCAGCGTCTTGTGAGCCCGAGCCAACAGGACGTCTCCTACGCTCAGGCGGTTGCATCTGACCTGACTATCGTCATTACTGACGAAAAGTCGGAGAAGATAACCGTCGAGCAGTCAAACGCCATTCTCCGCGGTTTCCACAAGGCAATCGTGGAGGAGGCCCGCAACACCCCGGGTGCCACGCCACCGAAATTTAAGGGCCGGCCGATCTACGCCGAGGGACAACTGAGGGTCTTCGCGCAAGACGAATACTCGGTTGCCTGGTCCCAGCGGTGTGTGCAGGCCCTCACCATACCGGATGTCTCCCTCAGGGCCGTGCGCCAGTCGGAGATGGTAAGGAGAGTGAGATGCGGGCTGTTCATCCCGAACGTTGACAACTCGTCCTGGGAAAATGTCCGGCAGGCAGCTGACGGACTGAAGTACCAGAACGACTGGGCCAAAGTAGGCACGTGGGCCATCACGACGATCCTCAGGCAGGATCAAGGATGGTTCGTCACCTTTACAATCCCCGAGGACCTGGTCCCAGCGTTCCTGGAAAGAAGCAGGACCATGAACTGTGGGGTAGGCCAGGTCTACCTTAAGTTCAAAGGTCCCGGGGGTAAATACGTCGACCATCCCCCAGCGCCGCAGGAGACGACTCTGAAGGTCACGGGGGCAGTGGTCCCCAGTACAGGCGAGGGAAGCCCCGAGAGGAGCACCCCCGCTCCAGAAGACGTGTCGGCCACCCCGTCGACATCCAGACCGGCACCTCCTGAACTCACAGAGGATGAGCTTCTTGGCATTGGTGATGAACCAGCCGAAGCCACCTCAGAGGGTGAGGAGCTGTCGGAATGGGTGGAGTCTGGGCTCAAACTGGCCGAGAAGGGAAGGGACATTCAAGATGACCCCCAAACCCCCCACGTCGACTAACATCATACAGGCCAACCTTCAGCACAGCGTGACCGCCACGGCCCAACTGAGGCGCTGTCTGGAAGGCCTACCAACAGCCGTTGCCCTCCTACAAGAACCATGGGTGGGCGACGGAAACATAAGAGGACTCTCTAACATAAGAGGTAAGCTCCATTACTCTACAATACATGCCAACCCTCGAGCTTGTATCTTAACTACTGGAAATATAATATCACAACCGCTCACTGAATTCTGTTCCAGAGATTTGTGTGCAATTAAAGTACAAGTTCCTTTGGCCACAGGCTGCCGAGAGCTAGTTCTTGCCTCGGCATATATGCACGAGGAGGATGAGCCGCCGCCACAGGAACTTCAACTGCTGGTCAACCACTGCGAAAAAGAGGGCCTCGCGATCATCATCGGGGCTGACTCCAACGCACATCATCCTCTCTGGGGGATGAAGACCAGCAACAACAGAGGTAAGACACTCGTGGAATACCTTGTAACAACTAATCTGAACATCCTAAATGTAGGGGCCGAACCAATATTCGTAAACAGAAGGTGTAGTACGATCATAGACCTCACTCTCGCATCGGAGAGCGTAAGTGAACTTGTAGGGGGATGGCACGTCTCACGCGAGGCCTCCTGCTCAGACCACAGATGGATCCGCTTTGATCTACTCACATCATTCGCTACACCAATCCCCCGACGGAATCCTAGGAAGACCGACCGAACCGTTTACAGGAACACCCTAGGCAAAGGTCTCGATAGATTACTTCCGAAGGATGACATTCGGGGACCTGAACAAATAGAAACACAGGTAAAAATCCTAACAGACACTCTGGTGGACAGCTACCACACGGCCTGCCCGCTAAACCCATCGCCGGGGACGGCCATGGCAGGTTACCAGTGGTGGGGACCACAATTGGAGAGGCTTCGGCACAAAATGAGGAAACTCTTCAACAGAGCTATGAACACTACGGCTGAGGCGGACTGGAACAAATACTACGAAGCCAAGGCTAAGTATAAAAAACGACTGCGGTACTGGAGAACTCTATCATGGAGGAACTTCTGCAGCAGTATCGAAACACTAGATCACGCAAATCGGGTAAGGAAAACATTAGCGCAGAAATCCACGACTCAGTTGGGATCACTGCGGAAACCCGACGGCACATACACATCCTCCCCTGCAGAGACCCAGCGCCTCCTGCTAGATACTCACTTCCCAGGGTGCGTAAGTCTCGAGAATCCGGAACAGCAGAATGAGGAAAACTACATTGAAACCGATAACAACTGGCAGATGGCTAATAGAATCGTCACCGCCGAAAAGCTCAGGTGGGCCATCGACAGTTTCCAACCATACAAAGCGGCCGGTCCGGATGGGATCTTCCCTGCTCTACTGCAGTGGGGCTTAGGACTCATCCTGGAAACCCTGATCGACATAATGAAAGCATGCCTGATCTGGGGCTACGTGCCCAGGCTATGGAGGGACGTGAACGTTATATTCATACCTAAACCAGGTAAGAGTGACTACACAAATGCGAAATCCTACAGACCTATCAGTCTCACATCATTCCTGTTAAAAGCACTGGAGAAACTGTGCGACCGGGATCTGCGGGATAGAACGCTAATAAACATACCTATGCATAACAACCAACACGCATACAGCTCAGGTAAATCTACAGAATCGGCTCTCCACATGGTCGTCAGCCGTATCGAGAAGGCTATTGGTGACAAAGAAATGTGTCTCGGCACTTTCATTGACATCGAAGGAGCCTTCGACAAGACCCATTTTACCAGCATAGGGAATGCCTTAACCAATCATGGCGCGGAGCCCGGGCTGATCAAATGGATTATGAACATGCTCAACAAAAGGACTATAAGGTATGCAGGTGAGCCACAGGCCGTAGCAGCGGTGCGGGGATGCCCACAAGGGGGAGTCCTTTCACCGCTATTATGGAACCTAGTAGTCAACAACCTTATAAGCACACTGAACGAGAAACACTTTTTCACAATAGGCTATGCTGACGATCTGGCGATACTAATATCAGGTAAATTCGCCAGTACTGTCTGCGACCTCACCCAGTCTGCTCTTAAAATCGTAGAGCGATGGTGCAAGGAATTTGACCTATCAGTGAACCCCACCAAAACAGAAATGGTAATGTTCACCAATAAAAGGGCACTTGGCAACTTTACCAAACCTACACTGTTCCAAGCTGAGTTACAACTGACAAATGAGGTAAAGTACCTGGGTCTCATTCTCGACAGTAAACTCAACTGGACCAACCACATAAACAACCGGATAGACAAGGCGGGTGTCATCTTGTAACACTTTAGAGTGTTCAATGGCTGGTTTTAGTATGTAATTTAGATGGAATTTTCATAGGTTATAAACTGACTGATTTCTAGCGGATAGTTGGTATGTATAGTGGTAATTTGGTTGTTCATGGATAGGTAAGGACCCTCTGCATTAAATAGGTGGCAGATCGAAGGTCGAAAGATGAAAAAGGTCAAAGATACTTACGTAAAAGTATAGATCATTTAGTGTTTCCACTTTCCATTGTGTTGCAGGTACTCACGCCTGCAATCATCGGTACGAAGTACGTTACGTGTTTGTCGTGGCACATACACATTATTTAGATATTTTCACTTGATTATAAGGGTTGTTTTCAATCGAATTCGGTCAATTGTTTGTATCGAATTTCCAATGTTTATATTGAGCGATGACGTTTCTGTCATCAGTGACAGTTCTAGATTAGCGCTGTTTGAGTCAATAGTTTAGTCGCGTTGACGCAACGTCGGTTAAGAAATGAATTATTTAGTAAATTGCTAAATTTATATTTTTACCTTTTAAAAGGTTTATTTTAATTCAATTATTAGTGTGTTAATAAAATAAACTTTCGAGCACATAGTTCAGACGTGTGTCTCAGTCAAATTCGTCTTACAAATGTCATTCGTTCATTCGGTTCAGATCATTCACGGCGAAAGCCAGTTGTCATTTTGTTCTTTTAAACCGGCGTGGAAGTGGTCAAAATGGTGAGAATTTTGGAATTTATGAAACGTTGTCTTTCCATACTTGGATCAGTTATTAATCATATTCGTTTTCTTGGTTTTAGCCTGGCTAAACCTTGTCGCAGTGGAGTGGCTCGCCTGACCAATGTCGACCCACATTCCTTTCGCCTAACCCTACATATTTTTGGTTTGGTAAGTTACTTTCGTGGTTTAAAGTGACGGATTGAGTAGAAAGTGATTTTCTTCGTATTTCCATAACCTAAAACATTTTTTTTGTCATATACAGCAATCTCGAGCCATGTCGATGCCGAGAATTGTAACCTCTTCATTCGCCGCGTGGCGCACGACGGCAAACACTTAAAGGAACCCCGTGAACCGGGTAAGTGAAATAAAACTATTCTTGCTGATCTTTAGGTTTTCGTGTAGAAGAATTTAAAATAATTACTTGTTGAAAGATATAAATTTGTAACTGGAATATTTTCATTCCAGGGTTCCTATTCCTACTTCAAGTTCCTACTTCAAGTTCAGGTTCCAGATTCGGTTCCGTATTCCTAGTCAAGTTCCTATTTTTCGGGATTGGCCCACCGACGACTTACACTCTGATGGCCGGACGCGCCCCAGATATCAAAGAGCATCCCGGTTCATCGAGCATTCGTTGTAAGATGCCGTAGTATAAATAATCAACGCTTTAATAGCCGGATAAAACTGTAAGTTAATTTTATCTAATTATAAACGGACCGTCCTTGTTTAAAGGCTGTATTTCCCGGGAACACCCCGTGTAACATGTATCTTTTGTTATAAAGCTGGAACGGCAGGTGGTTGATGCAGCGGCCTGCCTCCGTAATATGTAGTTATTAATTATAGATTTTATAGATTAACATAACCTTAAACCTGTACCATTAAAAGTTATGTCGTGGATATAGCCGGTGACCATTAGTTGTCAAAGCTCATATATTTAAATTGTGTATTTCTTGATGTGCGAGATAGCAGTGTTTAGGGATATAAATCTTTAAGGATAGTGGTTTGTTATGTGACCTTAATAAATAAAAAATAAGTTGATGTAAAATCGGCATTTTTATTTGGATCTGTCATACGATTGTCAAGGTTCTAAGATCTAGGGCGTCCTAATTTAAATACTGGATCTAGATTCCTTGCTCCAAGGGAGGCCTACCCGCGACCTAATAGAGTCTTAAGCCTTGAGCACATTTTGTAACATATTTTTGCAGTAGGTGTAAATTGGGGATTCTGAACTAACTTTGAGATTTGGGCTAAATTAGTTCCTCTACCATTTTATAATTTTAAAATTTTGTTCACCCCCACCTCAGCCCATTACAATCTTTTGGCAATGCAGGAGGATGATTGGTAAGAGGTGGGGACTAAATCCAAAAATCACACTGTGGCTCTACAAGACGATAATCCGACCTCTATTCTGCTACGGGGCATTGGTCTGGTGGCCAAGATCAAACATTGCCACTGTACAAAACAAGATGCAGAGACTACAAAGGCTTGCATGCGTTGCCACTACTGGCTGCATGAGGAGCACCCCGACTGCAGCCATAGAGACCATGCTAAACCTTCCACCGCTTCACCTCCACATACAACAGGAGGCTGCCCTCTCAGCGGTAAGGCTGCAAACCCTTAACATATGGTCCAACCAGAGGACCCTACACACACTATGCCTGGAGAAGGTGTACGAAGAATTCCCAGTGCTCAGGGCAGGCACAGATCGGATTCAAAAACGTGCTGTCTTCGACAAAAGGTACAAAATACAATTATTCGAAGATGACAATCAGGAAGGTCTCAATCCACGAGAGCTGAGAATCTTCACTGATGGATCAAAGACAGACACAGGGTCAGGCTCGGGCACGTTCTCAGAAGACCTGAACATGTCAATAATCACTCCGCTAGGCGCCCATAACTCAGTTTTCCAAGCCGAGTGCATGGGAATCATCAATGCGGCAGCTGCCATCACTGCAAGGAAAGTAGCAGGTACCTCCATCCGCATACTCTCTGACAGCAAGGCAGTTCTAATGGCTCTAAAAAGTCATATAACTACATCAAAACTAATACACGAATGCCACGAACGACTAACGGAGGTATGTCATCACAACAATATTACCCTCCAATGGATCAAGGGTCACAGCGGGTCCCGGGGCAACGACGCTGCAGACGAGCTGGCTAGGCAAGGGTCAAGTGCGGGGCCAATCGGCCCGGAACCAATCCTTCCGGTCCCTTTTAGTAAGGTACGCTCGTTGCTGCTCGAACGTACCGGGAGACTGCACTCAACATACTGGCAACGTCAGGTAGGATGCAGACAGGCCAAACAGGCCATGCCTAACATCAACTGCAGACTCACTAAGACACTTCTCCATCTCGACAAAATTCGTCTAAAGATGGTAACCAGTGTAATAACAGGTCATGGACCATTTAATAAACATCTTTTCAACATAGGTGTTACAGACAGTCCTCTGTGCCGTGGGTGCATGGAGACGGAAGAAACAGCCTCTCACGTGGTACTGGATTGCGACGGAGTGGCCCCATACAGGGCTAAACATCTCGGTTCCCCGAGTAATATCCCCGAGGTCCTACTCAACATAAAAGGTTTGATAGGATTCCTTGAGGAGTTGGGTTGGCTGGACTAGCCACTCACCCATCACGCAAAATAGGCGCTAGACGTCGAGTTGCGGAAACTTGCCCGTTCTACAATACAATACAATACAATAGTTCTCTTAAAAATAATACGAGTCCCAAATTTATGAACCGCGGGTCTTAAAAATTACGAAAAAAGATAAAACTAAGTGAATTATACAACACAGTTAAGTTTTTTGTAGCTACACAAAATCTAGATATAAAAAAAGGATCATATGATCTCTTTTTAATGACATATTAAACTATAATGTACATTCATAAATGTGCCTACTTATATCAAACCTATTCCCGATAAAGTGTCGTTAAATATTGTCTCAAATTCTAAGCATCAGGGGTCTACTTTGGGAATAAACACCATAATTATATCCATTTTGGACACAAATGAATACCCCTTTTTACTTAAAATTAAAGAGTTCTGCCTTTTGGTAAATGATAACTATTTATAATGAATAAAGGGCGGATGACGGATGCAAAATGGTGACGAAAGCATAAGATGGATAAGACTTAAAGAAAAATTTCGAGTATAATTTAATGTGTAAAAATATATTTAGTTTGTATTGTAATCCTCCTCACACGCATAGTGGTGAAATATCATTTTTAAAAACGTTCCTCTTACGCCTCAAGATGTTGAGAGGTAATTTTCCCTATATTAGTGGACACTGAACTATAAAACGAATGGACTGCAATAACTTAAAATATGACCACTGACTTACAATAATAAAATTCAATTTTTTTTGCAACAATTTTTTCTTTTATTTAATAAATTGTAGTTATATCCATATTATGGATATCGTTTGACGTTATTTTGACGTAAATTGCATCCGTCAGCCGCCCACTGATAATGAACTATTTGACGATTTTATTAAGTAACTTGTAAATAACAGCCCTCGGAGCAGTCGCTTCTTTACTTGCGATCGACTTTCGACTCGTACCACTCGCGTGGCAGTCAGACGAAAAGCCTAACAAAAGCCGGACAGCCCGGACAAGTAAATATTTAGCCGGACACGTCCGTAAAAAGCCAAACATGTGCGGCTAAAGCCGGACACCTGGCAACCCTATTCCCGCCCCCTCTAATTTTAGAGCCGCGGGTCTTAAAAATTATGAATAAAACATCAAAGTGAGTTTCATTACACAGTTAAGTTTTATGTACTACACAAAATCCAGATACATACTTAAAGTAACATATATTAACTAATCACCTCTTTTTAATGACATAGTAAACTATACCATAACGCCCTTAGGTATTGATAAATGTCTTGTCTACCAAACCTATTCCCGGTAAAACGTCTTTAAATTTTGTCTAAGGAACTAAATAAATTCTAGCTATAAGGGGTCTACTTTTGTGAAAAAACACCAACAATATCCATTCTGTACAAAACGAATTCCCCTTTAGTACTTAAAATTTAAGAGTTCTTTAGAATTAAAGAGCCTTTTGGACAATGATAACAATTTGACTAGGTACTTGTGAACAGCGTTCACGCGGAGCATCGCTTCTTTGCTTGCGGTCGACTTTCGACTTGTGCTGTGCCACTCGCGCGTCAGTCAGACGAAAAGCCTAACAAAAGCCGGACAGGCCGGACAAGCAAATATTTAGCCGGACATGACCGTAAAAAGCCAAACATGTCCCTGGCAACCCTACCTGGAGCCCATTTTTCCCCCTTTAAGTATTGCCTATACTAAACCTCTTCCTGTTGTCCTAGTTCCCTATGAACTCCCCCGGCTGCAAGTTTCTGACGTTGCTGAGCCCTAAGAACTGTGGCCTCCGTATCTGGTTTTAAAACATCTAACTTGGTACGGAGTCTCCTACCTTGAAGCAACATGGCTGGGCTTTGACCAGTGGTAGGATGAATAGTATTCCTATAAA
Source organism: Pammene fasciana (assembly GCA_911728535.1). Lineage (NCBI taxonomy): Eukaryota > Metazoa > Arthropoda > Insecta > Lepidoptera > Tortricidae > Pammene > Pammene fasciana. The sequence continues at coordinate 10,113,791 of OU452283.1, forward strand.
GACTGTATACGTTAAAATCCGGCCACGCATGGTATGGTACATCTTTTTATTGAATGTGCAATTTGGGGTTATCAAGCTACATAATAAAATTGAAAACATAATATAAACGTTACGTTGTCTATGAGTTTGATCACTATATATTCCACAGTGCCTATATTTTGTTGTCCACAGTGTTCTGACAGTGTTTACCAAATTTTCCTGTTAAAAATAGTTTTTATTATAAATAAGATAAATCAAATTATACCTTATTAAATTCTCTTTTCACCATAGCTAACATTTTTCTAAGTGTATTTAGATTGAAATAGTTCGGAGGTGTTCTAACTTTGGTGAGTTTGACTTTTTGACAAAAAAATGGCTGCCATATAAAAATTACTTTCAGTGCTTGGAGTAGAAAGTTTTCCTGACTACCTCAAGTAGAATAGAGTTTCAAAACATTTTTTTGTGTAAGATGACATTCTATTGACCATAAAACCGGTTGTGAAAATATAAATACAATTGTGGTATTGTAGCAGGAAGCGAGTGAACATTATCAAAAAACGCTGGACAAAATATTAAAGATATGATGGAATACCTTCAGTAAAAACTGAGACAAGCCAATACAATTGTAATATGATTCTATTTTTATTATTTATTACTATAATTACAGATTATTTATAAAAAAGAACTGCTTGAAAATGTGTATCCGAAAGGGAGATGTACCAGATCATGCGTGGCCGGATTTTAACGTATACAGTCTTTAAGGGGCTACTTTGAAAAAATATCGGTTTTTTCGAACGCTGTATTGACTAAACGGGAAAAGGGACTGAATTTATTTTCGAATATATATTATTAGAGATATACTCTTGTTTATGGCACAAGCCGAAACACGATTGCTGAAAGTTGCCACGATAGAAAAAAAAACCGAAGTTGGGTCCTTTTTCCCCTTATTTTTCTTAGCTTACGTAAACTATAAGAGATTAAGCAATATAACTAAGTAAAAAATATGGTATTCTGGTTTATCTAAAAAGTCACAGAAACAAAATTAGACAAAACTTTATAGATTCGCTTATTTATCGTAGTTAAGTCAAAAAGTCTGATCCTTAAGAGCGCTGCATCTCTTTCTTTCCTGCACGGGAGCCATATACGTGTCTCTAACGGATGGGCGTGGCTTGTCCGAATCGAGGAATGGCCTTAATACAATAAATAGGTCCATAAGGCTTCGTTTATATCCCTCTTTTCATAAAGAGCTTTTTTAACTACCCTTTTTAAAGATTTTACGGTCACTTCGGCCAGACCGTTCGAAGCCAGATGAGGCGCGGAGAAAATATGTTCTATACCATAGGTTCCCAAACTTTTTTGACCGACCGCCCACTTAGCAGGACAAAAATCTTTCAGCGCCCCCAATATAAAAAAAAAACGGGCAAGTGCGAGTCGGACTCGCGCCCTTAGGGTTCTGTTCATACATTATACAATTATAACAATCGTGTTTTCTTAAGTCCGACTCACGCTTGACTGTTAACTTGTTGTAGTTTTCTTGTTATCTATACGCAAAGAAATTCTGTATTTTTTTAATTTTTAGGTCCAATAATTTCAGAGAAAAATCTCTTCTCAATATAGTGGTAAAAAGAGGAGGAATGGTAAATTTTTGCCTTTTTTCTTGCTTAACTTCAAAACTATTTGTTTTAAGATTATGAAAAATGTCTATATTTGAAATAATTTGAATATCATATAACAAGTCCTTTACTTAATATTATATTTAGAGTAGTATAGCCCGAGCTATTGTTAATTGTCACAGTCATCAGAAAGTATGACGGGTTCCAGTACTTCAAATATGACTTCGGATTTCGCAAACTTTTATGACTAGAAACTAAAATACTCGTAGTACCAGATTCAATTGGGATTTCAATTTAATCTGACTTCAACTTTATACGGTGAGTGTAAGATGTAAGTTAGATTAGTGCGAGAGTATAAGTTCGGACCTTTCTAACGGACAACATATTTTATTAAGATACGTATGTAGTTAGGTATAGTGTTGTGTAATACATGGATTTAAGTCTATTAAACCCATATTAAACCTTGCTATTTTTTTTCATTTCTAGTAAACGTTCGTTTACTAAATTAAAATTTATATTATTAAAATTTAATTTATAATTTTGGGTCATAATTTGTATGGTATTTTAACACAGGACACCAAGCGGAACGTATCGAAAACTATATCATCGAGTAGGTACTCGGTGGTTTAGTTTTCGATACTTTCCGCTTGGTGTGCTGTGTTAAAAATACCATACAAATTAAGACCTAACGCAAACGCAATCGTTACGTTACGTTAGTGAAACGATTACACTAAGGGTTCTGAGGCCTAGGTTGCTTTTTCCTTTGTATATGTCATCTATACGTATAAGTTTGTAAGTATATCGTACATCGATAGAATATAGTCGTTTTTTCACTTAGACCCACACACACCTAATCTTGATGACCAGAAAAATTGTCTGGTCAGCGTGACTTGCAGAGCTTTTAAACAAGTGGCTGCCTCGGGCGAAAGTAAGTGGAGCAGATATTTGTTATTATAGACTGGATTTTACTAAAATAGTTACGTATTACGTAGGCTGGTGTGGAGTAAAAGGTAATTTTAAAATAAATTACACTTTAATAGTATCGAAATTAACGACCTCTTCCTAAGCATAAGCATGGAGTTATTTGAAATTGCAATTAAAGGTTCCTTGAAGCCCTTGAAGGGTTCCTTTCGGAAGGAAAAAGCAACCTAGGCCTCAGAACCCTTAGTGTAATCGTTTCACTAACGTAACGTAACGATTGCGTTTGCGTTAGGTCTTAATTTGTATGGTATTTTTAACACAGCACAACAAGCGGAAAGTATCGAAAACTAAACCACCGAGTACCTATGAAGTATCTACTCGATGATATAGTTTTCGATACGTTCTGCTTGGTGTCCTGTGTTAAAAATACCATACAAATTATGACCCAAAATTATAAATTAAATTTTAATAATATAAATTTTAATTTAGTAAACGTACGTTTACTAGAAATGAAAAAAAAATAGCAAGGTTTAATATGGGTTTAATAGACTTAAATCCATGTATTACACAACACTATACCTAACTACATACGTATCTTAATAAAATATGTTGTCCGTTAGAAAGGTCCGAACTTATACTCTCGCACTAATCTAACTTACATCTTACACTCACCGTATAAAGTTGAAATCAGATTAAATTGAAATCCCAATTGAATCTGGTACTACGAGTATTTTGGTTTCTAGTCATAAAAGTTTGCGAAATCCGAAGTCATATTTGAAGTACTGGAACCCGTCATATTTTCTGATGACTGTGACAATTAACAATAGCTCGGGCTATACTACTCTAAATATAATATTAAGTAAAGGGCTTGTTATATAATATTCAAATATAGACATTTTTCATAATCTTAAAACAAATAGTTTTGAAGTTATGCAAGAAAAAAGGCAAAAATTTACCATTCCTCCTCTTTTTTTTACCACTATATTGAGAAGAGATTTTCTCTGAAATTATTGGACCTAAAAATTTAAAAAATACAGAATTTCTTTGCGTATAGATAACAAGAAAACCTACAACAAGTTAACAGTCAAGCGTGAGTCGGACTTAAGAAAACACGATTGTTATAATTGTATAATGTATGAACAGAACCCTAAGGGCGCGAGTCCGACTCGCACTTGCCCGTTTTTTTTTTATATTGGGGGCGCTGAAAGATTTTTGTCCTGCTAAGTGGGCGGTCGGTCAAAAAAGTTTGGGAACCTATGGTATAGAACATATTTTCTCCGCGCCTCATCTGGCTTCGAACGGTCTGGCCGAAGTGACCGTAAAATCTTTAAAAAGGGTAGTTAAAAAAGCTCTTTATGAAAAGAGGGATATAAATGAAGCCTTACGGACCTATTTATTGTATTAAAGACTGTATACGTTAAAATCCGGCCACGCATGATCTGGTACATCTCCCTTTCTGATACACATTTTCAAGCAGTTCTTTTTTATAAATAATCTGTAATCATAGTAATATATAATAAAAATAGAATCATATTACAATTGTATGGGCTTGTCTCAGTTTTTACTGAAGGTATTCCATCATATCTTTAATGTTTTGTCCAGCGTTTTTTGATAATGTTCACTCGCTTCCTGCTACAATACCACAATTGTATTTATATTTTCACAACCGGTTTTATGGTCAATAGAATGTCATCTTACACAAAAAAAAATGTTTTGAAACTCTATTCTACTTGAGATAGTCAGGAAAACTTTCTACTCCAAGCACTGAAAGTAATTTTTATATGGCAGCCATTTTTTTGTCAAAAAGTCAAACTCACCAAAGTTAGAACACCTCCGAACTATTTCAATCTAAATACACTTAGAAAAAAAGGTATAATTTGATTGATCTTATTTATAATAAAAACTATTTTTAACAGGAAAATTTGGTAAACACTGTCAGAACACTGTGGACAACAAAATATAGGCACTGTGGAATATATAGTGATCAAACTCATAGACAACGTAACGTTTATATTATGTTTTCAATTTTATTATGTAGCTTGATAACCCCAAATTGCACATTCAATAAAAAGATGTACCATACCATGCGTGGCCGGATTTTAACGTATACAGTCTTTATAGGAATACTATTCATCCTACCACTGGTCAAAGCCCAGCCATGTTGCTTCAAGGTAGGAGACTCCGTACCAAGTTAGATGTTTTAAAACCAGATACGGAGGCCACAGTTCTTAGGGCTCAGCAACGTCAGAAACTTGTAGCCGGGGGAGTTCATAGGGAACTAGGACAACAGGAAGAGGTTTAGTATAGGCAATACTTAAAGGGGGAAAAATGGGCTCCAGGTAGGGTTGCCAGGGACATGTTTGGCTTTTTACGGTCATGTCCGGCTAAATATTTGCTTGTCCGGCCTGTCCGGCTTTTGTTAGGCTTTTCGTCTGACTGACGCGCGAGTGGCACAGCACAAGTCGAAAGTCGACCGCAAGCAAAGAAGCGATGCTCCGCGTGAACGCTGTTCACAAGTACCTAGTCAAATTGTTATCATTGTCCAAAAGGCTCTTTAATTCTAAAGAACTCTTAAATTTTAAGTACTAAAGGGGAATTCGTTTTGTACAGAATGGATATTGTTGGTGTTTTTTCACAAAAGTAGACCCCTTATAGCTAGAATTTATTTAGTTCCTTAGACAAAATTTAAAGACGTTTTACCGGGAATAGGTTTGGTAGACAAGACATTTATCAATACCTAAGGGCGTTATGGTATAGTTTACTATGTCATTAAAAAGAGGTGATCTAATCTAATATAAATAAAAATGAATCGCCGTTCGTTAGTCGCGCTAAAACTCGAGAACGGCTGAACCGATTTGGCTAATTATAGTCTTGAAATATTCGTGGAAGTCCAGGGAAGGTTTACCCGGTGAGAAAGTATGAAAAAAATTCGAGTAATATACTAAAAAACTAAGATATTGTTCTCCCATACAAACTTATCAACTCGAAAAAACAGTAAGCGCCGCAGAATTTCATACATTTTACGCGTTTTTCTAAGTGATCTCTGCTTTCGTTCGAGAAAGACGGAAGCGCCGCAGGATTTCATGCATCTTACGCTTTAATAGAATAATATGAAATAGGTGTTTGACGAATCACTACATCTACATAGACATAGTATAAAACAAAGTCGCTTCCCGCTGTCTGGCCGTCCCTATGTATTAATTAGATCTTTAAAACTACGCAACGGATTTTGATGAGGTTTTTTTTAATAGCTAGATTGATTCAAAAGGAAGGTTTATATGTATAGAATATGCATAATATAGTAATGAAACACTGATAATTTTAGAGGTTTCTAATGTGAAGTCGTAAATAAACACTTTTTTTTTCGCTTACATTGCAAACGCTGGCTGAACCCTACTAGATGGATCAAAATAATGTACTACAGTACTGTACACCTTAAAAAGGTCTATAAAAAAGTCCGCGATAGTATATGTCTATCGCTTAAGGATAACCCACAATAACCATTTTTAATCCTTTACATTTTAAGAGAAATAATGGCTTACTTACGAAGCGATTTTAAGCAATACAGTATTGATCCTTATCCAATTAAGTACATTAAGTACATTGTGCATTTAATATAGATCAATATTGCTCTGTACAGCATGTAATTTAAATGAATATTTGCGAAGATACAACAGATTTAAAATGCGGTTGGGGGGCCGGCGGCGCGTGCCTATTAACTTTGTTTCATACTATGTAGCGATAGCATTATATTATGCGTGGGATAGATGAAAATTTTACAATTCATGTAAACACTGTTACAAAACAATCATCAACCAGTAAAAAATGTGGGATTCAATTGAATTATTTTTAAACATCTAGCTGACCCGGCGCACTTCGTACCGCCAACTTCGACCGACTACATCGACATCAACTTAGAAAGTCGTGTCGGTTACGCCATTTATATAACTCGAGAACAGCTGTACCGAATAGCAGAATAACTATTAAAATACTATCCTTTACCCGCGACTTCGCCCGCGTGAAATTTAGTAATCCACCTATCTTTTTTACGTTCCCTGACAGTACGTCGACAGGCGTACCCACTGTCACGTGACCAGACCTTTTTTTTATATTATAGTGTCACATGACAGTACGTCGACAGGCGTGCCTACTGTCAGCGAACGTGTTATAGTCTGGTTTTTTTTTTCAAGAAATCGTTGTCGAGAAGCAAACGATATTACTTTTGGGCAACCGGGCTTTTTACCTGGTTTAGACCCTGCTGTATCTGAATTGCCGGTTGCCATCAAAGAAACTACAACCAGAAGTGAGATACGGCCAAAAAAAGGACCCGTTTTTTAGCTTTTCTTAAATAACTCGAAAACAGTAGCACCTACCAAAAAATGTTCTTCCACTTAAGTAATCTACATAAAATTCTCTATAAAAAAGGTTCTATACAGTTTTTTGCTGGGATCAATGTTAAATGAGATATTAAGGGACTAAGATAGACAATAAACATATATACTAATTAGCTTTTTCCCGCGAGTTTGTCTACGTGGGATTAACATTCGCTATAATAAATTAATGAAATGCCGTAGTTTAATCTGACAGCAAAAATAAATTTAACGTATAAGCTTTTTTACGTCTACAGTAAGCAACAATTCCATACCAACTTCAACCCCCCGTTTCATCCCTTTAAAAGATGATTACTGGGATAAAAACTATCTTATATCCTTCCCCACAACTCAAACTATCATCACACCAAATTTCATCTAAATTGGTTCAGCGGTTTAAGCGTGAAGAGGTAAGAGACCCACTGACTAGTCCAAAATTATTAAACTCTCTCTCCTTCTCGATGCGACAGGCAAAGCATATTACTTTTTGTTTACACGGATTTTTACCCTATTTGGACCTTTCTGAGTTCGAAATTTAAATAATTTTTTTACCGGAAGTGGAATATTTAAGATGGCGGCCAGTATAACCTCGTAAGTCCTCGCGTACTTGTATAAGTACAAACCTAAGCGACGAAAAATCTATGTTCCTCGTATGGATACCCCCATTGATTATACTTTATTTTTAACGATTGTTATTTTTGGGAATAACAGTTGTAATGACACGTATAAAAAAAAAAAAGATTACCTATTTGCAATGGTTCCAAATATACTGGTCTTTAAAATTAGAAATCGCCGTCAACACTGTATTCCACCAAGCGCTTTGTGGACGGGGTTTTGGGAACACGTCTGCAGACCTCCGGTACCCCGTCGTCGTTGCTCTTACGGGCCCATTGTAATTCTGCTCGTGCAATCTCCTCCGCTGACGGCACCTCAGAATACTTGAGGGCCTTCTAGCTCGGAACCTTTCAGGCGAATGATGGAGCTGTTGTAAAGGTGTAAAGAGTGGGTGTAAAGAATGTAAAGGCGGCAGCATCGCCGCATGCCTGGTCTTCTGCAGGAGTGAGTTTACGTCATGTTCGCGCATATACTCCGATTGTGATACGCTGTGGTCAGCTCTCTTCCCACCCTCTTATACAGGCACAAACCGAAGCAGCCGTGCCCCGTGAGAATAGGTATCTATTTAATCAACAAGCATAACATAACAAACCTTTTCGTTTGACATGTCACACGATAAATAATAATAACAATCGTTAAAAATAAAGCATAATGAATGGGGGTATCCATACGAGGAACATAGATTTTTCGACGCTTAGGTTTATACTGGCCGCCACCTTAAATATTTCACTTCCGGTAAAAAAATATTTTAAATTTCGAACTCAGAAGGGTCCAAATAGATTTTTACCCTATTTGGACCCTTCTGTAAACAAAAAGTAATATGCTTTTTGCCTGTCGCATCGAGAAGGAGAGAGAGTTTAATAATTTTGGACTAGTCAGTGGGTCTCTTACCTCTTCACGCTTAAACCGCTAAACCAATTTAGATGAAATTTGGTGTGATGATAGTTTGAGTTGTGGGGAAGGATATAAGATAGTTTTTATCCCAGTAATCATCTTTTAAAGGGATGAAACGGGGGGTTGAAGTTGGTATGGAATTGTTGTTTACTGTAGACGTAAAAAAGCTTATACGTTAAATTTATTTTTGCTGTAAGATTATACTACGGTATTTCATTAATTTATTATAGCGAATGTTAATCCCACGCAGACAAACTCGCGGGAAAAAGCTAATTAGTATATATGTTTATTGTCTATCTTAGTCCCTTAATATCTCATGAAACATTGATCCCAGCAAAAAACTGTATAGAACCTTTTTTATAGAGAATTTTATGTAGATTACTTAAGTGGAAGAACATTTTTTGGTAGGTGCTACTGTTTTCGAGTTATTTAAGAAAAGCTAAAAAACGGGTCCTTTTTTTGGCCGTATCTCACTTCTGGTTGTAGTTTCTTTGATGGCAACCGGCGATTCGGATACAGCAGGGTCTAAACCACGTAAAAAGCCCGGTTGCCCAAAAGTAATATCATTTGCCTGTCGCATGGAGAAGGAGAGCGAATTTGAGATTTTGCTCCCAGTCTATTAAGGAATTACTTAGGGAAAAAAGTATCCCATGTCCTTCCCCAGAACTAAAACCATCTTCATTCCTCATATAAATCAGTTCAGCGGTTATTGGTTCCCCATACAAACTTCCACCACCCTTTTCACTCCTTTAATAAAAAAGGGAAGATTTCTGGGATAAAAACTGTCCTATGAGGGGGCTTAAACTATCGTCATAACAAATTTCATTCTTATTGGTTAAACCGTTATTTGAGCGGGAAGAGGTAACAGACATACAGACAAACTTTCGCATTTATAATATTAGTAAAGTAGGTATAGATATAGATTGAAGAAATTAAAACAAAGTTTAAAATGCGGTCTATACAAGTGACGTCAATATCGTTCGGAGTCAATAGGAGTGAGTGAAGGCAATGGAAGGGGTGTGAAAGGGTGAAACTGGCGCAGGAGCCATTGGGAATGGGACTAAAGTCGATGGGATTGAAGCAGGAGCCGGTAGGAGAAGGGTGGAAGGGAATAGGAGAGGGTGGGAGAGTGGTACGAGTCAGTAGGAATGAGATAAGAGACTGTACGACTAGCGTAGGAGTGATGAGGTCGATGGGAGTCGGTGGAAGTAGCCGGTACGAAGTCAATATAAATGGGTGGAGACAATGGGAGTGGGTGGGAGATGGCAAAACTGGCGTAGAAGTCGGTGGTAATAAGGTTAGAGTCGATGGGAGTACCGTCGGTGGGAGAAGAGTGGAAGACAGGACGAGAGTGGGAGATGGGTAGATAATAGTAAAAGAGTGGTGGGAGATGGTAGGAATTGGGGTAATAGACTGTACTGACGTAGGAGTGAAGTTGATGTCGATGTAGTCGGTCGAAGTTGGCGGTACGAAGTGCGCCGGGTCAGCTAGTTAGTTAATATATGTATGTTACTTTAAGTATGTATCTGGATTTTGTGTAGTACATAAAACTTAACTGTGTAATGAAACTCACTTTGATGTTTTATTCATAATTTTTAAGACCCGCGGCTCTAAAATTGGAGGGGGGCGGGAATAGGGTTGCCAGGTGTCCGGCTTTAGCCGGACATGTTTGGCTTTTTACGTACGTGTCCGGCTAAATATTTACTTGTCTGATAATATGAACTATATCATCGAGTAGATACTTCATAGGTACTCGGTGGTTTAGTTTTCGATACTTTCCGCTTGTTGTGCTGTGTTAAAAATCCCATACAAATTAAGACCTAACGCAAACGCAATCGTTACGTTACGTTAGTGAAACTATTACACTAAGGGTTCTGATGCCCAGGGTTGGGATCGAACCAGCGTCTTCTGCATTCGCGGCAGACGCCTTAACCACTATCAGCCTCTGCATTAGTTACCTATCTAAAATGAGGATGAAGAGCCACAAAGTAATAGGGCTTTTTCTTTTATTTAAGAACCGTTTACTTGAGGTCTAGACCCATCATAGGTAACTATGTTTTCAGTTTAAAAATTAAAATATATTATAAATAAATATTGTGTCACTTTCAATTACTTTTATAAATCATTCGGAATCAAATTATTTATTTTGGGGCCAATGAAGCTCATTATTAATTACACATTATTAAACCATAGCTTTATATACAAGCTTTTTTTTGCAATAGCAACGCCATCTACGGAGAGCTGTGAGCGTTCTTCATTTCGCTAATCTCGGTCGGACAAGTAATCATTCGTTTCGCTGCAAGGTAAACTAAGAATGTCAAGCAAATCCGCTTGCCGAGACATGTCATGTCTCAACACTCAACAGCCACGCAATTCTTCCTGGACGACTTGCATTAGTATTACATACCATAAAGTAACTTATAGTAGATACCCAAAATGTAAGAAAAAATGTCACCTGCACTGTTACTCCATCTAGTATTTAGCTACTAGTGTACTACTAGTACGCATTCGTTACTAGATGGAGTAGCTATAGCTGTGCAGGTGACATTTCCTTACATTTTGGGTATCTTTAGGTCGCTTTCACGCTGATGGCGCGATTGACTTGATCTTCAAAAAGATCCTAGGCTGTGCTGCTCTACTATATAAGTTACTCTATGTCACATACGATAATTAGACGACTTTGAGACGAGTCGTTAGGTGCGTCATGTTTGGATTCACTAACCGGACTTTGGAATGAAGTATGGAGTGTAAAAAATATGTAACATGTCATGCATGATATAATGTGGGCCGGCTTAAGGCTTAACGAACTTTCTATTTAGCCGAGTGCAGAAAGGAGGGCATTGTGCTTTTCAATCTCCCTTGAATGTAAGCCACTGTTTATCATGAAGCGGGTTGAAAGTGCAACATTTCTGCCCTACAGAGTTTCACTTTCTCAGTACAGTCGCCATCAAGTATATCGCAGCGGCCAGAGTACTCAAAAATATCTGAACATGCACTTTATCGTCTTGAAAATAGAGGCGTTGTTCAGATATTTGTGACCACCTTGGCCGCTCCGATATATCTGATGGCGACTGTACCTTAGTTTATTACATACTATTAGATGTTTCGATCCCTCAACACAACATTTGGTAAATAAAAATTAGGTCTCTCAACTCAAGGTACAGTCGCCATCAAATACATTGGAGCGGCTGAAGTACTCAAAATAACTGAACACACAGTTCTAGTTAGTTCGCATGCTACAGTCGCAAAATTAAAATTTTGAAGCTTATGTCTGAAAGCGCCATCTACTCGAAAGCTACTTAAAGAAAGAGTGGGAAAAAAACTAGTTTTACTACGGTACGCTACTCGTCCCTAGATGTCGCTGCGACGCAATGTCATTTTTCTTCCTATTTTCATATTGCGTCGCAGCGACATCTAGGGATGAGAGGCGGACGTAGTAAAGCTAGCTTTTTTCCTACTTATGAGCTAACTTTAGGTGGCTCTGGAGTAGATAGCGGTTTCAGACATGAGCTTCAAGAGTTCTTAGCCTGTACTGCTCTATTATATAAGTTACTCTATGTTAAAACATACTATTTACTTATACATAGATTTGCCTATAACTTTCGGGGCATAAAATCTACCAGTTTACTCTTGTTTTTATTATGTAATATTAAATCTAAATAATATCACGTACTGCACGCACATCACATTTAACGTACTTAAGTACTTATTTAATAGTTATGTTTATGCTATTCCACACGTATTTTTCCCAAGAACGAGGAAATTACAGATGTAAGTGATGTAACGGGAAAATAGAAAATTCATGACTCCGAGCGTGAGCTGGAAACCTCCTTAGCAGTTTACTCTCTTTGTGGATATCTTAAGATGATCATCATCTTCTGTTTAAGAGCCTGGCCCTTGTCGGTGGAGTAACTGCCATTCATCTCGCCTCTCCATAATTGTTTTAAGCCTCTGATAAGACACTACATTAGCCTTTTCCTTAGCCTGAGTTATGAACGCCCGTCTAGGCCTCCCACGGCGCCTTCTTCCTTTAATTTTCCCTTCTATTTTGGTTTTAATGTAATCGTCGTGTCGTATTAGTTGCCCTAACAGGGTTACCCTCATCTACACTTAATTGGCATAACATGTTTCGCAGAAACACTTTTGCTCGAATGGTAATTTCGCATAAAGGTATATTTAGCATTACTATTATCAAGCACACGACACATTTTGCAGAACATTGTTTTGCAGAACATTACTCTGGCAGACTTTTGTTTAGCATAATTTTATGTAGCACAATAATCCTATAGTATACTATTACACTAGCATAATTATTTTCTGCTAGCAGAAAAGTGGGTTGGGTAAATTGTACGTAGTCTCAAAGTTACTGATCCTAAGAATGAAACTGCTCCCAGAGATAGGTAGGTTAGGGTAATTTTTTTTGATGACCCTAAATACGAAACTGCTTCCAGAGATAGGTAGGTTAGGTTTTTTTTTGATAAAAGATAAAAGATATTTATTCTTCAATTTAGGCACATTACAATGCACTTATGAACGTCAGAGAGAAAAAGAAACTACCACCGGTTCTAACCCTACACCTCTGACCCGAGAAGTATTACTTATTACCGGCAAGAAACTCGGCGGGACTTATTTAGTCAAAACAGTAATACTAATACATTAAAGATACTATATACAATAATGCGTAGTTTTTTTTGATGACCCTAAAAATGGAACTGCTCCCAGAGATAGGTAGGTTAGGGTTATTTTTTTGATGACCCTAAAAACGAAACTGCTCCCAGAGATGCTTTTTAGTTTAAGTTGCTTTGTTTTTAAGTGGATTGTATGTATATTTTTTTTTGTATTCCTTTCCCTCTTGTGTATTGTTTTTCTTTCTTCTTCTATTGTCTATTTTTTTTGCGACAATAAAAGCATTTTTTTTTGGTAGCCAATCATTTGGCAAACAACATTTCATAAATGTTCATTTCACAAACAACGTTAGGCAAACTAACGATTCCCAAATTAGACATTGTATAAAATTTTGTTTTACAAATAGTTCAAGAGACAAATTATTTGCTTGAAAAAACACTATATTACAAAACGTTATTTGGCAAATTATTCATTTGTTATTCAGGGCAATTAACAAAATAACGCATACTAAAAGACGTTAGTAAAATGCATTACTTGGTAAATACTTCGTTTAATAAATCATCATGGTGTGTATGTCATTCATATTTGTAATAATTACAAAATATGAATGACATTTATCTACGAGGACTACGAGTAGGTATTACATTTTAAAACTGATAGATATTTTGTAGTTTAAAAGTTAAGTTTGTTTTTGTTTAATATATCACGGAAGACTATTATTTGAGAGAGCCCAGATAGGTGCGACGACGAGCGAAGCGAGGAGGAGCGTGTTAGGTTAACTGCGACCGTAAAATTATCCATTAATTACTTATATTTCATTAAAAACTAAATTCTTTTATAATATTTTGTCTTGTGTCAAATGCAAAGAGCATTTGCCTAGAAATGCAGTTGTCAGTCAGTCATTCTTGTTTACCTTATTTTACTATTGTCCCCAAAAACCAGAACGACTGATTAACCGACTTCAATTAAAGGAGGGTGTTCTCAATTCGTTTGTATTTATTTATTTTACTTATTAAATTGAGTAAAAACAATAGTTTATCCATTGACATTTTGCAAAATAACTGATTTTAAAAACGATTTATTCGCGAAATGAACATTTGTTAAATAATAATTTGTCTTTCAATATGTTTATAAAGCGTCCAAGTTACAAAATGTATATTTATCTATTAATGATTTATAAAATGAACATATTTAGCAATGACAGGTTTGTGAAATGAATAGTTTGTGAATTGTTGTTTGTTAAGTGATTATTTGCGAAATGGTGTTTATCAAATGATGATAAACCTTTTTTTTTAGATAGGTAGGTTAGGGTTATTTTTTTTATGACCCTAGAAATAGAACTGCTCCCAGAGATAGGTAGATTATTGGCAATTTCGGGAGCACTTCGCGAAGCTTGCCCCTCGGCTAGTGGGAGCTGCATCGGCTCTGGGGCGCTTGCTGCCCAACGTAGGTGGTCCCAACAGCACCTGCAGGAAACTGTTCGCGGGTGTGCTTAGGAGCATGGCCCTGTATGGGGCACCAATATGGGTGGACCGGCTGACGGAGCGAACAAAACCTTTGCTCCGTCGGCCCCAGAGGATAGTGGCGCAGCGGGCAGCAAGGGCCTACTGCACCACAGCTTTCGCCGCGGTGTGCCTCCTCGCCGGTACCCCGCCGTGGGAGAGCTGGATGCTCAGGTGCTGGCGGAGAGGTACAGGGTGAGGGCAGAGGCTCGGGAAAGGGGTGCACTGGAAATATGCGCTGGAGGATAGCCTCTATGGAACCCGCACCATAGATGCTATTCTCCCACACTTGGAGGACTGGTTGGGCCGGAAGCATGGGGCCCTCACCTACAGGATGACGCAGATGATGACCGGACACGGGTGTTTCGGACATTACCTGCACAAAATCGGGAGGGAGTTGGGGCCCCAGTGCCTGGATTGTGGAGCGGTGGACGACACGGCCCAGCACACGCTGGAGGAGTGTCCCCGCTGGAATGCGGAGAGGGCGGTGCTGACGGCAGCACTGGGGGTGCGGGATCTCTCGCTGCACAGCATTGTCGGAGCAATGCTGGGCAGCGACGGATATTGGAGAGCGATGGCGACCTTCTGCGAGGAAGTAATCTCGTAGCAGGAGGCAGCGGAGCGTGAGCGCGAAAATAGCGCAGATGCGCCAACGCTTCGGCGTAGGCGGCTTGGGAGGAGGCGTAGGCAATATGCCTTAGCCATCGACTAGCTCCTCCCCAATGTAGGGCCCGTGGGCTGGGGACCCACACACCAACTGGCCCTACCCGTCTGAGAAGAGAGTCACGCGTCATGGCTCTCTTCTCCCAAGGCGCGGGTGCCCGGCAATACCGGCTGGGCTACCGGGGAATGTCGCGGACGAATGCGCAAGTTATCTCACGGGATAACTCGCGCATTCGTCCGCGTTCCCCCTTAACGGTAGGTAGTGCGGACGACGCCGGTGTGTTTTAGTGGGTAGGCCTTTCCCCTCCCTCTGGCTAGCAGAGGGAATTGCGGGAGAGGAGAGTCCCACATACCCCCCACTATGGGCCGTCCCCAGGCCCCGGGGGGATGCGTAAAGCATTTTTCACACCGACAAAAAAAAAAGGTTATATAGGGTTTTTTTTTTGATGACCCTAAAAACGAATCTGCTCTCAGAGATGAGTAGGTTAGGGTTATTTTAGGGGCATTAGTTCTTGTAGAATATGATAACACAATGAAGTTTATCTTGTAATCAAATGATATTCGGCTCGACATCTTTATGCCGCCTAAATATTATGCAAAAAATATCTGCGAAAGTACTATTCGTTTAGATGACATTTATGCTAATTCAACATTATGCCAAAATAAGATTCGGTATTCGAAAATTCTGCAAAATGATTTATGCCAAAGCATACTCTGCGTAAGGTGTTTCTGCCAAAAGTTACTTCTGCCAATGATCGTTATGCATAACAAATATATGTCAAAAAAGTTTCTACAAGACATTAGTGACCCCCGTTATTAGTACTCGTAAGGTTTAAAATCAACCTGTTTTTCTTGACATGAAAAATACAATTCCTACAAAAGAGTAACGGTTTACTATTTAGTATGTGGCCGAAAACTTTATGGCATATTATCACTTCCCAAACTTAAAACATTTATTTACATAACTAAATATACAGAGGTACTACAGTACAAATACTAAACTAAATTAATAACTAGCTCAAATCTAAACTAGGCCCTTGCGGCATTGTACCAAGGATGCTGGCGGCATTTCCTCGTTGTATCGCAATGCTGATACCGAGACTTTTATATTTGTTACGTTTTGAAATTTCGGCGCTTTCCGCCGCTGCACCTGCTTTTACGTTAGTCCGTTGGAGGTGGGACGGTGCCAGTGTGTCTACGCAGGTAGCATCCCACACTAACATGCGTCCCAGGCTCCAAGGAACCAAAGACACCCCATCAGGCCTCCTGCCATCATCCCTGATAATGCCAGTCGGCTCAAGAAGAGCAGGCACATTGATGGTGGCAAGAGACCGACGGATTATGTCGTTAAGCGACGCGTGTCTTGAAAAACGGCCCGCATTTTTTTGACCAGATAGTCCATGGTGTCCTAGTCGGTCCACGTCTGTGCCACAAGAGCATATGTGTGGCGTATACACCGAAACCCCGAGTCGCAGACCAGTCGCCAGTCTAAGGGAGGTCGGATCCAAGAAAGTACCAGTATTAGGAGAAGGATGGGCATGTAGCCAGTGACCAGCTTCCCGGGCTCCGACCGCCAAAAGCCTCGCGCGATCTGGACCTGTACAGTTGTTTAGAAGAGTATTGTAGCTTAAATCACAATAGACATTATCCCAACTCCTTTGTGATTATGGGTTGTCAGGGAATGTTTTGCCCGGGCAAGCAATTTTAAAAGCATTTTTAGCATCCTCAAAGCCCGCAATCTCATAGTTTGTGGGCAAAGCCCTTAAGATATTTCCTATGAGACCAGACGTGCTATGGGTGGATGCCAAAAAGGCTGGGCAAGCCACACTGGAAATTTTGCGGATTCCTAAACCCCCGAACCGAATAGGGAGGGACGCCTGAGACCAGGAAGGCTCACTTAGCTGAATATTTAGAATCGTCTCTAAACTAATTTTGATCAAATCATCTATAGGTGACAATAGATTTTGATGTTTCCAAAAAGGACAGCAGCGGAGCACATATGTAAATTTAGGGACAAAAAGACAGAATTTAAGAATCACAAGAGCATAATGAGGGCTAATTTCGATTAAGCGATTCGTGTGACTTTTGAATTTAGATATAGTATTAGAAATATTAACGAATTACTGAAAGAAAATATGCCGCTCTTACTCACACCTTTGACAATACTATTCAACAAAATAATACATCAAAAAGACGTGCCGGACGAGTGGAAAAGTCGGACATAATAATCCTATATAAAAAAGGTGACCCAGCGGACATATCAAATTACCGTCCTATCAGTCTAATGTCGAGCTTTTACAAGCTGTTCTCATCGGGTCTTCAAAAAAGGATAACGCCAAAAATAGAAACGTACGTAGACACACAGGCAGGTTTCAGAAAATCCTTCAGCACAGTAGATCATATTCAGACCGTAGAAAAACTCATAGAAAAGTACAGCGAATACAGGAAGCCACTATTTTTAGCTTTTATTGACTACCAGAAAGCATTCGACTCTATCGATCATAATTCAATATGGGCAGCTTTAACAGAAACAGAAATACATCCAAGTTATATTATAATTATTAAAAACATATATAAAAACTGCCGAAGCCGAGTGAAGCTAGAGAGTACTGGAAGAGAAATTCAAATAAATCGAGGGGTAAGACAAGGGGACCCGCTCTCCCCAACTCTATTTATAGCTGTCTTACAACACGCACTGAAAAACCTAAACTGGAAAGGAAGAGGCATAAATATAAATAACAGAAATTTGACGCATATCTGCTTTGCAGATGACATAATACTCATTTCAGACGACTCTTCCAATTTACAAATAATGCTGAACTCTCTCAACACTGCGAGCAAAAAAATTGGATTAACAATTAATATAGCGAAAACAAAAATTATGTCAAACGTCCACCTAAGAGACATATATATAGATCAAGAAAAAATAGAAAAAGTACAGGAATTTGTGTACCTCGGAAAACAGCTTTCATTCAAACAAACAAATAATATAGAAGAAATCGAACGTAGAGTTAAAAAGACTTGGAACAAATTCTGGAGCATGAAAGAAATATTGAAAAATAACATACCACTAAAACTAAAGAAAAAAAAGTGGTTGTCTGTAAAGGCGGTTTACGGACTATAATTTTGCGTGATAACGTAATGGAAAATTAGAGATGGGCCGACTAGGGTTTTTGCCGACTACACAATCGGCCGACTAATCGGTTTTCAAATTGCCGGATAATCGGCCGACTAGTCGGCAATGACGATCGTAGGTTTTGGCTAAGGGACAAAACACACCTGAGCTGAATTCAGCAAATTCATAGACAACATGCTTAAATTTGTCTATGTTTTGTCTACGGTTGCTTAAATTTGTATGCAGGCCATAGACAAATTTAAGCAACCGTAGACAAATTTTAGCATTTTGTCTATGAATTTCCTTAATTCAGCTGAGGTGTGTTGTGTCCTGAAACGCTGGTTTCGCTTCGTCCGCCGTGCCATTGTCTATCACGCGTTCATGACCGGCGCTGGCGCTGGCGTGTTTGATGGCAAAAAGAAAAACACTATTACCAAATAGGCATCTTGCTGATTCCCGACACTTACAAGCTGTCCAGTATAAGTGAATCTTTCATACCATTATAACTATGCATAATCAGAGGTCACCTTTACATTGGTGTATTTTAGTCGCGCGCTTGTTAGGCGATCGAAATTAAAGTACCAGGGCCTCAGTGAGTCGCTTACCAAACGCGTCTCTTTTACAAACCATTATTGCAGAGACCCCTAGATTCGTAACAACTATGCGTAATCGTAGATTATTTTATACTGGTTTTATTGAAACGATCATTCGTTACCTATCTCGCCTACACTACTCTAAATGGTATTAGTTGGTCTCTGTCACACTTTGTGCAATGCGCAAAATATGGAAATCTCGCTTACACGCCTGTCTTAAGTATATTGGTGTATCTCTTTTACCCATGATGCACATCAAGATATAGCATATTTAAGATATAGCAGCATATTTACAAGTGTGTGAGTGCCTGCCGGACCCAGGGTGGTTAACATTACGCACACATATACAGTCATGAAAGAGATGTGCGCATAGACATTCGTACGCGTGCAAATGAGAAGCAATGATTCTCTGTCCCTCATCGCGTATGCGTTATTTTCATAGACATACCACCCGTAGACCTGACACGGAAATAATAATACCAAGATTGAACGGGATTGTCTTATTACACTTTCCATAGATATGACAGAGAAGGCGCTATTATCGTTGATCCTTATCATAGAATCACCCTTGTGATTATTGATTACTTCCAAAAGGCCCTAAGTACAATAGAAACGTTTGTTTCCCTTCACCGCTCTTTGAAGGGTAACAATGAAACCGACTAAATTATGTAGATTAGTTACGCAAGTTGAAATGCGTTTCCAAATTAGTCGCGTTGCGGATGTTACCACCGTAAGGGATAGAAACACTTCTATCCCTTACGGTGGTACACGTATGCGGTCTCTAGTTATATTCTTGCTCTCAGACCGTACGTTTGTGAAATACCAACCCACCTCTTATACGTCCATGGTACCCTAGTCCCTCCATAAAATGAACAGTCATGTTTCTGTTAATCTATCAACTGAAATAGAATTGTATATTTGAAAAGTGGTTCAACTTATTGCTACCTAGATATATATATAGTACAGTCAGCAGCAAAAGTAGGTAAGCGGGTAGGGTATTCAAAATGAGCTGGACACGACTTTATTGTTAAAATAATAATAGTTCATTTAGAACACCCTACCCACTTAGCTACTTCTGCTGCTGACTGTACAAGATTTACTTAAAACTGATTACAATGCCACCTATCGGTGACATAAAGAATTAATAATCCATCTTTCATACCATCGATCTCATAACATCCAGGTTTCGAGTTAATATGTATAGATGGCGCTGTCAATCGGATTTACGATGTGACATTTCCTTTGTACTCTATGGCTCTACATTTTGGCACTAGACATTTGACTTTGACTCTACATACAGTCGCCATCAAATATATCGGAGCGGCCAGGGTGCTCAAAAATATCTGAACATGCACTTTATTGCCTTGACAATAGAGGCGTTGCTCAGATATTTTTGACCTCCTCGGCCGCTCCGATATATCTGATGGCGACTGTACAACTCAACCATACATAAAACTCTACATTGGGCTCTACCTATTCGACTCTACAAATGACTCTTAATTATAACTCTCCATTTTGGTTCTCTAAATTTTTGAGTACCCTGACCGCTCCTATATATTTTATGGCTACTGTACAAAGAACTAATTACGTAAGGGTACAATGCCGCAAGGGCCTAGTTTAGATTTGAGCTAGTTATTAATTTAGTTTAATATTTGTGCTATAGTCCCTCTGTATATTTAATTATGTAAATAAAAATGTTCTAGTTTATTACGTAAGGTAACATGTATAAAGAAATAAAAGTAAAAATATACAAGAAGTGATGAAACACTGTTATAAAGAAATAAAACCAAGAAACAATATCTAAAACATAAAGCTAACAAGCAACATTAATAAAAAAATAAAATAACAAAATTAAAAGCAAGATTAAGAAAAAATTATATTTGATGGCGACTGTACAAAGAAATAATTACGTAAGGTAACATGTATAAAGAAATAAAAGTAAAAACATCCAAGATAATATCTTAAACATAAAACTAACAAGCAACAATAAAAAAAATAACAAAAATAAAAGCAAGATTAAGAAAAAATAAAAAAACAAAATAAAATGTTCCCATACGCGAGGATCGAACCCAGGCCGATCGTTTAGCAGACAAATTTCTTCCCACTAGGCCACGCCCCGACTTGTAAGACTCGACGAAATTAGATTAGATGTCAAGCGGATTTACGGTCTTACACCTACTCCTATGAATTCATTATGCCCTAGTACAATCGAAACATAAAATTTTTGACCACGTGGTCCCAGCGGAACGCTACATTTGTTTGAACATGCCATTGGTCTTCATCGATTTACAAGACGTTATCACGTCAAAAAGTTATAGATTCATGCTTACTCCCAACACTCACATACGGCAGCCAGTCGTGGAAGTATACAAGTAAAGCTAAACAAAAAATTGTTACATGTCAGAGAGCCATAGAACGAAGCATACTGAACATAAAATTATATGAAAAAATACGACACGAAAACATAAGGCAAAAAACAAAATGCATAGATGCTCTCGATTACGCTCTACGATCAAAGTGGAAGTGGGCCGGTCATGTCGCCAGAATGTACGAGGAAAAATGGACTATGGACTGGACCGAAAGGAAAAAGAAGAAGAGGCAAACCAAGCGCTCGTTGGGTGGACGACATCGCAAAACAAATTAAAAACTGGCCGGAAGTAGCTCAAGATAGAGTGAAATGGCATGATATGGAGGAGGCCTTTATCCGAGAGGGGTCCAAACATACTTAACTTAACTTTAAATTAAAAACAAAAACTACATATAAACTAAATTTATACTAAAACTTTAAATTATATATTTTTTACATGTAAACCTAATCTTAAGTTGGTTGGAATAAATAGGCTTTTTTTTTTTAATTTTATTTTTTTATTATTTATTTTATTTATTAGAAATATAACCAGGAAAAGATTCTTCGAATATAGGAGAACCCAGGAGGCAAAGCGAATTTTTGTCTACTGATTTGATATTAGGGGCCAGATCGTCAAATTTGGGTTTTAAGTCGGCTAAAGTACAAGACGATTTTTGAATAAAGAGTTCGCATTTGCTGAAATTTAGATCTAAACCAATGTTTTCAAAGCTACTCTTAATAAAGGACAAATCAGAGAGCACAGTATTCACGTCGCCTCCTAGGGTTCCGTCATCTAAGTACCAGACATTAAATTTTGATTTCAAATTTTTGATAATTGGATTTATAGACAAACTAAAAATTGCTGGCCCGAGGGGGTCACCCTGCTGACAGCCAACCTCAGAAGATAATTCATGTGACTTGTACATTAATTTGGAAGAGTCTGAATAGCAAGAAAAAAGGTAATTGTACAGCTCCGGAATTTTTTCCTTAACTTCTGTCAGCAAAGTGTCCCTACTAACCGAATTAAAAGCATTTTTAACGTCAATTTTGACTACAATTTCGCAATCATCGAGTGAAAGGTAGGTTCTTAGGGCATGGACGGCTGCCTTGCACCTAGGGAATGCAATAACCGGCCAAATTCCATAACCGGTTTCGGTTACGGTTATGACCGACAAATAACCGGTTTCGGTTATAACCGGTTATTTTTCATTACTGAATAAAACGGGTAAATATCACTAAATAACGGTATAAACTAGGTATAGGGCATAGCAAATGAAACAAAAGCTTAATTTTGACTTGTTTTATCAATTTTAAAGGGATTTATGAATATTATTTCAAATTTAACAATCAACATTAGTAAAGTAACCAGTAAGGCCCACTACGTCATCAAAACACAAGCTAAAACTATGAAGGCGCTCTTCTATTAATGATCCACACTTTGCTGCTGTTGCATTGCCCACTATGCGATGCGTACGAACCCCAAACGAATGTATTTTCGTGTTGATTCAAAAAGAGGCGAGTCCAGGTTAACGTTTATATACCTGCGATTTCATGTTGAACTCCACTCATCAGCTGTTAAAGACAATTTGTGTTTGTTCTTTGTAAATTGCACCAATTTTTGAGTTACCTACTTTTAATTTAGCCTTTTCGCACTCCATCAACACAATTTTTCTAATCGTATTGGCAGATTTAGGCAACGTGTGTCCACTTTTTTAAAGAGGCGCACAAGATCCACCTACAAATGCGTTAACATGTGCTATTTCCAGATAAACAGATTGGTGACTGACGTTCTAACTTAGCCGCTCAGGTAGATCCATTAGCTTAAACCACCCTTCCTTATCAGTGCGAAAGAGACATAAGATTCTTAAACAAAAAGACGGTAATAAACAAAGGAAGAGAAAGCGGCGCTGGGTCGGTTGCCGGGTGATGACCATCATAGTATTTTCGGGATTAGCAGCTAGTATTAGCACTATTTATTATGTCTGTTGTTAACCGGTAGACCCGCATATATTTAGTTTTGACTTGAAATATATCTGAAGTTATTTAATAATCACTGCGTATATGTTTATTACAATTAACAAATTCAGGATTTATATGTCAATTGGTATTTGTTGTAGCAAATTATAGGCAAAAGTGTCATACGAGAAATAACCGATAATAACCGAAACCGGTTATTTTAAACTCTCAATAACCGATTATGAAAATTGGCCAAATAACCGGTTATAACCGATTATTTCGGTTACGGTTATAACCGGTTTGCATTCCCTACTTGCACCCACCTTTCGTGCCAAAACCTAGCTGTATAGGTTCAAAAAGGGACTGCAATTTTGATCTAAAATGTCTAACCGCAATTTTTGAAGCCAGACGCCGTAAAGTGGACCCCACCGCAATGGGTCTCACCCCTCCGTCCTTTTTGGTCAGGGCGATCAAGTTTTTTCCCAAACTATTTTTCCCATAGTTTCATTTGGCAGAATCATCAGATGGCAAACCAATTTTTGGGATATATAACATATCGCAAATGATTATCACTGCATAGTATAAAACAAAGTCGCTTCCTGCTGTCTGTCCCTATGTATGCTTAGATCTTTAAAACTACGCAACGGATTTTGATGCGGTTTTTTTAATAGATAGAGTGATTCAAGAGGAAGGTTTATATGTATAATTGCACCCGCGCGAAAGCCGGGGCGGGTCGCTAGTTTAGAATATTATTATTTGGCAAAATATTTACTTGATCATGTTACAAAATTTCTTTTATTGTTTTTTCGAATGCATATTATGATGCAAGTAATTATAAAAATTAAAAGCTAACAATTAAAAAATAAACTTAAGAATAAACTATAAGTAAAAGATTTGCCCCAAATCGCCGTCGATTGGCAGCGTGCTCAGAAGGCTGGCAGCGTTGCCCCGTTGAATTGCAATGCTGATCCGTTGTGTTAGATATGACCCAGCCTTCTGGTCACGCGTCAATTCAACTAGCCTACGGCTACACTCTCTGAAGACCCTGTGAGCGCTTTCTCCCCAGGGTCCCAGGGTCTCAACCCCAAACGGCTCAAATATCTAACCACTGTTTATGGTTGCATATTTGCGCCGCTTGAGGAGCTCAGCCGAATTGGCAGCCGAGCCAGCCTTTTCCGCGGTGCCATGAAGATGGGACAGCGCCAGGGTATCGGAACACGTTGCGTTCCAAACCAGCGGCCGTCCCATTCTCCATGGCACAAGAGTCATGCCGTCGGGCCTCTTATCGTCATTGCGGACGAGGCCGGTCGGTTCCAAAATGGCCGGCGCTCCCGCGCTGGCTAAGGCCCGACGGATGATATCATTCAGGCTGGCATGGCGAGGTGCACGCCCTGCACTTCTGCCGCAGGATAATCCATGATGACCCAATTGGTCAACTGAGTCACCACAGCGACAGCGATGTGGGGCAACACAGGTCACTCCCAGGCGGAGAGCGACAGAAAGGCGGAATATAGAGTTGTCCAAAAGTGTTCCTATGGAAGGCAGGGCTTGGAGCCACTGCCCGGATTCCCATTCACAAGCGGCAAGGAGGCGAGCACGCTCCGGAAGGCTGGTTGCCGTTTGATACAGATTATTCCGTACCAGCCTACAGAGCGGCTCGTCCCAAAGGCGCTGTGAGATAGGGTTTGCGGGCAGGTCAGTGCTTGGACAAGCATCGCTCCACGCATTTCTGGCCTTTAACATTAAAGGTAGGCTAAGTTGGTCGATTGGGGACTTGAGATTTTTAGACATGAGTCCCAGTGAACTATGTATTGAGGACAGATATGCGGGTAGCGAAACGCTAGATACTTTTCTGATACCCAGGCCACCATGCCTTATTGGCAGAGAAGCCTGGGTCCATGAGCGATCGTCCAAATATATATTGATCACTGTAACTTAGAGATTTTGAATAATTTTAGTCAGTTTTTTCTAAAAGAGTGTCAAATTTCCAGAAATGGCTGCACCTTAGGACGTAGGTTGTATTTTGGTACGAAAAGGCAGTATCGGATAATAGTGTATGCTATATGAGTATTTATTTTGGACATTCGGTCCGAAATGTCGTTAATGTTTTTAATTTTGTTGTCTAAAAAATCTGGAAATGCTTCGTCCAATACAGGTGCTCCTAGAAGGTGAAGTGAGCTTTTCTCTATAATTTTAATGTTTGGGACAAGGTGACGGAATTTAGATGTAACGAGTTCTTTGTCTAGACACATATCGGAAAAGAAAAGTTCACATTTAGAAGAGCTCAGTTCGAGTCCGATACCGCGGAATTCCTCAATTAAAACGCGAAGGTCCTCCAGAACTTCGCTTACATCACCTCCTATAGTGCCGTCGTCTAAATACCACAGGTTAAATTTTGAATTTAGTTTGGTAATGATTGGGTGGATTGCTAGACTAAAAAGCGCCGGTCCAAGCGGGTCGCCCTGTTGGCAACCTGCAGCTAATGAGAGAAGATTTTCTTTAAAAAGCAAATGTGAAGCGTTGCTGTAACATTGCCAGATAAAGTTATAAATTTGTGGTAGTTTTATACGCGTTTGGGCAAAGAGGGCAGCTCTATCGACACTGTTAAAAGCATTTTGGACGTCTATCTTTAGCAGTACCTTACCGGAGGTTTGTGTAATATGAGTTCTGAGGGCATGGACTGCAGCCTCACATCCTCCTTTCGACCCGAAACCTAATTGTATTGGCTGGAAGTATTGGGTAAGAGGGCCATATGCAGCAGCGCAGGCAATTTTAGCTACAAGGCGGCGATAGGTCGTACCCACGGCAATGGGTCTAATACCGCCTTCTTTTTTTAACAGCGCACACAGGTTGACGCCGTATAATGAGCTCATAACTCCTAAATGTACTTTACCTGATAGCATAAGGTTGTTCAGGTCTGCAAGTGACTTGAGGAGCAGCTCGCCGGCGTTACCTGAACTATGTCCGAGGAGGTCCTTGAGATGTTGGGGGGTCAACCCGTCCAGTCCGCCAGCTGAGCCGCTTTGGAAGGACATGATAGCCCTAAGAACCCCATCGGTAGAAGTAGTGAGGGGAGGTGTTGATGGATCTGGTGGATCAGGGAGGCTTTGGTATTGATGGCGTTGGGTGTTTGGTTTTTAGAGCTGAGAGAGTTTCTTGGTTATTTGGAGCAATACAGTCAGTCGAGAACAGAAGACGAGCAGCTCCTCTTATGTCGCCTTCCCCTACTTTGTTTTTAATATTTTTATATAAAGATGTGTTATGTTTTGGAGCTATTCTGTGCAGCTCTCCGAGAGAATGAGGATTTTGACAGTTATTTTTAATTTTGGTAGTAAGAGATGTGATTTTGTTCAGATCGGTTACATGTAAGGTTCGATAGGGGAATGTTCTATGGTCTATAGTATTTATTGAAATTGTAGGGTCAGCGTTTATGTTGTGTACGATGTCTGGGGCTTTGTGTATTTTGCCCATGTGTACTTTGAGGCCGTGTTGGTTTTTAAAGTACCTGGGTTGGGAGCAAAGACAGCATTGCAACAGGTTATGAGAAGGCTCGTCGTTGTCGGTGTTAGATGGTGTATTATCGCCTGGAAGTGACATTCCGTGATTCGTGTTTGTTTCAACTTAAAAGTAATAATAATAATAATAAACCCGCGGGGGCAGCTTGTGGCGAGCTGACGGTGAGTGGCGACACCGCGGACCCCTATTTCAGAGGGCCCTTTCCATCTGGCCCTCGCCTCTGTGCTTGCCTCAACTGGCCGGCCAGAGTGGAGTCGCAAGAGCAGGACCTATGCTCCAGGTTGGAAGTGTAAAATTTCATAACGCCGGCGGCCTGCTGAACGGAACACCGGGATCTGGCTACCGCAGACTCACCTCTTGACAACCTCAAAGCCACTCTCAAGTGTTGCGCCGTTGTCGCACCGTGCGTGCGGCCATTGCGGGGCCCACTCAATGAGTTGGCGAGTCACCACCTGTCTTTTACAATTTTGAGACTGATTGTCACGGCAGGTGTCCGCTAGTCTCCTCCCATAACCCAGTATCCAGTCCATCCAACATTCAAACCAATAGCCTATGACCTTAGTTCCCATCGCAGCACAAAAGTGCTGCACTACAATAGTCTTTGCACCTGGCGGGGACCATCTCCGGATGTATCATATTGTACGCTCGGGGATGGTATCCGCCACGTGTATCCCTTGCTTTTGGATTAAATTGTCTAAAAGGGCCTCCGCGCTGTTGGCTTCGGCCCCACGCGGGCCTGCCAAAGGTCCAGGACCCCATGGTCCCGAGATATGGCAAAGACATACAAATAATAATAATATTTATTTTTATACGCGATTTTTGCCTATTTTTGTTCATATTTAATCGCAAGTGAACCCTAAAATAACGGCAATATGCGGGCTGATAAAATAATTGCCCGTGAATGCGATAGCGGCTCACAAACCTACAGATAGCACATTGACAGCTAGTGCTCGAACCCAATACCGGCGAAACGCGTAAATTTTAGCATAATGATAACGAGAAATCAAGCAAGTGCGGCTACTACCCACGCACGACCACCATCCTCGCCCGCATTATCCTGCTCTTCATCCACTTCGTCGTCGGGCGACAAGTTCGAGACAGCGCCTGACACAGATGGATCCAGCGACGATTACGGGCCGCCGCCGCGACGACCACCTGCGCGACGAGGGCGGCCACCGCTGCCGGCACGCTTGGGGCTTGCGGGACATCCTGCCCCGCCCAGGGCCCCCGCTGCCGGTGGTATAGTGCGTCGCATGAAATGGACTCCTTCCATGAACGAGAACGTCATGCGCGCCTATTATGGGGCTACAGAGGGGGGAACCAATCTAAGCGCGTATCGTGACCGGATGCTTCCTCTGTTTCAGGCCCTTGAACCAACCATTGACACGACTGCGCAGCGATTATCGGATCAGGTGCGCGTCATTCAGCGGCTAAAGCGGTTGGATGACGTGATACTTGATCGGCTTCGCCTGGAGGCTCTCTCTGTTCGCGCGGCCACCACCTCGGCGCGGGATCCGCCCGCCACGTCGCCGGATCCGATGCCCGCACCCGACCTGGCATCGGGGGTGCCGCGGGTTGATCCCAGTGCCGATGAGGTGGATATTGCGAATCAGAGTGTGAGTAGTACAGCCAATGAGCAACTGAGGAGGACTTTGGAGGAGGCAATTACGCAGTATCGCTCCACAAACATCACTAGGCCACGAATACCACGCTTGCCTATGAATAGACGCAATCTAGCGTTAATGGGAGCCCTAAATGATTTACTAGCTCCATTCCTGCGGACTAGTAAAGACTTAGATGATACGCACTCGATCATGTACTGCGGAGCCATCGCGGCGTGCCGTGTTGCTCGAGTCAAGTTTCCGGACGCTGAACGTGCACCTAGGACCGCTGGGGGTGTCCCTGCATGGCAGGTGCGGATCGAGCGTCGTATCAACTCATTTAGGACTCTCATTGCAAAGCTGATCAGCTTCAGGGGGGGCAACAACCGCCCCCGAGTAATGCTTTTTGTGCACCAGGCGTTCGCGGGGACGGGTATCGAGCCCCGCGACTACATGGCCAACGTCATAGAGCGCATCGACTTTCTGAAGCAGAAAGTTTATGCATGGGCAAGCCGTATTCGCCGCTACAGAGAGCGTGTGGACCGATTCAGGCAGAATCGTCTTTTCCAAAGTGACCAAAGGAAGGTATACCGAAGGTGGGAGGAAGCCGACCCCCGTGTGTCCAATGTTCGACTGCCGGATGCTACTGCCATGGCTGATTTCTGGCGTAGCATCTGGTCGGCGCCCGTTGAATACACGGAGGGCGAGTGGATGAGCGTTGTCGAACGTGAGTGCGAGTCCATCGAACCTATGGGGGCTATTACCATCAGCCCCGATGACGTAAGTTGTGCAATCCGTACGGCTCAGAACTGGAAAAGTCCTGGCCCGGATGGATTGCACAACTTCTGGCTAAAATGGTTTCGATGCTCGCACTCGCGGCTGGCAACGCAATTTCAGCAAGCCCTTGAACTTGGCTCTCTCCCTCCCTCCTTAACAACTGGTGTAACCTTCCTGCTCTATAAGTCCGGTAGTACCACGGAAGCGAAGAACTATCGACCCATCACGTGCTTGCCTACACTCTACAAGCTCCTTACATCCATTCTAAGAGCAAAAATAAACGCGCATATGGTCGCAAACAACATTTTGGCCTCCGCTCAAAATGGATGTAGGGTCGGGTCCCGTGGTACTAAAGAGCTTCTCCTCATAGACATGACCATTTGCCAACGAGCCCGGCGGAACAGGGGGGCCCTCTCTGCTGCTTGGATTGACTACAAGAAGGCCTATGATTCGGTGCCTCATTCATGGCTGGAGAGGATCTTAGAGCTGTATAAAGTTGATGCAGCTTTAAGATCCTTCCTTGGCACGTGTATGAGGCAGTGGACCACAGTCCTTCGTCAACCAGGAGGCGGGGATGACCCCCCTGGCCCGCAGGACTTTATAAGGATCGAGCGAGGAATATTTCAGGGCGACAGTCTGAGTCCCCTGTGGTTCTGCCTAGCTCTAAATCCGCTCAGCACTCTGCTGAAGGATTCGGGGCTAGGTTGTCGGCTTCGGAGAGAGGGTGAAGTCATATCTCACCTTCTGTACATGGATGATCTCAAATTATTTGCACCAAATAACCGGGACTTGTTGGAGCTACTGAAAACCACTGAAGTCTTCAGTAGTTCCATCCAGATGGAGTTTGGTGTTGATAAATGTGCGGTTATGCATATACAGCGGGGGAAAGTAGTAAATTCAACAAATTTACAGCTTTCTGAGACAATGACGTTCAGATCTATCTCTGAATCAGAAACCTATAAATACCTTGGTATGTCACAGTCGTTGGGTATTGAGGATACGGGGATTAAACGGGCGTTGAGGGAGCGCTTCTTCGGTCGGCTGATAAAAGTACTCAATAGTCTTTTGTCAGGTGGCAACAAGGTGCGCGCCTTCAACGCCTGGGTGATGCCCCTACTCACATACTCCTTTGGCATACTAAGGTGGACACAGACCGAGCTGGATGCCCTGGATCGGAGGGTCCGTCTAATGCTCACCACACACCGTATGCTTCACCCACGCTCGTCCGTTATGAGATTGTACATCCCAAGGAAGTGTGGAGGTCGCGGCTTTTTAAACGCCAAAAATCTCCACAACCATGAGGTGTACAATCTCAGGAATTATTTCCTTAATAACGAGTGTGGGATACATCGTGATGTGGTGGCAGTAGATAAGGGCCTCACGCCGCTCTCCTTGGCGAACGAGAACTGGCGCAAACCTGTGGTGCTAAGCACCGAGGATCGCAAGGCGGTATGGAAGAGCAAGGAGCTACACGGGCGGTTCTACGGGGCCCTCACGGGACCCGACGTAGACCTGCTCGCATCGGTGAACTGGCTACGATTCGGGGACCTCTTCGGAGAAACCGAAGGTTTTGCCTGTGCAATTGCGGACGAAGTTATCATGACGAATAACTACCGGGGATATATCCTGAAGGACGGTACGGTCGACATTTGTCGGGCATGCCGCCGTCCCGGAGAGTCACTCAGACATATCATCTCCGGTTGTTCTCATCTTGCTAACGGTGAGTACTTGCACAGACATAACCTCGTAGCCAGGATTATACACCAGCAGCTTGCTCTCCTAGACGGTCTTGTGGCCCACGAAGTGCCGTACTACAAGTACATACCTGCGCCAGTTCTCGAAAATGATCGTGCCACGCTCTATTGGGATCGATCTATAATCACGGACAGGACTATTGTAGCCAATAAGCCTGATATCGTGGTAATAGATCGACCGCAACGCCGGGCCATGCTCGTCGACATCACCGTCCCATGTGACGTGTGTGGGTAGATCTGATTATTGTCATTCATGCATGTGGGTAAGACAATAAATGTACGAGTCAGTCTCAGCCCGAACTTGGTGTTTGATTTACATCTCCAACATGGCGCAGCCGTAATGAAAGAATCTACATTGGAAGAAACTCAGTTGTGATTT
The DNA here is from genome assembly GCA_911728535.1 of Pammene fasciana. NCBI lineage: Eukaryota > Metazoa > Arthropoda > Insecta > Lepidoptera > Tortricidae > Pammene > Pammene fasciana. The sequence goes on from OU452283.1 coordinate 10,145,012, forward strand.
ACAGTTTACGTAGTTAATTTTTCGTATACGTGCTGTAGGAAATAAATACATTTTTGTGATTATTTGTACGGGTTATATAACGGCAACTTTGATCATGGACTCGATATTGCCACCGCCGCCGCCATTTTCGTTCGTCAATAATTTAGAAAATGTTACAACAGGAAATCTATCCAAAGAATGGGAAAAATGGAAAAACGCCTTTCTTATTTACTATGAAGCATGTGAGTTATCGAAAAAAGATAAGAAAGTACAAATAAGCATCTTATTGCACATCATTGGTGAACAGTGCCGGGAGGTATACGAGCAATTTGATAAAACATCGATAACAACATCATCGGAGTTATTGAATAAGTTCGACGCATTTTTCCTGCCTAAAAAGAATTTGACCATTGAGCGGCATCGATTTTTTACTCGCGATCAAAAAGAGGGCGAGTCTATTGAACAATATTCGTTCGAATTAAAAAAGTTGGCCAGTTCATGTGAATTTAAGGACTTGATGGAAACTCTGATTCGGGACAGACTAATCTGTGGAATAAAGGATCAAGCAATTCGGGAAAGATTACTGCGGGAACCAGACTTAACGTTGAAAAAGTCATTGGATATTTGTAATATAGCGCAAATATCGAAGGTACAGGCAGTATCCATAAATAAAGAGACTGTGGAGCATCATGCCTATGCGGTACAACGAGACCATTATGGACATTATGGAGTAGTGCAGGCAACGGGTTATGAAAACGGTAGTGATTTAAATCGGGTGATGTGGGTATCGCGGCGAGGAGCGCCTGCGCATCGAGGAGCTGCGCGCGGGTGGCCTCGCGGCCGTAGGCAGCCGTCGCGTCCCCGTAGTGCGTCCCCCGCCACCTTCTCGTCAGCGCCAGCGCAGCGTCGCGACCCGTCGATGCAGCGTAATCAGCTGATGTATAAACAGGGTGGAACTGAGCGTAGTGTGTGGTGTTCGAAGTGTGGTTATGAGCATGGAAACTCTAAATGCCCAGCTGTTGGCAAAAGGTGTTTGAACTGTAATCGATTAGACCACTTTTCCCGAATGTGCACAATCTACGAAGTTCAAGCTGATGATCCATCCGACCAGGTACTAATAATATGTTATCTTTCTGATTCTCTAAATGATTGGTCTGTTGATTTAACGATCAATGGTTGTAATATTAAGTTTAAATTGGACACTGGGTCCGATGTAAATATTGTGCCGCGGAGATATTTGCGTGATATGAACATAACTGAGCGAGAATTAGGAATGTCTTTAGTTCGTCTAACGGGTTATTCTGGTAAGGGTATTAAAGTTATTGGTCGTTGTAGTTTCAAAGTTGAGCATAGAAACCGCTGTTATATTTTAGATTTTCTGCCGCTGATGTAAATTCGCCACCTATTTTGGGACGTGAATCGTGTTGCGAGTTAAATTTAGTAAAGTTAGTCCTGGCTGTGGAAAGTGATGCGGAAGGCGACTTAAAGAATAGTATTCTTACAGAGTACGCAGACGTATTCGAAGGGGTAGGTTGCATGCCAGGGCAGTATAAAATCACGCTTAATGAAAACGTCAGGCCTGTAGTGCATGCACCTAGGAAGCTGCCAGTGGCCTTGAAAGATTCTGTAAAATGTAAATTAGACGAAATGGTTAAGGACGGAATTATTGCAAAGGTTGAGGGCCCGACAGACTGGGTCAATAGTATGACCGTCGCTAGAAAGGCCAATGGAGATATCAGGATTTGTTTAGATCCACGTGATTTAAATCTAGCGATCAAGCGTGAACATTTCAAACTGCCCACTATGGACGAAATCACAGCAAATCTAGGGGGTTCAAAGTATTTTAGTACTCTGGATGCAAAACAGGGCTTCTGGCAACTAAAATTACATGCTGATAGTACCGACCTTTGTACCTTCAATACCAGTTTTGGTAGGTATAAGTTTTTACGTCTTCCGTTCGGAATTACATCAGCATCGGAAGTGTTTCATAAAAAAATGTATGAACACTTCGACGATATTCCTGGAGTATGTTTGTTTATTGACGATTTACTCATTTACGGCAGCACAAAGGAGGAACATGACCGTAGATTGAAAATGGTATTAGATAGGTGCAGAGAAATTAATTTGAAACTAAACGTAAACAAATGTAAAATTGGATTATCGGAAATCAAATATTTAGGGCATAAGATCACTCCTCACGGTATTTATCCTGACGATGAGCACACATCCGCGATAAGGAATATGCCTCGTCCGTTAAACGTAAAAGATCTTGAGCGCTTTTTAGGTATGGTTAATTATGTTGGTAATTTCATACCTAATTTATCTGATAGGAATTATATTTTAAGACAGCTTCTTAAAAAAGAAGTAGAATGGCACTGGAATGATGAGCATGAAAAGTCATTTAATAACCTTAAGGAATGCCTATCAAGTGTGCCAGTTTTACAATACTACAGCTTAGACAGCCCTGTAGTTATATCTGTAGATGCATGTAAGAATGGTTTGGGAGCGTGCCTTATGCAAAACAATTTACCTGTGTGTTACGCGTCACGATCCATGACTAAAGCTGAGCAATCATATGCTCAAATTGAAAAAGAGCTTTTAGCTTGCGTGTACGCGTGCGAAAAGTTCTATACGTACATATACGGTAGAAGTGATATTACCATAGAAACTGATCACAAACCCCTTGTCAGCATTATTTGCAAGCCTATAGCATCCGCTCCAGCGCGGTTACAAAGAATGCTACTGCGTTTACAACCATATGACTTTACAAGCCCGGTAAATACTTGTATATCGCCGATACGTTGTCGCGCGCTGTAGAACCGGCTAGCGCGCCGATAACGGAACCCCGCGATTACTTAGATGCGCGCGCGCAAGTGTGTGCTATTGCACTTAGTAACCCGCTTGTAGATACTCATTTTATGGAAATTCAGAGGTTAACAGCAGCTGATAGGGAATTACAATTATTGGCAAAATATATTGAAAATGGGTGGCCAAATCACAAACAGGAAGTCAGTAATGAAGTTAGGTCCTATTGGGGATACCGGGATGAATTAACTGAGGCTTATGGTATGCTGTGGAAAGGTGACCGTATAATTATTCCTTCTAAAATGCGTAGTGAAATGTTAAGGCTGGTGCACATTGGTCATCTTGGTCTTGAAAAATGCAAACTTAGAATTCGCGAAATAATGTTTTGGCCAAATATAAATTCGCAATTAGAAGACTTAAAGATAAAAAGATAAAAAAGATAAAAGATATTTATTCTTCAATTTAGGCACATTACAATGCACTTATGAACGTCAGAGAGAAAAGAAACTACCACCGGTTCTAACCCTACACCTCTGACCCGAGAAGTATTACTTATTACCGGCAAGAAACTCGGCGGGACTTATTTTTTCAAAACAGTACTACAAATACATTAAAGATACTATATACAATAATGCGTAGTTCTTCAAGAAGGCATATCAAAACAGCTTGAGAGACAGACATGTACCTGCCTATTGTGTAATTAAAATGAAAAATAAAAATAAAATCCAAATCTGACTGCTTCGCAATACGTTTGATATTCTTTCTTACTTGAACTGTGTCCTCTAAATGTTAGATGATTTTATAGATTCTGGTTTGGGCCATGCATATATGTCTGTCATATAGTCCTCGACCCTGTAATAACCCTTTGACATTAAAGTTTTTTTCAAGTATTTCTTAAGAGCGGGAAATGATAGATTCAAAACATCGACGGGTAACTTGTTATAAATATGAATACCCTGGCCAAAAAATGACTTATATGCTTTGCGGACACGACATCGTCTGGTAGCAAGCTTGTTTTTATTTCTAGTGTTATAGCTGTGGATGTCAGAATTCTTCTTGAATGTGTGTATATTCTTTACAACAAAAATAATATTATCATAGATATATTGGGACGCAAGAGTTAAAATATTAATTTTTTTAAATAATTCTCTAATTGATGTACCTGCCTTTAAGTTATACATAAAGCGAATGGCTCTTTTCTGTAAAACTTAATAAACAATTGCCAAGCTTGTTTATTATATAAAAATGAAAATAGGAAGGAGACACTAATTTCGCATGAGGTTCCCACCAGAGCGTGGTCAAAAGTGGGTGCTGACATATTTCATTATAATGGTAAAAAGTATTTGATAGTGGTCGACTACTATAGCAAGTATTTAGAAGTTGTAGAATTAAACTCTTTAACATCTGATCACGTGATTCAGCAGATGAAAGTTATTTTTAGCCGTCAAGGTATACCAGATATTCTCATGTCTGATAATGGCCCAGAATTCAGTTCCCATAACTTTCAGTCGTTTGCTCAATCATGGAAATTTCAGCATGTCACTTCGTCACCCCATTACGCCCAGTCAAATGGACAGGTTGAGCGAACGATTCAGACGGTCAAGAAAATTTTCAAGAAGACGCAGGTAGAGGGTACAGAGTTTAGGTTGGCGTTGCTGGAATATTTGAACACCCCTATAAGTAGTACACTCGCTTCTCCTTCTGAATTACTAAATTGCCGAAAATTGAGAAGTGTAGTCCCTTGTCCACCGAAACTTCTCAAGCCAAAAGTTCAAAAGCATGTTAGATCTGAGCTTAAATTACGTCAATATAAACAAAAGGAACACTATGACAAAAACGCTCGCGATTTAACTCCTCTTGTACCAGGTCAGAAAATAAAGGTCAGGGTAAACAAAAAGTGGGTTAATGGTATCGTGCAATCAATTCGGGGAATACGATCGTATGCAATAAAAATAATAGGAGGAGGTATTTTAATAAGAAACAGGCGTCATTTGCTACGTGATTCTGATCGCCGTACGGAGCCCGAAAGCGCAGTGTGCCCCCTGCCTTATTATGACGACCTAGACATTCCAACTGATAACACCGCGATGACGTCACTCTCGAATATGCAGCAGTCAGGTGATTGCACTGCGCTCGATTCTCAACCGGTCCCAGTGTCCAATCGTGATAATAATGTAAACAATAATCCCTATTATGTTACTCGTTCTGGCAGGACGGTCATACCACCTGATCGATGGGGCTACTAAAAGTGCGGCCAACATCTTCAAGCCGTACCTACCTATTACATATAATTATAATAAAACTTAACAAAATTAAAATGTAAACAATTAAGTAAGATTTTGTTTACCTTATGTTTACTTATTAAGGAGCAAAGCATGCATGTCTGCATGTATTACGGTTAATAATATAGGTATAGGTATATTAAGCTGTTGTTTTTATTGTATGTGTTATGGACCAAGTGATTAATGCGGGCATTATGTATAATGCTCGGGCATTATGAATAATGCCCAGTCGCATCAGGCCGAGTGATTAATTATCATCTAAATTTCATTATTTATCACATTGTCTGGTCATTATGAATAATGCTACGTGACCATTGGGCAATTTGATAATATACATCTGCAGTCTGCGGCAGTCTAATATAAATCTAAGATAATATAAGTCTAATATAATAAAAAGTGTTTTTATTTTTGCTTTCATAGTACAAAATAATGTCTTTATGGAAGACTGCCCTCGTGCACCCTATGTCTAAAAAGGGTGATAGTTCAGATCCGTCGAATTACAGGCCTATCGCTATAACCTCCCTTATCTCCAAGATTATGGAGCGCATAATCAATGCCAAGCTCCTGGGATATTTAAAAGAGCACGACATGATCAGTGACCACCAGTATGGCTTTCGCCACGGTCGCTCGATTGGTGATCTTCTAGTATATCGCACTAACCGCTGGGCTTCAGGCATTGAGAGTCAGGGCTAAGGCTTTTGATTGGGTGTGGCGGCATCGGAGTCTTCTGTCGAAGTTGCCAGCTTACGGACTGCCATCCAGAGAGATTGTGCAGATGGGTTGCCAGCTTTTTGTCCGGCAGAAGCATACGAACATTAGTCGACAGAAGTTGCTCTGAAAGCATGGACATAAACGCTGGTGTCCCGCAAGGCTGCGTGCTGCCCCACGCAATTTTTGCTGTATATCAATGATATGTTGTCTATCGGCGACATTCATTGTTATGCTACACGGGCTGCGTCAATATCCCTCTTTCCGTTGTGGTAGAGAGTCACGAAAAACTTCTGTCCGATATCGAGAACACTCTCTCTGGAGTCTCGGCGTGGGATAAGGACAACTTGGTCCGATTCAACCCCATAAAGAGACAAGTTTGCGCGTTTACCGCTAAGACACCCTCATTTGCTGTGGCCCCTGAGTTCCAAGGCGCAACTCTTACGATGTAAGGGATTATTGGAATCCTAGGTGTCGACATTTCCAGTGACGCCCAATTCCGTTGTCGCCTTGAAGGGAAGGCCACGCTGGCACCCAAAAAGCTCGGTGTGCTCAATAAAGCGAAGACATACTTCACTTCAGGGCAGAGACTGCTTCTGTAAAAGTCGCAAGTCAGACTCCATAGGGAGTACTGCTCAGTCCAAAGGTGACAGCAGCTGTCACCTTTGAACGGGAGCACCTTATAAACCTTTGACTCGGTTCAAAGGCGCGCTGTGCAAATCGTAGACGAGCCCAAACTCACGAGCAATATTGAACCTCTAAGTCGAGGGAGAGACTTTGCCTCCTTATGTGTGTTCTATCGCTTGTACAATGGGTTGTGCTCTGAAGAGCTGTTTGACATGATGCCCACGGCCGCCTTTATCACCGCAACGCTCGCCGTCGGCAGGGTGTTCATCCTCACATCCTGGAGCCTTATGGGTCGCACAATGCACGGTTTAAGAGGAATTTCCTCCCGCGAACGCTCCGGCTGTGGGATGAACTCTCTACCAAGGTTTTCCCAGAGAGCTACAGTATGAGGTTCTTCAAAAAAGGAGTGTATAGGTTCTTAAAGGGTAGGTAACGCGCATGTGAACCCTCTGAAGTTACTGGCGTCCATAGCTAGGCTACGGCAGCTGCTAACCACCAGGCGGGCCGTACACCGTCGTGGTATAAAGAAATATAAAAATAATTACCCTATTTTCACAACCTTGTAGGTTGATTTTGTGAATTTTTTTAAGTTCTTTATTACTCTGCCCATAGTTGATGGACATTATGTATAAAGCCCGGGCAATTTCATTGTTTGAATAGTTATTATCGAAGGTTTATTACTATGCCAAATAGGTGATGGGCATTATGTATAATGCCCGGGCAATTTAATTATTTTCATAGTTATTACCAAATTGCCTACTCATATTGGGCATTATTCACAATGCCCGGGCATTATGTATAATGACCTATTTATCACTTGGTCCATAACATATGCATGTTATCATGTTAATAAATAATGTCTAATAATCTGTATAATATTACTAGATAATAAATTAAATTCATGAAATGTGAATTTGTAAATAAAAAAATGTTATACTAAATCTGAATTAAGTATACCTACAGTTGTGAACCTACCTAAAATTCTTATTTTATTCTAGTGGTATATGTATGCGAGTTTTGAATTATGAAATAAATTCATACCATTATTCAATTAATTACGCAAACAAAAATGCATTGTTTTTATGAACAAGTCTTTCTTTATTATTTGTAAAGAACGGATGTTGGAAATAACTATTAGTATAAAATGTAATCTCTTAGAAATAACTCTTATAAATATAATTCTAGTTAAGTAAAATAAATTACGAAATTAAATGTACCCTACCTACCCATCTACCTACCTAAAGTTTTCATATTCTTGTTTGTTTATAAAAGGATATTGTGCAGTGAGTGTTTAGTTCAATTTGTGTAAAAGGAGGTTGTGGGTAGATCTGATTATTGTCATTCATGCATGTGGGTAAGACAATAAATGTACGAGTCAGTCTCAGCCCGAACTTGGTGTTTGATTTACATCTCCAACAACGTGAACCTCCTGAAGACTGAGAAGGACAAGTCCAGCAAGTACCTAGACTTAGCTCACGAGGTAACCGCCATGTGGGAGGTTGATTCGGCGATCATTGTGCCGATAGTTGTTTCTGCGAACGGTCTCATAGCGAAGAGTCTCGACCAAAATCTTGAGAGACTTTCGCTACGGGGTTGTGGTTGGATCAAGGGTCAGATACAGAAGGCGGTAATTCTGGACACGGCGCGCATAGTCCGAAGGTTCCTCACTCTGCGGCCCTAACCACCGGCAGCCTGGGCCTTGCTCCGTTGCTGGCGGCACCCTAGGATAGGTTTTTTATAATGTTTTTATTGTTTTTGTGTGTTTTTGATGTATTTTTGTATTTTACTTTTATAAAAATATTGTAAAAAACCTACACTAAGATGAAAAATGAATAAAGAGTATAATAAATATTCTTTATTGTACACCACATGAAAAAAGAAAAGTATACAGAGATATAATGATAAAAACTAGGTAACAACAGGCGGTCTTATCGCTAAAAAGCGATCTCTACCAGACAACCTTTTGGTAGCAGGAAACTATAAACTCAAAACAATGAACGGGTAGTGCCGATATAATTTTATTCTGGTGATAGTAAGAAACTATTTTAAAGCTAATACCTAAATACAAAATATACATAAATACACAATACATAAATACATAATATATACATACATAATATATACATACATAAATATGTTATGGACAAAGTGATTAATGCGGTCATTATTTATAATGCCCGGGCATTATGAATAATGCCCAGTCGTATTAGGCCAAGTGATTAAACGTTATCTAAACCTCATTATTTATCACATTGTCTGGTCATTATGAATAATGCTACGGGACCATTGGGCAATTTGATAATATACACAGGAAGTTTAGACATTTGAGGCTGCACTTTTGTCTCAGGCAACTCCGCTTGGCACAATTGTTTGTTAGGTCAAACAAAACTGATTAAGCCCCCCAGCCGCGAGATCGAGCGGTGGCTACCCCCCAAAAAAGAGGAAGGTAATGGTCAGCTTCCGAGGTCTAGGTTGTGCTATATTTCTGGCGACTATTAGCTGCTATGCTAGGTCGAGTTTGAAATCATTTTCGTAAAATTTGGGTTTGAAATTAATTTTTTACACCTTCATCCAAAAAAAAATTAAGTTTTGTTTATAAAAAAATAAATAATTTATAGCGCGCGGTGAATGCGATTCCCATACAAATGGAATCATGGTCGGAGATTAAAAGTATTTTTTAACCAAAATATGGAATAAATGGCAGTCTAAATACATGGATGTAATGTTATACTTTTAATTTCATGTGGCTTTTCCTGTTCCTGGTTCAGTTTGTTTTTATTTTTGCTTTCATAGTACAAAATGATGATCGGCGGGAGCTGCTATCATTAAACTTTTACAAGTCGAGTGGGCCAGACGGCATATCAGCAGTTGTGCTCAAACGGTGTGCTCCTGAGTTGTGTCTCGTGCTAACTCGCCTTTGCGCACTATCGTACCACACACGGCAAGTACCGTATTTATGGAAGACTGCCCTCGTGCACCCTATGCCTAAAAAGGGTGATAGTTCAGATCCGTCGAATTACAGGCCTATCGCTATAACCCCCCTTCTCTCCAAGGTTAGGTATCTTATAATCAATGCGAAGCTCCTGGGATACCTAAAAGAGCACGACATAATCAGTGACCACCAGTATGGCTTTTGTCACGGTCGCTCGACTGGTGATCTTCTAGTGCATCTTACTAACCGCTGGGCTTCAGCCATTGAGAGTCAGGAAGAAGCATTGGCAGTCAGCCTAGATATAGCTAAGGCTTTCGATCGGGTCTGGCATCGGGGTCTTCTTTCGAAGTTGCCAGCTTACGGACTGCCAGAGGAATTGTGAAGATGGGTTGCCAGGTTTTTATCCGGCAGAAATATACGAACATTAGTCGACGGAACTTACGTGCTACCCCACGCAGTTTTTGCTGCATATCAATGATATGTTGTCTTTCGATGACATTCATTGTTATGCTCCACGGGCCGTGCCAATATCCCTCGTTCCGTTGTGGTAGAGAGTTACGAAAAACTTGTGTTCGATATCGAGAACACTCTCTGGAGTCTCAGCATAGGGTAAGGACAACTTGGCCCGATTCAACCCCAGAAAGATACAAGTTTACGCGTTTACCGCTAAGAAAACCTCCTTTTCCTGTGGCCCCTCGTTCCAGCCCTCCCAGAGGCGCAACTCTTACAATGTCAGCGAATATTGGGATCCTCGGTGTCGAAATTTCCATGTCCGCGTATAGGGAAGGCCACGCTGGCATCCAAAAAGCTCGGTGTGCTCAATAGAGCGAAGAGATATTTCAGCAGGGCAGAGACCAGCCCCGGGCAGAGACTGCTTCTGTGGCAAGTCCGACTCCATAGGGAGTACTGCTGTCACCTTTGGACGGGAGCACCTATATACCAGCTAGGGCTCTTTGACTCGGTACAAAGGCGCGCTCTCCGAATCGTCGACGAGCCCAAACTCACGAGCAATATTAAACCCCTAAGTCGAAGGAGACTTATTTACCTCCTTATGTTTGTTCTATCGCTTGTACAATCGGTTGTGCTCCAAAGAGCTGTTAGACATGATGCCCATGGCCGCTTTTTATCACCCCAACGTTCGCCGTCGACTGTGGAATGAACTCCCTGCCGAGGTTTTCCCAGAGGGCTACAGTATGAGGTTCTTCAAAAAAAGTGGTTGTCTGTAAAGGCGGTTTACGGACTATAATTTTGCGTGATAACGTAATGGAAAATTAGAGATGGGCCGACTAGGGTTTTTGCCGACTACACAATCGGCCGACTAATCGGTTTTCAAATTGCCGGATAATCGGCCGACTAGTCGGCAATGACGATCGTAGGTTTTGGCTAAGGGACAAAACACACCTGAGCTGAATTCAGCAAATTCATAGACAACATGCTTAAATTTGTCTATGTTTTGTCTACGGTTGCTTAAATTTGTATGCAGGCCATAGACAAATTTAAGCAACCGTAGACAAATTTTAGCATTTTGTCTATGAATTTCCTTAATTCAGCTGAGGTGTGTTGTGTCCTGAAACGCTGGTTTCGCTTCGTCCGCCGTGCCATTGTCTATCACGCGTTCATGACCGGCGCTGGCGCTGGCGTGTTTGATGGCAAAAAGAAAAACACTATTACCAAATAGGCATCTTGCTGATTCCCGACACTTACAAGCTGTCCAGTATAAGTGAATCTTTCATACCATTATAACTATGCATAATCAGAGGTCACCTTTACATTGGTGTATTTTAGTCGCGCGCTTGTTAGGCGATCGAAATTAAAGTACCAGGGCCTCAGTGAGTCGCTTACCAAACGCGTCTCTTTTACAAACCATTATTGCAGAGACCCCTAGATTCGTAACAACTATGCGTAATCGTAGATTATTTTATACTGGTTTTATTGAAACGATCATTCGTTACCTATCTCGCCTACACTACTCTAAATGGTATTAGTTGGTCTCTGTCACACTTTGTGCAATGCGCAAAATATGGAAATCTCGCTTACACGCCTGTCTTAAGTATATTGGTGTATCTCTTTTACCCATGATGCACATCAAGATATAGCATATTTAAGATATAGCAGCATATTTACAAGTGTGTGAGTGCCTGCCGGACCCAGGGTGGTTAACATTACGCACACATATACAGTCATGAAAGAGATGTGCGCATAGACATTCGTACGCGTGCAAATGAGAAGCAATGATTCTCTGTCCCTCATCGCGTATGCGTTATTTTCATAGACATACCACCCGTAGACCTGACACGGAAATAATAATACCAAGATTGAACGGGATTGTCTTATTACACTTTCCATAGATATGACAGAGAAGGCGCTATTATCGTTGATCCTTATCATAGAATCACCCTTGTGATTATTGATTACTTCCAAAAGGCCCTAAGTACAATAGAAACGTTTGTTTCCCTTCACCGCTCTTTGAAGGGTAACAATGAAACCGACTAAATTATGTAGATTAGTTACGCAAGTTGAAATGCGTTTCCAAATTAGTCGCGTTGCGGATGTTACCACCGTAAGGGATAGAAACACTTCTATCCCTTACGGTGGTACACGTATGCGGTCTCTAGTTATATTCTTGCTCTCAGACCGTACGTTTGTGAAATACCAACCCACCTCTTATACGTCCATGGTACCCTAGTCCCTCCATAAAATGAACAGTCATGTTTCTGTTAATCTATCAACTGAAATAGAATTGTATATTTGAAAAGTGGTTCAACTTATTGCTACCTAGATATATATATAGTACAGTCAGCAGCAAAAGTAGGTAAGCGGGTAGGGTATTCAAAATGAGCTGGACACGACTTTATTGTTAAAATAATAATAGTTCATTTAGAACACCCTACCCACTTAGCTACTTCTGCTGCTGACTGTACAAGATTTACTTAAAACTGATTACAATGCCACCTATCGGTGACATAAAGAATTAATAATCCATCTTTCATACCATCGATCTCATAACATCCAGGTTTCGAGTTAATATGTATAGATGGCGCTGTCAATCGGATTTACGATGTGACATTTCCTTTGTACTCTATGGCTCTACATTTTGGCACTAGACATTTGACTTTGACTCTACATACAGTCGCCATCAAATATATCGGAGCGGCCAGGGTGCTCAAAAATATCTGAACATGCACTTTATTGCCTTGACAATAGAGGCGTTGCTCAGATATTTTTGACCTCCTCGGCCGCTCCGATATATCTGATGGCGACTGTACAACTCAACCATACATAAAACTCTACATTGGGCTCTACCTATTCGACTCTACAAATGACTCTTAATTATAACTCTCCATTTTGGTTCTCTAAATTTTTGAGTACCCTGACCGCTCCTATATATTTTATGGCTACTGTACAAAGAACTAATTACGTAAGGGTACAATGCCGCAAGGGCCTAGTTTAGATTTGAGCTAGTTATTAATTTAGTTTAATATTTGTGCTATAGTCCCTCTGTATATTTAATTATGTAAATAAAAATGTTCTAGTTTATTACGTAAGGTAACATGTATAAAGAAATAAAAGTAAAAATATACAAGAAGTGATGAAACACTGTTATAAAGAAATAAAACCAAGAAACAATATCTAAAACATAAAGCTAACAAGCAACATTAATAAAAAAATAAAATAACAAAATTAAAAGCAAGATTAAGAAAAAATTATATTTGATGGCGACTGTACAAAGAAATAATTACGTAAGGTAACATGTATAAAGAAATAAAAGTAAAAACATCCAAGATAATATCTTAAACATAAAACTAACAAGCAACAATAAAAAAAATAACAAAAATAAAAGCAAGATTAAGAAAAAATAAAAAAACAAAATAAAATGTTCCCATACGCGAGGATCGAACCCAGGCCGATCGTTTAGCAGACAAATTTCTTCCCACTAGGCCACGCCCCGACTTGTAAGACTCGACGAAATTAGATTAGATGTCAAGCGGATTTACGGTCTTACACCTACTCCTATGAATTCATTATGCCCTAGTACAATCGAAACATAAAATTTTTGACCACGTGGTCCCAGCGGAACGCTACATTTGTTTGAACATGCCATTGGTCTTCATCGATTTACAAGACGTTATCACGTCAAAAAGGAGTGTATAGGTTCTTAAAGGGTAGGCAACGCGCATGTAAATCCTCTGGAGTTACAGGCGTCCATAGGCTACGGTAGATGCTTACCACCTAGGCGGGCTGTATGCTTATTTGCCACCGTCGTGGTATAAAAAAATATAAAAATAATTATTCTATTTTCACGACCTTATAGGTTGATTTTGTGAATTTTTTCATGTTTTTTATTACTCTGCCCATATTTGATGGACATTATGTATAAAGCCCTGACAATTTAATTGTTTGAATAGTTTTTATCGAAGGTTTATTACTCTGCCAAATAGGTGATGGGCATTATGTATAGTGCCCGGGCAATTTAATTATTTTCATATTTATTATTAAATTGCCTATTCATATTGGGCATTATTCATAATGCCCGGGCATTATAAATAATGACCTATTTATCACTTGGTCCATAACATATACATTACATAAATAAACAATACATAAATGCATACATAAACAAAGGCAACTTAAGGCAGCGAGAGGTAATGTGATTTCAGAAGATTTTTGAAGATAGGAACTGTTTTAGCAGATCTTACATTCAATGGCAAAGCATTCCACAGCCGAACAGCCCGAAAAGTAAAGGAGTTGTTATAGAATTTAGATGAGGAAGAGGGAACAGCAAGGAGACGTTTTTCCGCACACCGGACAGAACAAAGATACCTAAAACTCTTTAAGATATAGAGGGGTGGTGGGATTGAAAAGAGTATTATAGAGAAGAGCGACAATGTGTGAGTTGCGGCGAAGACGTATTGGGAGCCACTTGAGCTGAGTGCGAAAACTCCGAGATGTGGTCAAATTTTTGCAGGCCAAATATAAACCTTATGCAGGCATTCTGCAGCCGCTCAAGTTTGTTTAGCTGGTACTAAAGCACAATATAAACTAAAATTAAAACTATATAAAATCAAGAAAAGAAATTATAAAATAAACATTAACTATGTACAGTCCTGGAGATAAACAAAGCTGACAGCAGCGGTGGCAGAAGGTGTCGGCAGGCACAAGACAGCCGGAGTCGGCGCATAGCGCGCTCTCGGGCGGAGAAACTGCAGTACGTGCCGTTGCCTAAGCTAGCAACGCTTTGGCATCCTTGTTGTTATCGTTGTTTTCCAACCAAAAGATTTCTGATTTTCTAAAATACGATATTGTGGCCTATGCCCACATTCATGCGTACACAGCGGGATGTTAGTAGTACAAATATTGATGTTGTAGGGGCTAAGAATCGAAAATATGGAGATAGAAGAATAGTAAATAGGGAGCTGATTTGTCAGAATCAATGCATGATAATAATATACCCTAATATTGTAGTACTTATGGTGCAAAATTACATTAGCATTTATATTTCGTTATGTACGTAGTTTTGCGCACTGTGCAGTTCAATGGTGGAGGTAGTACTTTTGTTTACTACATCCCATAACTATTTCAATAATTCAGTTTGTGTGTGTTAAAGTACGAAATTTATTATACGTAACGAAAGTATTAAGTCATCTGGGAGCAGTTTCGTTTTTAGGGTCATAAAAAAATAACCCTAACCATAGACTTAAATATAATATAGTAGACGGCCATAGCCTAAGAACTTTTTGAGGCTCCGAGTATTTAGCGCCATAACCTAAACAGAGCCAATATGTATGAGATAAAATCAGCGCCACCTAGTAACGACTAGTGTACTACTAGTACGTTATTCGTTACTAGGTGGCGCTGATTTTATCTCATAAATATTGGCTCTGTTTAGGTGGCTCTAAATACTCGGAGCCTCAAAAAGTTCTTAGGCTATGGCCGTCTACTATATATTTAAGTCTGTGCCCTAACCTACCTATCTCTGGGTGTAGTTTCGTTTTTAGGGCCATAAAAAAATACCCCTAACCTACCTACCTCTCTCTGGGAGCAGTTTTGTTTTTAGGGTAATAAAAAAAAATAACACTAACCTGTCTATCTCTGGGAGCAGTTTCGTTTTTAGGGCCATAAAAAAATACCCCTAACCTACCTATCTCTGGGAGCAGTTTCGTTTTTAAGGTCATAAAAAAATAACCCTAACCTACCTACCTACCTCTGGGAGCAGTTTTGTTTTTAGGGTAATAAAAAAATAACCCTAACCTACCTATCTCTGGGAGCAGTTTCGTTTTTAGGGTCATAAAAAATAACCCTAACCTACCTATCTCTGGGAGCAGTTTCGTTTTTAGGGTCATAAAAAAATAACCCTAACCTACCTATCTCTGGGAGCAGCACTAATTCTTCCTCCTAGCGTTTATCCCGGCTTGGGGTCCGCTTGACAACCTAATCCCATAAATTGGCGTAGACACTAGTTTTTACGAAAGCGACTGCCATCTGACCTTACAACCCAGAGGGGAAACTAGGCCTTTTTGGGATTAGTTCCGGTTTCCTTACGATGTTTTCCTTCACCGAAAAGCGACTGGTAAATATCAAATGATATTTGTACATAAATTCCGAAAAACTCAATGGTACGAGCCGGGATTGGAACCCGAGACCTCCGGATTGAAAGTCGGACGTCTTACCGCAAGGCTACCAGCGCGCTACCGGGAGCAGCACTAATTGCTACACAATTATTTACCACATAAACTTTGACAATATGTTATTTGCCTTAGCAAATCATTTGCTACACAATTATTTACCACATAAAATTTGACGTAATAAAAATTTGCAATATAATAATTTAGGGAAAATAAAAAAAATACGAAGTAAAATTATGCCAAGGATTGGTTTGCGAAATTAAACTTCGGTGAAAAGTTGGTTCCTAAATGAAATTTGACGAAACATAATTCGGCAAAAAGGCAGTACACTAATAACATATTTGATACCAATTTAGGAAATGCTATAAGCATAGACTTAAACTTATAATAGATGGCCAAAAGATTTATGTGGTGGCTTTTTATCCAGATTAACTTTTGGCAGTTAGTATGACAAGTATTGTCGATAATACCCCCTACCTTACAAAATCGTCCGTTTTTAGGGTTCCGTACCTCAAAAGGAAAAAAAACGGAACCCTTATAGGATCACTTTGTTGTCCGTCTGTCTGTCTGTCTGTCTGTCTGTCTGTCTGTCTGTCTGTCTGTCTGTCTGTCTGTCTGTCTGTCTGTCTGTCATCAAGACCATTTTTCTCAGGAACGCGTGGAGGTATCAAGCTGAAATTTATACCAAATACTTAAGTCTATTGTCCCTTGAAGCTGTGAAAAAATCAATCTTAAAAGCCAACGCAATCAAAAGATACAGTCG
This sequence comes from Pammene fasciana, assembly GCA_911728535.1. NCBI lineage: Eukaryota > Metazoa > Arthropoda > Insecta > Lepidoptera > Tortricidae > Pammene > Pammene fasciana. The sequence goes on from OU452283.1 coordinate 10,161,731, forward strand.
TTTATGCTGCAAATTTTTGAGTTTTCGGCACTCGCAAAACCTACGGGGTACTTCCCATGAACTCAGAAACTTGAAATTTGGCACGAAGCAACGTCATATAGCATAGACAAAGGAAAACTTATAAAAAGTAGACATTTTTAGTAAAATCATACAAAAATATATATTTAAAATTTTAAACTTACTACCTTTTTCCTCGTAAACGCGTGAAGTTATTAAGTTGAAATTCATGTCAAATACTCAGGGCTATAGTACCTTTCAGATGTAGCAAAACCAAAGCTTTATGTCAACGCAATCAAAAGGAATACCAATTTAAGTTGCATATTTTGAAACTGAGTACTCGCGAGATACTCAAAACCTAAAGGGTACTTCCCGCAAGCTCAGAATCTTTAAACTTGGCACGAAGCAACATCATATAGCACAGACAAAGGAAAAATTATAAAAAGTAGACATTTTTAGTAAGTAGAATCATACAAAAAATATTTTTTAAAATTTTAAACTTACTACCTTCTTCTTCGTAAACGCGCAAAGGTATTAAATTGAAATTCATATCAAATACTCAGGTCTATTATACCATTCAGCTGTGGCAAAAACAAACTTTCATGTCAATGCAATCAAAAGAAATAGCAATTTAAGTTGCATATTTTGGAGATGAGTACTCGCAAGAAACTCAAAACCTAAAGGGTACTTCCCGTAAACTCAGAAACTTGAAACTTGGCACGAAGAAACTTCATATAGCAAAGACAAAGGAAAAATTACGAAAAGTAGACATTTTTAGTAAAATAGTACTTAAAATATTTAAAAAAAAATTAAACTTACTATCTGTTTCCTCGTAAACGCGTAGAGGTATTGAATTGAAATTCATATCATATACTCAGCTCTATAATACCTTTCTGCTGTAGCAAAACGAAACTTTCATGTCCACGCAATCATAAGAAATAGCAATTGTTTTAGGTTTTTACGGAACCCTCGGTGTGCGAGTCCGACTCGCACTTGGCCGGTTTTTTCGGAGTTCATATCGGGACAACCATCAGTGTTAGGTAAAAAGTGAGTTCATAAGAGTTGTAGAAAATTGTATAAGCTTTAATTATGTATTTAAATTGTCTATGACGCATGGTTTTAAAGATGTAATCATTCATTTACTATTTAGTATGATATGTTTGTAATGTTTTGCCAAAACTTACCTACATGGCCTACGCGTATAATATATATAGGTTGTGGCCTGTAATACGAGCAAAAAATTAAAACGTAGATTGTACTTACTCCTCAAACTAAACAACGTTTGTTCAGCGACTTAAAAAAAACTTATGGTTTGATTTTTAGTACATTTTAAAGTTTACCTGAACACGCAATGTGTGACGCACGGGGACTGTAAGGCCGCGCATCACCTTCGATAGCTTAGCCTTGAGCAGCTTCACCGGTTCGTTTTCGGTGTGGGATTGCCTGTGGAATAGCTGAGAGAAAAAACATCAAGGACACTGTCACTTATGACTTTATTGTTCACACTGATTACTAATTAAACTTATTACACTTTTAAACTATTCACTTGTACTTCTTCTTGTTCCTGAGAGAGGTGTGGTCGGCTCGGCGACCTGTGGTGGACTACGTTGTATGCCGGCAAAGTACCGGCTTATATACGATTCGAATAGGCAGTGGCCCTGGAAATGCAGTGCTCTGATTGGTCAGAGCGCCAATGACGGTTAATTCCGGGAATATTTGAATGGTTTCTTAGTATTTTTTACTAGTGGCCATGAGATGCCTTTCGTAAGTGCATTTTCAGGGTCAATGCTGTTATTTCTCATTTGAGATGTAAACAATGGGTGTTTATATGATCCTATTTGATTATAAATAAGGATTCTTACTAAATATTGTGCCGCAGATGGCGCTAAAGGTACTTTTTACAAGTGTTGCTTCAAGGCCGTTTGCGGCTTTGATGCCTACGGTGGTTATTTAAGGGGAATAAAGTTACACAGGGGTTTAATATGTATTTTGGTGTACATATGAGTAAGTATAGATGTTTATGTACCTTTTTAGGAATAGGTCATTTGACCTTGGAATGAGTTACGGGGTGAAATGAGCTTTCCTATGTCCCTGATTGGGAACCCTACGTGTTTTTATTCCTACTTATTGCTAGTTTAATGATTAAAGTTATATAAATCAAACTTATAAACTAGTTTTTGTTCGCCGCTCGGTGACCTTGGGTCTTGCTCGTTGAGGGCGTCCGGCACACAATGTATTGCGAAATTGATTATGTCTGTAGGATGACAAGACTGACAAGCAATGTCAATTAGACGGATTTTAACGTACTTACATTGAAAATAATACGAGTATTTAGTTTTTATGAAAGAGACAATCTTAAGGCCTATATTTTTTTTAAATATTGTTGAACAAAACGTTGTTGTTTTATTGTTTAAGGAGCACAATCAAATCAAATCAAATCAAAATCAAAATATTCTTTATTGCACACCTCAATAAAATAGAACAGTACAGTACACAGATAAAAAGTAGAGGCAGTCAACTGGCGGTCTTATCGCTAGATAGCGATCTCTTCCAGACAACCTTGGGGTAGCGGAAATCTAGTTGAACATAGTTGAATGAGTAGGTGCAAAACAGAAGAAGCAGTGAAATAAACCAATAAACTAAAACAAATAATAATAACTTAATTATACAAACACATACTTACACAAATAAAATAACCCATAAACATACATATACTACATACACAGGATAGATAAGTACTTAAATAAATAAAATAAAATACAATAAAATACAGTCAGCAAACATATGTGTCAAGGGAGAGAAAGGTAATACTCCTTAAGGAGATTCTTGAAGACAGTTGTCACAATCTACCGTTTTAAAATTTTGCTCGTATTACAGGCCACATCCTGTATATTTTAATTTAATGGTTGAATGGTTTTAGTTTAAGAAGTATTCTGTCATCAAGGAAGTGAACCAAAAATCAGCACGTAATAACTATTAAAACTTAACAACTGCAATCGAGAACATTTATATGCTGTTAACTTTAACCGCCCTACAGCAAAAAGCTGACTCTTGCCGCCAAAAAACCAATTTAAAATTGACCTCTTCATGTGTACGAAGTCATGGTAGTTGAAGCTCATTATATACTAGTAACCGATGTAGTATAAGCGTTAGTAACCGATGGGAATAATAACCATATTAATGTCTACCTTAACTAAGATTAGGTAATCAAAGTAAGTTTTCTTGCGCTTCCACTCAGCTTGAAAACGAAAAGGCTTAACTATGAAGAATTACAAATGATTTTGAATGTTATCATGTAAATTTAAGATTCTAATTCAATTGAGAGATTAAGTCACTAATGCCGTTTTTGTAAGTGAACAATTACGTCATAGATAAAGTAAAGACATGGCAAATGGTTATTATTATTATTAATATGGGTGGACAGGAATGTGAAGAACTTTCTAAAGATCTTTAAAAAGGTAAACTAATTTCCTATAGTGAGATTATGTCCGAATTGTAGGAAGAAATCTGTAGTAATATCCGGACATCTTAAGGGGCTCCTCACGTTTTTTACCGATTTTTGACCAGTTTTGAGCGGGTTTTAACCGTGGTACCACGGCCTTTGTACCACGGGGGACCACGGGTAAAAAAAATCCCCGCAGACCCACAACACCGAAATGGGACTATGGGTAATTGAAAAGAACCGGGTATTAACCGTGGTCCCACTGCTATGACCCTCAGTGGATCCACGAGTACTAATTTTGTCCCTATAGACCCACTGCTCGAGAATGGTATTCATTTGCTAGTATTTAAAGGCACAGCAAAAAAAAAATAACCAAAACCTACCTTGCCTATTAAAAAAAGAATAGTATTTAGAGGCGTAATTTATGTTATGACATATCTATTGCTGTGGGACTACGGGAAATATTTATATTATTTATTTTCGAGGAATGACCCGTGGGCCCACGGACAGTTTCGTATTCAAAAAGATAACTTAAAACTGGGGCAGTGGGGTCTACGGGGAAAATACGGGGAAAAAAAATTCCCGTGGTCCCCCGTGGTACAAAAACCGTGGTACCACGGGTAAAACCCTGTTTTGAGTCGATATTCCTACATTTGAACTACAGATAGAATTATAAGGCAAACGGCTATCGGTTCTTTAATCTTTTATCTCCATTCTGTAGAGCCAGATTTTGAAATAAATGAGCACTTATTTTTAAATGATTTTTTTAAACATGGTCTAAAAAGACACGTTTTTCGATATTCGAATGCCGTGAAGACTCTTACATATACAAAATCTACATATTAGGGTTTCTCTTTGACGTCTCTAAAAACTGAAGAGGGATTTTAATTTTAAACTAATTAACACAAAAGTTATGACCAGAAAACCACTTTTTTGGCCTAAAATTGCTCGACTTTGATGTCAAATATCTCGATGACGATGAACATTGAGGTTAATATAGGATACTATAGAGTTTGACCACTGAAATTTTACACAATCTTTTGGCGGGAATTTCAAATAATCTTGGGCTGGTATCACTTAGTATAGAAGGATTTATAGTTTTGATACTAGAAAATATTTTTGATTTTCTCTGCATATATAAGGTACCTAAGGAAATAAGTTTAAAAAATATACGTTGATGTGCACTAATTAAAACCAGCTCACATTAATTCTACCACCACGTAAAGTACACTCAACAACAAATACATATAAGTTTACACTTTCTCACCATATACCATAGTAACAAGGCGAACAATGAAATGTATAGTGTAAATAGGACCTAGCTCGATAATGCCATAATATTAAACCATCACCAAAAAAATTACATAAGTAGGTACAGTCGCCATCAAATATGTCGGAGTGACTAAGGTGGTCACAAATGTCGGAACAGCCCCTCTATTACCAAGGCGATAAAGTGCATGTTCAGATATTTGAGTACCTTGGCTGCTCCGATACTGATACCTTCCTTCCCATACTGTGGTCTATGTGATCATTGAATTACGTTACTTTAGGTTAGATTTAATTTCAGGTCTGATGGTTGGGTTAAGTATGTATAGATATTTCTTCGACACGTTGGCCGCTCATTGTTATAAACTTATTTTATATTTTTTTATAAAATTACTGCTGACTAGTCACTCCACAGATTTCTTCTAAATAAGGTTTTCAGTTAGTAACTCCTTACGTTCCAAACTGCGAATGTTTTAATTTTATTGATATTTTCCAGAGCTTCTAGTTTCTTTACACGCTTGCTCTGTTTATGAGATTCAGGTATTAATAAATTCAAGTTATAGGCAAATGTTACAACTCGTACTGAAGTATCAAAATATGAATAGAGCACCAACTTACTACATGTAAACATTGCAGTTTTTTGTTATAAAAAGCTTCACCTCGACTTCGCACATTGTCGTAATTACTTACGAGCTTAAATAGTATGCATACCTCACTCGGTAATATAGTCATTATTTAATATTATTTAAAATATCCCTTGTAAACACACATTTGATTTGAACAAGATTTGACTGAATGACATATATTGACAACTGACTTTTAGCTTTTTTTTAATTCATAGACAATTGGTGATACAACAACGAAATGTCTGTCAACAAAATTTGGTTAGCCAAACACTATTGATTAAGGATGTTACTGACACTATGATAAGATATAAAACTCATTAGAAAACTAAGGGGTTCAGATCGAAGGTCATTGGCGCCAGGGAGCCCCTTAAAAAAATACTACCATACCTACTTAGTTAAGTATATGCTAAACCATGTATGTGTCGGCGGCCGATCGTAAAATCAGGCATATCGTGAAATTCCTAGGCATATCGTGAAACGTGAAAATCTTTGACTCGTTCCCTGATTCGACCGGGGTCCTATTTCTGGGTAGTTTGCCCTTCGGGCATCTGAAGCAACCTAACGGACCTAACCTACCTATACATTGGTTTAATGTGACTATCCTTAAAACATTACACAGGAACATTACGATCTGCCTGATTTTACGATCGGCCGCCGACATATGCAAAGCAAAGGACTACTTGCGTAGTGACTATTGATTAGATGGTTTAAACGCTATTTTATTTACTTGTGGACTAAGAGCTGGCCACGTCAGATATGAGAGGGCCCGTAATTTTCATGCCGATGACATCAATTTGACGTCAGGGTCCATATAGGGTGATCCCAAATAGTTTTATTGTAAATTATTAATCATTAGTCGTCAATCATTTTAATCATGTACTTACAAATGACTTCAAAAATGTTGCAAGTGCCACTGAGAAATAAAAATACTGATTTCCTAATTGTATTAATTGTTAAAATCAGAAAAAATGTGTCCATCAATTATACATTTTCGTTTTACCAGAGAAGTTGGAATAATTAACCAAATGTGTGATACAACAAACAAAAATACGATTACAAAACAAAAGGATTTTTAATGAATATTGCATTACGTATGAACGAGATGATGCCTTAAGATTTTGTTTGCATGGGAATTAATGCAAGAAGGATGGCGTGCTTTACGTTATAGAGAATTCTGTTTTCTACGTAATTATTGTAATGTGTTGTTAAATTTAATAAAATGTATGTATAAAACAAATCAAATAGTTTTATCAAAGTTTCACGTATCAAGTAGGTATTATTTATTCCACGTGTAAATAAAGTACTTTTGAAGACATTTGTACATGATTAAAATGATTGATGACTAATGATTAACAACTTACCATAAAACTATTTGGGCTCACCCTATATGGAGCGTGACGTCAAATTGCTGTCATCGGCATGAAAATTACGGGCCCTGTATGACACAATAATTAGAGCAACAAAACCTGTCTAATTAGATTGCTGTACTATTCTTTAATGCTAGATCCGCGCATCTGGCGGCTTTTAATGGGTGGAGGTCAAAATTACAGACTAGCAAAATTGTTGAATTGGAAAATAGTACAACCAAAATGGGTAAAAACTACCAAAGTTATATCAGTTGACAGAGCCTATATGTTCACATTCTAACAAAAAACAGTGCATATTACTGCGGAAACAGAAACAGTAGGCGACAAACTATCAATTACATGACACGTCGTTTGGCACTACTTCCTCCAACAAAAACTTTTGGTAATTATATAATCTAATTATTTATATTATTTCACATAATACTGCATCAAAACCAGAACTCTATGATTTTTTATCATGAAGTGGTTTTCTTTCTTTTACCTCCATCACTTTACAGCTGCCAGATGTCCAGATCTATAAATAAATATAGTATAGTAATCAGAGTAGAGGGGTTTCGTTGCTCTCATTATTGTGTCATATCTGACGTGCTCCGTCCATTGGTTTTTGTGTTACCTACCCAGTTTCTATTACGAATATTAGTATAAGTATGAATCTTGAATGTGTCAAACTCACGATAGAAAATGTGAGATAGACATATGCAGTGACACTCCAATGACAAGTCTGCACTCTTTTCGTGAATTGTCAAACAGCTTTTTACAATTAAGACCCCTATGCCAGCAAGATAAGGTTTGTTTTTGTATATTGATAACATAATTTTGATTTTGTTATTATGTCACAGTAAAGTTTGTTATTAAATAAATACAAACTTTGAAAACATTGAAAAAATAATCAACCCAGCAGGACTTGAACCTGCATCGATACGCCTTGCCGGGGCTCGATCGCTTTACCAATTAAGCCATTAAGCTATGGGTTCAGTTACTAAGTTGACAAAATTCTCAATGCCTTCAAACATCTTTTTGCATTTATTTTACATCACTACTCACCGCCGCCACTCAATGGCCATACAAAAGTCCAAAAATCAAATCGATCTGAGAAGATCCAAAACTATCTAGGGAGGATTGGTAGCGTCCCAAAACCTTACAGCCGACGGGAATTCAGTTCTTTTTTGGCCACCCTGTATATATTACTTATATAGTGAATTTGTTCGAAGATAAAATGCATAATATGTTGTTGCATGAATATATTAATGCCAAAAAATCATCACATCAAATCATTAAGTACTTAAATGCCCTTTTGCAAACATTGGATACTGCAAGTGACAACCAAACAATATAAAATACAGGGTGCGATGCTTCGCTTTCGCCATTGGCTACGAAATCGGCGTAGGGGGATACCCTTGTAAAAACGTTTGTGCCGTCTAAATCGCAGCATACTACACCGACAACCACTCCATCACCTTTGTCGTTTGGGTCACCAGTGCCTTCGCATACCAACCCTGCTTCTGAGTCACCCTGTATAGAATAAAACACAAAAATGTAACTGATTTTCTACAAGGAGTAAAAATGCTGGTGATCCTTTTAAAGGCATAATAATTGGTATCGTAATAGCGAGTAAGAAAAAGTAGGAGATTTTTTTAATACGAAAAAAAATTTGGTTTTTTATGGAGGGTTGGCCGACTCGTACGATACGAACTGTCCCATACAGAAAAAAATCGCGTTCAAAAATGTTTCTCCTACTTTTCTTAGTTGCATTACGATGCCAGTTATAACCTTAAACGGATCACCAGTATTTTTGTTACATCCTGTATACAAGCTAGGGAATGCAACCGGTTTTTATTTTTTAAAGAGAACCTGTTTTAACCGGTTAACCAGTTATTTTTAATACAAAATAAAAACCAGTTGCTTCCCTGATATAAGCACGGTGTTCTACATAAATACCCTTAATACTAACCTAGAAAATGGGAACAGAAAACCCTTTTATACAAGGTGTAACAAAAATACTGGTGATCCTTTAAAGCGCATAATTGTTATCGTATTCTAATTACGAAAAAGTAAGAAAAAAATTTTTTCGCGCGAAAAAAAATTTTGGTATAGTATGGAGGGTCGGCCGGCTGGGACCACCTGTCCCATAGAAAAAAAAATTTTTTTTCGCGTCCAAAATTTTTTTCTCCTTAGATTATGTTTCCTTTCCGTGAATAACAGTGGAATTGTTAAGTGTATATCATTGTGAATATACACACAAATCCATATTGGTTATCAGTCTAGTGTTATTGGTGTTCAGTCCAGTGTTATTGGTGTTATTGTGTGGGTAAACAGTAGAGTGACAATAGAAAATACTCTATGTTATCTGAATGTGTGCTACAATGCCTACAATATGTTAGAAGAGATTCGTTCAAGTGCTTTTAACTTATTGAATTTTTTATACTCATATATTATTATCAAGTGATTGCGGTTCTCAACTTATATATTTTTCGTGTGTGTGTGTCTTTTATCATATATTATATATTTAAGCTAGCTAGGATTCTCACAAGCATCAACAGAGCTAAGCTACGGAAATATGAAGAAACGCAACGTATCCAATGGACCGTCAGAAAATACACGAGAGGCTGGAAAGTCAAGACGCTTACGAAAAATAGTCTCATTAACAGAAGGCCAAAACACACTTGCTGCGTTGAGCTATGGTATGACGGAGAGCAAATGAAAAAGATGGATTCGTGGATTAGCTACTTGAACCAAAGAATAACTTGACCACAACCAGGAAATAACTAGGGCTATTTAGCCAACCTGCTAATCAACAGATCTTAACGCAATGAACGCAACTTATACGCAGTCACTATCCCTTCGTATATATTTACACACAGTATTTATCTATTATCCTCCTCAAGCTGGGCACGATGCAAGTATTCGGTCTGGTTCTACCTCCTGTCATTCCTAATGTCCCTGACTGCACAAACCCGACAGTCCTATCCTGTATTTATTGGCCCACCGGTTTCTCGGGCAGGAGGGCCAGCTGAGCATACCAGGGCGGCAGAAGATGGGATGAGCACACGAGGAAGCCCGGATACACGCCCTATCTCGGATTGGATTCGTCCGGACAGAGGTCGTTAACCCGCCGAACTCTACACCTCTGACCGACGGCCTGAACCGTACTAGTACGTTTATTTGAGCTATCTCGGCAAGCCTACTCGTCCCTCCCTCTCTTGTATGACCAGCGCCTCTGCGTCCTTGCAGCAGAACTGCTGGCTGGTGGTGTCACATGACGGTGACGGTGACGGTGACGGTATATACGCGCAATTTGAAGAATACGTACCTACTAGTGCATAATAGAAGAAAATGTGTCAAAAGAAAATAGTATGAAAATCGTACAAGAATATCTTAAACGTTAATCGGTAGGGATGTAAGGTTACCCATACGTTTCTATAATTAACGTTATAAAAACTTGGGGTCTTGAATGGGTTAGGGTTTCAAGGTTTCGGCCCCTGCCTAGAATGTATAGGTACAGGGTGTAACAAAAATACTGGTGATCCGTTTAAGGGCATAATTGGTATTGTATTGCGACTAAGAAATAGTAAGAGAAAAAAAATTCGGACCTGAAAAAAATTTTTGTATGGGACAGGCGGTCCCAGCTGGCCGATGTTCCATACTAAAACAAAAAAAAAACTCCTTCATAATCTTGAGTCGGTAAAAAATATATACTGGAAAAAAATATACATTACGCCCCAATAAATGAAATTATTTATAATGTCAAAAAAATAAGTATTCTCACTTCTAGCACATCCGTTTTGACCTTAGAGGAGCATATGAGATCACGCATGCTTTGGCCAAATATTCTTGAACACTGCATATCGCTCACCAGCTGTATGTCGGCCCACATTAATTCAGGAGAGTAAGAATGTGCGACCTAAAAAAATATATTTAAACAAAGTATATTATGGGACAATCTTACTCAAAGTGATCTAGTCCCACAGTAAGCTCAAGGCTTGTGTTGCGGGTACTGGACGACGATATATAAGTAACAGCGTTTTTTTTTTGATATTACCTCATACGCCAAGGGTAGTCAGTATAGGCCCTAATAAACATACTTCCATGTGTTTTCTTAAAATTTTACGACTTTAATTTTTTCATATAAAATTTTTCAGCACGCAATGCAATGTACAGATTACTTTGCCCTAAAATGTCACAAGTGATAATGTGTCAAATAACTGTGCAGTGCGTGAGAAGAACCTTCGGGTTTTGGAAAGAGACGTCGGGTATTAATTATAATTAATCAACAGTGACACATGAAAAACAGAACAGCAATATTACCTTCGTGTGTCATCGCGGATTCCCGAAGGTTCTTCTTAAACTCACGGATTGTATAATGTATAAGCAATTCATTGCGGCCTGTAGAAATTTAAAAAATCAATCGCTCTATGTTAAATAAGAGTTAACTCAATATTTATTTTATTACCATAGATGTCTGAATTACAAAGAGATATGGTATATAGCCAAAACATTGTCCCAAAATCCTGAACGACTAGATCTTAAAACTGGAATAGAATAGAATAGAACTTTATTGCATTCATGTTAGTGTACAGGTCTTACACTTGATCACATGAACTTGATCACAATGTCAATAACATGACAACCGGTGCAGCATAAATACAAACATAAAATCAATGTTATCGCCTTTGTTACCTGTACAAATTGCAGTACAATTATAAATTCATGTGAGTGTGGTGTCAATTATCCAATTCAAAACTAATTTTGGTTTGTTTTTGCCAGAAAAATCACTAAAAATAATTAAATACGTTTTCCAATGCGAGATGTCAAATGGCATCCAATGCTTGATTTGTGTGCTTATTTCTTAGGTGTTTACTAAGCTGACGCTCAATGGTTAGCGAACGTCTGATATTTGACATTAGTCACAACATTGAAATACTACGTCAATATAATTTGGCACTAGTGCTGCGGGTCAGTCGATATTCTTAATTTTTTCGTATCGATATTATTGCGAAGACATGCGGATGTCATAAGTGTATTCGAATAACTAATATAGGTATTGATTATTTATAACTATCGATTTATGGAAAATTATTGTAACAAAGCTGCACATCGAAGTTAAAAATATAAAAATAAAATTAACTTCCTTAATTTAATATATCAGTTTATTTTTTACAGATTACTGCAAATCTTGTGCACTGACATGCTTACTAAACTTATTACGTTTAGAGATATTTTAATGGAAACTTAACTCCGACAATATTTTTCTGGCAAACGTCATATACAACCTTCTGAGCTACTATGAACGAGATGACTCTAATTAGTCTAATTACTGTGATCATCTTCCACAAATCTGACCACCTTCAGTCTCCGTCATCAGAAAATTTTAAAATACTGTATTGTCTTCCAAGTTACATAGGTATACCTACTAAATTTCAGCTCAATCGGACACCAGGCCGATAACCGCGAAGCACTTCGTTCATAGAATCGAATATTTCCATTACTCTCTTTCGTATATGCAAGAGCGATAGAGACGGGGCCATCGTTTTGTCGATTTTCGAACTTCGCGGTAGGCCCTCAGGAACTGGTTCATAATTTTCTTGCAAAATTCTACCTAAACAACAAACTAAACTGTCATTATTATTTATTAGCATATCATGGCATCGGCAACGGCATCACACAAGATTAAACTTTGATATCGATACAATAAATATTTTGACTGCTCATTTCTATTGAGTCAATGATTTTATATATACTAGATAAGAAATCAGCACTCCAAATGTGGCACAGTAAAAGCCGGCGCAACACGCGACTAATTTTGCCGAAGAGAGCCGAGCCCGAGCCGAGCGAAGCCCGATCGTTCCGACGAGTATATTTACAAAGGACTAACAAACGTTTCGTTAAAATATTACCAGTGTAAGTGAGACTAGGGATTAAGCTTAAATGCTACAGCATGAAGGTCAACGAACTATAGGCACAATCGGCGATAGGAAGTAAAGGTTTCGTAAATTTAAACCGAACTGACAGCATTGAGGCATAAGGCTAGTGGAGTAGTTGTTGTTTTTTTTTAAATTACGAAACTCAGAAAATTATTAAAACTTATTTAGTAAATTTTATTATTATATTATATTTTATAATGTTGAATCATTTTTTATGGTTCCGTGGCTAAATTGGCAAAAACGGAACTCTTATAGTTTCGTCATGTCCGTCTGTCCGTCCGTCCGTCCTTCCGTAAGTATGCCACAGACATTTTGAGACGTATCCTTATAACATTTTAACACAAGGCGCCACTAGTGAAATTGCTAAAAAAATATTTGAACATTATCGGTTAAGGAGTTTTTGAGTGATCTCCAAAAAACTACGTACATAGGCAGATACGACCTTGTGATATAACTTGTGATTTTTTTAAATAACTCTCTGTTATGCGTGGTCCGACACGAACTTTAGCCGGTTTTTGTAAAATATACCTCAAACGATACCGTAATATCCTCATATCTAATCCCAAGAAAGCAATTATGTAAATATTTTCGTTTATTATTTTTTCATTATTTCAAAGTGTGATCTGTCAATTTTTGAATTAAAGATTTAAAAAGAAAGCATGAAATACTATGTTTACCGAGCTATTGTGTTTCTTTTGATTCTAAATTTGTCTTGAGCATGTACTTCGCCCCCGCATGGGCCGCATGCCTGCTTCCCTTTCTGCTCGCTCGGCGGCCGAAAAACTCAATAACCCTCACCCGCCACCCATTGTGCCCGTACGATTTACACCGTCAGGAATACGTTAGGTCAGAACGCAAACAAGTAAACATAACCGACCGTGTGCAGTTTTCATTCCATTCTGGAGTCGAATCAGGCAACCGATCTGGGTACCTGACGTTTGCCTACAACTTTTAACATTCGCCTCACAAACTTAGGTAGAAAATCCGTCCGAGAGCATGTCGGGCCCTCCTCAATGTTGGGTTCCGTATTTGCCGGCCCGTCACAATACACAATACACCAAAAACGGTTTAAAACTCAACCTGTTGGAACTATGTCCCTAGTTGTCTACAGAACCCCAAAAAGAATTAAAAAGGTTAGGGGGTCACAATTAAGTATACATAATAAACAAATTAAGTATACATAATAAAGTAATTGATCCAAGAGCGACTCCATTGCTCTTATGTGCCATGTGATTTTTGAACGCCAGATGAATGACAGGTGACATTTTATCATATCTTTCTTCTAATTTGTAATACAACCTTAACGATGTTAAATAATTCGCACTGGCCGGCTACACATTTTTTTGTGCTATATTTTCGGAAAATCTTGTTTGTGTCTGCGCCTCTATTATATTATAACTCAATGTATTGAGTGAATGAATGGATGAACGAAAAGTTTGAATAATTGTCAAATTGCTGTTAAAATTAAAAAGGCATATGTTATAAAATACCGTATGAAGATATGACGTTTTGTACGTAAACGGGAAGCATACCTCGTATTTAATTGCTATAAGCTATAATATAGGTTACAATAATAATTTTGACTCATTACAAACATATATTTATTTTTACTTCATTTTAAGAGGCCTTATTCCCTAAACGCGCATATTTTGCGAAAACCTTAATTTTCTTTTGAGGATATGGCAAAAATACTTAGTGCTTTTAACTCAACTTTTTATGTATATGATAGTCCGTACCTTTATCTAGACGGCCATTGGAAAAAAATTGAGCAAAAATTATGAAAAACATGGCTTCTCTTGGAAGGCCTTTCCGGAATTTGCAGATATACATGTCGTTTTGTTTTAGGATAACTCAAACATAGAGAACATTTCTTATACAATTTGAATACGATTTCATTCAGCACAAAATGTTTAAGACGCCCACGGCAAAAAAAAATTATCTTGGATAATAGAGAAAATACCTTCTGAATACTTCAAAATTTTTGATCAAAACAGGGTTACATTAATTTTTTTTCACGGAAGTCCTATTACTATTCTGCCCTAAAAATATAAACATAGCAAAGTTCAACTATGCATCTACCATGAAAAAAAAATCATTACTGTAACCCTAAATTTACTTATGGTTGAATTTTTTAAAGATGACTCTAAATCCCCTCAAAACATGACAAAACACACCGCGCCGCCGTCTCTGGCTCAGTATGGAACGAGAGCTCGTAGACGACGGACCTGTGTTAAATCGTCCCGCGCGCATTACGTAAGTTTGCCACATAGCTACACTCAGAGGTCACCTAAATCGGGTAACCTTCTATGGTATTAGCAACCTGTTTCCATTGCCCTATAGTTGCGAGAAGTATGCAGCACTGCAAATGAATTACCAAGATCCTTACTTTCTTTATTTTATTATTGCTTTATTTATTGAGGTTTAGTTGATGACTGATTATGTTTAGTTTACTTTCTTATTATTACTTTGAGCCCTGATGTAGTCCAGGGTCTGATGATAGAAGTTGGTTACCGGAACTCCTTATCTACTAGGCATAACTCAACCGTGTTTGAGGTTATTAGACTTAGCTTGATAAGCAGCATCACGTAAGATGAGGTCCAGGGTCTCATGATGGAGTCAGGTGTTGGTCACCGGAACTGCCTATCTACTCATCACAACTCCATCGTGTTTGAGCTCGTTAGACTTAGCTTGACGAGCACTCCCACTTGAGATGAGGTCCATTCTTGAAATTCATACCCCCAAATTAGCACCATGACGATTTTTCACAAAAAGTGTATGACCGCCATCTTGGATTTGAAAACATACATTATTTTCGAAATCTGCACCCATCAATTAGCAGAAAATGACTACCATGACGATTTTTCACAAAAAGTGTATGACCGCCATCTTGGATTTGAAAACAGACATTATTTTTGAAATCTACACCCATCAATTAGCAGAAAATGACTACCATGAGGATTTTTCACAAAAAGTGTATGACCGCCATCTTGGATTTGAAAACAGACATTATTTTCGAAATCTGCACCCATCAATTAGCAGAAAACGACTACCATGACGATTTTTCACAAAAAGTGTATGACCGCCATCTTGGATTTGAAAACAGACATTATTTTTGAAATCTGCACCCATCAATTAGCAGAAAATGACTACCATGACGTTTTTCACAAAAACTGTATGACCGCCATCTTGGATTTGAAAACAGACATTATTTTAGAAATCTGCACCCATCAATTAGCAGAAAATGACTACCGTGACGATTTTTCACAAAAAGTGTATGACCGCCATCTTGGATTTGAAAACAGACATTATTTTTGAAATCTGCACCCATCAATTAGCAGAAAACGACTACCATGACGATTTTTCACAAAAAGTGTATGACCGCCATCTTGGATTTGAAAACAGACATTATTTTTGAAATCTGCACCCATCCATTAGCAGAAAACGACTTCCATGACGATTTTTCACAAAAAGTGTATGACCGCCATCTTGGATTTTAAAACAGACATAATTTTTTAAATTCACACCCTCAAATTAGCCGAAAACAACTACCAGTCCCTACCCTCACCTCTTACCATAAGGCAGGCCGTGCGCTAGTTTTCCACCATATATTTAAAAAAACGACTCCAGATATAATGGCGAACTTAGATAAAATGCACATGACCGGTCGGGCCGCTCAATCATATCTGATGGTGACAGTACATGCACGCGATGGTGACAGTACGGAGCGGCCAAAGTACTCAAAAATATCTGAACATGCACTTTATCGCCTTGACAATAGAGGCGTTGTTCAGATATTTGTGACCACCTTGGCCGCTCCGATATATCTGATGGCGACTGTACCTCCAACAGGCCTATTGATTTTAGTTGCGTCTAATTCTCTCTTCCATGTAAAAGAAAATAAAAAGTCTGTAAAACTTATGCGTAAAAATAATTTTGCTTGTAATTGAAGTTGAAAACTATTAAAACTATTGAAGCGTGCGTATCGTCCTTGTTATTGCCAGCGGCCGTGTACTGAGCGCTAACGCCATCTATCGAGTAAGAAATCGTGAAATTGAGGAACGTTCACGGGACTAAGGCCTCTTAACAATAAGTTCCATATTTATGAAAATCAAACACTGTTGCG
Source organism: Pammene fasciana (assembly GCA_911728535.1). Lineage (NCBI taxonomy): Eukaryota > Metazoa > Arthropoda > Insecta > Lepidoptera > Tortricidae > Pammene > Pammene fasciana. Next base: position 10,178,473 of record OU452283.1, read on the forward strand.
AGTATTCTAGCGATAGCGACATCTTACGGATTGTCAACGAAACCTTATAGTTGCAGCGAAGAGTTTTAAAAAATGTTTCAAACAGCTTAATCTGACGTCTGTCAAATTGATCGTTGTCATGGCAACGACGAATGAAACGGAGAAAATTGAACCTTAACTTGATAAACATGAGGATGGCACAATTCTCCATACAATTGGACCACTTTCTCATACATAAAGCCGTTTTTCCAAACAAATCAGCAATTCTTCATACAATTGAAGAATTCTTCATAATACGATTATTTTGTATCTAAATCTCTTATATTTTTATCTGAATTTCTTATATTTGTACTGGAATTCCATACATAAACACAGGAATTCGATAGTATGGCATGCAAATCTCATATATTAACACCAGTTTTCCAAACAAAAACACTTAAATAGGAACATTAACGCTCGATTCTGGAACCCAGGAATTAACTATAAAAGACAGACGTAGGGGCATGAAAAGTTAGTTACTCTACGACAGTCGCGCGAGTTAACCGTCGACACCTGTAATATGTCTGTCACTGGTTTCTGCCGGCTTTTACTCGTCGGTGACATACACCGCGGCGTAGATTAGTTATCTTTTCCTTCCCATGGATCTGGCATGCAGACATAGTGCATTTAGATATTTAATGTTTACTTTACAAAGATAAGTTTATATTTTAGTAATGTTTCTTTTCACAACCAGCGTCTGGTATTTTTAAGTTATCTTAATGTGTCCTGTTCTGTTTCGTCTAAGCTTATTTTAAGGGAGATCTGTTAGAAAACATCCCCACCTATGTTGCTAATAGAAAACATACTTAAGCGAGTGTAACTCAACAACAAATGTTCACTTTCTCTAGAAGCTCGTAGAGTTAAGACTAGTTTATAATTTTACTAATAAATTATTTAAACTACTTACGAGGCGTAGTCAATACCTAACTGGCGCCTCAACGTGGGTTTTATCTTCATCACGACTCCATCTTAGTAACATCGAGTACTACGTTGACCAGCATCGAGCCACGAGTATATCTCCGAACTCCAAACCTGGTACCCGGCGTCTACACGAACACTAAGAAGAGGATCGGCGGCTCTCAAGCCCTTAGACGAAGACGAACCGCAATTACTTTGGTTCTTTAAACATCACATCAACATCAAGACTTCCGCGACCGGACGAGACCTGACCATATAGTCGGTGATCCAACTAAGAAGTACCTCTGCGACCGGACGAGACCTGACCATAGTCGGTGATCCAGCTAAGAAGTACCTCTGCGACCGGACCAGAACTGACCAGTCAGTGCTCCAGCCACCCGGACGAAGCCTTGAAAAGTTCCTGCGACTTAACAAGAACCTATTGTTACGTGACATCGCCGAAGCATGAAAGTGACCGTCTACATACTCATAGGTACTGTAAGTACTGCAGTTTTTATCCGTCTATCCTATATTGTGCTAGACTCCTTTTTCCTTTAGTTAATTTATTTGTATTACTTGCTTTATATATAAAAATGGCAAACGGCCAGCAACAAATCTTACTTAATAACGCCCAAACAATGGAGGCAATCCCTACCTTTGACGGCAATTCCAAAGATTTATATTGTTTTATAAACGCGTCCCAACAATACATAAACACAAGGGACACTACACCTCTTACAATTAGTAATGTAATAGCTAGGTTAAGGGGCAAAGCAGCCAGAGTAGTACACATGACAACCCGTAATTATGATTGGGAGATAATTAAACAAACATTAGAACAAGAATGTGACGATGGCAAAACTTTAGATTTACTGCAAATAGAGCTAATTAATGCCTCAAAAGGAATTCAGTCATACTCGGAATTCATAGATAGATTGCGAGAAATTTTAGATTTGATAAAAACTAAAACCAGAAATATATATGACCAGGCAACTGTAATCCACGTCATGAACTCCTACGAAACCACAGCAAAAACAACTTTGATTAACCAATTGCCTCATAATATGCGATCTCAATTTATAATATCAAGCGAAAGTTTTCAGAACACATGTGATAAGATTAGATTATTAGAAGTCTACGGGAGTTACGGGACATTTAATAAGACTTATCGTAATATGCAACCTTATAGTAATTATGGTTCATTACCAATGCATAACAATAATAATCACTACAACAACCAATTTACATCACAAGTTAAGCAATGGACCCAAGACAATCGTCATAACGTGGCACCGCAACGGCTAAACAATAATAGGCAAAATCAAGCTTACTTTAATAAGCTTCAGCAAAATAATGGGCCAAGTCAACAGCCTCAGTGGAACGTACCACAAATACAAAATGATGTTTCTATGATGACTAGAGATGCAACGGATAGTTGTTTGGCCGGATACCGGATACCGGATATTCGGCCTGACCCTCCGCCGAATATTCGGTATCCGGCCGCCGAATATTCGGCCGGCGGTACTATACCTACAATTTGAGTTTCGCAGGTGCGCGTCGTGCAGGTTTCGACCTGCGTCGTGTGAACGTTCGCGCGGATATATTCCTAGGAATTCTAGGCAACAAAACGAATTTTATTATGTTAGTACGGAGTAACTTCTTTCAAAAGTACACACGTGCTCGCGTATATTTGTGTAATAAAATTTTTTTTGTATGACTAGTGGGCGACTCTGACTACATCCGGTATCCGGCCGGATAGTACGAAGATATCCGGTATCCGGCCGGATACTAAAATAAGGGCCGGATAGGCCGGATACCGGATAGTAACCGGATATTCGGTGCATCTCTAATGATGACTGTTAGTAACAGGAACCCGTCTAATAACAATAATAACGTTAGCCGAGATAATAGGTCTAGTTATCAACGACCTACGGAGTATATGGTAGCTGAAGAAGTATTTCATCACGAGGAACCTGAAATGGTCTCACTTAATTTACTGGAAAATTAAAAATTTCAGGAGGAAGTACACTCCACGGAGAACCAATAGATGTATTTTCTATGTCTACCGGTTTTAACGGCTTACCATATGTAGTAGAGCCAAAATTAGGTTTAAGAATTTTAATTGACACGTGTTCATGAAAATCATTTATTTACCGGTTTTAACGGCTTACCATATGTAGTAGAGCCAAAATTATGTTTAAGAATTTATATGACAAGGATTCATTAAAATCATTTATTACAACAAATACGTACGGAAAAGGTTTTAACGGCTTACCATATGTAGTAGAGCCAAAATTATGTTTAAGAAAATCATTTATTACAACAAATACGTACGGAAAATATTTCAAGAAATATTATTACGATGAATTATTTCGTGTGAAAACTGCACATTCAACGACAACACATTGGGGTATTGTAAAAACAATGTGTTGGAGTACATTAGGTAAGATAAATACGCAATTGAAATTTCATATATTTATTTTAGCAAAAATTATAGGAATGGATTAGTTGAATTTACAGAAAAAACATAGATCAAAAGACCTTAAAATTAATTCGTTACACTAATTATTTGTGTGAATAGCCAACACCGAGAATCAAAAAGAATTAATAATTAAAACTCACATAAGTAATAATAGGCACATGGTAGCGAATGCATGTTAAAAGAACTTAAACGCACCCATTTTTGGCCAAACAAGAAACAATACATTGAGAGGTATGTAAAAAACTGCCAAACATGTCTCACAGCGAAGTACAACAGACACCCCACTAAGTGCCCACTTGAAAAAACGCCCACTTGTAGGGAACCAATGCAGATATGGCATGTTGACACGTGTCATTATAAAGGCAAAACGTACTTGAGCATCATAGAAAAATTTTCATAAATGGTCCACCTTAAAACTTTTGAAACACAATAATACCACTGAAATTTGCAACAAAATAAATATTTTTTTCACATGGTAGGAAAACCTGCACAAGTAACTGCTGATAGAGAATCTGTATTTACGTACACGGAGAATGGAATATTATGTCAGAGCGAAACGCAAAAAGTACCGCTGAATTTTATCAAACCCTTAGCAGTAATGAATGATACGGATAAGTTAAGTATATGGGTAGAGCGTTTAAATTATTTAATAAGTAATAATGAATTAATTATGTAATTTTACATAGGATTAAAAGAGGTTTAATTGATGGTTTAGGATCAATTATTAGCAGTGATCGGCGAAAAGGATTCCACACGGGGTGAATGACGTCAATCATTATGCTAGTATGGATATGCCGCGGCATTTGCGAGATAGAAAAATAAAATTACAGTAATTTTCGGAAACATTTGTAATTAAGTATTTTAATGAAATTATTTATTTCGCTTATTATAATTTTTTTGGTATCTATAAAATTAAAATAACAAACCATTATTTTACTGGTCAACGACCGAGTTCTTAGTTCGGGGCGGTCTACTAGTTATTACAAGTCGTAACCGACACTGATTCATTGTATTAAACATAATACAAATACTTATATTTTCGAGCAGTTTAATTGGTATGTCGGGCGATACGGCACATCCATAATACTATGTCTAGTTGAATCCCCGCGGTGTGGCATCCTTTTCGCCGATCACTGATTATTAGGTATATTACTGGTAACTTAGATAACGATGACTTAATTAACTTAGATAGTAAATTAAAAAAAGGAACGATGCTTATTAAAAGAAAAAATATCCGCAACATCTTTGATATTAGACGATTTACATAATAACCTGGAAAACTTAACCGAAAATCGGTTAAAGCTTTGGGAACTAATAACAAACCAATCGATAGAATCACAGAATCACAATTGGTTAATTCATTTAATCACATTCAACTACAAATCATACAAGACAACAGCGCGATTAATTTTTTATTAAAAATACCCCTTTTAGATTAAAATACTTATGAATATATTAGCCTAGTACCCGTAATATTGCCCTACGATAAGAATAACCTGTGTACCTATCCTATTTCCCAACCTAGACGGATATTACTCAGTAACTTACAGTTGTATGGAGCAGAGAGATGCGACGAATACGAAGATATTTCAACTACAAGTGTAGTGGACATAGAGATTGCAGATATAAGCCCGAAACCAGAGGAAGCTCGGTTACCAAAAACAAGCCTTTCAGGATTGTTTTCAGTTCCAGGCGTGGAGAGTTAACCGTCGACAAAAAAAAAAACAAAACAAGCCTTTCAGGATTGTTTTCAGTTCCAGGCGTGGGAGAGTTAACCGTCGACACCTGTAATATGTCTGTCACTGGTTTCTGCCGGCTTTTACTCGTCGGTGACATTCACCGCGGCGTAGATTAGTTATCTTTTCCTTCCCATGGATCTGGCATGCAGACATAGTGCATTTAGATATTTAATGTTTACTTTACAAAGATAAGTTTATATTTTAGTAATGTTTCTTTTCACAACCAGCGTCTGGTATTTTTAAGTTATCTTAATGTGTCCTGTTCTGTTTCGTCTAAGCTTATTTTAAGGGAGATCTGTTAGAAAACATCCCCACCTATGTTGCTAATAGAAAACATACTTAAGCGAGTGTAACTCAACAACAAATGTTCACTTTCTCTAGAAGCTCGTAGAGTTAAGACTAGTTTATAATTTTACTAATAAATTATTTAAACTACTTACGAGGCGTAGTCAATATACCTAACTCGCGCGAAATAATTAAGAGTCCGGTAAACTTTTTTTTCGATTTCACTCAACTTTTTGATGCTATTTTGCAGTAACTAACATAACCTCTATAATTTTGTATACATATTATAAAAGGTCGTTTCTTTTTGGATGGAATAAATACAACGATTTTTTTAATTTTATGCTTCATTCATAAATAATTCACCCGAATCTAACACCAGTTTCGCGATTTTTGCTTGGAGAGGTGAAAAAAGTAAGGTTTTTATTGATTAAAATTAAGTTATACAAGTACGTAAAATATATAAACACATTGAAAAATGAGTCGCCTGAGGAATAAATGTAACAGTTATTTTATTTTTATATATATTTTTTAAGGGAAAGTTTGTTTTGCTAGAGCAATTTTGCTAAAAATGGCCGAAGTTTAGGTGATAGTTTTGGGAAGATATTAAAGTATTTTACAAATATAAAAATACAGAAATAAACTTAACTTCATGCTTTATTCAGACAGTATAAAACATATTAGGGTCCATAACAAATAATAATAAAAAATCATACGACAAAATTGCATGAATCAACGTCCTCACTAAACAAGGTCTGTAAGAATTGAGTTTTAAGGTATTAAATATTAATATATATCGACCTAATGTACTTTTTTGCAATAACAAGACTTCAAGCTATTTTACCAAATGCAATTCATATGCATAATGTCATTATTAGCGATTTTCGTTTTTAAATCGTTACCGGACTCTTAAGGGGCTACTTTGAAAAATTATAGGTTTTTTCAAACGCTCTAGTGACTAAACGGAAAAAGGGAAAGGGACTGAATTTATTTTCGAATATATTTTATTAGACTATACATAACTATACATATTCTTGTTTTTGGCACAAGCCGAAATACGATTGCTGAAAGTTGCCTCGAAAGAAAAAAAAAACCGAAGTTGGGTCCTTTTTCACCTTATTTTTCTTAGCTTACGAAAACTATGCGAGATTAAGCAATATAAGTAGGTAAAAAATATGGTACTCTGGTTTATCTAAAAAGTCACAGAAACAAAATTAGACAAAACTTAATAGATCCGCTTATTTATCGTAGTTTGGTCAAAAAATCTGATCCTTAAGAGCTCTGCATCTCTTTCTTTCGTGCACGGGAGCCATAATCGTGTCTCTAATGGATGGGCGTGGCTTGTCCGAATCGAGGAATGGCCTTACGAGGCCTTCGTCCCGTGAACGTTCCTCAATTTCACGATTTCTTACTCGATAGATGGCGTTAGCGCTCAGTACACGGCCGCTGGCAATAACAAGGACGATACGCACGCTCCAATAGTCTTGATCGTTTTCAACTTCAATTACAAGCAAAATTATTTTTACGCATAAGTTTTACAGACTTTTTATTTTCTTTTACATGGAAGAGAGAATTAGACGCAACTAAAATCAATAGGCCTGTTGGAGGTACAGTCGCCATCAGATATATCGGAGCGGCCAAGGTGGTCACAAATATCTGAACAACGCCTCTATTGTCAAGGCGATAAAGTGCATGTTCAGATATTTTTGAGTACCTTGGCCGCTCCGATATATTTGATGGCGACTGTGTACAGTCGCCATCAAATATATCGGAGCGGCCAAGGTGGTCACAAATATCTGAACAACGCCTTTATTATCAAGGCGATAAGGTGCTTGTTCAGATATTTTTGAGTACCGTGGCCGCTCCGATATATTTGATGGCGACTGTACTCAAAAATATCTGAACAACGCTTCTATTGTCAAGGCGATAAAGTGCACGTTCAGATATTTTTGAGTACCTTGGCTGCTCCGTACTGTCACCATCGCGTGCATGTACAGTCGCCATCAAATGTATCGGAGCGGCCAGGGTACTCAAAAATATCTGAACATGCACTTTATCGCCCTGACAATAGAGGCGTTGTTCAGATAATTCTGACCACCTTGGCCGCTCCGATATATTTGATGGCGACTGTACTGTCACCATCAGATATGATTGAGCGGCCCGACCAGTCATGTGCATTTTATCTAAGTTCGCCATTATATCTGGAGTCGTTTTTTTTAATACATGGTGGAAAACTAGCGCACGGCCTGCCTTATGGCAAGAGGTGAGGGTAGGGACTGGTAGTTGTTTTCGGCTAATTTGAGGGTGTGAATTTTAAAAATAATGTCTGTTTTAAAATCCAAGATGGCGGTCATACACTTTTTGTGAAAAATCGTCATGGTAGTCGTTTTCTGCTAATTGATGGGTGCAGATTTCGAAAATAATGTCTGTTTTCAAATCCAAGATGGCGGTCATACACTTTTTGTGAAAAATCGTCATGGTAGTCATTTTCTGCTAATTGATGGGTGCAGATTTCAAAAATAATGTCTGTTTTCAAATCCATGATGGCGGTCATACACTTTTTGTGAAAAATCGTCATGGTAGTCGTTTTCGGCTAATTAGGGGCTCTAGATTTCAAAAATAATGTCTGTTTCAAAATCCAAGAAGGCGGTCATACACTTTTTGTGAAAAATCGTCATGGTAGTCATTTTCTGCTAATTGATGGGTGCAGATTTCGAAAATAATGTCTGTTTTCAAATCCAAGATGGCGGTCATACACTTTTTGTGAAAAATCGTCATGGTAGTCATTTTCTGCTAATTGATGGGTGCAGATTTCAAAAATAAGTTCTGTTTTCAAATACAAGATGGCGGTCATACACTTTTTGTGAAAAATCGTCATGGTAGTCATTTTCTGCTAATTGATGGGTGCAGATTTCAAAAATAATGTCTGTTTTCAAATCCAAGATGGCGGTCATACACTTTTTGTGAAAAATCGTCATGGTAGTCGTTTTCAGCTAATTAGGGGCTCTAGATTTCAAAAATAATGTCTGTTTCAAAATCAAAGATGGCGGTCATACACTTTTTGTGAAAAATCGTTATGGTAGTCATTTTCTGCTCATTGATGGGTGCAGATTTCGAAAATAATGTCGGTTTTCAAATCCAAGATGGCGGTCATACACTTTTTGTGAAAAATCGTCATGGTAGTCGTTTTCTGCTAATTGATGGGTGCCGATTTCGAAAATAATGTCTGTTTTCAAATCCAAGATGGCGGTCATACACTTTTTGTGAAAAATCGTCATGGTAGTCATTTTCTGCTAATTGATGGGTGCAGATTTCAAAAATAATGTCTGTTTTCAAATACAAGATGGCGGTCATACACTTTTTGTGAAAAATCGTCATGGTAGTCATTTTGTGCTAATTGATGGGTGCAGATTTCAAAAATAATGTCTGTTTTCAAATCCATGATGGCGGTCATACACTTTTTGTGAAAAATCGTCATGGTAGTCGTTTTCGGCTAATTAGGGGCTCTAGATTTCAAAAATAATGTCTGTTTCAAAATCAAAGATAGCGGTCATACACTTTTTGTGAAAAATCGTCATGGTAGTCATTTTCTGCTAATTGATGGGTGCAGATTTCGAAAATAATGTCTGTTTTCAAATCCAAGATGGCGGTCATACACTTTTTGTGAAAAATCGTCATGGTAGTCATTTTCTGCTAATTGATGGGTGCAGATTTCAAAAATAATGTCTGTTTTCAAATACAAGATGGCGGTCATACACTTTTTGTGAAAAATCGTCATGGTAGTCATTTTCTGCTAATTGATGGGTGCAGATTTCAAAAATAATGTCTGTTTTCAAATCCATGATGGCGGTCATACACTTTTTGTGAAAAATCGTCGTGGTAGTCGTTTTCGGCTAATTAGGGGCTCTAGATTTCAAAAATAATGTCTGTTTCAAAATCAAAGATAGCGGTCATACACTTTTTGTGAAAAATCGTCATGGTAGTCATTTTCTGCTAATTGATGTGTGCAGATTTCGAAAATAATGTCGGTTTTCAAATCCAAGATGGCGGCCATACGTTTTTTGTGAAAAATTGTCATGGTAGTCATTTTCTGCTAATAGATGGGTGCAGATTTCAAAAATAATGTCTGTTTTCAAATCCAAGATGGCGGTCATACACTTTTTGTGAAAAATCGCCATGGTAGTCGTTTTCGGCTAATTAGGGGCTCTAGATTTCAAAAATAATGTCTGTTTCAAAATCAAAGATGGCGGTCATACACTTTTTGTGAAAAATCGTCATGGTAGTCATTTTCTGCTAATTGATGGGTGCAGATTTCGAAAATAATGTCGGTTTTCAAATCCAAGATGGCGGTCATACACTTTTTGTGAAAAATCGTCATGGTAGTCGTTTTCGGCTAATTAGGGGCTCTAGATTTCAAAAATAATGTCTGTTTCAAAATCAAAGATGGCGGTCATACACTTTCTGTGAAAAATCGTCATGGTAGTCATTTCTGCTAATTGATGGGTGCAGATTTCGAAAATAATGTCGGTTTTCAAATCCAAGATGGCGGTCATACACTTTTTGTGAAAAATCGTCATGGTAGTCATTTTGTGCTAATTGATGGGTGCAGATTTCGAAAATAATGTCTGTTTTCAAATCCAAGATGGCGGTCATACACTTTTTGTGAAAAATCGTCACGGTAGTCATTTTCTGCTAATTGATGGGTGCAGATTTCAAAAATAATGTCTGTTTGTAATAGGGCTGAGTGGGGGTGTAGGGAAAATTTAAATTAAGAATTGGAAGTCGAAGTTAATTTTATAAATCTCAACAAGTGGTCCCGCACTCCCACTTTTTAACTACTAATGTTTTGGTAAAATTACCCAAGAAAGAAAATTAGGCACACGGCATTAGGAGACTCATATGAGGTCGTAGGAAGGCCACCCTGGAGCAAGAAATCCAGATCCAGTATTTAAGGTAAGGACGCCCTAGATCTGAAATTCTCAACAATCGTATGACTTGTTCAAACAAAACAACATTCAACGAAACTTAACTGTATTTATTGTGCACACTGGTTTAAAGCTTAATACAATTTAAAGTAGATTATGTTTAGGCAGGAAAACCACCAAAATAATGTTACCGGGGTGAGAAACAAAATAACTGACAAGAACGGGCCAAGTTCTTGTCGGAGGCTTGAATTATAGAATTTATTGGCTATCTCTCACGCCTGGTATTCACCATAAAACTTAGGATTATATCAACTACTTAGTATAAGCTATGGTTCTACAATTAAAATTTATATACCGTGCAATGGTATTATTTAAATCCGGTAACTAATACTTAAGGAAACCTGAGATACATCCTTGGACATCACTGGCGCATCTTCAAACAAGGACGGTTGTAGGATACAGTAGAAAGTGAGACCTGCTGTCTTCTTTAAGTAGTATTTAGAAACTTGTTTTTTGATGTGTAGATAATAAAAAAAAACCCTGGAATCAAATGAGAAAGATTCCAGTCAGAATTGCATTTTTACAATTATTCATTTTAATTCTTAAACAGTTTATTAATTTAGGCTTTGAATGTGTTAATTAACTTACCCGGTTTAACGGGGTTTTCTTATTTATTTAATAAAATCCACCACGTGGACAGTCGCCATCGCCGCGATGTTTCCGATCCGAAGTATATAAAATGGAGATGCTACAAAGACAGAAAGATATTTTAAATTACGGAATTACAAGAAAACCACTCTTAACACAATCCTTTATCGATAAATACCGAGAGTAACTTACCAAATTAAGTTTGAGGTTGGGCGTGGTTCTAGACCAACGAGTATATTGCCGACATTTCGGAGAATGCGGCGTGGAAGTTAAATTCTATAATGCGCGCGAAGTGGCTGTAACAAAATAACAACACTGTTACACTACTGAGGTATAAAACGAAGAACACATTCCCTTATCACCCATACTTACCATTTCCTTTTGATTGACCAGCCGACTTTACTGGCAATGGCTTATTGAACCGAAAGCAAGATCCATCAACGAATGATTGAACGAATGGAAAGTACGTTCTTTATGAACGTCAACCGTGAGTGAAAACCATAATTGAACATGATGCTCATAATTATGTTTATTAAAAATTTACGTGTAATTTGAATATATAAACCTTTTAAAAGGTAAAAATAGAAATTTCAAAATTCACAAAGAAAAGCTGACCGAAAGAATAACTTCCTGTCAATTGAGAACGAACCCGTGTGACATTGACAATCAGATCATGACGATTTGGCATTACAAACGTTATTCTCATGTAAACAAAAAATTAGAAGACTTCAGATCCCCTGTATTTATCATAACAAACTCGAAATTTAATTATAAGTATTTTAAATAACATACTTGTGCTCAGCCAACATGTGGTGAATACCTACAAGCGATTATCTAAATGAAATCGTTGCGAACAACGGTGGCTCGAATGTTACAAACACCGGAGGTTTTATTTGTACGTAAGTACCATATTTCTCCACCTTTAGACTCAAAGTGTGTATTAATGGACGTAAACTATCGTCCCCTTAGCCTAGTCAAACAAAATATACCTATTTATACCAAGTATCAGAGAAAAATTCAGTTTTAAAAACTGTATATAACCTATAGCAAATATGATACCAATCTACTAGCTTGAACACTATAAAGTGTTACATGTTTCAAAATCCAAGATGGCGGTCATACACTTTTTGTGAAAAATCGTCATGGTAGTCATTTTCTGCTAATTGATGAGTGCAGATTTCAAAAATAATGTCTGTTTCAAAATCTAAGATGGCGGTCATACACTTTTTGTGAAAAATCGTCATGGTAGTCGTTTTCGGCTAATTAGGGGCTCTTTTCTGCTAAACGACGCCTTATACCGAAGACATTGCTAGTCAAAAAAGGACCGACTAAGTGCTTCGTTAAAATAAGATCAGCTTAAGTAAGACTACCAGTATGAGCATGAATGCTACCAATATGAGATCAAGTTGTAGATACCATACATTTTACACGTTACACAAATAGATACTACAACCAAATAGTAAAAAGAAAAACCTAAGTGTGAGTACGATACATAACACAGGGTTCCGTACCCTCAATGTGAAATAAAGTGGACGGATGAACGGATAGACAGATGAATGGACGGATGGACACATATTTTGACTATACACACGTAGGTATTTCTAGTGACCAAACCCTGACTCCATCATGAGACCCTGGACCCGATCTCAAGCGAAAGTGCTCGTCAAGCTAAGGCTAATGAGCCCAAACACGATGGAGTTGTGATGGTTACATAGGCAGTTCTGGTGACCAACTCCTGGCTCCATCATGAGACCCTGGACCTCATCTCAAGTGGGAGTGCCCGTCAAGCTAAGTCTAACGAGCCCAAACACGATGGAGTTGTGATGAGTAGATAGGCAGTTCCGGTGACCAACTCCTGGCTCCATCATGAGACCCTGGACCTCATCTCAAGTGGGAGTGCTCGTCAAGCTAAGTCTAACGAGCCCAAACACGATGGAGTTGTGATGAGTATATAGGCAGTTGCGGTGACCAACTCCTGGCTCCACCATGAGACCCTGGACCTCATCTCAAGTGGGAGCGCTCGTCAAGCTAAGTGTAACGAGCCCAAACACGATGGAGTTGTGATGAGTAGATAGGCAGTTCCGGTGACCAACTCCTGACTCCATCATGAGACCCTGGACCTCATCTCAAGTGGGAGCGCTCGTCAAGCTAAGTCTAACGAGCCCAAACACGATGGAGTTGTGATGAGTAGATAGGCAGTCCCGGTGACCAACTCCTGACTCCATCATGAGACCCTGGACCTCATCTCAAGTGGGAGCGCTCGTCAAGCTAAGTCTAACGAGCCCAAACACGATGGAGTTGTGATGAGTAGATAGGCAGTTCCGGTGACCAACTCCTGACTCCATCATGAGACCCTGGACCTCATCTCAAGTGGGAGCGCTCGTCAAGCTAAGTCTAACGAGCCCAAACACGATGGAGTTGTGATGAGTAGATAGGCAGTTCCGGTGACCAACTCCAGACTCCATCATGAGACCCTGGACCTCATCTCAAGTGGGAGCGCTCGTCAAGCTAAGTCTAACGAGCCCAAACACGATGGAGTTGTGATGAGTAGATAGGCAGTCCCGGTGACCAACTCCTGACTCCACCATGAGACCCTGGACCTCATCTCAAGTGGGAGCGCTCGTCAAGCTAAGTGTAACGAGCCCAAACACGATGGAGTTGTGATGAGTAGATAGGCAGTTCCGGTGACCAACTCCTGACTCCATCATGAGACCCTGGACCTCATCTCAAGTGGGAGCGCTCATCAAGCTAAGTCTAACGAGCCCAAACACGATGGAGTTGTGATGAGTAGATAGGCGGTTCCGGTAACCAACTCCTGACTCCATCATGAGACCTTGGACCTCATCTCAAGTGGAAGTGCTCGTCAAGCTAAGTGTAACGAGCTCAAACACGATGGAGTTGTGATGAGTAGATAGGCAGTTCCGGTGACCAACTCCTGACTCCATCATGAGACCCTGGACCTCATAAAAAGCCTGAGTACTCGTCAAGCTAAGTCTAACGAGCCCAAACACGATGGAGTTGTGATGAGTAGATAGGCAGTTCCGGTGACCAACACATGACTCCATCATGAGACCCTGGACCTCATCTTACGTGATGCTGCTTATCAAGCTAAGTCTAATAACCTCAAACACGGTTGAGTTATGCCTAGTAGATAAGGAGTTCCGGTAACCAACTTCTATCATCAGACCCTGGACTACATCAGGGCTCAAAGTAATAATGAGATAGTAAACTAAACATAATCAGTCATCAACTAAACCTCAATAAATAAAGTAATAATAAATAAAATAAAGTCATATCTCACCTTCTGTGCATGGACGATCTCAAATTATTTGCACCAAATAACCGGGACTTGCTGGAGCTACTAAAAACCACTGAAGTCTTCAGTAGTTCCATCAAGATGGAATTTGGTGTTGATAAATGTGCGGTTATGCATGTACAGCGGGGGAAAGTAGTAAATTCAACAAATTTACAGCTTTCTGAGACGATGACGTTCAGATCTATCTCTGAATCAGAAACCTACAAATACCTTGGTATGTCACAGTCGTTGGGTATTGAGGATGCGGGTATTAAACAGGCGTTGAGGGAGCGCTTCTTCGGTCGGCTGACAAAAGTACTCAATAGTCTTTTGTCAGGTGGCAACAAGGTGCGCGCCTTCAACGCCTGGGTGATGGGCATACTAAGGTGGACACAGACCGAGCTGGATGCCCTGGATCGGAGGGTCCGTCAATTGCTCACCACACACCGTATGCTTCACCCACGCTCGTCCGGTATGAGATTGTACATCCCACGGAAGTGTGGAGGTCGTGGCTTTTTAAATGCCAAAAATCTCCACAACCGTGAGGTGTACAATCTCAGGAATTATTTCCTTAACAACGAGTGTGGGATGCATCGTGATGTGGTGGCAATAGATAAGGGCCTCACGCCGCTCTCCTTGGCGAACGAGAACTGGCGCAAACCTGTGGTGCTAAGCACCGAGGATCGCAAGGCGGTATGAAAGAGCAAGGAGCTACACGGGCGGTTCTACGGGGCCCTCACGGGACCCGACGTAGACCTGCTCGCGTCGGTGAACTGGTTACGATTCGGGGACCTCTTTGGAGAAACCGAAGGTTTTGCCTGTGCAATTGCGGACGAAGTTATCATGACGAATAACTACCGGAGATATATCCTGAAGGACGGTACGGTCGACATTTGTCGGGCATGCCGCCGTCCCGGAGAGTCACTCAGGCATATCATCTCCGGTTGTTCCCATCTTGCTAACGGCGAGTACTTGCACAGACATAACCTCGTAGCCAGGATCATACACCAGCAGCTTGCTCTCCTATACGGTCTTGTGGACCACGAAGTGCCGTACTACAAGTACACACCTGCGCCAGTTCTCGAAAATGGTCGTGCCACGCTCTATTGGGATCGATCTATTATCACGGACAGGACTATTGTAGCCAATAAACCTGATATCGTGGTAATAGATCGACCGCAACGCCGGGCCATGCTCGTTGACATCACCGTCCCATGTGACGTGAACCTCGGGAAAGCCGAGAAGGACAAGTCCAGCAAGTTCCTAGACTTGGCTCACGAGGTAACCGCCATGTGGGAGGTCGATTCGACGATCATTGTGCCGATAGTTGTTTCTGCGAACGGTCTCATAGCGAAGAGTCTCGACCAACATCTTGAGAGGCTTTCGCTACGAGGTTGTGGTTAGATCAAGGGTCAGATACAGAAGGCGGTAATCCTGGACACGGCGCGTATAGTCCGAAGGTTCCTCTCTCTGCGGCCCTGACCACCGGCAGCCTGGGCCTTGCCCTGCTGCCGGCGGCACTCTAGGTTAGGTTTTTTATAATGTGTTTATGTTTTATATTGTTTTTGTTTTAAGTATGGTATATTTTATTTTAATTTTATATTCATATTGTAAAAAACCTAACTTAAGAAAGAAAATAAATATACGGAAATAATAAAATAAAGAAAGTAAGGATCTTGGTAATTCATTCGCAGTGCTGCATACTTCTCGCAACTATAGGGCAATGGAAACAGGTTACTACGTGTTGCCAATACCATAGAAGGTTACCCGATTTAGGTGACCTCTGAGTGTAGCTATGTGGCAAACTTACGTAATGCGCGCGGGACGATTTAACACAGGTCCGTCGTCTACGAGCTCTCGTTCCATACTAAGCCAGAGACGGCGGCGCGGTGTGTTTTGTCAAGTTTTGAGGGGATTTAGAGTCATCTTTAAAAAATTCTACCGTAAGTAAATTTAGGGTTACAGTAATGATTTTTTTTCATGGTAGATGCATAGTTGAACTTTGCTATGTTTATATTTTTAGGGCAGAATAATAATAGGACTTCCGTGAAATTTAATGTAGGGTTACAGGGTGTTTTGATCAAAAATTTACAACTATTCAGAAGGTATTTTCTCTATTATCCGTATTTGCCGTGGCCGTCTTAAAAATTTTGTTCTGAATGAAATTGTATTCAAATTTTATAAGAAATGTTCTCTATGTTTGAGTTATCCTAAAACAAAACGACATGTATATCTGCAAATTCCGGAAAGGCCTTCCAAGAGAAGCCATGTTTTTCATAATTCTTGCTCAAAAAATTTTTTTTTTCCAATGGCCGTCTAGATAAAGGTACGGACTATCATATACATAAAAAATTAAGTTAAAAGCACTAAGTATTTTTGCGATATCCTCAAAAGAAAATTGAGGTTTTCTCAAAATATGCGCGTTTAGGGAATAAGGCCTCTTAAGCAATTCGAACCAAAACAGTGAGTGAAATAATGAGTGAGATAAATTGTACAAGTGTGTGTGTGTAGTGTAGTACACTATTCAGCGAGTGGCATAAGTATGAAAATTGTCCAGGTAATTTAACTGTATAGCGCAGGCCTTCCTTATTGACAGACACTAGTGGAGCAAAGAGTAGAAACTAAATGGATAGCACCTGATACAGAAGAAGCGCCAAGGGCGGGGCGCAAGCGACGCAAGGCCTCCAGCCTCCCAGGCGTGGTGAAAGCACTAAAAGTCGCGATGGTGACCCGCAGAGCACCCAGTTGGTGCCTCAACGCGCCCGTCGCGTTGGAGACTGAGGGTCCCACCTCGCCACGTCACACCGCCACGTGGACACCGAAAAGTTGAAGAGGAGAAAGGTCGGTTCCGTGCCGTAAGGCAAGGACCGGCGATATTGCTGTGAAATTAAAACTATATTAACACTCTACCCAAACGAAGTGTTCACACGTGCACACCGTAGTGCCACGTCGAACTAACCAGAAATGTTTCCTGACAAAACAGGTTTACAACGACCCTTCCAGAGAGTTTTCCAATACGCAAGGGGACTCATAAAGGCGCAGATGCCTGCTAGAACACATTTTACGACTGATAGACTTCTATCGAGCTAACCTAAAATCTCGCCGAGAGTGAAAGAAAAACCAATGCAACTTACCCGGTTCCTTAGAGAGATTACCAACACATGGTGTTACACGAGGTGGAGAAGAAGCGTCGTGTCTGTTGCAGGGACAAAGATATTCATAATTAGAAAATATTTCGCTAGAGGTTAAGCTTGTCAAGGCGAAGATGTAGTTTATTTATACTCACACTGACTATTCCATATGGAGAACTAGGTGTATTTGGCTGGTTATGAAGGCGTGCCACACCTAAGCCGCACCCTGGGTTTGCGTATGAGGAGCAGGCTCACATTTTCGGCCTCTCTGACCGCCGTAAGCCGAGGGAATGAATGACTTTCCAATGTCTTCTATAGTTCTCGACGTGTTCACTAACTCGCGTTCAGAGATTTCACAACCACAAGTCAGACCAAAATAATTATGAACGACGATGATCAAAATAAATGACTATTTAATTTTCCATTTTCTAAATTCAACAAAACACTAAATTTTGATAAAATAACTCCCTATTTTTCATTTCTAATTATTGTTTGTAGACGCCTTTTCCATTGAGATTGCTCTGACAAAATCCACAAGATGGCGCTTTTATCAATCGATAACTTCCCGACAGCCGCCCCTAGGTGTCGCTGCTTGCCTCGAAACAAAGAAATAAACTTGACTAATAGACTGTTTAAAATTATAGTGGAACATTACCGCCTCGCTGAAAGAAAAAAAAATATTTTTTTTGACCCACTTACAAAACACAGGGATGTCCTAAGAAGTAGTTAACGTTGTGTTGAAAACAACCAAAAGAAGAATTAACCTAATTTCAGTAAAACTATGCATGCAAGAAACAATAAAATTGTTGTGACAAACTAGAATTGCCTATAGCAAATTAATTAAAAAAGAGAATTGTCTCCGAGAGACTTAAAACCTACAATCTTAACTATATCTTCAAGTCATACAAATAGGATTATATATAGCAAAGCTCTTCAATCGATAAATATCGAGTAAGTTGGGCATGTGTAGATGCTCTTAAGAATTTAATATCAAAGTAGAAGAAATCAAAGTCCAAGTGTGTTGTTTACATAGAGTTCCAACACACGATGAATAAGCATGTCTACACAGCGCAGTTTAGAAATTTGACAAGTTTTGAAATTAAAATTTTCAACTTCAGAAAGTCTATAAGTATCAATCTACCCCATTCTACCCTACTTGTATCAAGCGTGAAATAACACGTCATAAGAGTCTTTATTCCTCTATCAGAGATACAACGAGAGAGAAATAAGCAATCAACGAAAACTTGACAATCCGTATGATTTATCTGTGTGTGATCACTGATCACCCTTAGAATCTGTTTCAACAGTTGGGGAACATAATTCCATATGCACCGTCCATAGAGAGAGAAGAGAGAGAATCAGTACATACATAGGTGGAGTGTACCTATTCACAGATTTAAAATATTTTTATAAGTTAAAGATGACTTGGGGTCCAAGTTTCCCCAGTCTCCCCTATTGCGTATGAAATACATGACATGTCGCAATGGAACCGTGTGTCCCTCATCAAATTACGAATTTAAGTCAAATTGCGACTAGAGTAACGAAACGCAACGGAGCTGTCACTAACGTCACCAAGGACGTCTTATTCCAAAAGGTCATAAGCGCCATACCAACTGAACAGGAAAGTGTTTAGGCAGTGAAAAATGAAAGAAATTCTATTCCAGAGAGGAAATAGAATCACCGATGTTTCAGGAGCATTTCACTAATCACTAGCACTGACACTTCACTGTTATTCACTAAGAATTTGCAAGAAAACAACGTAACTTTAAAACCAGTAGAGATCAGCTGACGCAATCCTGTAATACAAAAATTAGTACGCAAACACATTAGCTAACAGCGTTAGAAACCTATTCATCAAGAGGTTGAGACTTGAGTATGTCCTTGATATACCATATGCCCAGTGATTTCCCAGTTGTGAGATCCTGAAGCTCATAAGTGACAGCTGATATTATCATGGAACAGGTACGTACATGCAATACTTGTATATACCTAGTATTTTAATGTTCCAGTTATTTTATAGTTCTACATTTGTGCATGAAGGTTTAATTTATTACTATAAACATTCATTATGATTATTTTGAACTTTAATTCAATATTGACTTAAATAAATGACAAAAAGTTAATATCTGACGACGCACGTAGCCCAGGTTTCTAACTTTTTTCACCACACCAAGCAGTTTCATTTTTAGTTTTGTTTTCTTGATAAAATAAACTTTAATTCAATATTCGAATAAAAATTTGCATTTTTTTATTTTGGCTGGTTCCAGGTGTTCCAGGAGGCTACAAAGTGCAAATTAAAAAGATATTTGCATCTCTTACGATATGCCACAGAATTTTTAAACTTTAATTCTATATTGAATGATTTGTCAGCAAAAGATTCAAATACCTAAATGTTTTTCAAAGCACTATTTTAAAATTTCTACATTTTAGATAATTGCTCCAGAGCATGAGTTACACAAGATATCAAATAATATTAAACTTTAATAATATCGAAACCTAATATCGTACCATTACCTGACTATCTGGGGTTTGGGCATGCGCAAAGCATCAATGCTGGTGTCAAGAATAAATTAGAACAAAAAAACGTTGTGAAAAATGTGCGGACATTATTGAAAACCTCTTAAGCTGATTTGTGTGGAAAAGCTGTTAATAACAATAACGTGTGCATAATGGGTGTATTTATTATTCTTTCTTTTGGTTTTCTCACTTTCACTTTTTCATAATAATAAGAACCAGTGTACTTTTCGTACGAGCAACTACAATTTCCCTTATGCGGTGTTCTGAGAAAAGGTTAAATCGTAACATTTGGTCCTTCGAGCCGGATTTACTTAAATTTTGTTCGGCGTCTTCGTACGTTCTGATCCGTGTTCTCATCCAAATTCACATCTTTTGATACGGTTAAATTATTTTTCAAGGTAGATAAACAAATTAATAAAGTTTTGAAACTATTATAGCATCATACCTTTAGGTATAGTGTTTAACGCATGCTACCGTCCGCCCCCCTCCCCCTGACGCTACCCCCCCCTTTGAGCACGAAATGTGTCCCTGTTGACGAACTTTTTTATATTTTGAGAAAAATATTAATGTTAGAAAAAAAGTGTCTAAGAAAAAAATATCCTTATTAAATTCTTAGCAAAAAAGATTCTATGCATTTTTGCAATAGACGTTACCGTTTTCATATAATAGCTAAGTAAAGTTAGAAAAAACTCTGTCCTAAAAAATTTTTCTATAGGTAAAAGTAAAAGCCTATATTCTGTATTTTTTTCAAAATTTTAGGCTCAGTAGTTTTCGAGATATGGGGAGAGGGGAATAGTCAATTTCCGCGATTCCAACTTGGCGATGGCAAGACAAGAGGCGGAAATTGACTATACCCCTCTCCCCATATCTCGAAAACTACTAAGCCTAAAATTTTGAAAAAAAAATACAGAATATAGGCCTTTACCTATAGAAAACAGAAAAATAATAAGGAGTCGCCGGTCAAGCGTGAGTTAGACTAGTTGGATTGAATAGCGGTACTATTTTTATACAAATGAGCCGGTATATAATTTCGGTATTCCGGCTACTAATTGATATTTTAGTATATTTTTTGGTTAATCTAATAATTTATGACGTTTACCTAAATTACATTTCAGAATATCACGTCAACAATGCAAATGTCGGCTATTTTGATTTTAAATAATACCGACAACGATCCCTGCTCCGAAGCAATTGTATACTACATAATCATAAGACATTTCAATGGTTGTTCAAAAGTGGGCATAGCACCATCCCCATATAAAATTATCCGGTAAAAGAAATTTATAATAATGTGGTTTCGGCTTTACTTACGTATGATAAGTGATGTCGTCTGTTTTATTATTTTTACCAGATCAACTCTGGCACCATTTTACGGCGCAAGAAGGCATTTTTAATTATTTATCAGATTTTTTCATAAACGTCACTACTATCGTGTCATAGGACCGCCATTTGTTAACTAACGGGCCTCGTGGCAGAGTTTGCAAGCACCGCCCCTCGCGGCAGACTTTTTGTGGGGTAATTTTGCAGCTCGAGTTCATAGTCTAGGTATATTACCAGTCGCTGGTTGGAGCAAAAAGAATCACTCCCCACTATGTGTACGAGAGGTACTCTAAAAAATAGTATTATTTCAGATTTTGTTTTACCACTTTGTCGCCGTCATTAAAACACATACTCATACCAATTTTTTTAGTACATACCATCACTGAGAAAAGCCGCGCACAGACGGACAGACGAACATGGCTTACTACGAAACCATAACATGTATTCGTATAATGTATATTTCTTTACTATTCCTGTTTTATGTACTTTTTAAGTTAGTTAGTTCACTAGAAAATATATTATTATATTTTTGAAATATATTATTATTTATAAAAGTGGATATCCACTTTTATTTATTGATTTAATTATATTTTGATGTATTTTAAATAATTTTAATAAACTTCATTTGTTTTTGGTTTTATAAAATTTACCGACACTTATGTTTATTTACTGTTTAAATGAATATTTTATATTTTAAGGTTAGTATATCTGTAAACCTACGCGGTTTCATTTTGGTTTCGACTTTGGAATGACCCTGAACGAATCAGACTCGGACCTGGACCATCAGCATCACTGTATGGATCCAGCTAGTCACGTTATTCTTAGTAATGGTCCATGAGTCCATGACTCCATTACTAATGGAGTTCGTTATACTGTGGTTATACTCGACCGATAGTAATTTATTCGCAAATAACTTATTCGATTTGTGATGAATAATTAACCGAAATTTTTATTCGTCATTTGCGAATAAAGTCATTTATTCTAATTCGTTAGTCGTATTAATAGTACATTACTACAGAGGCCGGGAAGTAGGGGGTTGCCGGCTGAGTTATATAGACTGTTTTTCTCAAACATGCAATGAAATAAATATGAAAATTATAATTTTTTTTCCGATATACGTAAGGCAAAAGTCTACTCGTAAACTTGTATTAATAATGTATATGGTGACTGAATAATTTCAGAATGTTACAAACAAATTTTCAATAAATAAACAAAAATTAAAACAACAACAACAACAACAACAAAAACTAAAACAAACACTAAGACTAAGACTAAGGCTAAGGCTAAGGCTAAGGCTAAGGCTAACGCTAAGGCTAACGCTAACGCTACCGCTAAAGCTAACGCTAACGCTAACGCTAACGCTAACGCTAACGCTAAAGCTAACGCTAAAGCTAAATCTAACGCTAACTCTAACGCTAAAGCTAAAGCTAACGCTAAAGCTAAAGCTAACGCTAACGCTAACGCTAACGCTAACGCTAACGCTAACGCTAACGCTAACGCTACGCTACGCTACGCTACGCTAACGCTAAAGCTAAAGCTAACGCTAACGCTAACGCTAACGCTAACGCTGACGCTAACGCTGACGCTAACGCTGACGCTGACGCTAACGCTAACGCTGGCGCTGACGGTAACGCTAACGCTAACGCTAACGCTAACGCTAACGCTAACGCTAACGCTACGCTAACGCTAACGCTAACGCTAACGCTGACGCTGACGCTAACGCTAACGCTAAAGCTAACGCTAACGCTAAAGCAAAAGCAAAAACAAAAAAAAAGATAATGATAATGATGATTATTGTTTTTTTTTTAATATGCATAAATAGTGGCAGAATGTCAAATGAACCAAAAAGTAAATATAGCTTAATCTTAAATGGCTGAATGCCATGATCAGTGCTCGGAATAGGTAGTGCCTATTTACCTAAACTTCAGATGAGGACCTAACTAAGAGTGGTTACAACCACCAAAAAATATTATTTATTAATATTGTTCGCGGGATTTCCCGAGATTCATAAGAGTACCTAATCGACATATAATCAGATTCGGCGTCAAATGATTAGTAAAATTCAATATTTTAATTCAGAAAAATGCGTGTCGTGACATATAACGTACCGTCAAGTCTGGCAACTTTGCCACTTTTCACAGGTGTTGAAAAGTCATAGTACATTTTTAACCAGAATTCATATGAAACCACTGAAGTATGAATGTCGCGACACATAATATATTTATCAACGAGTGCATACACAAGATGGTTTATAAATTAAATGACGGATAATAAGCTTTTACGAGTAAAAAAAAAACTGGCAAAGTTACCTATACCATGTGGCAACTTTGCCAACTGCATTTTTACGTTGTATAGTAATTTAGTTGTATTTACAATATTAGTAAAGAATATTCAGTATTTAGGATACAATAGTTTCGGAATTTGATCCTTAATGATATATTATTACAAAAAAAGATACAGCAAAAGTGGCAAAGTTGATCACCCATTTAAGAAAATTTCATAGAAAGTCAGTGAATGTGGTCAGGGTTGACACAAATGAAAAAATATTAATTATTTAAGTACTTATTTATTTTGTTACATACGAGTAATCAGGTTACATAAGTACTCAGGAAAAACATAAAAGACACCTTAATTAAAATATTATCACAAACGAAACATAGAAAACTCTTTAAGAGGCCTATCACAGGTCCACTCGTAAATAATTGTGATTACCTAGGTACCTATTTAAACTTGACGATAGATATTTAAAAAAGGGCTTCGTCGCGAACTGCCTCGTCGCCTCTTAACAAAAGTATTATCGAAACAAAACACTTATATGTAGTAATTATTACCAGTAAAATAAGTATGTCACAGTTAACTTTGTGTTTTTTTTACTTAAACAAAACACACACTCTGTATACAATTGTTAACAACAAAACCAATCACAAATAATTGTGATTATAATGTTAAAATATAGGCCCTGTTCTCTATAAATAATACAACTTCAGCAGTTTTTACCTGTTTCGGTATAACTTTTTTCCAACTTAAAAACTTTGTTGGTCTGTCACTCTGTGCTCCACCCATTAAAAGCTGCCAGATGCCCGGATCTAGCAATAGGGATTGTTATGCAATCTGATTGGACTGGTTACAAAACTCTCATTATTGTGTCACATCTGACGTGGCCAGCTCTTAGACCATATCGAATAAATTATTATCGCAAGGTCGTATCTGCCTAAGTTTGTAGTTTTTTGGAGATAACTCAAAAACGCCTATACCGATAATGCTCAAAATAATTTTGGTTGAAAGAATATTAAAAGGTGTAATCTTCTTGATTTTTTTCATAATTTTTGGACTTACGGTTCAAAAGTTACAGGGGGAGGGGACACAATTTTTATGACTTTCGGAGCAATTATTTCTGAAAATATCCACTTAATCAAAAAATGTCCAAAAAAACCTCAGTTATTTGAACATTGTTATTTTTAGAGACCTATCGATTGATGTGCATCATGTTGATATTTGTCAAAAAATTTTTTTTTGATAATTACTTACACATATGGAGTGCCCCCCTAAAAATATTTTTTTAGCAATTTCTCTACAAAACTAAGTAGCTGCACACACAATACACTTTATGTAAAAATTTGATAATGATACGTCTTATAGTTTCCGAGTAAAATGGCTGTGATATATGGACGGACAGACAGACATGACGAATCTATAAGGATTCCGTTTTTTGCCATTTGGCTACGGAACCGTAAAAAGTATCTATCTTATGAAAAATGTAATTTAAATTTTATGCTTGTGTACCAACCCTAGGCCGCTACGAAACATGGCAAAGATGCTCCCATATTAGTCGGCGTGGTCTGGTAACTTTGCCAAAACAATTATGGGACTCAATTCAAACATTACGGCATTTATAAGGTAATCAATTCATTCCTTTCATTCAAATAACATAATATCTAAAATTTACGTACCTGGATGCGATGTTTATACTCTAAACTTTTTAAAGTTCTTGAGCACTAACTTTTATGATTATGTGAGTGACGAATTTGGAACTGAAATGGTAAGAAAATGGTTGCCGTTGTGTTGTCTCATTCATAATAATTTTGCCAATTGATAACCATATTTTCTACTAAAAGTAGGCACAACACTAAAAAATATACGTTGTCGGTGGTATGAAAGGATTACCTTATGCACTCTGCTGGTGGCAAAGTTAGTAACCCTTGGCAAAGTCGCCAGACTTGACGGTACTGTGTAGAAAATCGATCAAAAATGTAATGTGTATGTGTGTAACGAGGTAATTGAAATAAAAACTGGTTATCATATGTTTCAAACATTTCATCATTCATCATCATTTCAGCCGAAAGACGTCCACTGCTGGACATAGGCCTCCCCCACTGAACGCCACAATGACCGGTCCTGTGCCACCCGCATCCAGCGGACCCCAGCGACCTTCACCAGGTCATCAGTCCACCTTGTAGGGGGCCTACCAACTCTTCGCCTTCCGGTGTATGGTCGCCATTCGAGAACCTTAGTGCCCCAACGGCCATCGGTTCTCCGTGCAATGTGCCCTGCCCATTGCCACTTAAGTTTAGCGATCCGACGGGCTATGTCGGTTACTTTGGTTCTGCTACGGATAGTATCTTTTCTGATACGGTCACCCAAAGAAACTCCTAACATAGCCCTCTCCATTGCTCTTTGGGTGACTTTAAGCTTTTTAATGAGGCCCATTGTGAGCGACCACGTTTCAGAGCCATAGGTCATCACTGGCAACACACACTGGTCAAAGACTTTCGTCTTGAGACACTGCGGAATATTGGACGAAAAGATATGTTTCAGCTTCCCAAACGCTGCCCAACCGAGACGGATTCGACGATTGACCTCTTTCTCGAAATTGGACCTACCTAGCTGGACTGTCTGTCCGAGGTATACATAATCGTCTACAACTTCGAGCGTAAAGTCTCCGACTGTAATAGGGGTTGGTACTACATGAGCGTTAGACATGACTTTCGTCTTATCCATGTTCATCCTTAGACCAACCCTCTCAGAGCCTTTACTGAGGTCGTCGAGCATCGTACCTAAGTCCTCCATGGTCTCAGCCAGGACTACGATATCGTCGGCAAATCGAAGATGAGTGATGTACTCGCCGTTGATGTTGATGCCAAGCCTTCCCCAGTCCAAACCCTTGAAAATGTCCTCCAGGGCAGCGGTGAACAGTTTTGGAGAAATTACATCTCCTTGCCTGACTGCCCGCTGCAGCGGTATGGATCTCGAGTTCTGGTCCTGGAGTCGGACTGACATAGAGGCGTTCTCGTACAAACACTTCATTACCTCGATATAACGGTAGTCCACTTGGCACCTCTGGAGAGCCTGTAGTACAGCCCAAGTCTCGATCGAATCGAAGGCTTTCTCGTAGTCCACAAACGCTAAACAGAGGGGCAGGTTATACTCCTCAGTCTTCTGTATAACCTGACGCAGCGTATGAATGTGGTCTACGGTACTGAACCTTCTTCGGAAACCGGCTTGTTCGGGAGGCTGGAAGTCGTCTAACCTGTACGAGAGTCGATTTGTAATGACTCTAGAAAACAGCTTATAGACATGGCTCAGAAGTGTGATGGGTCGGTAGTTCTTCAGCAAGGTGCTATCACCTTTTTTGAAGAACAACACCACCACCCCTCTGTTCCATGCCTTTGGCGTTCTCCCTTCAAGTAAGACGGAATTAAACAGCTTCTGAAGGGCCATAAGGACCGGTTTTCCACCCACCTTCAGGAGTTCGGCTGTAATTCCATCTTCACCTGGCGCCTTGTTATTTTTGAGCTGCTTCAGGGCCATTCTGATCTCGTACAAGCTGATGTCCGGGATGTCATCGGTATAGTGTCGGGTAAGCCTAGCTCTATGGTCATTCGCCAGGCTAACTTCGGGTCCACGAGTTGATCTATATAACTGCCCATAAAAGCGCTCTATCTCTCTCAGTAGCTCGGGTTTAGATGAAACCATTCTACCATCTTCAATCCGTAATTTAGCGAGCTGGCTTTGCCCAATAGACAGATCTCTTGAAAATACTTTACAGCCCTTGTTCCGCTCGATAGCTTCGTGAATACGGTTCGTATTAAATAAGCGAAGATCGCAGGTAATGGCCTTGGAGATCCGTCTATTAAGCTGCCGGAGTTGTATCGCATCAACTGAAGATTTTAGAACCATTTCGTTCCTCTCCTTCATGAGATTCTGAGTAGAGTTAGAGAGCCTCTTAGTCCTACTGGTGCGTTTCGTTCTAAAGAACTTGGACCCAGTGAAATGGACAGCTTCTACGAACCCGTCGTTATATTCGTCCACATCGCCGCCTAGGCAATCGAAACGGTTCTGAAGTTCCAGCTGAAAGCTCTCGGGATTTTGGTATTCGGTAGGTGCTGGACGGAGCGTAGACTTCACCAGTCGAGAGCGCTCTAGCTTGATACATATATTCAATGTGCCTCTTACCAATCGGTGATCACTCCCAGTTTTGACTGTGTTGATCACAGATACATCATTGAATATATGCTTCTTTGTCGACATGATGAAGTCAATCTCATTTTTTGTTGCACCGTCGGGGCTCATCCAGGTCCATTTCCTGTGCTCACGTTTCCTGAATATCCACCAAGGTGCTGTTATTTGGCTGTTTTGCATCATTCTTGAAAAAAGCACTATATCTGTCTCAGCACGAAGGGCCATTGCTGGTTTCTTATAAGATTGTACTTTTGTATTAAAAACATAAAACTCAGCCAGCAATGACCGACTTCACCTCTTAATAGCGTATACTTTATTCCTGACCTTACGGCACGCTTGAAACGTCAAGAAAACAAACAAATTAAAGGCGATTACATCCAGCCTTTATTTAATAAAAAAATAACTGTCTATGGCCGAAATATTTAGGTATGAAAGCAAGTGGAATCGACATATTTTATTTATTTATATTAAATAATATAAATAAAATAGGTTAAAATATTTTATGACAAGTATTTACTGCATAAAAAAAATATTCATCAATTTCCGAACCGTTCACTTATTCAGATAGAGGACAGGTCCTTATCACTTATGTTAATGTTTATCTTTATCTTAAGTTAAAACTAACCCATTTTATATTAGTGATGAAATGCCACGATTCCACTTCTCGCTTGCACTCGTGATAACTTAGCTCTCGCTAGAGGCGCTCAAGGTCATGACCGTGCGCCGACATAAACGCGGTACCTACGTGTTGTTATTTTTAGATTTTAGGATTGAAGTATTTTCAAGTATTTTCCATTTATACGTAAAACCCATAAATTACATTTTCTATATTTTTGGAATTTCGTTACATTTCATCTTATGATGATGTAAACTTATCTTTACAAACTTTAATTCAATATTGACGCTACTGCACAAAAAAAGAATATATCTCTTGAAGCACATTTCAGAATGCTCTACAATTTTGATATGTATGTTGGCATAGAGACTAGGATTTATTATCGTATATTTTACAAACTTTAATTCTATATTAACAGATTGAAGGGCGAATTATAATTTAACCGTTTATCCCGTTCGAAAAATGACTTATAAAATGATTTAATAAAATGTAGCGCATAATATTTCAAATACAATGAAAGTAAAATTTCAATCTTTAATTCTATATTCAAAGTTTTGTACCTAAAAAACATAAATACCTATCTTATACCTAGAGCAGCCTAGCTACATAATTGCCGTCATATACAAATATGCTCCAAAATAGGCCCTCTATACATATATGAAGTCAAATCCAACTTTAAAATTGTCGAAACTTATCACGGAAAATACCGGTATCTTTATCCGACTAAGACGAAATAAATATATAATATATGAAAATGAGATGAACGAAAGAGATGACAAACATGAAATGTCACGGTTGCGTTCTCTTTATGGCATTAAAAACTTAACATGGAACAACTTTCATAAAAGTTACTATAGTCTGGCAAACCAAAAGCGCAGTAACAGTCAGAGTAACATGCTATACCCATCCCTTTTTTAGTAGTGAGAGTACTAGCATTAGAAAAAGACAGTATGATTCTCCCTGTCTATGCTTGAAGTGGAACAAACTCTGGCCAAACTATACTTGAAATACAGATAGAGTCTAATTGTAGGCTAATTACTATTTTGCTTATTATTACTATGACTATTATAACCAAGTGGAATTAGATAATCTACACTCGAAGAAGTATAAATTAATTTTGTATTTACTAATTTTATTTTTTTTAGACTGCCAATCATATTCTATTTCTCTTGACTGCCAATCAGATTCTATTTTATTATTAACAAATAAGTTTAAACTATCTAGATGGTGAAATGAATTTGATGGGGTTTTTGTATAAGATTGATGTGCGTCGAGTCCTAAGGTGTCAATACACTCAGAGTCGTAGTCTGGCTCGTCGTAATGGACCGCATCTCTAACTTCATCTTGTATGGTGTAATTCCTACTGTCGCTGTCGCTCGCTGGGTTTTGGTCTTGTGCCACTAGAGCCTCCAGATGTCTCTTCCACTTCTCATGACCATAGTCTGTGTCTAAGTTGAATCGCCTTACGTAGGCTTCACGCATTTCATACTCAACCCATGCCAATGTTGAAGTCGGTACTGGGTAAAATTTATTGACGTAATGGTACATTTCGCATGAAATCCTCATTAAATATTGATGTTCTGGGCAGTACTTTTGTCTTACTGGAACGTATCGTTTGCAAAGTTGGTCGAATGTCCGGGCCTTACAACGGTGGTAGTCTTGGGACTTATGTTTTTCTAGGAAGTCCGTCAGCTTATCCAACGTCTCGTTCCATATGGGACAACACATTGATTTGACTTTGTCAATGAACTGATACATCATATACTTGGCTTTGTCTTTGAGCTGATCCTGCATTGACTTAAGTTTTTCAATGAAATTTCTGAAATCCATTGAGACGGGTAATGCGAATGTATTAATTATGAGACGGGTAATGCGTATATGAGTTATAGCGTATGCACGGTACTCTTATATACCTAAATTTAATAGGTATTTTATTTATATTAGAATAAGTCACAAGAGTATCATATGGTATCATTAACATGTCAAGAGTACATTGCAAATTCTAATTATTAGCTAAAACTACACTTATCAAATATATTAAAACTAACTTACAAATAACAAAAATGGTCCCCCAGGTCCGTCCCCTGCGGAAGGGTGCCCATAATGCTGACTACATTCCCTCGTTGAATGGCGATGCCGATTCTCTGGGCAAGAAATGTGCCAGCTTTGGGGTCCCTAGTGGTGTCGAGGAGCTTCTCTTTCAAATCTTTAAACACTAGCTAACAATAGGTATTTAAACTGAAATCTTACTGGTACGACTTAGCAATTTAAGTGAAAATTTATAGAATACTACTAAGCAGGCGTTGGTTATCAGATAATTTGAATATTTGATGTGCATGATGACACAGGCATGCGTGATAATCGGATAATTAACATGTGAGGAAATTATTGAAGTTTATTTTTTAGTTAGTATTACGTATGGCATGAACGAGCGAAAAAACCTATTTAAATAAAAGATACATTTATTGATTTATTCAGATATAATTTTATACCATTACAGCTAGGAGCGCCCATGCGCTCTGTAAAACGTTGAAATACTGAAAGCTAATTAATGTATTAATTCCTTTTGTATTTGGTCGGGAACGGAAACATGTTTGGCAAACGTGTGAGTGTGAATAATGCTGCAGTGGTTGAAACGGGGGGATTTTGACGTGTTTTCACTCCCAGGCTTGTTATGAATGTTTAATAGGTAGAAACTTTCAGGTATGAATGAACCTCTGTTTTATAGTAATTAAACTAATTAAATATTGATACTTAAACTTTACACACTAATCATAAAGGGCTTAATATTTACAGCCAAAGACTACGATAAAACCAAAGTGCTAAATATATATAATATATGTATGACGTAGCACGGGCGGAGGACCGAGGCGTAGGCAGAGTAGACAGGATGGTAGCGAGTGGTTTCGGAAACTCAGAAACGGACACTATCAGGAATATCAGAGTAGCCTAACACTAAACACACTACACACGGGCTCACGGTAATGAAATAAAACATAAACACTGGTTTAATAACTGTAATGTTTTCAAATCTCTTAAAACCAGATTATGGGAGGACAATAAACTACCACCGGTTCGGAAGGAAGCCTCTACTGAGAAGAACCAGCGTAAGAAACTCAGCGGGACTTATTTGTTATCACCTGAAACACTATTAGAACTAAATTGCGTAGATTATGATACAGATCACAAAAGTACTCAAAAGACTTTCTATCATAAAAACTTTTTACAAAAAAAAGATAAACCGACTTCAAAAAGGATAAAATGAATCATTATATTATTTATATGCGTTACCAACTGATATGTTTGAAGTTGGTGCCAAGCCAAATTTGGAAGAGTTAATACGCACGAGGCGATGTGTTCAGTGAGTTGTTAGTCTTACTATATAACTAATCTAATACGATATGGATTGCACTTAGGTATAGGTACATTCGTTTCGACCGTTAACTGTTAAGCAAGTAGGTACAGAAAGTATAGCCATGCGTCTTATGTTTGTTAGGACACTGTTCGGACTATCGGTATCTCGAACGAAGCCCGTGGTTCGTTTGAATTATTCATCCTTCTTCATCTAAGGTTTGATTCGAAGTATACAGGAATTCAATGGCTAGGTAAATTTTTCTATACTCAGATATACCCAGTACACCCACCGTGTCAGCAGAAAAAGGCATGATATTCGAATTTTCTATGGAAGGTCCATCTTAAGCGTCTATGTAAATATTTTTATATATTTGCCGCCTTTTTCTGATTATTGACAAAGTAAACGTGTATGAGAGTATATATGTATATATACATAGGTACCACATTTCATCAAAATTGGATTAGTTGTTTTAACATGAAAATGTAACAGATAGAATCACATTCACCTTTGCATTATGTACCTATTAGTAAGTACCGATGTTTTGTGATGTTCATACTTGAAGCTGATTTAAATTTTTGGCTTGGCACCGACTTCAAACATATCAGTTGGTAACGCATATAAATAATATAATGATTAATTTTATCCTTTTTGAAGTCGGTTTATCTTTTTTTTTTGTAAAAAGATTTTATTTTTAAATTTTTTGTGGTTATATAATTTATCAAAATCGAACAACGAGTCTCGGAAAAATCGCTAAAGATATATCAAAAAGTTCATAACACACCCATTCAATCTAAGGAAAGTTCCACGTATCACATGTGGACTTCATCATTAAGTCCACTCCATCAAATTGGTGGTTTTCGAGAGGAAATAAATACACGTGCCTTTAAAAATTGAGGAGTTCCCTCAGTTGCTCATGGGTCCCATCATCAGAACAACACCAGAGTAATGTGGGACTATCTTCGAGGTAGATCCTTTTAAACAAAAAAAGTATTATTCTATTCGGACCAGGGGTCTTGGAACTCTTGGAGTAATCGCTGATCATCCTACATTTAAAAAATTCTTCATCATTATCATCAAAACAATCATTATTATCAGGTCCACTCCATCAAATTGGTGGTTCTCGTGAGAAAATGCTTGAGTAGCTTAAGAAAACACCCAAATCACCATACACGTGCCTTTAAAAATTGAGGAGTTCCCTCAGTTGCTCATCGATTCCATAATCAGAACAGCACCAGATTAATGTGGGACCATCTTCGAAATAGTTTTTTTTTCAAACAAAAAAATAATTACTCGAATCGGACCACGGGTCTTGGCGTAATCGCTGAACATCCTACATCATCATTATCATCAAAATAATCATCATCATCAGGTCCACTCCATCAAATTGGTGGTTCTCGTGAAAAAATGTAACTTTAGAAAACACCCAAATCACCATACATGTGCCTTTAAAAATTGAGGAGTTCCCTCAGTTGCTCATCGATCCCATCATCAGAACAGCACCAGATTATTGTGGGAACATCTTCGAGGTAGTTTCTTCCAAACAAAAAACAATCATTCGAATTGGACCACGGGTCTTGGAGTAATCGCTGTGTTGAGTAATTTGAGTAATGCGAAATAGCAAAATTCGGCACGGAGACTCACCTGATGTGAATATCAGCTTCTAAGGGGCGCCCCCGTGTCTTAGTTCCTTCGATATATGTGCTGCAGTGTTCCACATGTTCAGGATAAGGTTCCGATTCGGTTTTGCGAGCCGTGCGTGCGCGCGGTAGCGGTTTTTGGTGAAGTCATAAAAGAAGTGGCAACACTGAAGTTTTCGGTGTTGCGCGCTTTTAGAAAAGCGTTCCGTTTTAGGCGAGTCCCGTTTGAACTTGCTATTCGATACAGTTTCAACTAGTATAAACTAATTAATGAAAAAATACGTTGTATTTGTGCTTGCCGGAACATGCCGCCGACCATAAAATAATGCTTATTTTATCTAAGAACTATCATAAGAAAATACTATGCTAACTTAGGGCTAACTATGTAATGCTATACCTAAGAAAATGCCTACTCGATAGGCAGTGGGCAGACCTTAACGACAGGTCGCTTAGTGAAAGAATTACCAATGCGTACAGTTACGACTCTGGTAATTCCATCGGCGCCGGGATGCAGTTTGTGCACGCGCGCTAGACGCCATTGCAATGGTGGTAGTGTGTTGTCGATCAACACGACTACAGAGCCCTCACGAAGGGATGGGTTAGTACTGTCGTGGAACCATTTTCCTCTTGGCTATAACTGGTGTAAGTATTCTACGCTCCAGCGTTTCCAAAAGTGTTGAACAGCTTGTTGGATAACCTGCCACCGTGAGAGGCGGTTTGGGTTGTCGTTAGACAAATCAAATTCTGGCAAAGCGGTTAATGGTTCCCCGATGAGGAAATGACCGGGTGTGAGGGGTAATGGATCTGTAGGATCATTACTAAGTTGACAGAGAGGCCTAGAGTTAAGACAGGCTTCAATTTGACAGATCAAGCTATTAAACTCATCCTGGGTTAATTTTAGTGTACCTATGACACGATGTAAATGTCTTTTTAAACTACCTACGGCTCGTTCGACGAGACCGGCTCAATTTGAACAAGTGATATAATTCGACTGAGAGCCTGGTTGGTCTCAGAAACTGTGACATGTTTTGTCACAGGAACAGTGATTTTACGGCATTTATTTATGAACCGTCGTAACATGTAGGAGACGACACGTAGCATCCTTGGTAGCGATGAGAATCGCTCAATGAACTCTAAGCTTTTAGGTTCATTGGTTTGAATGAGAAGAACATGCTTGCGGCGTTCTTCGTCAGTGTGACACTTGACGTTAGTGTTGGGCCACTCAGACTCATCTTTAGTGAGCCAAGCTGGTCCCGTGAACCACAGTTGATGGTTCAACTGAGATGGGAGAACACCACGAGACGCAGGGTCTGCGGGGTTGTCCGCTGATTGAACGTGATGCCACTGCGAGGCAGGCACGTTGCTTGTTGTCTCCGCGATGCGGTTAGACACGTAAGTACGCCATTTGTCTGGTGATGAACGCAACCAGGCAAGGGTTATCGTAGAATCGGACCAAGCATATACTTGGTCGAAAGTCAAGGTACTACTGTAAGTAGTGAGGATTTTTCTTATCAGCACCAGATTAATATGGGACCACCTTGGATGTAGATCCTTCCAAACAAAAAAAGAATTACTCAAATCGAACCACGGGTCTCGGAGTAATCGGTGAACATACATTTAAAAAAACCACCAAACCGAATGCAGAACCTCCTTCCTCAATGGAATTGTAGTCGGTTAATAAAATGATCTTAAACACTTTAACTACGAAAAGCATTGACTGATTTTATAAGGCATCAGGAAAACGAGGAGAGTTCCCAGGTTACGTCCGTGTGCTACTCAAAATATTAAAATTAATTTCTACACGACCAAACCGACCCGACCCGTCTACAATGAAAACTATCACGATAGTGACTGCGGCTGCCAAAGCCACAAAGAAGGAATAGAACCAAGACTGCATAAAGAAGTATACTAAGGCTAAATCAAGAGTGAATGCCAGGGGACTGCGCCCATGGTTTTTATACAGTCACCAAGTGGATAAATCTAAACGCGAGTTTTAATGACTACCGACACATTTCTTACTTTAAAGGTGGGTAAATCGAAACGTCAATTTTAATGACTACCTGCACGGACCAAACCAAGACCACTCGCGAACAAAAAAAGTGCTCTTCGTTTTTCAAACTCGTTACTTATTTAACAAAGTTAACCTATTGCAACAAAATATCATAATTCTATCAGTTACGATGCTCATAGCGTAGCTCTGCAACAAGCCGTTGCCTTCGATCTCCGACATGTATATAAAACAGCTACAAATCGTAAGATCTAAACTTAAAAGATCCACCACCCGGTGCAATACGTCATTCTAAATATGTTATTGTAAATATGTCGATCTTTACGTGAAAATATTAATCAGTATTTCAAATTGTAATACAATGCGTCAATTGTTCATATTACGATATATTGTTAATAACACAAATATTTTGTATTTATTACGATTGCGTTTAACTAGACTCGTCCAGTAACGTTTAAAAACAAAATTTTACAAAATACAATATTTTTTGGTATCTTCACCAGATTCTAGTAAACATTACTATATTTTTCACAACAACACATTCTTGTAGTATTGTAGAAATTTCTTTTTAATACAGTTGCTCAAAAAAGTGCTTTTCTTGTAGTGGTTTAGCGTGCGGAAAGTTTGATATCGCGCACTAGTGCTTTTTACTTTTCCAGCCAATCACAGCTAATGACAGTGACAGACAGCCAATCACAGCGACGCACCGCACCGCGCGGAGCGTTCGGATATGTCGGATACATATACTAAAGTAACCTCAAAGTGAATAATTGACAATTTTATAATTTTTTCGCAACTGTATTAAAAAACGTCGTTCGATACTCGTGCGTAAATGTCATTCTCAAGTAATGACATACTTTCCGCACTAATATCGAAATGTACTATTTTGGTGCAGGCATTGAGTAACAGGATTTATGTTCTCCGAAGTCTACGGTTCACAGAACCACTAGTTATAGATATTTCAAGGGGGAAATTAATTTAATTTCTCATTTGTATGACACGTGTGGGCAGCTGACTGATTTTGACTTTATTTACGAGCACTATTTTCGATTCATACATAAAATTTCGTCTCTGTGTCCCAGCCCTTTTTTCAGAAACTATTGGCCGGGTGCAGAGACTGGGCGGGAAAAGCTAAAACGATCGCAGCGCTTGACGTGACCAAAAGTGGCAACTGCGACGGCTGTATTTTTTGAAACGTCATACGTTTTAGTTATTTTGCTTACGCTTTCTTCTTAAATTTGCTATTAAATAATAAATTGTTATTTCTCAATTTATTATTATGTAGGTACTCTTTGTGGACTAGTAAGGATAAGGATTGAGGCTTTATCAGATTCTACATAAAAATCCTACGGAATTTTTTCATACATGCATTACGTGCTGCGTTTTGGTAAAGGATTTCGGGCCACTTTATATGGATCGTGGTCTAAAAACTATCAGAGAAGAGGTCATTAAATATGTAAGTATCTCTATCGACTTTAGTTCTATGAGCACCAAGTTGAATTCCACAGCAAAACTGAGATTTTCATATTTTAGTCACAGCACATATTAAGTGCCTAAATAAAGCATTGCAGCTGGGCTGCGTTCACAACCGCTCGGCGGACGTGTTGGCCACTGAGGTCTAACAGTAACCAGTCCGTCTAGGCATAGGCGCAGCGCACTTCCTAGTAATTACTGTGACTGACTAAATCATGAATATCTTAGTTATGCAATGGAATTCAACTTGGTGTCTCCATAAGGAAATTAAGTATATAAAACGAACGAACTTTTAAATGAGATAATTCATAGCTCTGTTTGGTTTTGGATCCCTTTACGCATGATCCTTTACGGACTTCTAAATTTTCAAAAGAAATAAAACCTCACAAGATTTTCTCAATTTGTTTCTATCATTTTAAAACAGAGTACAACAATTTTGAGATTTCAGAAGAGACGTTTGATATAACACAAAATAATGCATAATTTGTTATAACTTTTGTTTGTATTTAACAAATTTTCCCCGCTGCTGCTCCTGCTTGTTTAAGTCTGTCTTTCACTGGTCTTTCATCATTTTCGATTTATATAATATATTAAGGCGGCCACATACGAAGGTACATTTGCCACTATGGACGCACACAGGTATCTGTAAAAAAAACAGAAATCTTGTCTGTATTATAAAAAACTAACCAAGTGCGAGTCGGACTTTATTTGTAGGTTTTGCTTCCCTGCGAAGTGTTAGAAAATAAGGCTCAAATGACCGTATCTTTGGGTTGCGTCGAGTTAAAAGATTCAAGGAGCGGCGCCGCAGATATATATAATATATGTATTTGATGTTATATTTCAACTTTATACCTCCACGCGTTCCTGATAAAAAGGGTTTTGACAGACAGACCAAATTAAATTGCTTAAAACAAGAGTGGCGATTCAAAACCAAAATTTTTTTCTAGTAAAATGAATGAATTGTTTTTGCACTATTTGTAAAGATACTTACACTGGGGCTCCCGTTGCTTCAGGCCAACCAAGAAGCTTGTCTAATTATGTCCGACTGTTGCAATTCCATATTTCTAACGTGATGTGCCAAAACTAACAGCTTCCCTTTACTTTCGATTTAAGACCGGTTTTTAAAAAAGTAGTAATTTTTCAATTATCTGGAAGCAAACATAATAAAACATTATTTTTTCCTTTAAATTGTAAGAAAACAACAATGAAGTAACTTGACGTAATTATACTTAATACACGCACAATGGTTACTTTTATCAATAAAGCACAAAACCAAATGTGTTTCACATTAAAAACAAACAGATTTTGCATTTGTTAACTGCTCCACAATCAATATTTTAAAATAATTACCTTTATTTGGTTGCATCCATTAGTCAACACTTTTGACAGAGCCATCAAAGTTGCGAACGCTAGGTGGCGCTGCGTCGTGCACCCGGCCAATAGCTAACTAGAAACTGAGAACCAAATAGTCCACTAAACAGACCCTGGAGATTACGGCATAATTATTTGGTAGTCAGACCACGGACTAAGGTAAAATCCACAATTCCACGGACTGATTTGACAGCTCCTGGCATACAAAGCGATTGTCAAATGTATGAAAAGATCTGTCAAATCAGTCCGCGGATTTATGAATTCTACCTTAACCTAAGATTTATATAGGACTTAATGTGTACCTACAGTGGTGATTTTCTATGATTAATATATTAAAAGCATAAGAGAAAAATACTACTTACAAGATTAGACTTTATTTAAACGGTTATAAGTTTAAATATCGAACGAGCCTTCCAACCCAAGGAAAATCTTGTGATGCGCTTTTGTTTCGTGACGGTGTCGGTGACGCAAACTCATAAGATTTCCCCCTACCAAAAATTGCCCAACGCGGCTGTAGGCGACAGGCCTACCAACCTCCTTGGTGCACTGGCACCGCGCGCTGGCAGCGGCGGCTGCGACACCCAGGCTGCCAGCCCGCGTCTTTTGTTTAAAAGTTGAATTTTTCAGTTGCGCATTGCTGTCAATAAGAAACGAATGTATATTTGCACATCTGTTGTAATTTTGTGTGTAAATATTTGTACATACTTTTCCCGTGTATATAAACTGTACATAATAATTTACGTGTTTTTATTCACCGCCGGCGGCCCATCGCGTACAAGTTGGTCACTTCGATCCGGATTGGAACCACGCATGCCGCTTTGGTGAATACGCAATGTGTGTAGCGTTAGGTATCTAGGGCAGAGATGAGCTAATTAAGGCCTGAGCTACAATTCAACAATGGTTTTATTGGGTTCTTAAAACGCGGGTCGTTGGCCTACTACGGTGGCGGCACTTGGATCGGTGCGTAGCGAGGTTACTATCCTGGCGTAGTGGCGTCCCTGGCGTAGTGGCGTCCCGGCGTTTAGCGCTGGGCAGCGAGCGAGATCCAGGCGCGAAAGTACGACTGCCGGTTAGCTCGCAGGGTGGACCCTGGAATTTCATTCCACTGTATTAAGGCTCCGAAGTCAAATCGGCTCCATGAAGCGTCCCGCCTTATTTATAAAGCTCATAACTTGAATGTATAACATTCTGGTGGTTATTTAATCTAAATCCAGTTTGTCTGTGGCGGTCGATACATGGAGGTTCAGAACGGAGATAAATGGAAGGCATAAGCGTAAGATTGCAATAGGCACAGTGCGATATTACCGAAGCTAAACAATTATTTATACTTAACATTAATCTTACTCATGTTTAACAGTTAACACCTTCTGAGAACTTATGGAATAATAACATGATTTTCGTTCACGGAAAGTTAGCATTCAAAATTAGCGTCCGCCATTTTAGCATAGCGGAAAGCATTAGGCTGCATTACAAAATAG
Source organism: Pammene fasciana (assembly GCA_911728535.1). Taxonomy (NCBI): domain Eukaryota; kingdom Metazoa; phylum Arthropoda; class Insecta; order Lepidoptera; family Tortricidae; genus Pammene; species Pammene fasciana. The sequence goes on from OU452283.1 coordinate 10,218,124, forward strand.
CAAGCTACAGGACAAAGAAAACTTACAACTAAAAGTTATTTACTTATATGCTCAAACTTACCCAAAGCGGGGGAAAACAGATGCACTTAATTAATTTAGTAGCACAAACGTGGAAAAGCACTTGTTTATTATAAATTATATAAACGTCTCGACTTCGCGAGACAAAGGCGTAGCTGATAACGCTCGCAAGAGCGGCGTGCGTTCAGCGCTGCAGTCTAGTGGCCAGTGGCGCGGGCGCATACCAGGCCTGGGACCGTTATAACATGGCGCCGGCGATCGCGTCGGCAGGAAAAAGAGACTAGGAAAGTCGATAATATCGACATCGATACTTTATCGATTGGCAAGCGTTTTATTTTACATTTAATATTTTGATTTATTTAACTATAGAAATAAATTAACGCTACATGTGCTACGCGTAAATAGCTTATGGTGCAGTATATTAACACACCAACGTCTACACTGCAACCTCAGGTACAGATTTTAGATATGGCTTACGTGGAGTGTAGTAGCCTAGCGGAACAAACTGCCGTCGTCTCGTCGTGCGAGCGACGTTACTCCGCCACCATTACCGCACTACACAGGCAAGTCTGTACTAGCCAGAAGAAAACGGCTCGAACTGAAGGCAGCCGAGGAAAAGGCAAGAATAATGTTAAAGCTTATTGATATGCAACTGGAGGCAGACTTAGCGGAACTAGATGCAAAATACAGTTCACAAAAGTCACGCGCGCGCTCTAAAAGCCAGCAAGAAGGATGGCTCAACGACCAGCCGCAGCGGGAACAACTGGAGGTACAGTCTGATCACGGCACTGACCATCACTCGGTCGGACTGCGCCTATCGTCGGCGCCTGCCGACTCTCCCGCCGCCGCACGCACCGATGGGTCGCTTCAGAGCACGTGCTGCCATTTCGCCGCCGCCTCTACAACCTAAGTCGAGAACCAGTCTGGCCACGACTGTATTAATTCGGCCCGGCTGCGCAAGTTGCTAGCTACCACTGACTCTCCCGCCGTTACTAATGAGTCATATCTGAAGATGTGCAGAGATGTAGCCGTCGCTGCTACAAAATTCCTCCTCCTTCCTCCAGATAAACCGTGATTAGTTAGGGCATGGGTGACAAAGATAGGGTGACCGCTCCTTTAGCGCTGAGTGAGACTTTTAGTGCTATGCCGACTGCTACTCGAAAATATAATAGTACTTTAAGTTGGAATGCTGTGACATTCACAGGCCTGTCGAAGTACCTTTGGTTATTGAGTGCTGTGCCAGCACTAGGGTGGGGAATGTAGGCGACAGGCCTACCAACCTCCTCGGTGCACGCGGGCTGGCAGCTTGGGTGTCGCAGCCGCCGCTGCCAGCGCGCGTCTTTTGTTTAAAACTTGAATTTTTCAGTTGCGCATTGCTGTCAATAAGAAACGAATGTATATTTGCACATCTGTTGTAATTTTATGTGTAAATATTTGTAAATACTTTTCCCGTGTATATAAACTGTACATAATAATTTACGTGTTTTTATTCAACGCCGGCGGCCCATCGCGTACAGCGGCTAAAGAAGTTTTCACTTAAAAAAATACGTGTCTCCTAATTTTTCGAGCACTATTAAAAACACAAACAAAAATATAGGGTCACAAAAATGAAACGAATGAACGTTGTCAATTTAACTGAAATCACAAGGCCGCACGGGCGCGCGGGTGCGTGTTGGCTCTGGGGTGACACTGGTACGACGATTTGGCAGATTGATGTGTGTGTGTTGGTTGGTTGGTCAGTGTCGGTCTAGAGGTCGCATTTTTCATCCGATTTCGATGAAACTTGGCATGTGCGTTCCTTTATTTATTTGCCAAAAATAGTCGAGCCATTTTTTTCATTGGGGGGCAAATGAGGGGGAAAAGAAGGAAGTTTGCTGTCGCGTTATTTATGGACGGATTTCAATCATTTTCGGGTAAAAGGTCAAGCCCCACACTGGGAAATGCTCCAAAGTCTACGGTTCACAGAACAACTAGTTTACTTAATTCAATTAAATATAAATTTAATATTATTTAATTAATTGATTTACATTTACAAGTTTACATTACATATATTGATTACAGCTAACATTTTTTTATTAATCTATTATGCATTATCCGCAGCACAGGCTTCGTCAGGTGACAAATGGAAATCCACAACACGCTTCGTCTCACACAAATCAATGATGGAATAAATTTAATTCATATAAAAGTATGTGATTTTCGAAGTGAAAACTAGAAGCATTAAATAAAACACGGGTTACTCACGTCTTTTAAGTCGAATATTGCTCGACATGTTTCGCTCCATAACGAGGAGCTTCCAGCCTCGTGAGTCCTTGTTGAAGGAGTTTCTATACTTTAATTATATTCAAACTATTTATATATCTGTACCTACTTGCTCTATATCCGAAAAAGAAGAATATGTCACATAGAGCCCTGTCATGTCTCGAATTGAAAATAAAACTACGTTTCGTTTATCATACGATTTTATTGAATAAGTAATTAGTGTCCGTTCTCCTTAGAAGTCTGTATGCCTAATCAGCTTGGACTCCACTCGAACTCTGCGCGTCCAAAGTACGCAAACTACAATAGTCCTGCGTCTTCACCTGCCGTGTACATGGAAGTATGGATGAATTATCGAGAGCGTGGAATTGCATATATAGTAGTATTGTTTGTGTACAGGCATTCTATATTTGAATCCGCACACAAAGAGGCACAACACGGTACAACCACTACATATGCAATTCCACGCTCTCGATAATTCAACTATAATACAGTTATGTTTGAAGTCGGGATACAATGTGGCACGGAGACTACTATCTCCAGGTTGATGGGGTAGCCATGGGCTCGCCAATAGCTCCAGTTACCGCCATTAAATTAAATTTATGGAATGGTTAGAAGAAAAAAACTTGAGCAGTGCGGTTATACGACCTAGATATTGATGGCAGTATGTGGACGACGTCTATGCTATTGTTTCGAAAAACGGCCTAAGGAATTTCACAGAGCACCTCAATACTATTCATCAGAAGGTCAAGTTTACAGTGGAGGAAGAAAATAAGGGGAAACTGCCATTTCTGGATGTTTTGGTCATGCGCGAGCCGTACGAGGTTGAAGACCACGGTGTATCGTAAGCCAACGCATACAGATTTGTATCTGAGGGCAGATTCCCATCACCACCCGTCCCATTTGTCTTCGGCCTTAAGCCTCTGTGATCCGCGGTATGTAGACCGTGAGCTAGGACACGTGAGGCACGTATTGGAGGGCAATGGCTATAACTGGAGGCAGTGTTATCGTATCGCAAACGCATCTGCACTGGAGCTGCAGTGGAGAGATTGCCCCTATACCTGCCGTACATTAAGGGTGTGACGGACAAAATCGGACACTTGCACTTGGTATGCCGGAGATATCTTCAAGACGATATTCCGCCCTCATATGCAGCTAAGACGACTTATGCGTTCGCCGAAGGACAGAGAGCCATTGAATAGCCCAGGCGTGTATATGAATTCCTTGCTCCTGTGGGAAGAGCTACATAGGAGAAACGTACAGTAATATTTCCACCAGATTATCTGAGCACATACGCTGCATGAGAAACAGGGATAGCCGGGGTTCCGCAGTGACGGAGCACATATTTGACTCGGATTCGACACACTCCATACGTTTCGATAAGGTAGCCGTACTGGCAAGAGAAAAATATGCGGTCCATCGGAAAGTACAGGAGGCTATCGAAATTAGTCGGCATCCGACTTTTAATCGCGATTGTGGATGCTCAGTGCCCCCCAGCTGGAAAACTGTGTTAGAAAATGCGTCGGTGCTCAGTGTGGACGATCCTTTAGAACATGACGTAGTGAGTGTGGTGTGTTGTGTTACCCTACATTTGACAATGATGCTGAAAACGAGGGTCGTTTCTCGCCTACCCCGCCGCCACCACCGCCCGCGACGAGCGCTCGCGAGTGGAGAGCCGCGGCCCGCAGTCTGCGTCGGTTAGCCAACGCGAATGGCTCATGAATAAGCTCCTCGTTATGCAGAGAAACATATCGAGCAATATTCGACTTAAAAGACGTAATTAACCCGTGTTTTATTTAATATGTCTGATTCTCACGGAAGTTTTGTGTTTAAAATTGAAAACTAGAAGCCTCGTTGAGCACTTTTTGGTAGGGGCAAATCTTATGAGTTCGCGTCACTGACACCGCCACAGAAATTTACTAGCAGTGGAGGAAGATGAACTTAGACAAAATTGATATAGCTTGTTCGGAAATAGAAGTGTCTTGGTTTATATGGAAGCACTTTTCTTTCCGGTCAGACAACAGATTAATACCAGAAACATGTAAATTTTTATTAATCGATACTATATTTTTTTATAGATTAGAAAAAAGTTGAAAGGCGCATGTACAGGGTTCTTTATCTGGCACGATACGGCATGATACATGTCACAAGTGTCAAAGTGTCAATGCGGCCAATAACAAATATTTAAATATATTTGTATTTATAATAAAGCCATGCGTAGGTATTTGTAAATGTTAAATTGAATAATATTAATTATTTTACAGTATTGTAATAGTAGTCATTATTACGAAATAATTTATACTTATCATTGTTAATGTTTTAGTGAATGTTGCACTATAAAGAACCTGGAAAAAAAGAGGTTCGAAACATATGACAGATTTGGATTTTATTTTTATTTTTCATTATAATTACACAATAGGCAGGTACATGTCTGTCTCTCAAGCTGTTTTGATATGCCTTCTTGAAGAACTACGCATTATTGTATATAGTATCTTTAATGTATTAGTAGTACCTACTGTTTTGAAAAGATAAGTCCCGCCGAGTTTCTTGCCGGTAATAAGTAATACTTCTCGGGTCAGAGGTGTAGGGTTAGAACCGGTGGTAGTTTCTTTTCTCTCTGACGTTCATAAGTGCATTGTAATGTGCCTAAATTGAAGAATAAATATCTTTTATCTTTATCTTTTTCTTTTTTTTATGGTTTTTGATTTATAACGTATGCGTGTCACTGTCAGTTTTTCAATTGTCATGTGTCTCTAACGTGATAATCAAAACGAAATTGTGTTTTTATTGCTGTTATGGATTATAATCTGCAAATTGTCATTATTGTGAACTCTTCATCATGTTAACTAATCGTTTGTTGGTGTGCTTGCAGTGTGTTTGAATTGAACATTCAAACATAACAGGTTAGAACAGGTTGGCAACTTCTGTTTATATGTTTACTGAATTTCTAATCTCAAAAAAAAAACAAAATATATATAGGGTACCATGGTAGTATGAGAGGTTGGTTAGTACAAACAGCAACACTGAATGTGTACGTGTATTAATCAGAAAGTTTAAATAGTTTGCATTGCTTTTTATACTTGTCTACGTCTACTGTCAGTACACGATGTTTTGACATACGATGTTATTGTCATAATCATAAACAGTAATAGACGGAGAGCTGGCCACGTCGTATGTGACACGATAATGAGAGCAACGAAATGTATATAGGTAGACTGCTATGCTATTGTTATTACTTAATCTGGCAGTCTGGCAGCTTTAAACCGGGGGGTGCAGGAGTGGCAGACCAGAAAAGTTGGTAAAAAATCAAGCGAGTAACGCTAAACTTAGAGTGTTGGATTTAGTACGATATCGTGGCATTTGATGTATATATTTGGATTATAACGTTGACAAACATGTGAGTTGGGGGGGAAAGAGGCAGGTTGAAGTTAAATGCATTTATACTGGTCGCCTGCGGTTTATTTCATTCCGATATGTGAAAAATGTTTGAAATTAATCAGGCGCTCGAATAATACTCGTTAACTGACAACTTTCCATAGCAAAACGATATTACTGATAGTTGTTTCTTAATAGAATATCGACTCTAATGGCTATGATTCTCGGTTTAAGTTGTTATGAAAAATTATGTGACATATAAGGGTTTGTCCTGATAAAGTACTTAGTTTACGAAGCCACATCATAATACAGCTATTCCACGCCAGGTTGCGCTGATATCTACGAAACATTAGACCGGGTATGACGTTACAATTCCAACTGCTGACCCAGCACGGGTGAGTCATAGATAATAAACCAATATAAGTATGCTTTATTGCTACGAGTTTCGCGGTCATGTTACACTGGGGGTTCGAGAAATCGGCTCGCCAAGGGGCGCACAACTGTTGTCGGGACTAAACGGAACACTTATGTACACATTAGATTGAGCATACAAACGAAACACGTGATCACTACATATGTACTGTACTGATTTAAACTCTCACAGTATTCACTCATTTTGACAAAAACGGGACTTAATCGCGTATACTTACTTTTATTTTCGAGCGCTCTCATGGTCGCAGGCAGACTCACCACCATCCACCCTGATTGCGACCACGAGCGCTACGACACGTTTACTGACCGAAACGTCAGAAAAATGCAATTTTTTGTCAAAATAATCAGTGCATATATTAGCGTTAATAATTTAAGTACCAATTAAAATTAAACTATTTTTCATAGAGTTGAAAATTGAATCCAGTTACTTACTGCAGGTACAGTACCGGCCAATAATATATCACGTTTGTTTTTTTGAATGAGCATATATGTATAGGTTAGTTTGTAGATTGCATATTTTACTAGTAATTTTATATAAATATATGATGAATAATGCCCATTAAATACTTTGAATTACAATAGGAGACTTAGCATTTTACTAAAAAAGATCTAATAAATATATTAAGTTAACTGTATACAGTATAATGTATGTATGTGCCGTAAAAAACTGTGCTAGGAAAACGATTTTTGAAATGTCTAAATTTAATATTGTAAACGCTCATCTAAAAATATTGGGGCAGATAAGTGTATATTCCGACCAAAATGTGTAGAAATTAAAAAGTGGCAACATCTTAGTGTCGTCCCTTTCAAAACAATCTAAGAAAACGGGACGACACCACGATGTTGCCAGTTTTTAATTTCTACACTTTTTGGTCGGGATATATCTTTAGCCAAAACTAGGAAGTTTTGGCTACTTTAAGGAGAATTTGTGTGTCGTGTGTTTTGTAGTTTCAAATATTGTACATTACCTACAACCAACTGATGCGGCAGGCGGCTCAATATATATTAAATAAAACAGCATATATGTAAATACCGACTACGAACCTACATAAACGCTCATAGTGCGGAATCTTAGTGAGGTAATCTATGTTGCGCATTGGTAGTATTTATCTAGAATTTTCTATCATTCTGTCACTTGAAATACTCGCTACTCAAATGCTGCGCAAAGTCGATATTTGTATCGATAAAAGTTCAAGTTTAATAGGCTAAGATAGGATAAGGTTGGATAACAATATGTACTTACCGCTCTTGAGATTAAAATAAATAAAATAAGTTTATTCTAAAATCACGACTGCCCTTTAAACATACTTAGTTCAAAGTTGTTCATGAACGTTTCGCTTAAATAGTACAAATGGCTGTTATTTGATGGGTTAATTTACTTATTATCTAATATAACTTATTAAAACCTTCCGAGTGCGAGTAGGACTCGTGCTCTGAGGATTCCGTACATCACACGAATTTAACAATAACCTAACATTGCTGCACAGTGCACCGAAAAAAAACAGCTACTTACTAAGTATCCGTCAAACTCGCGCCCTATGGGTTCCGTACATCACACCATTTTAACAAGAAAAGAAAAATTGGATTAAGGACCCAATTTTTAAAGCTTTTTATTTGTTATGGAACAAGAATCTTTTCCTTTACTTATGCTGTAAGACTTACTTTTTGCCAATTATCGTGATTTTGTTCGCAGGTCTATGGGTTTGTAAGTTCGTAAGCGTTATGATATGATCCGATTTTTCTTGTGATCGAGCCACAAATTAACCCGTCTTCGGACATTATACTTATGATCTACCTTCCTTCTTGCAAAATTTCATGATTCTAATCTATGGGAAGTGCCCTATGGATTCCTTGGAAAGTTTAGAAAATAAGGTACTTAATCGTTATTAAAATTGCCATATCTTTGGATTGAATTGATTTAGAAGCTTGATTTTTATACTCCGGTACGCGAACAGTTTTTACGTTTTTTTAATTTCAAGTGCAATTTTTTTTATTAGAGAATATATATATAGTATGTCAAATCAAAAAGCGCAGTAACAATCAGAGTAACATGCTATGTATGTGTTCGTATTATATAGATATTTGTTAATATCACTAAGAAAAGATTAAATAATATATATTTTTCTTTATCATACTATTGCATTCCACTATTTCAACATCATCTGTCATTTTATAACAGTTTGGTCTATAGATTATGTGAGCATGTTGGAAGTGTAACGCTGGCCATCTTTAAAAGACAATTTTGAATTTGTATTTGTCAAGGCCTGTGTTCTATTCTAGTTGTCACTCTATGATGTTTTTTCATGTAAACATGTCATGTAAATTTTTATAATAATATATTAAATATTTGCATTCAGTTTCCCACTGCGTATCACTCAACTCTGCATACTTTCAATAGAGCATAGTAGAAAATAATTTATAAAAAAATATAAGTGACCTTAAATTCTAAACGAATGGCACATGGTTAAGATGACATACTTATGCTCTTGGCAAAACCGTTATAAAAGGCGAAGTTATGTTGCACTAATAAAAAGCGATAGCCTGGTGGAGAACAATAAAACTTGCATAATCTTTTCTCTGTGTAGCAATCAAATACATGTATTATACCTAGCGCAATATTAACAATTGTTAGAAAATATTTTCATTATTAATACTTAACGTCAGAATACGTTAGAGGTCAGAAAATAAAATCAGACTTGTGAGTTCTTTCATTTTTATAGGTTAAAAAGACGTTCCAGTACTCCACTATTAGTGATCGGTAGTCAACTATAGTATCCGCAGAATTAAATGGCGACTGAGTTCATAATGCTGTCTCCTTCTCTCTTGCAGTGGCCGGTCAAGTGTGTAAGAGAAGTTTTATGACCTCAGTCGCCACTTAATTCTGCGGTTACTATAGGAACCCTTACAGTTTCGCTGTGCCCGTCTGACCGTCTGTCCATCCTCAGCCCATTGAGGTAAATATACAAGAGGAGAAAACTTCATATCAACACAACGTTAGAAGCGTGCCACGCGTCTCGTATCACGACGTACCGACAAAAACGGAGTGTTTATATTCTAAAATGAACTATCGAAGTATATTTATCTCTTTTCCGCTAGGGTATTACGATTGCGCAACGCAATATTGCCATCTTTGTCTGTCATGGATATCGTGATATTCGCTGTTTCGTACAGTTCGGTGTTGCTACAACATGAAAATATTTCCTAGAAATAATCGATAAATATTTTCAAATATAATAAAATGACATCAGTTATCTATGTTAAAATTAGGGAATGCAATACCCGGCCATTTTTGGTACCCGGGTATTACCCGACTTTGATTTTCAAAAACCCGGGTACCCGGGTAATACCCGGTTTTGAACATTTTTTTTATTAATTATTGGTTTTCATCGTTTTTACGGGTATTTAGTAATAAAATGCACTTTTGATTGCTGAGTTTGCATTTATTAATTGACAAACAATGATTTCGTACATGAAATATATAAATTTAACAACTTATACTATTAAAACAGCTGTAAATCACAATATTAATTTAGAGAGCATAAGACGTTAGGTTAGGTATACTTAATCTTTCTGTTTATTAATCAGAAATATCAAAGTTAACGGGAAATATGGAATATTCAAATGTAACAATAGATCTTCTTCTTCTTCTTAGTCGTATACTCTTGTCAGAGTAGTCGTGGTCATTAAGGTCGTTGTACGGCATTTTGTGAAGTTCTCCGCCATCCTTCTCTACTTAGTGCATTTCGCACGCACAGATTTAAGCGTGATCCGGTGAAGGCCTTCACTTGATCAGTCCATCGCATTGAGGGGCGTAATCTGGGTCTTGTACCATCCACTCTACCCTGAACAACAAGTCTCTCCATGGCGTCGTCTTCCTTGCGCGTCACGTGGCGTACACGATTGCTGAAAGCCTTTGCTTAACCTTGAGCTCTTGGAGTATAGATATATTAGTGCGGCGCTGAGTCCATGATATCCGCAGCATTCTCCTCCAGCACCACATTTCCAAAGCATCAATGCGTTTTCGTTCACTTTCTCTTACTGTCCACGTTTCTGCACCGTAAAATAACACTGGGAAAACGATAGATCTTACGAGGCAAGTCTTAGTTGCCCTTGTGATATTGCGGTCTCTCCAGATCTTCGAGAGTTTCTCCATTGCAGACCTAGTTGTTGCTATGCGTCGCTTGATTTCATCTTCGGGGCCTCCACCGTTTGAGACCAGTGACCCCAATACATATAGTATGATGATACAACTCCACAGTTTCCAATAGTTTTTGCCTTATTGCTGTTGTTACGGTCCACGACCATCATCTTGGTTTTTAGTCGGTTGATCTTCAAACCGAATTCGAGACTAACTGTTTCAACGCGACGCAATAGCGCTGCTATACAATCTTCGCTTATTGCTGTGAGTGTGGTGTCGATGTCGTCAGCGTAACACAGATTGGAGATATTCTTCCCACCTATTGGAATACCATCCGTCCAGCCTTCAAGCGTTATCCTCATTATGTGTTCAGTATAGATTACAGAAAAGAGCAAGGGCGATAGTATGCACCCTTGACGTACCCCAGCCGAAGAGTGGAGTGGCTCTGACATCGTATTGTCCACTTTTACTGACGCGGAGTTGTTCTCATACAGCTCTCTTAATATATGGACGAGATTGTTGGGAGCGCCCATTCGTAAGAGAACATCCCACAGCAGCGGCCATTTAACTGAGTCAAATGCCTTCTGAAAGTCAACAAAACATATGTACGTTGGTCTGTCGAACTCTCTGGCTTTCTCTATTATCTGGCGCAATATGAGAATCTGTTCTCTAGTTTCTTTTCCTCTAACAAATCAGGCTTGTTCTGGTGCGATTTATTTGCTGATATACGCCTTTTGTCTCTCATTTAGGTTGTGCAGTAAAATTTTACTGGAATGATTGATTAAAGCTATCAAGCGATAGTTAGAATTGAAGTGTAAAATATGTTCGGACCATTTATGCTATGCCTTTTAATTTTAATTTAATAGTTATAATACACACAGTAAGGTAGGGATACAGTTACAGAAGTAATAGAACATTTTGTTTTAATTTTATTCACGTTTTCCCTATTTTTCTACCGATTTCTAAATTACGGGTAAAACCCGGGTTATGAGTTAAAAACCCGGGTTTTACCCGAGTCCAAATATAGACGGGTACCCGGGTACCCGGGTTTTCGGGTACCCGGGTTGCATTCCCTAGTTAAAATGTGTAATTTCTTAAAGTAAAATGAAAAAAGTGTCTCCACTTAGAACTTTTTCGTTAATTGCTATCAAAATTGTTACCGGTGCTCTTTAAACATGAAACAATTGTGAAAATTTAAAAAGTGGCTACCATCTTGAAACCCTTGTTTCTGGACGGATTGCTTTCAATCTTGATAGGTATCTGAGGTTCTGTGTCATGTGTTTTTATACTTTTATAACGAGCCTAAGCACTTCGTAGGAGTTCTGAATAAAACTTCATATTAAATTTATATTTACATTTAATAATAATATAATATTAAGTACTACCGTATTGTATTGTAATTGTTCAGTCCGAGGTATAAACCTAACTGCGCAATAAGAAATTTGTAAAATTACAAAGAAATTAAACACCGCTATGTAACACTACTTTTTCCAATTTTGATAACATTTTCATATTGGATAACTACACAAACCCGCATATATCAACTATGGAAGTAATCAGTTCATTATTTTTTTAATAAGGTCGAGATGAAATCGAAATTAAAAATCGCGAACTTTAAAACCTCTTTATAAGATATAGGTAATATAGTATAGCATTCAAACAAACCAGAATTTCCCAAAAATACGAGAAATTCAAATAATGTTTTACTGGCAACACTAAGTCTAGAAAATGCCGCTAGTTGATTTTCGTATTTTTTCGTGCTATTTACGACAATTTGAGTGCAGAAACAGTAAACTCACTTGTGAAAGGTTATTCCCTGTTATTTGGTGTGGGTTTCGGATCGCGACGTGCAAGATTTCATGGCACATTTTGCCATTTTCACGGACCAGAATCACTGTCACCGTCAAATTGTCAACTGAGTTGACGTAAGCCTCTCACGAGCCTACAGGCTTCTATCGAGTTACACGCATATGGCCTCTTACTGCAGATCTAGTCGTATATATCAATGCCTCAGCCTAGGTAAAAACTGCCAAAGTTGTCTCAGTTATATGTACATATAGGACAGGGCCTATATTTTCACATTAGAAGAAATAACATTACATATAATGCAAATGATTGTGGAAATAAACACACTATGAATTAGATTTTACGTCGTTTGGTACTACTTTCCCACAACAGATTTTTTTGGGAATGATAAAATCAAATAAGTTATATAATTTCTCATAATATTGTATCAAAAACAGAACTCTAGGATTTGTTTTCTTGAAGTGATTTGCATTCTTTGACCTCCACCGTTTTACAGCTGCCAGATGTCCATATTTATAAATAAGCATTATAGCTAATTGCTCTCATTTTTGTGTCATATCTGACATTATTGTGTCATATCTGATTTATGTTTATGTAACAAGAGTGAACACTTATGCAGCCCGTAACATACATATTATTTTTTATTGGTTTAAAATTTTATACTTGAAAAATAATTTGGATACGCCATCATCATCCTCCTCCTAGCGTTTGTTCCGGCTTTTGCCATAACTCAATTGTGCTTGGGGTCTAATTGGCAACCTATTCCCAAGAATTGGCGTTTTTACGAAAGCGAATGCCGTCTGCCCTTCCAACCCCGAGAGGAAACTGGGATTAAGTCCGGTTTCCTCACGATAATTTCCTTTATTGGATAGCGCCTGGAAAATAGCAATGATATTTCGTACCTACAAAATTTCCGAAAAACTCAGAGGTACGGTTAGGGGTTTGAAACCTGAGACCTCCAGTTTGGTAGTCGGACGTCTTATGGCCAGGCTACCAGCGATTTCTATTAATTTGCTGACGTATTCACCAGTAATATGCATATTAAAATAATTACATTAAACAGCGCGGCGCGAAATGAGGGGAACGCGATTTTGTTTGTTGAGCGTTTGTTTAATATTTTCTATAAGCGTCTAATACGCGCGAATATATTCAACAAACGTTCAACAAACAAAATCGCGTTCTCTTCATTTCGCGCCGTGCCGCTTCGCGTTCGCGTGATGTGTAGCTTCGTAGGACACTTCAATCGCTGGTCGGCTGTTCGTTTCTTTAGCGTCGCTCCGAGTCACACGTAGGACACAGCGTAAGAAATAAATTGTAAGTATTTTAACTTTTTATGTTTTTTATGTTTGATATGACTATTATGACCAATAAAAATAATATGTCTGTCTGTTACCTCTTCACGCTCTATAACGTATGATATACCTAGGTAATATTTTTTTCACCAAAATAATCCCTTAGGGGTTCGGTTTAACAATTATTAACAACCTAAATTAGTTTAATAAAATATCGATAAGTACGGATAGATCAGATTAACGCCAAATAGTCCTATTGAAACACAAAATTTACAGTCTTATATGATGTTTTGGTTTCGGACATTAACGGCATTCTTAATATTTTTATCGACAAATTAGGCGGCACTATATTCCTAATTCCCTAATTGTGTGCAGGTTGGCTAGCCGAATTCCTGAATTGCCAGTATAACTAGACCGTGAGTGTCATAACGATGCGGCACACTTATATATTGGTTTATTATCTTTGACTCGCTTGAGATATGTCAGCGATTGGAAGTATTACGTCTTATCTATCATTTCTTTTAGATATCAGCGCAATCTAGCGTGGAATAGCTGTATTATGATGTGGCTTCGTAAACTAAGTACTTTATCAGGACAAACCCTTATATGTCACATAATTTTACATAACAACTTAAACCGAGAATCATAGCCATTAGAGTCGATATTCTATTAAGAAACAACTATCAGTAATATCGTTTTGCTATGGAAAGCTGTCAGTTAACGAGTATTATTCGAGCGCCTGATTAATTTCAAACATTTTTCACATATCGGAATGAAATAAACCGCAGGCGACCAGTATAAATGCATTTAACTTCAACCTGCCTCTTTCCCCCCCAACTCACATGTTTGTCAACGTTATAATCCAAATATATACATCAAATGCCACGATATCGTACTAAATCCAACACTCTAAGTTTAGCGTTACTCGCTTGATTTTTTACCAACTTTTCTGGTCTGCCACTCCTGCACCCCCCGGTTTAAAGCTGCCAGACTGCCAGATTAAGTAATAACAATAGCATAGCAGTCTACCTATATACATTTCGTTGCTCTCATTATCGTGTCACATACGACGTGGCCAGCTCTTAGTCCATAATCGAACCCGCGGAGCGTAAGCGAAGTGAGTTCTTACAAACAACTCCAGACCGAACTGTCACCTGGCTACTGGAACGTCTCGGCGTTTGGATGGCTTTTTGATTTCAATAGTTTGTCCGACGATAACTTTAGTAACGTTTTTCTGATCTTTATGAAATTTCTTGGGGCTGTATAGCAGAGATACATAAAATTTGTAAGTTCGGAGCTAGAAGCAGAAAAAATCCGGGTTTTAACCTTGGTACCACGGCCTTTGTACCACGGGGGACCACGGGTAATTTTTTTTCCCCGTAGACCCACAACACCGAAATGGGACTATGGGTAATTGAAAAGAACCGGGTATTAACCGTGGTCCCACTGCTATGACCCTCAGTGGATCCACGAGTACTAATTTTGTCCCCATAGACCCACTGCTCGAGAATGGTATTCATTTGCTAGTATTTAAAGGCACAGCAAAAAAAAAAAACCAAAACCTACCTTGCCTATTAAAAAAAGAATAGTATTTAGAGGCGTAATTTATGACATATCTATTGCTGTGGGACTACGGGAAATATTTATTTTCGAGGAATGACCCGTGGGCCCACGGACAGTTTCGTATTCAAAAAGATAACTTAAAACTGGAGCAGTGGGGTCTACGGGGAAAATACGGGGAAAAAAAAGTCCCGTGGTCCCCCGTGGTACAAAAACCGTGGTACCATGGGTAAAACCCTAAAAAATCCTCCTTAGGGTCTTGTTATATTGGTCAACTCGTTTGCAAGTAAATCGTGAGTTCTCAGTTCGAGGCGGACTTCTGTCTCTTTAGCGCCACCTGTGTCTCGCTCGGCTGCCACTCCGGCTGCGCATGAGGTACGGCTGATGTGAGAGGCGGCGAAGGTGCTGACACAAGTAGCGTCCCATACCAAACACCGCCCCCTCTCCCATGGCACTAAATTCAAGCCGTCAGGCCTTTTGCCATCCGTACGGCTAAGGCCTGGCGGCTCGAGTATTGAGGGCACACCAGCCGACCTAAGGGCTCTCTGGACAGTGTCGTTGATGGCGTGGTGAGGTGGATGCAGGGAGGCAACTCAGTGCATGCTGGCCGTCAGCCCCCACCATGGCACCGCAGATGCATACGTGTGGTTGGCATACGTCGCAGCCAAGGCGGAGAGCAACGCCCATGCGCAGTGAGTCGCCGTCGAGTAAAGTACCGAAATGAGGCGATGGCAACGCGTGCAACCACGCTCCTGATTCTGACCGCGACACTGCCAGAAGCCTCGCACGGTCCACTCCTGTTACGTTTTTTATAAGGTCGTCTATTCTGGTTTTGGAGCCTGTGTCATCACATGTGCGCTGGATTTTCGGGTTCTCTGGTACGGTTGCTCCTGGATTGAGCACCATCAACCACGCATTCAAGGTGTCGGCCCCATAAGGTACGCATGCCCTGTCACCATTTACTGATAAAATATTTGCAACTAGATCTGCTACCCCATGGGCTGACGCCAAAAGGGCTGGCAGGCTCACGTCCTGTAAACGCCGCACGCCTCCGACCTCCGTGGCGGACTGGCAGAGCCGCTTGAGTCCACTGAACATTGTTCAGAGACACGTTGACTACAGACTAATGTAGACTTGATACCCACGTCAAAGGAACTGATGTCGTTGGGGAATAACCACACTGGGGCCGTTCGTAACAGAAAGGTGAGTTTTGGCACAGCGAAGCACTTCTGCAGTAGAGTCAGAGCTTCGTGCGGGTTGATATCTTTGAGCCGGCTACCGGTGAGTAGAAGGAGCTCCTTGCGCCTTAGCAAAGCCTCAGAAACTGCACAAGGAAATATTGGTGCTCCAAGTAAACTGAAAGTAATGAAGCTGAGTTCTCTAAGGCCAGGTAACAACGATGAGAAGGAAGGGAAAAGGGAATTGGATTCAGGTCCACATGAGAAAAACTCACACTTGGCAGTATTAACCTCTAGCCCTGGATCTCTGAGGCGCGGTAGCAAGATAAGGTCCTGTTCCACCTCTTCTAGTTTGCCCCCAATGGTACCGTCATCAAGGTACCAGATGTTGAGTGGGGACTTGAGCTCGGCAATTACCTTTTGAATAGAGAGGCTGAAGGCTAATGGGCCTAGTGGATCCCCCTGTTGGGCTCCAACTTGAGATATAATTGGGTTGGTACCATAGAAGAGGTTTGAGGGAAGGTGATAGGCCTGATAAAGGAATGGGTATAGAGATGGAATTTTTTTCTTAACTTCGTTCAATAAAGCGTCCCTCTCAACCGTGTTTAAAGCGTTTTTCAAATCAAGCCTCACAATCACACTCCCTGAATTTTCTTGATTCAATACACAAGAACGCACGGCGTGTATTGCGGCTTCGCAACCTATGCGGGTGCCAAACCCCAACTGTAGTGGTTGAAGATAGGAGGCAATTTCTTCTCTAACTGCAGGGCACCCAAGCTTAGCTACAAGACGACGAAATACGCTCCCTACGGCTATCGGACGCACGCCGGTCTTCTTCTTTTTTAATGCGCAAAGTGCAGCCCCATACAAATAAGGACACACATCGAGGTGTAATTTTCCGCTTAGTGGAAAATTACAGAGTTTAGTAACGGACTCTAGTAACCGGACCCCACTGTCCACTGCTTGGACTGCAATGCCGCAAGAGTATCTGGGCTTGAAGTAGTGATAGTGTCCTCGCTCATCAGTATCCGCACGGCTCCCCTCAGATCGCCCTCGTGGACCTTAGCCTCAATAGTCCTGATGAGTGACAATGGTCGAGAGCTCGCTGTACAATCCTTCGACAAAAAAAAGAAAACGCATTTATGTTTGCCTTCACCTTTGTAGTAAGAGAACCTGTCCCACCCGTTTCAGGAGTTCTTAAAGCTCTGTAAGAAAAATATAGGAGAGTGCACCAATCGTCAATACCATTAGTTGTAACGCAATTATCGATAATACTGCACAACTTACTGGCAGCAATACTTCTTGACGAAGTACTCGCACTGACTCTTTCAATGAGGCAAGTTGGTCCAGGCTACAGCCGTATGTTTGTGTGTTCGGTGCTGTAGGAGCGGCATTAATACGCACGGCGGCACTGCTGGTGGGCCGCGGAGCTGCATCTTTGTGTTTACGCGTAATATGCGTCTTAAGGCCTCGTGACGTAAAAACTCGCGATGAGTCAGGACAATAGGGACACATAGACTCAGAGGGAGAACTCATTGCAAAAATCATAAATTAAGCAGTAACATCTTAAAAGTAAATCCTAAATTATTTAAGGTACCGTCAAGTCTGGCAGCTTTGCCAAGGGTTACTGACTTTGCCACCAGCAGAGTGCATAAGGTAATCCTTTCATACCACCGACAACGTATATTTTTTAGTGTTGTGCCTACTTTTAGTAGAAAATATGGTTATCAATTGGCAAAATTATTATGAATGAGACAACACCACGGCAACCATTTTCTTACCATTTCAGTTCCAAATTCGTCACTCACATAATCATAAAAGTTAGTGCTCAAGAACTTTAAAAAGTTTAGAGTATAAACAACGCATCCAGGTACGTAAATTTTAGATATTATTTTATTTAAATGGTAAGGAATGAATTGATTACCTTATAAATGCCGTAGTGTTTGAATTGAGTCCGATAATTGTTTTGGCAAAGTCACCAGACCACGCCGACTAATATGGGGGGGCAGCTTTGCCATGTTTTGTAGCGGCCTAGGGTTGGTACACAAGCAAAAAATTTAAATTACATTTTTCATAAGATAGATACTTTTTAGGGTTCCGTAGCCAAATGGCAAAAAACGGAACCCTTATAGATTCGTCATGTCCGTCTGTCTGTCTGTGTACAATACAAAGCACATAAAAATAGGTAAATTTGTATAAAACGGAACGTTACTGTTTATTGTGGCAATCCCGGAGCTGCCCACCCATCTCGGGCCTCTTCCGTTTGTCAAGGCTTACTGTCATTACACTTGTAAAATGTAAAAAGAGCAAAAATAAATATATCATGTTTTTGTGGAAGCTATCGTTTCATTAAACATGAAATGGTCCTTCGCTAAGCCTAATAGGCATTTAGAATCAGTGTTACTACTATAAACAGTGATACTGTATTGTATTGAATCTTGCCCATGGTAACTTGGTAAGGTTAAGTTCTACAACACTGCGAGCCGGTCGCGCTATAACGCGACCAAATTCGGAACGCGCTGCTATTGAGCGCGTGCCTCATACGCCGAGTACTATGTTCTTCGGTCGGATTTCCTGCAGTGGAATGCCGGTGCTATAACCCGGCTAAACAAAAAGGTTGCCGACTTCGACTGCATCGATCGGCCCTGGTGATCTCTCTACGCGAAAGGGTTATTGAAAGAATCCTTTGAAAGAATCTTCATACGGGATTGCTGTCGTGGCGTGATTGTGATTTTTCGTATTTTGCGTTTCTCCAGGTACATTTCTGTGCTAAAGTGGGGTTTTTAACAAAAAATGGAAGATTTAAAAAGGCTAGTAGCCTGCCGCGGGCAATACAAAGGTATAATTACAAAAACAGAAAAGTACGTGAGCGGTGTAACCGCCGAGTTGAACTTGGAGCTGCTCAAAGTAAAGAAAGACCGACTCATAGCGGCCTTTGCCCAATATTCAGAGATAAATATTGAAATTCAAGTGTTGGACCCCAACGACAAGGAGGATTTTGATGCCATGGAGGACAAATTTTGTCAGACTTTGTCAAACATAAACCTCAAGCTAAGTGAACCCGGCTGTTCAAGCAATGAACATTCTAAAGGATTCCAGAAGCTTCCGCGTATAGTGATTAACACTTTTAATGGACAGTTGAGTGATTACCAACATTTTATAAACTTGTTCCGCTCGGTAGTGGACAAAAACACTAGTTTATCTCAGTGCGACAAACTGTATTATTTAACCTCATTCCTGCAGGGTGAAGCCCTTGATGTTATTAAACATTTACCCCTTACAAGTGAAAACTATGTAATTGCACTTAATTTATTAAAACAAAGGTATGATAACAAGGCAAGAGTGATCACACACCATATAAATAGTATTCTAGACTTTCCCCCAATAACCAAATGCACTCCTGCAGCCTTGCGCAGTCTCTTAAGTGTAGTTAGCAACAGTTAGTCTTAAGCAACATCTTGGGGCTCTAAAAAGTTTGGATCAGCAAACGACACAGTGGGATAGCCTGTTAGTCTGCATATTACAAAAAAAAACTTGACCAGTACACAATTAGGTCCTTTTATCTGGAGCAAGAGTCCACGGACATGCCCACATTAGATTTAATGTTCAATTTTATAGAAAAAAAGGCTGCGGCACTGGAAATATTGTCGCAGACTGCCAGCACTCAACAACAGGAGAGGCCAAGGAGAGCCTCTCTTGCTACAAGTCGGGTGGCAACGGTTGAGGAAAAAAAGAAAAAAATGAAATGTAAGTATTGTAGTTCACACGTCCATAAATTGTATATTTGTCCCAAATTTAAGTTGGCCAATGCCGATGAACGTGTACAATTTATCGAAAAGAACAAATCCTTTTGCAAGGTTTGCCTCAATGAACATGATGACAAGTGCAAGTTTAATTTTAAATGTTCAGTTTGTAAAGCACCTCATAACACACTTTTGCATCAGAATACTGAGGTGTTAGAATCTTGTGAGCAGGAACCGGCTCAAGGCTTGCCGTCACCTAACAAGGTAGGACTAGTATGCAGTAATCAGAAAGAGGAGCTGTTACCCTCCATAGTGGTGCTAGTTAAGGCGAAGGATGGTACCTACATTAGGACCAGAGCACTCTTGGATGGATGTAGTCAAGTATCGTTAGTGTTAGCAAGCCTAGCTGAGCGACTTGAGTGTGCTAAATATTCAGAGGGTAATGCTGCCACAGGGATAGGTAAGGGAGTAAGTGTGTCCAAAGAGATGGCGGAATTTTCGGTTAGGTCTTGTGTGAATGACTTTAAACTTAAAGTTAAATGTAGTACTGTGGACGAAATAACTGAGGACCAACCACAGTTTATCGTCCCAAGGGACACGTTGGACATACCCAGCTATGCTAAACTTGCGGATCCGCAGTTTGACAAAAAGGCACCAATAACAATTTTATTAGGCTGTCAATATTTCTTTCAGACTCTGAAGCACCAGGACCGGCAGCTTAGCCTGGGTGGTCCCTTCCTAGTCAGCACCCAGTTTGGCCACATTATTGCTGGGGCAGTGCCCACAGTACATGCGGTAACGCAAAAAACATGCTTATTTGCAGCAAATAAGGTCAGTCAACCTCATTCCATTTTTGACAATGAGTCGATGCAACTTGAAGCAAGCCTTAAAAAGTTTTGGGAGGCAGAAAAGGTTCCGGAGGTCCTTCCTGAAAAAAATACCGAACAGGAGCTTGCTGAAATTAGTTTTAAGGAGTCCGTTACTTTGAAAGATGGCAAGTTTCAAGTTGCGTTGCCTTTAAAATTGCCAATGACCAAACTGGATCTAGGAGAGTCATTTTCCAGTGCTTTGCAGCAATTTCTTAATTTGGAAAAGCGTTTATTAAAGGATGCCGAACTTTATAAAAAATATAAAGAATTTATCAAGGATTATATTGATTTAGGCCATGCTGAGGTATATGATATATCAAACTACGACTTAAAAAATGATGCGGTATTCTTTTTGCCTCATCACCCTGTATTTAATGACCGCAGTAAAACGACTAAGATGCGTACTGTCTTTAATGGGGGATTATTAACAAAAAATAGAGTGTCATTAAATCACGTCTTATTAAACGGTCCTATCGTACAGAGTGACTTATTTGATATTTTGATACAATTTAGGTTAACTAAATTTACATTACTTGCTGACATAAAACAAATGTTCAGACAAATTTTAATTGATCCTCAATATAGGCCACTGCAAAATATTCTCTGGAGGGACAATATTAACGCCCCCATCCAGTGTCTGCAACTAAAAACTGTAACTTACGGTCAAAAAAGTTCTTCGTTTTTAGCCACAAGATGTTTGCTTGAGCTAGCACAAAGATTTGAAACAGATTTTCCGCTTGCGGCGGAAGTACTGCGAAAACAAACGTACATCGATGACATTATAACAGACCATGACGATATTCATTCTCTGTTAAAAATTAAGTCACAGTTAATAAACTTGCTTCAGTTAGGCGGGTTCGAACTGCACAAGTGGTGCGCAAATAGCAATTGGTTATTGAAAGGCATTCCAAAGGACAAATTAAATTTTAATGAAAGTGTAAACATAGATGAAGACGAGGTGTTCGTGAAAACTCTTGGCCTCTCTTACAATGTTTCTGCTGATGAACTAGTTTTTAGCTGCCCAGAAACTAACATACAAGAGAAATATACTAGGAGACAAGTGTTATCATTTATAAGTAAATGCTTTGATCCACTAGGAATTGTAGGTCCAGTGTTTGTGTATTCTAAAATCATATTACAAAAAATATGTAAATTGCATCTTTCATGGGATGATTATCTGCCTTGTGATCTTAATGAAGAATGGAAATGCTTTGCTAAAAGCCTTATTGAAATGTCAAGCATAAAAATAAATAGACATATTGATGTCAGGCGTTCTCAAAAACTGGAGTTGGTTGGATACGGAGATGCTTCGAACATGGCCTATGGCTGTGCGATATACTTAAGAGTAATTAATATTGACGGCAGTGTATCAGTCAATTTATTATGTTCAAAGTCAAGAATTTGTCCAATTAACAAGGATTTGAGTACGCCTCGGTTGGAGCTAAATAGTGCCTTATTACTGGCTATGCTAGTACACAGATTGTATAGTCTTCTCAAGACAAAATTTGACATAAATGTATATGTATACTTGGACTCAATGATAGTACTTGCCTGGCTGGACGTAGAGCCAATAAAATTGCAAGCTTACGTAGCAAATAGAGTAAAAAGGATAAAGGAGCTTACATGCAATTTTAACTGGTTCTACGTTCCAACTGACTCCAACCCTGCAGATTGTATATCGCGAGGAGTGCAACCCCATTTGCTGCAATCAAATAATTTATGGTGGCATGGACCTAACTCATTGCAAGAATTTAACTTTGAGCATAAAAGGACAAATGTGGTTGCAGGTGTAAAGTTACCTGAATTGAAAGGCACAAACAAAACTTGTCTGTTAAATGTGAATGTAAAGGATCAATTTGAATTTTTGACCAAATATTCAAATATAGACAAAATAAAAAGAATAATGGCATATGTCCTAAGATTTTGTAAAAACTGTAAATCAAAAAAAGAAAGTAGAAATATAGGTGAATTTTTACCTGCTGAACTTAATGAAGCATTAAATACTATTATTAAAATTGACCAACATCAAAATTATGCATCTGAAATCGCCTCTATAAGGAGCAAGAAAATTGTAAAGGGCAGCCTTAGCTCTCTGAACTGTTTTTTAGACAAAAATGATATGTTACGAGTAGGTGGTCGTTTACAAAACTCAGAGCTGTCCTATTCAACAATACACCCAATTGTATTAGTTAAGAGTTCAAATATCACAAAACTAATAATATTCAAGGCTCATAAAGATTTAATGCACACTAGCCAAAAGGGAATGTTAGCTTATCTAAACCAAAAATATTGGCTAATTGATGGCCTTCGAGAAATTAAAGGTGTAATCCATAAATGCATAACTTGTTTTAAACTAAAGGTTAAGAGCACAACCCAGTTGATGGGATCATTGCCTAAAGAAAGAGTGTGTGTGGCAAGACCATTTGAGAAGACTGGAATTGATTACGGTGGACCGTTCACATTAAAGTTCGCTCGTGTTAGAAAGCCGGTACTTTACAAAGGCTATATACTCATATTTGTGTGTTTTGTCACAAAGGCCATTCATATCGAGCTGGCCTCAGATATGACCACTGAAAACTTTCTTAATTGCTTAAAACGTTTTGTATCGCGTCGAAATAAGCCTTCTCAAATATTTTGCGACAACGCTGGTACATTTCGAAGTGCCAATACGCAGTTACAGGAGCTGTATCAGCTACAAAATTCTGCTGAGCACACATCCGCGGTTCATGCTTATGCAGCGGACAAAGAAATTGAATTTAAATTCGTACCCGCATACAGTCCTGTTTTCGCTGGTTTGTGGGAAGCAGGTATAAAGTCTATTAAGTATCACATTAAAAGGGTAATTGGTAACAGCGTATTGACATACGAACAGCTTAATTCGGTACTTATTCAGATCGAAGGGATCTGTAATTCACGTCCGCTTACAAGTATGTCATCGGACCCAAATGATATGTCATGTTTGACTCCTGCACATTTTTTGACAGGAGCCTCACTAACAAGTGTACCAGAATCTGATTGTGTTAATGTGCCTGTTAACCGCCTATCCTTTTGGAGGCAATGTCAGCAAATCCAACAGAATTTCTTTAAACAGTGGTCAAAGCACTATCTGACCATGTTGCAGAATCGCCCCAAATGGAAAGGCGAACAGCCTAATTTGACTGTTGGTTCATTGGTTCTGTTAAGGTCTGACAATATTGCACCCTTAAGATGGCCAATGGGTCTAATAGTAAACGTTTATCCTGGGAAGGACAACAAAGTCCGAGCCCTTGATGTAAAAACACCAGAAGGTTATGTAATGCGTACTAGCATTATGAAGGTCTGTCCCCTTCCTATAGATTAGTAGGTTAAGAATAGTATATAGTAATAACTTAATTTAGAAAACTAGATTTTCGTTAACTATTTGTTTGTGCCACTGGCGGTGGAGACCACTGGGTGTTGGTGCTCTGAGGCAAAACTTTTTCTGGGTCAGCTTGGGAGACGGTTGAGAGAGAGAGGCCTCGATCCACGTTCTGGTTCGTTCCTGGTGCAGAGGCTGTCTATTGCGGTTCAACGCGGCAACGCGGCGAGCGTAATGGGCACTTTTGCATCGGGAGCGATGCGGGGCGACTTATTTGATTGATAAGGTAGGGTAAATTTAGAGTTAAGCTTAATTTTTAAGATCTATTTGTTTAGATTTAAAGGTTAGATTTTATATCCCAAAATTTATTTTAAAATGCTATTCTATGTACTCTAATTAATTAAATATTATCAATTAAATTTAGAAAATTAAGTTAAAAATTTTGGTGGTGGTAATGCTTGGATTCTATTACAAGCTGTTAGATAGATGTACTGTAATATTAAGTTAGAAAAAAGGTCTTTTACTAATGGTTCTGCGCTGGCCGCAGCTTATGTACAATACAAAGCACATAAAAATAGGTAAATTTGTATAAAACGGAACGTTACTGTTTATTGTGGCAATCCCGGAGCTGCCCACCCATCTCGGGCCTCTTCCGTTTGTCAAGGCTTACTGTCATTACACTTGTAAAATGTAAAAAGAGCAAAAATAAATATATCATGTTTTTGTGGAAGCTATCGTTTCATTAAACAGTCTGTCCGTCCGTATGTCACAGCTATTTTACTCGGAAACTATAACACGTATCATTATCAAATTTTTACATAAAGTGTATTGTGTGTGCAGCTTCTTAGTTTTGTAGAGAAATAGCAAAAAAAAAAATTTTAGGGGGGCACTCCATATGTGTAAGTAATTGTCAAAAAAGGAGTGTATAGGTTCTTAAAGGGTAGGCAACGCGCATGTGAATCCTCTGGAGTTACAGGCATCCATAGGCTACGGTAGCTGCCTGATGGTAGGCATATATGGTATAAAATATGGTTATCAATTGGCAAAATTATTATGAATGAGACAACACCACGGCAACCATTTTCTTACCATTTCAGTTCCAAATTCGTCACTCACATAATCATAAAAGTTAGTGCTCAAGAACTTTAAAAAGTTTAGAGTATAAACAACGCATCCAGGTACGTAAATTTTAGATATTATGTTATTTAAATGGTAAGGAATGAATTGATTACCTTATAAATGCCGTAGTGTTTGAATTGAGTCCGATAATTGTTTTGGCAAAGTCACCAGACCACGCCGACTAATATGGGGGGGCAGCTTTGCCATGTTTTGTAGCGGCCTAGGGTTGGTACACAAGCAAAAAATTTAAATTACATTTTTCATAAGATAGATACTTTTTAGGGTTCCGTAGCCAAATGGCAAAAAACGGAACCCTTATAGATTCGTCATGTCCGTCTGTCTGTCTGTCCGTCCGTATGTCACAGCTATTTTACTCGGAAACTATAACACGTATCATTATCAAATTTTTACATAAAGTGTATTGTGTGTGCAGCTTCTTAGTTTTGTAGAGAAATAGCAAAAAAAAAAATTTTAGGGGGGCACTCCATATGTGTAAGTAATTGTCAAAAAAGGAGTGTATAGGTTCTTAAAGGGTAGGCAACGCGCATGTGAATCCTCTGGAGTTACAGGCATCCATAGGCTACGGTAGCTGCCTACCATCAGGCAGACCGTATGATTGTTTACCAGCGTCGTGGTATAAAAAAATACCCCTATTTTCACGACGCTGTAGGTTGATTTTGTGAAATTTTTATGTTTTTTATTACTTTGCCCATAGTTGTTGGATATTATGTATAAAGCCCGAACAATTTCATTGTTTGAATAGTTATTATCGAAGGTTTATTACTCTGCCGAATAGGTGATGGGCATTATTTATAATGCCCGGGCAACTTAATTATTTGAATAGTTATTGTCAAATTGCCTACTCATATTGCATCGGGCATTATGTATAATGACCTATTTATCACTTGGTCCATAACATATACAGAGTGTATGTTTTGTTTAAGTAAAAAAGAAAACTCAAAGTTAACTGTGACATACTTATTTTATTGGTAATAATTACTACATATACCTAAGTGTTTTGTTTCGATAATACTTTTGTTAAGAGGCGACGAGGCAGTTCGTGACGAAGCCCTTTTATAAATGTCTATCGTCAAGTTTAAATAGGTACCTAAGTAATCACAATTATTTACGAGTGGACCTGTGATAGGCCTCTTAAAGAGTTTTCTATGTTTCGTTTTTGATAATATTTTAATTAAGGTGTCTTTTATGTTTTTCCTGAGTACTTATGTAACCTGATTACTCGTATGTAACAAAATAAATAAGTACTTAAATAATTAATATTTTTTCATTTTTGTCAACCCTGACCACTTCACCTGACATTCACTGACTTTCTATGAAATTTTCTTAAATGGGTGATCGACTTTGCCACTTTTGCTGTATTTCTTTATGGAATAATATATCATTAAGGATCAAATTCCAAAATATTGTATCCTAAATACTGAATATTCTTTACTAATATTGTAAATACAACTAAATTACTATACAACGTAAAAATGCAGTTGGCAAAGTTGTCACACGGTATAGGTAACTTTGCCAGTTTTCTTTTTACTCGTAAAACCTTATTATCCGTCATTTAATTTATAAACCATCTTATGTATGCACTTGTGAGATATACATTACGATAGAAATACGGTTACATAAATAATGGCCAAACGTACAGTTTCATCACTTCCAGTGTCGAATATACTTCTAAAGTAATTCATAAGTAAAAATTGTAAGGTAGACTAAGTTATCAAATAACACAACTACCCTTAATGTATAGATTGTTATGTGACCGTGACTGCCAGAATGCAAATAATGCAACTACTGTATTTTAACAAAATTAATTACAGTTAAATTTCTATTGGTTTCCGTTAATCCCTATTAGATTATTTAAATTGGATTAAGTGACTATATTTGCTAAACTTTATTATTATCCTAACCGGATGTGCTATATCATTGGCCCACAATTATGAGCTGGCCATAGTTAAACATATAACTAAAATATTTAGATAATTATAAATTAGCCATTCCGAATATTATTCACTTGTTTTAAATACTTTGGGTATTCTATTATTTTGATTTCCGGATGTACCGGAAACATCGTATTCTGCCTGCCCCGCCATGACATTGTGGGAGGGAGAAGCAATATAAGGGAATGTCTGGCAGTTGTGAAGCACATTTGTGATTGGAGATCTAACCAGCAAGAACCAAGTTAAGTGTAATATTAACCTCTAAATATTATTGGGTGTTAACCAAATAAAATGGATTGGTGTGTACCTTGTAGTAGTGTATTTAAATATTATATCAATGAGTAATGTGGTATTTTCAGTTCTATGATTGTATATGATACAACGTACACACAAACCTTATATTGAAAACAATTAAGCCTTTGTGATTATATGAGATTATATATAATATATATTATTCCTTTTTGATAAAATAATTAAATATATTATGTGCAGAATATTATGGTAATGGCCTTACCGTGCGTAGTAATAGTAGTTGAAGATTTAGAATCGAATATTTTATATTTATAAAATAAACTCCCACCTTTAATATATTCAATGTTGAATTTATGATACAATTATATTTGTCATGTACCTACTACTGTTATTGTGATATTTATTGAAAAGAATATGCCTCGCCAAGTTTCTTGCCGGTTCTTCTTGAGACAGAGGCTCGCTTTCCGAACCGGTGGTAAAATCAGTTCCTTTTCGAATTTGCAATAAATAATCATATTACAATATTAATTTGTTTTATCTTCTTTCCCCATCAATCTGACACACTCGTTGATAAATATATTATGTGTCGCGTCATTCATACTTCAGTGGTTTCATATGAATTCTGGTTAAAAGTGTACTATGACTTTTCAACACCTGTGAAAAGTGGCAAAGTTGCCAGACTTGACGGTATATAAAACACAATGTAAACAAATAATTTCACTATACAAACGTCTATGCCGGTTTTCAACTGCGGTGTGTGGTGTACCACCGCGGCCCGGCCGGCGGTGGCAGCTGGATCTTTGGCCTCCTGCTTCGAGGCACTCGCAGGGGCCGGAAGTCTAAAGATTCCTCAACCACACGTGTTTTGAGTCAACATTTTTGCATCTTTTGTTTGACATACAACACAAACCAAACAGAGGCAAAGCATATTTCAAATCACTGATAATGTTTGTATGTGAATCTGTAGATGGATTTTTATGTATCGTATAGATTATTTGCCTAAAACTTTATGCAGTGATTTTAATGCATTCACTGCCCCCAACCCAACTCATATACGCGTTCTCGTTACTTTCACCCAGTGCCTTCAACGCACAGACGCGTTCATAGTATTTAGTGACTATCATCCAGTGCCTCCAACGCATATATGCGTTCTTCATTTCGAATGAAACAGTATGAACGCATATGTGCGTTGGAGGCACTGGGCAATAGTCGGTTGAACTCACATGTGCGTTTGGGGCACACAGCAAAGTGTGGCACCTGGCGAATGGCCAGGAAAAGAGGGTGGCAGTGAACGCATTAAAACTGATTAGTATTAAATGGACCACTACAAGTACTACAACTGTTTATCTTGAATACCCTCTCCTCACCTCATTTCTTTTTTTTAATACCGCGACGGTAGCAGAAAAAATACAACCTGTCTACTGAAGAAGCTGCCGAAGCCTATGAACGCATGCAACTCCAGATGTGTTAGTGTAAGGCCTGAGTGGACGCTCGTGGCGGGGCGTGCAGCGGGGCGTGCAGCGGGGTGGGCGAGCGTCCATACACTTTGTGCAGCGTCGACTCAGGACACCAGTACGAGTGTCCTTTGTTTGACATGCACGCCGCCCGCCCCGCCCCGCTGCACGCCCCGCCACGAGCGTCCACACTCAGGCCTTAGACTTACATACGCGTTGCTAACAACTCTTCACAAACTCTTCACAAAAAGGGGGATTTACTGTGACAATAAGCTGAAAAAAATTAAACCCATACGTGTAAAAATAAAAATTATACAATATGTTCCCATGTAGACATTTATTTATTCTGTTGAGAAAACCATACCAATATGCCGTAGTATTACTAAATGTATTACTTCTCTCATCCCTTCCTGAAATACAAATGTTATATTATAAACTTAATATAATTTTCACAATTCCTTGCATCGCCCATTAGCCCTTAATGAACAATTTGCCCGCTAAGTCAGTCAATACAGTATTTTAGTAACGTTTGATTGTATTTAATAATTAAGCAGAAAATCAGGTAAAAAAATACATATGAAATATTAGTTTATTTTTACATGTTTGTATGTTTGTATCACATTAATATTATATCAGTCTTATACTCATATTAAATTTCAGTTTTGTAGTGCTAAAGGTCTGAGCTAGGCCGCGGACGGACAGACGGACATGGTAAAACTTTTCAGTATCTCCAAAGTCTTCAGTATCTGCTACTAAAATAGCACGAGAATAATACTTACTTTAGGGAATGACGACTGCGATCTATAATAGGTAAAAAGTTATTAAGTTGCTGGTAACATAGAGTAACTTATATAGTAAAGCAGTACAGCCTAAGATCTATTTGAAGCTCAACTCAATCGCGCCATCTATGTGAAAGCCCCCTAAAGATACCCAAAATGTAAGCCTGACACAGACTATACAGACCCGCAGTTTTAAGCCAGACGTATTTTCATACAGTTGTCTCTCTGGTTATTTATGGTTAACCATAGTGAGTTAGAACGGGACATATTTTTTATTTATTTATAAACCTTCTTTACAGACATACATACAATCACGCCTATTTCCCAAAAGGGGTACGCAGAGATCACGGATTTCCATTTGCTACGATCAATGTAGCAAAATGGCTCTCCGTGAGCCGCTTCTCGCCCCCGTGAAGAACGAGACGTGATGGGTGGCGCACCGAATCGCCGCCATGCGGATGATTATTAACTAAATGAATCACCACAGCGTTCCCAGCGTTCAAAAAGCGTTGGTAGCCTTGCGGTGAGACGTCCGTCTTTCAATCCGGAGGTCTCGGGTTCAAACCCCGGCTCGTACCACTGAGTTTTTCGGAACTTATGTACGGAATATCATTTGATATTTACCAGTCGCTTTTCAGTGAAGGAAAGCATCGTAAGGAAACCGGACCTAATCCCAAAAAGGCCTAGTTTCCCCTCTGGGTTGTAAGGTCAGATGGCAGTCGCTTTCGTAAAAACTAGTGTCTACGCCAATTTATGGGATTAGGTTGTCAAGCGGACCCCAAGCCGGGATAAACGCTAGGAGGAAGAAGAAGACCACAGCGTTCCCACGAGTAGTAGGGACCAGAGGTCCTCTTATCCCTTATCCCTTAGTCGCCTCTTGCGACACCCGCGGGAAGAGACGGGGTGGCACTATTCTAAAGCCGGGGCCACACAGCCACCTTCTTTATTCCTTAAGAAAATAATCTACTGTTACATATTGTAAATTTCATAAAAATAGTTGTTAAAATTTAATAGATATATCCAATTACAATTAATAGAAAAATCCAACGAGCTCAACGTACCTCTGTACCTTGCTTTTGTTGACTATAGCAAAGCATTTGACAGCGTTAAACACTCCGCTATATTTTCCGCCATGCAAAATCAAGGCATAGACTCGACGTATGTTGAACTCGTTGGCACAATTTACAGAAACAGTACAGCCAACATTAAATTACATGCACCAGGTCCTTCTTTCAAAATCGAAAAAGGCGTTAAACAGGGCGATCCGCTGTCACCAAAGCTGTTCACCAGTTGCCTAGAGGAGATATTTAAAAAGCTGGCAGTCCTATGGGAAAGGTTTGGCATTGACGTTGGCGGCAAAAGGTTAACAAACCTGCGCTTTGCCGACGACATTGTCCTCTTTTCCCACTCGGCATCTCAACTACAACAAATGCTACAAGATCTCAGCACGGTGAGCCTTGAGGTCGGACTCACGATGAATCGAGCGAAAACTCAGTTGATGACTAACAGTACAAAACGTTGGGTCACGGTAGATGGACAGGATATACAATATGTCAATGAGTACATATACTTGGGCCAGATAGTGTCCTTCTAAAACAGGCAGACTAAGGAAGTCGACCGACGAGTCGAAAATGCCTGGAAGAGCTTCTGGTCCATGAAGGCGCTATTGAAGGGCGACCTTCCACTGTGTCTCAAGCGCAAACTAATTGACATGTGTATCCTGCCCATCCTTACCTACGGCGCGCAAACCTGGTCATTAACTGAGGCTCTCAAATCTAAACTCAAGGTTTGCCAGCGAGCTATGGAGCGTAGTATATTAGGTGTTCGTAGAACTGATCGAATCAGAAACACGGAACAACGCTCCAGAACTCGAGTTGTAGATGAAAGTGTCAAGACCGCTAAGCTGAAGTGGGACTTGGCTGGGCATGTCTGCCGCATGCACCCGGATAGGTGGGCGAACGTGATTACCCAGTGGGACCCACGACACATCATGGACGAAGCGGGCCGGGGTGCAGGCAGACCGAAAAGGAGATGGCGGGACGACTTGGACGCATTCTACATAGAATGGTGGCAAAATTCAAACGACCGGGTCGAGTGGAGGAAAAAAGGGGAGGCCTTTGCCCAGCAGTGGGGCAATAAACCAGGCTTAAAAAAAATTGTTGAAGACAATAAAAGTTTTGTTTTATTTTATTTAAGGCCTCTTTCGGGTAAAAGTCTCCTCCAATTTTATCCAGCGCCTTCTGTCTTTGGCTATGTCCGACCTTTTTCGGCTGTTAACGAATTGTCTTGATTTAAAACTTACACAAACTGTCATAGTAGTCACAAACTGTCATCAAATAACACTAAACGTCAAACACAAGATAGGCGTAAGACGGTTTTTTGCAAGTTATTGTGCTATTTTTATAAATTAAGGTATATAAATTGAATATTCATTAATTATTATGTAAGACGTAATACCGTGCATAGTGCCGTACTGCCGCAGCTGGTACAAATCGGTGAAGAAGTCAGGAGAAAACACCGGTTTTCATCGGAAAGACACTTTTTATTTCAAAAATTTCAACCACATTATGTATGCTTTTTAGCGATAAGACCGCCAACTGTTTTACCTCTACTTTTCTGTTTGTAACTTGTGTATAGGTACTCTGTTTCTTTAATTTGAGGTGTGCAATAATAGTAGTTTATCTACATCCATACCCTAATATGTCTATTTTATGGTCAACATCGATGAGCAAACGCCCTATATTTAGATATGAGTATCTGTGGCTGCATCTAAATGTTTACATTTTAGTATCGGTAACCGATACTTTAATTTCGAACGTCTTCTTAGTAGTTAGAACAAATATGTTATCTGTAACGATGTTATTATTATCAAATAATAAGCAAAAATTCGATATCATAATGAAAATCCGGGTGCGGGCATGCGCCGCCCGACCGCCGACACAATCGAGTTGGTCATGGCGATGTCGGTGCAATCCGTGCAATTGCAGTCATTCAATCATCATTTCGGGTTTATAATATGTATGTAGATAAAGCAGTGTATGCAACTGTACGTAATTAGGCCTTAGTACACTCGTGTGATCTTATTATGAAACTCACTTCGTTCGTTTCATAAAACCACACTCGTGTTTTAAGGACCCTTATTACGTAACAGTTACATAATAGTACATTATGATACAAGTGTGCTAAATTGATCATTACATATGAGGCGCTATTGTGCGCACGAACGAAGTGAGTGTGCACAAGGAAGCCGAGCTATGTAATGATCAGGCACACGCGTTTCATACGACGTTTTTCAACACACTTGCGAGGAAAAAACAGAAAACTGTAAGTAATAACTTTTGATAAATACATTGATTTTCAGAATGCTTACAGGATAGCGGTACCTACTGACTTTGTTAATTAAATTAACTAACCTGTTTTTTGATGTTATTGACTGGATCTATTTCTCTGGAACTCTTTTTCGAAGCATTTCATAAAATCCAACACTTCACATTTATTGTCAAATAAGTTAGAATGTTTCCTTACATGTATTTCTCACTCGATTTTTATGACAACATTTTACTAGTCTGTAGGAATGACATTTTGAAAACATATCCGGACCCGGAGGTTAAATGAACACTAAAGTTGGTTTTTTACTCATTTAAAGTATAAATTGTTTAAATTAATAATAATAAAACACAACTAGAAAAATCTAACAAATAAACTGTAACTTCAAGTGAACTTTTAATATGGCGCCCATTTTTTTGCATTCACGCGCACCTTGAGGCAAAGGTTTATGACAAACAGCCAATACTAAAACATAATTTGTGTTTAAAACATAATCTATTGTGTATTATGAGATTTATGAGTAAAATAATTACTACAAAATGATTATTTTTCACAATTAGGATTTTATAATTTGTATTTTCTCGTAAATGTGTACTATTTTTACTTTTTTGCCATGCAAACTCCTAATCAGTTTAGAAAAAATAAAAATAATACCCGTCTAAATTTAATCGCCTCTGTCTGCGCACATAAGACTTGGTACTAGAATACCAACGTCACTTGATGGGATTTATTACATTATAGCACTAGTTATATAATTATCGTGAAAAGCACGCGTGTTTAATATCTAGGATTATGAGCCTAAA
Source organism: Pammene fasciana (assembly GCA_911728535.1). Lineage (NCBI taxonomy): Eukaryota > Metazoa > Arthropoda > Insecta > Lepidoptera > Tortricidae > Pammene > Pammene fasciana. Next base: position 10,251,817 of record OU452283.1, read on the forward strand.
AGCGGTGGAATAAGTACCTCGTTACAAGCAAGTGTGTTGAAAACTACTATTATGTAACTGTTACGTAATAGGGGTCCTTAAAACACGAGTGTGGTTTTCATAATAAGATCACACGAGTGTTTTAAGGCCTAATTACGTACAGTTGCATACACTGCTTTATCTACACACATAATATTTGTTTATTTGTAAAAAAACTTACAGGCTAACAGTTTACACCAAAACGCTTGTAAGATAAAATACAATAGTTACATAATATTATACTGGTAATGTCCACTTAATGAATTAAATAATAAATTTCGTATTATACAAATTATTGAATTAAATTAGAATTGGAATTATAAGGAACTAGCTGTACCCGCGCGGCTTCGCTCGCGTGCGTTGCAGTAGGTTCTGTCACTTTTCGTTACCCTCAACCCTCAACAGTCCACTGCTAAACGCTTTCTACATTTAAAATTTAATAAAGTCAGATTAGCAGTTTAACTAAAATTGACTTCTTCCATATAACTTCGATATCCCAAAATATCGACCGAAAGCGTCTGCGGCAGAGAAGCATGTGAGCGAGAAGATCTGGAGAGCTTCTCTGTAGAGTCAAATGGCCGAAGCATCTCAGTAGAAAATGCAGCAGGAGGTCAGAGATCGAACACAAATTAATGACTAAATCTTAAAAGTAAACCGGAGGACGGAAACACCAATAGTAAGGAGATAATATATCGAACACAACTTGATGTTAAAGTGTAAGCGAAATGGCCCCCGAGCCGCCTTTCACGTAGTTAATTCAATCAAAACTGTTATTGCTTCCGTCTTAAATATGCAAGTGAATAATTGTTGGTATTAATAGTGGTTAACTCTATCAAAACATTTTTGTTCTCATCTTAAAAATTCAACGTTAGCATTTTTTGGTAAAATTAGCAATAGTACGGTGTGTTTATCTTTTTGCATAGGCTCCACCCCCCGAGTCCGCCTTTTACCGCCTGCCACGTGGAAATCTCTGTCAAACTCTTGCTCCCATCTTGAACATTCAACCTTACCATTTTTCATAACTATAGCAATAAAAAGCACAGTGTATTTTTTCTTTATGCTGGGTCCCCCCCCTCTTACCGCCTTTCACTTGCTAAACTCTACTGCTCTTTTTTCTCATCTTTAATGTTCAACCTAATTTTTTTTGGTATGTTTAGCAAGAGTACGGTGTGTTTTCTGGTTATGCGGGGGGCTGCGCCCCACTACCTCTCCTTTCATTACCGCCCATCACATGGTAAACTCTATCAAAACTCTTTTTCTCCCATCTGAAATGTCCAACCTAACAATTTTTGGTATAATAAGCAATAGTACGGTGTGTTTTTTCTTTCTTGGCCCCCCTTTCTTTGCCGCCCATCACATGGTAAACTTTATCAAATCTCTTTTTCTCCCATCTGAAATGTCTGAAATCTAAAAAGCAATAGTACGTTGTGCTTTTTCTTTATGCGGGGGGCCCCGCCCCCCGAGCCCCCCATTTTTACCGCCCAACACGTAGTTATCTCTATCAAAACTCTTTTTGTCCCATTTCAAATGTTCAACGTAACAATATTTGGTATAATTAGCAATAGTGCGGTGTATTTTTTCTTTTTGCGGGGGGCACCGCCCGCGAAGCGGTAAACTATAGTCTGGCAAACCAAAAGCGCAGTAACAGTCAGAGTAACATGCTATACCCATCCCTTTTTTAGTAGTGAGAGTACTAGCATTAGAAAAAGACAGTATGATTCTCCCTGTCTATGCTTGGAGTGGAACAAACTCTGGCCAAACTATATATCAAAACTCTTTTCCTCCCATCTCAAATGTTCAACGTAACATTTTTTGGTATAATTAGCAATAGTACAGTGTGTTTTTTGTTTATGCTCCGCCCCCCGAGCCCCTTTTCTTTGCCACCCATCACGTGGTAAACTCTATCAAAACTCTTTTTCTCCCATCTCAAATGTCCAACGTAACAATTTTTGGTATAGTTAGCAATAGATTTTTTTTCTTCGCGGGGGGCTCGGAGGGTGGAGCCCCCCGTTCTTTACGCCCTATCACGTAGTAAACTCTATAAAAACTCTTTTTCTCCCATCTTCAATGTTCCACGTAACAATTTTTGGCATAATTAGCAGCACTACGGTATGTTTTTTCTTTATGCGGGGGCTCCGCCCTCCGAGTCCCCCTTTTTTTGCCGCCTATCACGTGGTAAACTCTATCAAAACCCTTTTTCTCCCATCTCAAATGTTTAACGTAACAAGTTTTGGTATAATTAGCAATAGTGTTGTTTTTTTTGCGGGGGGCGCGAGTCCCCCGTCCTTTACGCCCCATCACGTAGTTAACTCTATCAAAACTATTTTTCTCCCATCTCAAATGTTCGATGTAACCATTTTTTGTATAATAAGCGATAGTACGGTTTTTTTTCTTCATGCGAGGGCCCCCCGGGCCCCCCTTTTTTGGACATTATGCGCGAATGTGTGTGGATAAATCGGTAAATAAAGTTCACGACATTGCGGTTTGTGACGACGAACAGGGTGACGAGTGTAAGTCGTTTTTTACACCCGTGATTGCTGACGTTTCGTCTGTGAACTCATCGTCAGACGACTGGTATGAGACTCTAAGAGAGGTGAGTGTGGCGAGGAAAAATTTAAACTTGACTCAGGTGCAGGAATGAATGTAATGTCATACCACAAATATTTGTGCTTAGGTTATGACCCAAAATTTATATTAAATAAAACGAATACTAGACTGTTTTCTTATAATCACGATATTATTCCTATTAAGGGCGTAGCTATTATGGATTGGTATTATAAAAACAAGCTGTACAAGTTAAAATTTGCAATAGCTGATGACAAGCATTCTGAAAGCGTACTGGGGCGTTAAAAGTTGTATTAGAGCAGGCTCCAATGAGATGTTCGTTTGCAAAAATAGCGGACCGTGAAATGTTTTGTGATTCGTCTATCTGCTATATACCCTCGACATTATAAAAAGCCATGTTGCCACGCGCGCTCATGGTCCTTTGTCATTCAGTCCATCCCCGCTCCCTTACCGCTGCTCGAGACTCACCGCGCGCGCTTGTGACGTTGCCAGCTCGTCGATAGGGTAGAGAAAGCTTTGGAGACGAAGCAATATGCATTGGGCTGCTTTTATAATACTACCCACAGTACTATATGGGGCGATAGTCTGGTGGCACAGAACCCATGTTAAAGAATACCAAAGATACATAATGAAGGTACAGAGACTGGCATGCCGGATCGGTGATAACGGGAGCAATGATAACGACTCCAACACATGCAATGGAGGTAATGCTGGACATGAAAGCACTTGAGCAGTGGTACAGAATAAAAGCAAAGAATGGAGAGGGAGGTGCTTGGATTTAAGACATGCACTCATACAAAGAGAGGCGCTGTCAAGAATGGACAGAGCCGCCCCCACTCTCAGACTACCCAGTTGACACGATTGTTTCCCAGCCAGCAGTTTTACAACTCGTGCCCCCACCAAATAGCTGTAATTTCCTCCATAAACTTTTTACAGCCCTCCCAGCTAGATTTCGCTCTCAGTTTTGTGTACTTATTTCTAATTTCTCTATATGCATCCCAGCTTTGAGAATCGTCCTTCCTCAACGCTACCCTCATTGCTCTCCGCGTTCTCTTCTTCCAATTTTTGTACCATTTCAGTCAAGCGCGTACACAGAGGAGGGCGGGAGGGGGGTGGCTGCAACAGGGGTATCTCCCCTCTCCCCGACACGGAAGTTTTGCATACTACGGGGCCCATATAGTACGGTACTGGAACAGTTTTGAACTTTTATAATTCACAAGTGCGATTTTCATTATTAGTTAGAGAATATAATATGATTAGTCATAGTAAAATATATTTTCTAACAGTTATTGACGATGCGCTAGGTATTATATAGATATTTGTTAATAACACAAAGAAAAGATTATCCAAATTACATTTTTCTTTACCACACTATTGCATTCAACTATTTCAGTATCATCTGTCATTTTATAACAGTTTGGTCAATAGATTATGTGAGCATATTCGTAAACAATTTATAAAAATATGCGTGACCTTGAATTCTAAACGAACGACAAATGGCTAAGACGACGAATGCTATTGACAAAACCGTTATAAAATGTGAAGTTATGTAGCAATAATAAAAAGCGATAGTCTGGTAGAGAAAAATAAAACTTGCATAATCTGTTCTTTATGTAGCAAACAAATACGTGTATTATACCTAGCGCAATGCTCACAATTGTTAGAAAATATATGTCATTATTAGTACTTAACGTATTCTAACGGGGCACAATATAAAATCGGACTTGTGAATTTTGTCATTTTTATAGGTTAAAAAGGCGTTGTTGTACTCCACTAATAGTATAGGTGCGGTGTGGCCCACAAGATTTTGTGAAGAATTTTTTTTTCGTAATATTTCATCAAAATAAAAGTTATCTATTGGTGTAATGACTTGTATTTTATTTATAACACATAAAGGCACCCATACGTACTAATCTGCTAATGAAATTCCATAATTAAAACCAATAATGTTTGGAATTTACTAAAAAAAATGTGAGGGTGGGGAGGGGAGGGGGGACCACAAAACTGGCTGGCAACATCTGTTAATTGTATATCTGGGCTTCATACAATATATATCAGAAGTCAGAATGAGGTCCGCAATTTTTGCAAACGGGACTCCACTGAGAGTCCGGTCTATATTGAGTTAGGACTGATTAAGCGCGTCCATTCTGTAGACATAGACGACTACAGTGATTTATTTGAAGGGCTAGGATGCCTTCCAGGGAAATACCACATAGTGGTCGATGAGTTGGTTCAACCCGTTATTAGTGCGACACGAAAAGTAATTGACTCGTGGTGTTCCTCAAGGCTCGATTCTTGGTCCTTTACTTTTTATTATATATAGTGCTGACATAACCAAGGTTATTAAGCACTGTAAATATCATTTGTATGCAGATGATGTTCAAATGTATTACTCAGCTCGCCCTTATGATTTTACCGAATCAATCCAGAAAATAAACGAGGATCTCAGTAACATATCTTGCTGGGCGGAAAGAAACTGTCTAGTATTGAACCCTCTCAAATCGAAATATATGATTATGGGTACAAAATTACAGGTCTCTCGAATTATAGACTGTGATCCGCAAATAAATATCCAAGGATCATCTATTGAAAGGGTTGAAGAGGCTAGAAACCTAGGAATAATCATGGATAGTCAATTGAGGTTTGAGAAGCACGTTGGAGGGCTTGTCAACTGAGACTGCTATACTAGCGTTAAAGAACACAGTTAAGTACTACCTAGACCGTAAAACACCTGTGTACGCTTGTTTCCTGGACCTGTCGAAGGCTTTCGACCTGGTGTCGTATGACGTTCTGTGGGGGAAGCTCGAGGATGCGGGTGTCCCTGGCGAGCTCATACGTGTATTGTCGTACTGGTACCAACATCAAACAAATAATGTAAAGTGGGCCAACACGTTGTCTGACCAGTATGGACTTGAATGTGGAGTAAGGCAGGGGGGTCTTACTTCTCCTAGGCTCTTTAACATTTACGTAAATCAGCTGATCGAGGAACTCAGCAGCACCTACGTTGAATGTCATGTGGACGGAGTTTGTTTTAATAATATAAGCTACGCAGACGACATGGTGCTGCTGGGGCCTACGATTGGGGGTTTGCGTAAATTAATAGCTATTTGTGAGACCTATGCTGAAAAGCATGGGTTAAAATACAACTGCAATAAGAGTGAGCTCTTGGTATTTAAAGGCAAAAATAAACTTCCAACACCTGTTCCTCCAGTTTACCTCAATGGCTTGCCATTGCAGAGAGTCTCGCAATTTAAATACCTTGGGCACATTGTAAACGAGGAATTCAAAGATGATTGTGATATAGAGAGAGAACGAAGGGCGTTATCTGTAAGAGGGAACATGCTGGTTCGCAGATTTGCTGGTTGTACACTTGAGGTCAAGGTCACGCTTTTTAAGGCATACTGCCAAACTTTCTACACCAGCAGTCTGTGGACCAACTATACTCAAGGAGCGTACAATACCCTGCGTATATTGTACAATAACCTGTTCCGGGCGATGGTGGGGCTTCCTCGATACTGCAGCGCGTCAGGCATGTTTGCCGACGCGCACACTGATGACTTTTATGCGCTCATGCGCAAGAAAGTCACGTCGCTCATCAGACGAGTCAGGGGAAGCCCCAACAGTCTCCTGCAGGTCGTGGCCGGGAGGCAGGACAGCGCCGTGCTTGGCAGGTTTAACGAGCTGCATGCCCCGATTGGGCGTGCGCCTCGGTGAACCACCATCCACGGCTCAGCTGGTCTGCAGGGCTTTTAGTCTAAGCTTTTATTGTTATTTTCTTATTACTAACCCATTGTATAGTTTTAATGTCTTAGTTTTAAAATTTAGGTTTAACTTTAGTTGTAAGTTTGTTCTACTAACCATCCTATGGACCTATGCAGTCTGATAATAAACAAATTTTATTTTATTTTATTTTTATTTTTATTTTATTGAGGTCATGTTTTTACAGACTAAAGACTTTGTACCGGATAAGGAACCTTTTAAGTGAAAAAGTCCGTATAATTGTCTGTGAATCGCTGGTTCTCTCAAAGCTAAATTATTGCGATGTAGTTTACGGTCCACGTTTGCAACAGAAAACTCGTCGCCTAATACAGCGAGTACAAAATGCATGTTATAGGTTTTGTTACTCTATCCCTCCGAGAAGCTACATTACGCCATATTTAAATAAATCGTCCATGCTTAACATGTCTTCACGTCGACATCTACATCTTGCCTGTCTCCTTTTTGGCGTTCTAAGCACAAATTCACCTGAATACCTATTTTCTAAAATAAATGCATCAACATTTCATGACCGGTATGGCACTAGGTCTACTCGGCGGTGTCTATTAGAAATGCACCATCATAGGACGGCTACTTTCACTGGATGCTTCCGATATCTCGCAACCAAATGCTGGAATGATATCCCTCCACCTGTAAGGCAGCTCAAGACTAAATTATCCTTTAAATATCATTTTAAAAAAATACTTTTGGAAAAACAAAAAATAGGGATACCACACGGTTATTTGGTTGCGGATTTCAGAATCTAAAATCTGGCTTAGTCACTTTTGTTTCATACTTTTATGTTGATATGTTTATTTATTTTTCGTAACTATTTTTACTATTAATATTATGATACGTATTATACTACACGTACACGCACAGTCACACTTCGTACATTTATTACTAATTCGTTACACGTTAACAACAAAAAAAAAATTCTGTGCCCTTGAATACTTTTTAAAATATATTAGCGTGACCTGGGTTTCGGCAGAATACCAGTGTTTTGCTCGGAAGAGTGAAGCGTATAGCTGAGCCGCGAACCCTTTTGTTTTGCTGCAACGCACACAACCTGTCTAATTTGTTACCTCATCTGTTGTTTATTTTTATTTATTCTTTCAATTTATTCTTTGATGTGTTAAAGTTGTATTTTAATTGTTTTTGTATTGTGTGTTATGGCAGTAATCCAAATAAATGCTTTATCTATCTATCAATAGGTTTATAATGATAAATTGCGACAAGAGTTAGATAGAATGGTACAGTTAGGAGTTATACGTAAAGTGAGTCACCCTACCCGCTGGGTCAACGCGTTAGTGATCGTGGCTAAGAAAAATGGGTCGCTCCGTATTTGCCTCGATCCCCGCCCGCTCAACTTCGCCGTGCAGCGCGCTCACTTTCAATTGCCGACTATCAATGAAATAGCTGCTAAACTTCACGGAGCTCAATATTTTTCAGTTTTAGACGCTAATTCGGGGTTTTGGGCTACACAGTTAGATGAAGAGAGTGCAGATCTATGCACGTTCGGCACGCCATTCGGCAGGTACCAGTATCTTCGGTTACCATTAGGGCTTGCATTCCGAGATTCCGGAATCTCGAAATATCGGAATCTCGGCCATTTTTTTCGATATTTCAGTTCCGGAATTGATACTACTCAATCTCGAAAATTCCGGAATTCGAACTCATAATTTTTCAAAACATTATTTTATTGAATTTGACACTATCGTCGCATAAAATTACCACGAAATGAAATGGATGAGCGGTAATGGCAATAATAACCATTTCTTACCTAGGATTTCGCACTTGCGTGGTTCCAGGGCGCCCAGGTAGTATTTTAGGATCAAAGGGTTCAAGCTAGCGGTTAGAGGGAGAGAGGTTAAAATAAAACTAGCTTAGTTACCTGTTTTTGTCCCTTTCTTTTTAAACGTTAAAACAATAAATACCATTTATCATTAGTATTAAATTTAGTCTTGGTGAAGAAAGTTGTGCCTGTGGCTTATGCGAATTTGTGGATTACGACTTACGAGTACATTACAACATCGAAATGCAGTGTTAAGTTGTTAACCCTTATGCGTGCGACACTTAAGGAAGATGTAAGTACATATTACCTATTTGTATATTTTCCGTGTCTTATTAGAAACTGTATCTATTATTTCACTTAGGTAGTAGTTTGAGGCGTTGAGCGTTTTAAAATTTGCAACGATTTTGTAAAAAGAATATGTAAAGGTAGCCACAGACTTACAGTTCGCCGGACGATGGCCGGACGTTCTAGAACTGTCGGCTCATCGAAATAGGCCACAAACTAACAGTTTCATAGCAGATTTCGAACTGACGATTGACTGATTGATTGATCGATTGATCGTCAGTTTAAAATCTGCAATAAAACTGTTAGTTTGTGGCTTATTTCGATGAGCCGACAGTTGTAGATCGTCCGGCCGTCGTCCGGCGAACTGTAAGTCCGTGGCTACCTTTAGTCAGAGATAAGGTAGGGATAAGGTAGTCAGAGTTAACTACCTTATCCCAGGCCCAAGAAACGTTACCTAGAATATTATTTTACCCAGATTTACTATAATTTTCATTACCTATACTGACTGGGCACCTTGTGGTGCAAGCAAGAGGTTTGTGTTGGGCAAACTTTCAATAAGCAACATCATTAAAAAAAAAACGTTTCGTGTTTACTTCTTTGTAAAGTACTGTACAAATTGTGTTGTGTCGTATGTGTAATCATTCACCTCAACTCAAGTGAAGTTACCTATATAAAAATGAACTGCGTCAGATTAAATATAAAACGTTTTACCTTTTTCAACCGCTTGCCTAAACTGACCCCTGTACCCTTACCATGAGTTGCTGTCGTACGGGTTTACATTAGCGAGTATCGAAAAAGTCGATTAGTCCTGTTATAATGAATAATATTGTATTGAAACATGCTTGAAGATTTACAAGTTGCCTATGGTTAACCGTAGTGTCTAGTGTCACTTTTTAAGCACTTTACAATGTCATTCATTAACTTAAATATGCTAACAGAAATATCAGGGCAGCTAAGGTGCTTACAATATCGTATCATGTACTTGATGCACTCAAAAATCTAATAATATAAGTAGAGGCGTCGTCCGATATACGTGAGCACCCTAGCTGCCCCGACTTATCTGCTGACCACTGTGCTTTGTTTTATAGTTGATTTTTATTTGTTTTTAATAAGAAATATTGATTATAAAATTGATCTCATTGTTGATAATTAATAAATGTATAATTTGACCTATTCTTTTATTACCTTAATCGTTTAAAACCAGTTTTTATACATTTTCGAAAGAAATGGCTCAATTCCGGAATTAGTTCCGGAATTCCGGAATTGTGGTCCAATCTCGAGATTCAATATCGAAACTGAAAGTCGTCCGATATTGCAAGCCCTAGTTACCATATGGAATAAATTGTGCATCGGAAGTATTCCATGCTAAGATTAAGCAACTGTTAGAAAATTTAGAAGGAGTAGATTCATTTATAGATGATATTATTTGTTGGGGTCGTACAAAAGAAGAGCATGACGAAAGACTCGACAATTTATTAGAAAGGGCACGAGAAATCAATTTAAAATTTAATAAGGAAAACTGTAAATTGTGCGTAGAGGAGGTAACTTATCTCGGGCACGTATTTAACAAGAATGGTATGAAACCAGATCCCGAGAAGATTAGGGCCATAAAACTTATGACTGCGCCTGAAGATAAAAAATCGCTGGAGCGATTTTTAGGAGCAATTACCATTTTTCAAAATTTATCCCTAATTACTCCGAACATACTTTTCCACTGACTAGACTTCTTAAAAAAGAATCAGTATGGTGCTGGGATTCCGTGCATGAGGCGGCGTTTGAAAAATTAAAAGATTTGGTGTGTAACGCGCCGGTGTTAACGCTGTTTGACGCATCGCAGCCTGTCGTAGTTTCGGTGGACGCGAGCGCCCTGGCGCTGGGCGCCGCGATCCTGCAGGGCGGCCGCCCCGTGGAGTATGCATCGCGCACGCTCACCGACACGCAAATGAGGTACGCACAAATAGAAAAAGAGATGCTTGCAATTTTGTTCGCGGGTGAGAAGTACCATCAGTACATTTATGGTCAAAAAAATGTTCTCGTCGAAACTGACCATAAACCGTTAGAGAGTATCTTCAAGAAAGCACTAGACACTATCCCAGTACGCTTACAGAGAATGTCATTACATTACGTTTGCAGGGCTATGACCTAAAATTTACCTATAAACCTGGTAAATATATGCATATACCCGATACCTTATCGCGCGCGCCTCTTCCAGATCTATATGATGACTCAATAAGCAAATGTGTTGTGTACCAAGTAAATCAATTGCTAGATTAGATAGCATACAAATCTCGCAATCCAAATTGAAACTTATAAAAACTGAAACCGAAAAAGACGACACCTTGTGCAAGTTAAAAGAATATATAAGTAAGGGTTGGCCACAACACAAGTGTGACGTAAAAAGTTAAAATGTTATTGGTCGTATAAAGATGACTTACAAATTATTGAAGACGTTATATTTAAAGTCTTTTCACCCAATAGCCTAGTACATTTTAGACTCCATTAATACTCAATAGTCCTTACACCATGGCGGGTGCTGTCTCTGCGTGCGTCCCATGACACGGGCAGGGGCAGCATCCGCTTAGTGTACCCTTCACTTTTCATTAAATTGTCGAAAGGGCCTCTGCGCATTGGTTTCGGCTCCGCATACGCCTCCCAAAGGTCCGGAACACCATTGTTCCGTGGTCGGGAAAGACATACAAAAATAATAATAATAATATACTTTAAAAAAAGTCTACGCTCACCTTGTTACTGATATCAATTTGCTGGAAAAGTTATTTGATGTATTGTAAAATTCTTATTTCCATATAAATATGGTTTTTGATTCGATATGTTAATTATTTGTTCGATTTATAGTTTTATATTAACGTTTAAAAAAATCTGTTTTTGTTATTACCTTACAATTAGTTGAATGAAATTTAAAATTATTCCATTCGTTAATAAAATACTCTTATTTCCCACAAAATATTTAATTTGATTCGAATTGAGAGCCAAATAATTGATTTTAACAAACATATTTTCGTTATAAAATTATTGTTATCTGGGGTGCTGTTGAAAAAACACCTTTTAGTCCTCTCCGTTATGGGAGAGGGCCTAAGTGATAGTTCAGATCTGGATACGGTTTCCAACTTTTAGTATGTTGTTGGGCATGACACTAGGACCCCAAAACTGCCGAGAGACGGGGACGTAGGTGAATGTCTCCCGAGTAATCACGTCATCAAAATGGCTGCCGCTTCGTTACAAAAAGTGCAAATATCAACCAAACTGTGCACTGCACCTACACGTGTGTGGTATCAAACGAAAGAAGATTAAATTTGCTATATTGTTGTAATACACCTGAACTACACTGAACACTGAACCTACATTTTAAATACAAATACAAATACAAATCGTTTATTTGTTGAAAACTGGGTTACAAACAGGTGTTATAAAGGATAGGTGCTCCACTTTTTGCCGTATGAGGCATACAAATATTAGCAGTGAGCGAGTGTGGTCTAATAACATTTCATTGGTCAGTGAATTATTGATTAAATGTCAACTTATATTCTATCTACAATTAAATCATGCATTCCAAAAATAAATAAAATAATAATCCCGTAAATTGAAAAAGTTTGCTGTCATTTAGATATTGATGTATGTCATAATAGCATTTTGCCTTTAAGAGAGACTTTATAGCGCTTCAAAATCGATTAGTTGGTAAATTTTGTACTGTGTCTGGAAGTTTATTAAAAAACTTTACCGCCATGGTAAAAATGCTTTTTTTAAAAAGTGCGCAGTGTGCACGTGGAATTGCAAGTGGGCTTCTTTGGCGAAGATTTCGAGACGGGTTGGGCTGATACTTTTTAAAACGACTGTCATACTTTTTTACGAACATAAGGCATTCCATTATATATAAGGAAGGGAATGTTAGTATTCCAAGTTTTTTGAAATGGGGTTCACAGTCCTCCCAAGGTGGTTTTTCGATAATAGCACGAATGTTCTTTGCATTAAAAATACGAGATGTCTATCTGTTGAGTTGCCCCAGAATATAATGCTATATGTGATCAACGACTGGACATGTCCGTAGTAAGCAGTGATTGCGGTCTCTTTATTTACTAGTTTTACCAGCTGAGTCAGGGGATAAACGAAACCATTAATTCTTTTACAAAGATTTTCAATGTGAAATTTCCAATTACAATTATTATCCAAGTCCAATCCTAAAAATTTAATGTCATTTGTATTGCGTATTATTTAATTTAATATTTAATTTATGCGGGCTTACTTGTGGTTGGTGAAATTGTATTATTTTTGTTTTAGATATATTTATAATTAAATTATTATTCTGTAGCCATTGAGTTGCACTTCCTAGGGCAGCGCTTACTTCATTTTGAAATGACTTTAAATTGGTACATTTTACAATAATCGTACAGTCATCCGCAAATAGTACCGTTGGGTGAAGAATATGCCTCGGCAAGTCATTTATATAGGTAAGGAATAGTAATGGTCCAAGTATACTACCTTGAGGCACCCCAAATATGACTGTTTTTAGTTGAGAATGGTGTAGTGTTTTAGTCTGGGTCTGTTTACAAAATATAATTATTTCACATAACTGCTTACGGTCTGCAAGATATGTTGTAAGGAGTTCATGTGCCTTTCCGCGGATACCATATGAGTATAGTTTTGACAAGAGGCAGTTGTGCTCTACGTAATCGAAAGCCTTTGTCATATCCATGAAAATTGCTGCTACGTGCTGTTTTTCGTTTATGCTATTCATGACATGTTTAAGACAATCAAATATAGCTAGTTGAGTAGATTTGTTTTTCCGAAAACCATTTTGTTCATCTGCAAGAACGTTACATTTTTCTAGGAAATTATACATACGATCATATATCAGTCGTTCAGCTAGCTTAGCAAACATTGACAGTAAGGCTATAGGCCGATAATTGGACATGTCGTTCTTGTCATCCTTTTTGTGAATGGGTTTGATTAAATATATTTTAAAGTGGTCAGGAAATATTGCTTAGTCAAACATAAGGTTATAAACATGAGCTAGTGGTTTTGCGATGTAACTACTACAAGATTTAATAACCTTTGTACACACGCCATCATGACCAGTGCTATTAGTATTTTTTAAGTTATTTATTGCCCTCAAGACCTCTTGTTCGTCTGTCGGCATCATGAAGATCGTTTTCCGATTTTGTTTGGTGTTACTAATGGGGGTATTATTTTTTAGGGTGACTTGATTAATAAAATGGTAATTGAAGCAGTTAGCTATTTCGGTCGGGTCAGTTATAGTAACATTCGTTTGTTGGATTTCACTGATTGTATGTCCTTTCGTATTATTTTTGAAGTTATTTATTATGTTCCACGTTGCCTTGGATTTATTATCATGTTTATTAATATAATATGTGTTTTGAGCTTTTCGGGTTAAGTTAATAATTCTTTTTAGCCGCTTAGCAAATATTGTGCACGACTCTTTATTTTGTTCTGTGGGATTTAATTTGTATTTCCAATGCAACCGTCTCTTCTTCTTAGTACAAAGTTTAACGACTTTGGTTAGCCATAGGGGTTTTATCTTATTTGTTTGTTTTAATTTACGCCATGGGAAGCAAAGGTCGTAAAATAGTTTAAAGAGATTATATAACTCATTAAAGGCTTCGTTAACATCCACACTTTCATATACGGATGAGAATGATAGTGTACTAATGACTTCAATGAACTTTGACATATTTGCTTTGCTATAGTCTCTTTTCAAGGTAAACCAGTATTTAACACATTTTTTTGTCGGTGTATTCGATGGAATCGCAAGAAAAATACCTTTATGATCGGATAGCCCTAGATCGTGTATCAAAGTGTTTACTTTTCTGCTTTTACATTTAATCGCAAAATTGTCAATACACGTCGGATTCATTCCTTCTCTAGTTGGTGTCGATAGCTTTAATTCAAAGTTAAATGCTTCAAGTAGATTTTCTAAGTATACACTGACATTCGCATTTTTCCAGTCTATCAATGTTAAAATCACCACATACAATGATTTTTCTTTTAGTACTCGAGAATTTGCTTAAAATAAGTTCTAAATTTTGGAAAAACATTTCGTAACAGCTATTAGGAATCCTATAGATACATATCACAATACAGTTAAAGTCAGGTATCTCTACTCCACAGCATTCAAATATATAGTTCTTGGCTAGATCGTTAACAATTTTCACCGGTTTATAGTCAATATCTTCCCTTAACATTATACAAACTCCACCTCGGTTTTCTCTTTTCCCCTTTTCTTTAGTTCTGCAGAAGCACTGAGCCATTTTATATCCTGGTAGATTTAGTAAGTTTTGCTCTTGTTCACGCATGAAGTGTTCTGATAAACATATGATATGTACCTCCCTACTGTGTTCTTGAATTTCGTCGAGTTCTGTAATTAATCTTTTCATTTTATTTAGTGCGCCAGCTATGTTTTGATGGTAGACAATTAAATGCTGGTGGCTAGTTTCGAAAAAACGTTCGTACACTATTTGATTCCTGTGTTACGTTGTCTGTGATGTTGTGCTGATCAATGCTTGTTGTGCTTGAATTCGATGGTAACAATTCTACATTTTGGTCGTCATACGTTGCTTTTGGCATGAGTTCAGACATAGCAGGTGCTTTAGGTTCTGTACTTAGTATAATTTGTTTTCCGTCCACTATTATTACGTATCACAGCGTGCTTACCTTCTCTACGAGCGTTCATCATGGCTTCTCTTTGTCGTTTTCTATCGTTAAGCGAGTTATTATCAAGAAAAGGTGATACTGTCATTCCTGTATTTCTGAAATTGCGAGAATTCTGTAAGATGTACTTGGCAACTCTTGTGCTTAGCAGGTCTATTACAAGCGGACGCCTCTTGCCATACTTACCAATCCATCTTAAGTCCTCAACATAGGGATCTATATTTACTCCGAGAATTTGGTTAAAGATGCAGGAAATACGGTCATACAATTCATGCTGAGCTTCATGGCGGTATTCATCAATACCATACAATACTATCTTTTTGTTGTGTTGGTCGTTGGAAGGAACATTTTGTTGTAAAATCTTTTCCAAGCGATGGTTTATGTCACGAATTTCGGTTTGTAGTTCTGTATATTTCATTTGCAAGGAGTTAATCTTAATGTTATTGGTAGCTATGTCATGTTTGAGTTTATTTTGCTGGACAGTTACACTGTTTATATCTTGGGACATTTCATGTTTAAGTTGGGATATGGCAAGTCCGATTTCAGATTTTATAGTCTGTTGGATGGTGTTTTGTATTGTATCTCTCAGTTTTGTGTCCAGAAGATTACTTATGGCCTCTAGGGTGATGGTTTCATTTGCATGCACGGCCGTTCGTTGAGGTTCGTCGGTCAAAGACGAAGTGTGAGGTTTTTCCTGATTAAACGTATTATCAGTCAAGTCAGAAACAGAAACATTTTAGAAAAAAATACATAATATAGTTCTTTACCTGTACATTACAGAAAAAAAACTCCAAAAATTCTGTGGTCAAGCATAAGTCGGTCTTAAAAATACAAATTGTCAAAATTGTGGGATGAATATGGAACCCTCGGAGCGCGAGTCAAACTTACACTTGGCCGGTTTTAATATTTACTATAATGGCAAGGAACCCTTAATCCATACAAAATTGATAAAAAAACTAGTCAATAATTAGGCTCATGCCTCTCATAGTATGAGCGGATTGTAGGTAAAATAGTTAGTGTGCTTTAGAGTTTTAAGCACAACTTTTATAGTTGTTATCAAAATTTATAAATTCAAACTATGTTGTAAAGCTGAATAGTTGGTGTTTTTAATGCTATACAAAACATTAGTGTATTGGGTTCCCTTTGGCTACAGAATGAACATATACATTTTATTTTCTTAAAAAAAATCTTAACTTGTCAACAATTCCTAAACTATACATTATTTTCACAAATAATGTATATATGTATTGTAGAAAATTTAATAAGCTTTCGATCCATATGCTATCCACATATCCTACGCACATGTGTGTATGTGTCATGGTATAGCTTTAATTTACGTTTTACAAATTTCGGTAATGGTCACGTTCATGACGTCATTCTTTGGACCTCAGGCACTATAGAGATGTTTTTTTTGACATTTAGGGGCTCCAAATTATTTGACAAATAATATAATCGAAGCTCCTGTGGATATTCTGTAAATTGAGAAAATTGTTATTTCTTCACTCTAAGGCAATGGTTCGGCAGTGCCGACATGTTTTTTACCATAACTGCTACAATTATAGCCAGATTCTAATAATTTTTATAGCAATGTATAGCTTAACTAGCCTGTTTTGTTATTGTAGTACATTGCTTTAAAGTTTGACTTATAATATTGTTGTAAAATGCAAATATCCGAATTATTTTTTAGCCTGACTTTGGGTTTTCGTTTATAGCTGTTAAACTGTAATATAGAGTAGTATATAATGTATTACAACAATATAGCAAATTTAATCTTCTTTCGTTTAATACCACACACGTGTAGGTGCAGTGCACAGTTTGGTTGATATTTGCACTTTTTGCAACGAAGCGGCAGCCATTTTGATGACGTCATTACTCGGGAGACATTCACCCACGTCCCCGTCTCTCGGCAGTTTTGGGGTCCTAGTGTGTTGCCCAACAACATACTAAAAGTTGGAAACCGTATCCAGATCTGAACTATATTCCCATAAGGGAGAGGACTATTTATCGGCTTGTATTTTTTTTACTATTTTCCGGAACTAGAAATAAGTGGATTCGAAAATATAGGTCCTTGAAATCGTTTCTAAAAGCTGTATAAAAAAAATTGCCTGATCTCGAGTTATTTACAAAAATATCGTAAAATTCCCAGAGTATCGGTTAGCCCCCCAAACGAAGGAAAACTTAGGGAAAATAATTCGTGTATAGCTGAATTTTGGTATATTTGTAGATAAAGCTAGGTATCTTACACAACATACTAAAAGTACTTGTGGATAGGGGCGCCGCTAACGGGGAGAGGGGGTTTAAAGGTCCCCTTTTTTGGCTTTTCGTAAATAAATCAGTAGCGGTGGCTCATACGAAAAAAAAAAATGTTACTTACAACTTAGTTATATAAACAAGTCAAGATCTGCTTGAAGAATTTAATTACGAAAAAATGTTTTTCTACTTAATTAATCCACCAATAATTTTCTACAAAAAAGGTTCTTTACACTTTTTTGCTGGGATCAATGACAATGTCAATGTCAATGACATATAATGAGATTTCGAGGAAATACGATAATCACTTTTGGAAACTTTCGGAGCTTTTATTTACGAAATTATTAGTTTTGTGTAAAAATTGTTTCAAAAAACCCATATTTATATTAAAAGGCCTATCCAACGACACCCACATTATACACATTGGGGATGGAGTAAAAAAAAGAATTTACCCCCACTTCATGTGTTCGGGAGGTACCCTAAAAAACAATATTATTTACAATGCATATGCTCAGAAAGTGCTCTTTTGTATAGTTCCACACATGCATAGAAAGTGCTTCTTTTCCGCACACGTGCGGAAAAGTAGCATTTTAATTTTCCATTTAACGAGTCCAACCCGAGTTATTGATTCCTAACGAAATATTAGTCCTCTACGTTGGTACTTTTAATAAAGTAGATCTTAGATAAAGGAAACATCTCCTGAAATATTTGTTATTTGTATTAAACCAGAATGAATTATGTATTTTCCGGAAAGTTATAAACAAAAATATTGTTCAATTTTTTTTAATACAGTTGCTCAAAAAATTGCTTTTCTTGTAGTGGTTTAGCATGCGGAAAGTTTGATATCGCGCACTAGTGCATTTTACTTTTCCAGCCAATCACAGCTAATGACAGTGACAGACAGCCAATCACAGCGCCGCACCGCACCGCGCGGAGCGTTCGGATATGTCGGATACATGTACTAAAGTAACCTCAAAGTGAATAATTGACAATTTTATAATTTTTTCGCAACTGTATTAAAAAACGTCGTTCGATACTCGTGCGTAAATGTCATTCTTCACTCGTCCCGAGTCTTGCCACGAGCCGTAAGCGAGTCATCGATATCAAACTTTCCACTACAAGAAAAGCACTTTTTTGAGCACTTTTTTTGATTTTTTAATTGTTAGCTTTTAATTATTATAATTACTTATGTTTGAACAATAAAATAATTCACTATCCAGGCGTATAAAAAAAAAAAAGATTATACAATTATTTATTCAAATAACAATTCATGATTATAGGTAATAAATAACCTATATACAACGAAATTAAACTAAAAACTAGAAATATAACATACTTACCTACAATACCTACCAACAGTACCAACCCAGTCATAGAAAGAATACCCCATCCAGCAGCTCAGATTGTGGCATAGTCCCCATCACGCTAGCCGCGTTTCCCCTTTGAATCGCGAGACTAATTCGTTGTGACAGGTATGAGCCGGCTCTGGGGTCTCCTGAGGCGTGGATTAACCGGGACGAAAGGGCCCTCATAAAAGTCTTCATGTCTGCCGACCAGGGACCCAAGGTCTCGACTGCAAGCGCCGCAATTTCGTAATCCTTTAGAAGGGTGGAGTATTTGCGGCGCTTGAGAACCTGGGCCTGATCAGCAGCAGCGCCGGCTAATGATCGGGTTGCTTGGATGTGGGACGCGGCGAACGTGTCAACGCACGTAGCGTCCCACACCAAAGCCCTGCCGAGTTTCCACGGCACCAAAGTAACTCCATTCGGACGCTTACCGTCATCTCTTGCCATACCAGTGGGTTCAAGAGAGGAAGGCACTGAGGCAGTGGCAAGCGCCCGGCGTACCAAGTCATTAATGGTGCCGTGGCGGTACATGCGGCCAGCGCTCCTGACACAGGAAAGTCCATGTCGTCGCAGCCAATTCACGCCTTTTCCACAGGCGCATGTATGAGGTACGCAGATCCTGGCTCCAATTCTTAGCGTACTTGGGTCTAAAACGGTGCCGATGTTGCGTGAAGGCAAGGCGCTTAGCCAATGGCCTGACTCAGCTGTAGAAACAGCTAGAAGCCTAGCACTTTCTGAGTCGCCAGGACTGTTTTCGAGTAGAGACGCGTGGATTGCCTTTAAGCGAGGGGTATCCCAAGCCCGCTGAATATGTTTAGTTGCTGGGGCAACCGCTCCCGGGCACGAGTCACACCAAGACTTCTCAGCCTCCGCCAGGCTCGTAATCTCTGCGACGGAAATCTGTGGTAGATTTAAGATTATTCCGACGAGAGAAAAAGAGCCGAAGGCGGACGATAAGAAAGCCGGCAAGGCCTACGCTGGCCGAGGAGCGGACAACCAGGCCGCCGAATCGCACAGGGAGCACCGCTTGGGACCAGGGACCGGAACCGGTTACCATAACCTGGGTATTTCATAAGGTTATTTTTGAGGTTGTTTTAAAAACCCTGACATAACGGTAACCTTATGATGAGGTAACCGTATTGATACGGTTACCGTATCGATCAGGTTAACCTAAGGTAACACTAACCGCATTAAAAACCCAATCAATTCGGTTACCGAATCATAGGGTATTGGGGCAGCTCAAACGAATGTGATCTTTACGAACACTCAGATTAGGCTCATTATTAAATTGCTGTAGTGGCTTTGAGCACGGGGCTGGTCAACTAAGCTCCCAGTACAAACAAACAGGTTTTGCCGGAAACGTCGCGCGTCGTTTATTGTGTTCATCTTTAACAATATTTGTACTTTTAGGTTGAATTGAAATTGGAGCGCGGCTGCATTTCGTTTGGTTATTTTGTTTTTACATTATTACTATACTAACTTTGGAGAAATTACGGATAAGGATTCGTGCATAATGTGCATATCAGGGACTGGAACCGGTTACCATAACCTGGGTATTTCATAAGGTTATTTTTGAGGTTGTTTTAAAAACCCTGATATAACGGTAACCTTATGATGAGGTAACCGTATTGATACGGTTACCGTATCAATCAGGTTAACCTAAGGTAACACTAACCGCATTAAAAACCCAATCAATTCGGTTACCGAATCATAGGGTATTGAGGCAGGTCAAACGAATGTAATCTTTACGAACACTCAGATTAGGCTCATTATTAAATTGCTGTAGTGGCTTTGGGCACGCGGCTGGTCAACTAAGCTCCCAGTACAAACAAACAGGTTTTGCCGGAAACGTCGCGCGTCGTTTATTGTGTTGTGTTCATCTTTAACAATATTTGTACTTTTAGGTTGACATTGGAGCGCGGCTGCATTTCGTTTGGTTATTTTGTTTTTACTTTATCCTCCTGGATCCCCCGGTCCTCACTTGAGGACATAAGATTTAAAAAAATCTCCGGTCAAACGTCAAATGAACTTTACAAGTTTGCACGCATAGAACGTTTTCGAACGAAACTGTCAACCTAATAAAATAAACACCGAATCACAGATGGCCAATCAGTGATCAGTGCGGCTCAGACATCTGACACTACCGGCCACTCCATGCCCCGCGGTAAGTAAATCCAAATTTATCTCACTGAAAGTCTAATTATATATTTTTGTTAGGTTTTGATTAGTAAATATATGATGTATTTCATATGTTACTAAGTAGATTTCCTCCGTTAAATTTAAAAACTTTAGCTATATATAGATCTGAAGTTTATGTACTCGCGCGAGTACAAGTGGACTTAAACATGTACACTTATGTTCTCGTATGAGTACAGCCGGTCTCAATACTGACAGTTTTTTGATTAAACATGAAAGTTAACAATGTTCTATTTTCGATTTTCAGGCTTAAAGGACTCTAAAATAGCGGAATACCTTAACTTCAAGGAATCCGATTGTTTTTCCGAAGGCGAAAATGTTTATGTCAGAAGTAATTTTGAACGTAATGGTACCGGTACATCTGAATCGGAAAGCGACGACAAAGATAGCGATATATTTATAAAATTTTTATGAGTCTCATTATTTTTAACAATAAAAAAAAGATGATTATTTTGGAGAACAGATTTGTGTCACATTTAAAATATTTACAAATACTCACCGACTGATTTTGGTAACGACTGAACTAAAAACTAAACTATAACTTAAGATACAAAGGTTCTAATAAAAAGACTAAAGATTTTAATTACTAGATTAAAAACTAAGCTATAAGGTAAGATAAATATTTCCTAAGAAATGCAAGACAGAAGATTTAAGTTACTTAATTAAAAACTTAACTATGCAGTAAGAAAAAATGTCTTAAGAAATGTCAGAATCAAGATTGAAGTTACTTATTTCTAGTTAGTTACAGTTATTTCTAGTTAGTAATATGTAGTTTATATTTATATTAATAAATAATAAAGATAATTTACTTAATATGCAACTTACGTTGTTACATTTGTACTCGTACATAGTTTATTTCAGAATTGTTTATTTTGTTACTGATATTGTTAGCCTGTGCTACAATAAAGTATTATTTATGCAGGATAGTGGATTCATGAGGTATAGGATTTCGGTTTATTTGAAACTGAATTTATATGCTTGTCCTATCATAAGTACAAATAAGTCTTTTTTGTAAGTTTATATGCAAGTTAAGTTGACTATATTAGGATTTTTTTTACTTGATACTGGTACCTCGAGTGAGGACAAAGTCCCCATGTACTCGCCTGAGAACATAAGGAAAAATCGAAGGGAAAACGCCATGATTTTTTTTATCAATTTTCCGACATTATAGGTTACTTACTTAATCGACTTTTTGAAGAAAATATCACTTTTGCCAGAATCGATACCTCCAGGATCCAGGAGGTTATACTATACTAACTTTGGAGAAATTACGGATACGGATTCGTGGCATTCGTGCATATGAATTCAGTGCCTCCAGTGAATAACGGAATAGCACGAGTTATTCCCTTTGGATTTTATAGTACCATTCGATTCAGCTCGTCAAACTACACAACATATCAAAAGGACATAACTCTAGCTGTTTCCTAACCTAGTTTTTGCGATGACCCAAAGGGTATAAGTACAGTGTGCTTGAAGGCACAAGTTACTTTATCCAGCTTTGTCGACGATTGCAAAGGAACAAGTGGTCTCAAGTCAAAACTTCTTATGAACCAAAAGACATATTCGTAGTTATATTTTGAAAATAAAGTATTAATTCATTTTGTTCCAATACATTCTGATGCTGTTTTGACATAAACGGATTTATGCCATTATTCAATTGTGTTCTGAAAGGAATAACTGGTGTTGTGTCGCTGCGACAAGTAACACCATTGGTCAGTTTCGCATTTATGCAGTGTTGCTATTGGTCTGTTAGCCCGCTGAACGGAAACAACTCATTGTATTACTTTTAAGTAAATATTCATTTTTAATTGATTCTTATACTATATAAAGCCAATAAATCTTGTTTTTATTATTACCGATATTTAAAATGTTTATTTCGAATAAAATTTCTGGTTATTACTACATTTTATTAATAAAATACATTAAACTGACTTTTAGAACTCCCTGCGTTGTCCAGTGGAACGTGAATAGTGTACAGTACCTGTGTGATACTTGTGTTTTGTAAACAAAATTATGTTTCGTGGTAGACAACTAGCTCAAATGGCAATAAATCCACCGAAAAAAGTAAATACCTGTTTGTATTTATAAATAAATTGTAAGCCCGGCCTCACGGAATGGCAGTGTTGAACTTTGTTTTAATTCTTTATTCACAAATTGAGATGTTATTTAATTTTAAGTTCTTTGTTATTGTTACTGAATGAGTTTTTAAGGGATAATTTTATTTAGATAAATATTTAGGTAGACTACTACACTACACTATCAAGATTGAAGAAGTAGGCACGTACTAACCTGAGTAGGCATAGTTTTTTTATCATTAATAAAGTTTTTTTTTAGATTCCCCCTGAAGACCACACGTCAGCATTTGAAGAGGTAAGGAAAACCAAGCAGAATAAATTAATTATAAAATAAAACAGAATAAACAAGAGAAATGATATTAGAACAATTTTATAACTTCGAGATCCTCCTAAAAGGACCCATGGTATTACGAAAAATTAATACCGACAAAGAAAAAGTTCATTGGTCTGATATTACTTGGTTCAGATATACACAAACCGAAGATTTGTTGTTGCAGTATAAAAAAGATTTAACTAACGAATCTGCTTTTCTGAAACTGTCCTTTAAAAGGCAAGGAAAGTCTAGAAGTCTCCCCCTAGCTTTAACCGTGATTTCAGAAACAACTTTGCCGATAAGTGTTGAGAAGAAAAAGGACCTCATGGATCTCTTACCTTTTATTGACAGTGAGTGCCATGACTTTTATAGAGGTTTAAAAACATCAGAAAATGAAAGAGCATAAGAAGATCCTGATTTACACATATTAATGTATGACGCCGATAAAGATCAGGATGAAAATAATTAAATTTGCTCCATGAAAAGAGGTTGATTCTTTGAATTATTTGATTGTTATGACAAGGGAAATCTGTTTTTTTATTTTTTTTTGTTTATTTTTAAGTGTTAATTCAAACATTGTATGGTTAGCACCATTAGAGCGCCACGCAGAAATTAAAGTTTATTTGCTTGATGAATAGAGGCCAATTCTGTTGCGATTTAATTCTAACTGCCACTTGATTTTATTAAAGAATTTAAGTCATATGTTCGGTTTTTTTATTGCATTTCCTGATATAAGTCGAGTTATTTCTAAAATATAAAAAAGAATGGTAGCACAAGTCTAGTTGTTCTTTTATGTATATTGTACTAAAGGGGACAAGTCGTTTTAGTGCTAAAAGTTCTATAAAATTCCTAAGATTAACTTGAGTTATGTCTTTAAGTACTCGTGAAGAAAGGCATAATTAGAGGAAAAACTGAAAAAAACATGTCTATAAGTAAAAAATTAAAATTGTTTGGTATTAAAAACAAAGTCTACCTCCATCACTTCTATAAAAATGCATAAAAAGCTCAAGTTTTAAACGCTAGCGATGCCTAGACAACAGTGAATTGTTTTTTGTCTCTCCTGAAAAGTGCCGTTTTTGAGTTATGCCGTTATTCACTGGAGGCACTGAATTAAAATCTATTGTTTTAATTATCAAGTATGTATATGTGTACAATGAAACATTAATATATATTTTTTTACTAAAATAAAAATAGAATAAAAAAAATAAAAATAAAATCAAAATAAAACAAAAACAAATTAAAAAAGAATAAAAATTAAATAAAAATTTTATAAAATTGAAATATAAATAAAATATAAATAAATTAAAATAAATATAAAATCAAAAAAAATTAAGACGAAACAAAATTAAAAATAACATAATAAAATAAATCAAAATAAAATAAACATTAAATTAAACATTTTATTTTTATTTTATTTTGTTTTCTTTTATTATATATTTTTTTTTTATTGTTTTCTTTTTTTTCTTTTTTTTTTTTAAGTTAAATTTTATTTTATTTTTATTTTATTTTAATTCTATTTTAATTCTATTTTTATTTTATTTATATTTTGTTTTTATTTTGTTTTATTTTATTAAATCAATTTTTTTGCTTATTTTAATTTAATTTAATTTAATTTTTATTCTATTTTATTTTATTTTTATTTTACTTTAAAATTTACTATATTTTTTACTTATGATACATTCATTTATTTATTTATTTTTATTTTATTTTTTCATTACCTTATTTTACTGTATTTTATTTTCAGCAACGTCGTACTACGATAACAGCTCTATACGGGTAGTTAGCTAATTTCATTAAATGTTAAATCTCAACATTTGCTTTCAATAGTATTCAAATGTAGTAAAGAAAAAACAACCCAGGTTACTATAACCCAATAAAAACCCTTAACAAAAACCCTATCGCGATGGGGTTTTGAGGTTAACCGTGTTAGAGGTTACGGTTACCGCTTCAATACCTGTTACCATTATGATTCGGTAACCTTATCATACGGTAACCGTATCATGAGGTTACCAAATTGATTCGGTTACCGAAATGATAGGGTTAAGCCTAAAGAGGGGTTTTCCGGTCCCTGCTTGGGACCATGATCTTGTCTCGAAGGTAATATTCAGAATTTTGGATAAGGTTGTCTGGAGGACGCAGTCAATTGAAGAAAGGATTGCGGGGTATTTCCATATAGGGGAGCATCTGAGTAAATATGTGAATTTAGGGGTGAAAAGGCAGAAACGGATAATAAATAGGGCCATGTGGGGATTTATTTCGAATAGTAGACTTGACGCGCAGTTAAACTGGTTTAATTTGGAATTTATGACAGGATTGATTGCTTCATCGAAAATTGGTGACCCTAAAAGTGTAAGTGACGTCTTGTACTGAACGGAAATATTGGGCAAAATAGTGTTAAAGTTAGTGATAATATCACTCTTTCTATCAGATGGAAGGTGTTCAGGAATGAAAATTTCACACTTAGCAAAATTTAAAGAAAGCCCGATTTCTGAAAATTTGCTTATAATTAAATGCAAGAGAAGAGAAGACCTTGTGAGACAGTAGCGGCATCCCCGCCTAGGGAGCCGTCATCTAGGTACCACAAGTTGAATCTGGAGATAAGTTTTGAAATTATTGGTTGAATTGTTAAACTAAAAATTGCGGGTCCAAGCGGGTCGCCCTGTTGGCATCCAGTGCTTGACAGAATGGTTTCGTCCCCAAAACGTAATTTTGTAGGTGCCCCATAACATTGCCATAAGTATGGATATATTTCTGGGAATTCCTGTTTTATTTCTTTCATGAGAGCCCCACGGCCACGATCAACCGAGTTAAATGCGTTTTTTACATCGATTTTGATAAATACCTCGTAGTCGGGGTGGTTCAGAAAGGACCGTGCGGCATGTACTGCGGCCTCACAGCCGCCTTTGACTTAAAAACCAAGCTGCCGGGGCTTGAATATAATAGTAAATTTCTTATTAAACCTTCGGCAGCAGAGTTTTGAAGCCAAACGCCTCAAAGTACACCCGACAGCTATAGGGCGGACGCCGCCGTCTTTCTTGGCTAAGGCCACGAGGTTGGCGCCATACAGGACCGGAATTATCTCGTTGTTTACTCGTCCTGCTAACATTAAATTAAGAAGAGCAGTTAGTTCTTTTAAATCATTAAATAAAAAAAAAAAAAAAAATAAGAATAAAATAAACATAAAAACAAAAAAACAAAAAAAAAAAAAAAAAACAAAAAAAAAACAAAAAAAAAATTAAAAAAAAAATTAAAAAAAAAAAAATTAAAAAAAAATGAAATAAAAATAAAATAAAAATAAAATAAAAATTAAATAGAAATAAAATAAAAATAAGATAAAAATAAAATAAAAATAAAATAAAAATAAAATAAAAATAAAATAAAAATAAAATAAAAATAAAATAAAAATAAAATAAAAATAAAATAAAAATAAAATAAAAATAAAATAAAAATAAAATAAAAATAAAATAAAAATAAAATAAAAATAAAATAAAAATAAAATAAAAATAAAATAAAAATAAAATAAAAATAAAATAAAAATAAAATAAAAATAAAATAAAAATAAAATAAAAATAAAATAAAAATAAAATAAAAATAAAATAAAAATAAAATAAAAATAAAATAAAAATAAAATAAAAATAAAATAAAAATAAAATAAAAATAAAATAAAAATAAAATAAAAATAAAATAAAAATAAAATAAAAATAAAATAAAAATAAAATAAAAATAAAATAAAAATAAAATAAAAATAAAATAAAAATAAAATAAAAATAAAATAAAAGTAACCTCAAAGTGAATAATTGACAATTTTATAATTTTTTCGCAACTGTATTAAAAAACGTCGTTCGATACTCGTGCGTAAATGTCATTCTTCACTCGTCCCGAGTCTTGCCACTCGCCTACGGCTCGTGGCAACATATCTCGGTACTCGTGAAATGATGACATACTTTCCGCACTAATATCGAAATGTACTATTATCTTACATAAGTTTTCCTTGTTCAATTCGACCGTTGGACATGAACATTTATTTTTTAATTTAAAAAGTTTATTTTATGTTTTATACTTACTGATACTTTAATTGTAATAGTCATTGCTTTGCTTTTTAGTTTATGATATTTAAATTTACTACCTAAATCTATTTTATTACATTTCAAATTAAATAACACTAACGTCAATGTTTTGACCCTAGATATGGCTGACCGCGGGAAATGTTTTCTTTACATGAACTTACGTTAATGAGTTACATGTTGCGTTGCATGACTTTGGGTAAAAATTGTAAACAAAATAATTCGTAAGACGCTCGATTATACGATCTTAGTGCAGTTTATGATTCAATAAGTGATCAATCCAAGTGCCGTGACGTAAATTCTTAGACAAAACTAATAGTTTCGTAAATAATAGCTCCGAAAGTTTCAAAAAGTGATTATCGTGTTTCCTCGAAATCTCATTGCATTATACATTGATCCCAGCAAAAAAGTGTAAAGAACCTTTTTTGTAGATAATTATTTGTGGATTAATTAAGTAGAAGAACATTTTTTCGTATGAGCCACCGCTACTGAGTTATTTACGAAAAGCCAAAAAAGGACCTTTACACCCCCCTCTCCGGGGGTTAGCGGCGCCCCTATTCATGAGTACTTTTAGTATGTTGTGTTTGTGTACGAGTAAGACACCTTTATCTACAACTTCACCAAAATTCAGCTATACACGAATTATTTCCCCTATCGAGCAGTTAGTGGGCTTTCTTCAGTGAGCTAGGTGTTCATCAATTTATAAGACGTTATCACGTCAAAATGCGTTGGATTATTTTTTAGGAGCTTGGGCAGATTTTAAGTGCCCAAACCAATCCACTGTCAATTCGGCAAAAGATGCACCAGACATCCTAAACATAATAAATTCTAATATTTACACTTACTCTGCAGAGCCCGTGGGTTAGTTATAGCTGGCTAAACAAAATAATAATCAATCATTAATTAATCAGGTAATTATCAAACATTACTAGACTGAGTGCTTTTGGCTGCGGATGTTTCAATTTAGTTTTTCGGCTGGCGTTCCGTCCGTGCTTGAGCCTCCGGGCCTTAAGGCGGCTACCGACTATCAGTCCGCCTGCAGTCCGCCTGTTGATCTCGGCAACCAAAAATTTGCAGGCTCCGAACAACTGACAGGCCGATATCGTCAGGCGGACTGATAGTCGGTGGCCGCCCTTAGTTGCACAGATGGCAAACGGCCTGATGGGTTGACGTTGGTGCCGTGGGAGAGAGGGCGGTGTTTTGTGTGGGACCCTACGTGTGTCAGCACCTTCACCCCCTCTCATATTTTTCGCACGACGAGTCTCAGGCGGCAGTGAAGCGTCAGAAGTAGGCTCCCCTGGGCGCGGGTTACGTTTTGTCCCTTTCGCAATAAAAATGGCGGGCTGTTGTGGGGCGGACAGGAAAAAAATTGTACGGGACATAGGCCATCGACTTAAACAAAAGGACCCCCACTCCGAGTCGTTTCTGGTGCAACGGCTGTCCGTAGCTATCAGTAGTTATGGGCACGCCGGAAACCACAACGAACGGTAGCAAGCACTTACTTAGGAATAAAGAGACACGGTCTCATCGCGATTTAGTACCGAAACCAGTGTCGCCACGGTCAAGCATGTGTGCATTTCAACTACATATATAATATTGTACGTATTAGGGTTACACACACATAGATCAAGTCCACTACGTGCAGTCTTGTACTGTGGTTGGTGCACTTGGTGCACATACAAGATACATGGATTATAATTACACAATAACCATGTCAACGAACGCGTCCGTGTTTGTGTTCGTACCTCCTTAAGCCAAAAAGTCATATCTTCATACGATATTTTTATCACATACGACTTTTTACTTTAAATGATAATTTGACAAACATTCAAACCTTTATTCTCCCATTCATTCATTCGATAAAGATGGGAAGTGCAAAAATATTTTCTATTGATACCAAATTTTATAGACTTACTTCGACTTTGAAACTACCTCCTACTAAGGTTAACTAGAAACGATAAGTTCGCCTTTGTACCTACTTTATTTCTTTCCTACATCATGTTTGTATTCTTACTTCTTTTGTGTAAAATAAAGTGTAAACATACGTACAGTACGTATCTCGTCTAGTATGTAGCGAGATTCGACATTTCTAGGGCCATGCATGGTTAAGTATGTATAAATAAAATAAAAAATAAAAATAAAAAAGCCTTTTATTCTGTGCAAAAAAGTTACAGTAAGGTATTAAATCTTAAAATTATATCTGGCTTGCACAAGAATCCCTAGAGTGGGTAAAGGCCTCCTCCAGTGATGCCCACTTGTCTCTATCTTGCGCTACTCCTATCCAGTCTTTTCCTGCTATTCTTCTTATCTCGTCCTCCCATCGCGTGATTGGTCTTCCTATACTCCTTTTCCCTAGTGGACCTTTCCATTTCGTGACTTTCAAAGTCCACCTCTGGTCTGATAATCTTGCTGTATGGTCTGCCCACTTCCATTTTAGTTTCTTTGCGTAGCTCAGGGCATCCGTTGCCGTAGTTTTTTTTCTTATGTTTGAGTGCCTTATTTTGTCAATTCTTCTTATATTGAGCATGCTTCGTTCTAGTCCCCTTTGGCATGTAGTGATTTTCTTAATAGCGTTTGCTGTGAATTTCCAAGTTTGGCATCCATACGTCATACATGGCAAGATACTTGAGTTCAGGACTTTAGTTTTAATGGCTATTGGCATGTTACTTTTGAATATATCTTTTAGGCTCCAGTACTTATTCCATGTTTGTTGTATTCGCCTTTCTATTTCCCTTTCGTTATTATTTTTATTAAAACTGATATTTTTCCCTAGGTAGATATATTTTTCGACATATTCTAGTGTGTTGCCATTTATGGTTATTGGTCTTTTCCGGCTATTTGTCATTGTCTTTGTCTTGCTTTGGTTCATTTCTAATCCTACTTTTATACTATCTAGGTGTAGGGATTCTGTCATGTGCTGCAGCTGCTTGCCAGTCTCCGCTATCAACACTAGGTCATCAGCAAACCTTAAATGATTTAAGTAGTTGCCATGTATGTAAATTCCCATTTTGCTCCATTTTAGCTTTGTGAAGATGGTTTCGAGAATGGCGATGAATATTTTTGGGGACAGTGGGTCGCCTTGCCTTACACCTCTTTTTATGGGAAAACTTTGGCCCAGGGACTCTAGCTTGATTCTTCCAGAGTTTTTTCTGTATATGCTTTTGATGGTTTCTATGTACGCGTCATCCACTCCTTGCTCTTTTAAGCTTCCCCATATACTTGTGTGGGTCACTGTATCGAAGGCTTTTCGGTAGTCTATGAAAGCAAGATACAAAGGTCTCTGTTGCTCTTCGTATTTTTCCATAATTAATTCGAGTGTGTGGATGTGATCGATAGTCGAATATCCTTTCCTAAAGCCTGCTTGCTCTACTGGTTGCTTAGCTTCTAATACTGTACTTATTCTTATGTTGATTATTGATGAGAATAGTTTGTAGAGGCTTGGTAGCTGTCTACGCGCCTACTAGCGCCATCTCGCGCCGCTGCAACGACAACTCTCCGATCGCCCCTCTCCGCGTTTGGATTCTTACTCGCTCACTCGACTCGATATACGGCACGATAAACGCATGTCCGTGATACCTATTTTTTACATTATATAACGCCATTTTTACAAATAATAGTACATTGTTGTAGAGGCTGGAAAGTAAGCTATAGGTGGATCGAGTTAGTTCGAGGGCCGACCCGCCAGGGGAGGCCCTCGAAGATACGAGTCCACCTATAGCGCTTTCGGCCGAGACATTACATAGTGCTTTTCACGACTACTGTGAGGAAATAAAATAAAAAATTAATTGGCATATACAAACACTTTAATAGATACTTTTATTTATAGGTATATTGACGGTTCATATGCTTTTCACAAGCACGATAAAGTAAACGAGCATGTAACTTTCTGCAAATAAATGCTTCTTTTCGCCATCCTTCCATAATATGAATTGTTCGTCGGATATTATATTGTATTCAAAATATCACTGTTCATGGGCCTTCTTATTTAGGACGCGATTTCACTGGTAACAAATTTCTACGCCTGTGCAGTTTCTTGAATTTCGGTGGGCGCCAGCGTATTAATAACATTTTCTACACTTATTGAACTCATTTTTACTGCATAAATACAACTTTCTTGTTTTTCAGTCAAACATTATCCAATTCAATATGTATTTTTCTCGCTCCACCTTTATTACTTTTTTTTCACTTTTAAGAAGCGTTTTACGATGTTTGCTTCAATCCGACTCAAACGGCTATTAGACATTGCAACCTGCAGGGCCCAATCTGTCAGGTTGGTAGGTATAATTAAAGGTAGGGCCCGTAGGGAGCTGAAGGAGGGAGAGGGAGAGGCAGGGTACACAACAGATTGGGCCCTGCAAGTTGCCATGTCTAATAGCCGGTTCACTCCTTACCCACTTTTTGATAGAAAACCACAAACGGTTAAAAAGGTAAAAACGCCTTTCTTTCTTTTTTTTAAACAAGTAAATTGGTTCGATAAACAACCTTATTTTATTTTAGAATGAAAAAGTGGTGCCAAAAAAAGACCTTTTTAATGTTTTAAATGATTCTCATTGGCGGGTCCAATGCAATGACATCTGGATTTTACTTTTCTACTATGACATTTCATTGCTGCAAAATAGCAATTCTTGTAGTGGTTGTTCAGATGCTACAGCAATTGCTTACTTTCCAGCTTGGATTTTGATCTTCTTTTGCCACATTTCCGAGCAGGTGGCGTGAAAAAGTATTTTTCAACACACTTGCTTGTAACGAGGTACTTATTCCACCGCTTTTAGGCTCATAATCCTAGATATTAAACACGCGTGCTTTTCACGATAATTATATAACTAGTGCTATAATGTAATAAATCCCATCAAGTGACGTTGGTATTCTAGTACCAAGTCTTATGTGCGCAGACAGAGGCGATTAAATTTAGACGGGTATTATTTTTATTTTTTCTAAACTGATTAGGAGTTTGCATGGCAAAAGAGTAAAAATAGTACACATTTACGAGAAAATACAAATTATAAAATCCTAATTGTGAAAAATAATCATTTCTAGTAATTATTTTACTCATAAATCTCATAATACACAATAGATTATGTTTTAAACACAAATTATGTTTTAGTATTGGCTGTTTGTCATAAACCTTTGCCTCAAGGTGCGCGTGAATGCAAAAAAATGGGCGCCATATTAAAAGTTTACTTGAAGTTACAGTTTATTTGTTAGATTTTTCTAGTTGTGTTTTATTATTATTAATTTAAACAATTTATACTTTAAATGAGTAAAAAACCAACTTTAGTGTTCATTTAACCTCCGGGTCCGGATATGTTTTCAAAATGTCATTCCTACAGACTAGTAAAATGTTGTCATAAAAATCGAGTGAGAAATACATGTAAGGAAACATTCTAACTTATTTGACAATAAATGTGAAGTGTTGGATTTTATGAAATGCTTCGAAAAAGAGTTCCAGAGAAATAGATCCAGTCAATAACATCAAAAAACAGGTTAGTTAATTTAATTAACAAAGTTAGTAGGTACCGCTATCCTGTAAGCATTCTGAAAATCAATGTATTTATCAAAAGTTATTACTTACAGTTTTCTGTTTTTTCCTCGCAAGTGTGTTGAAAAACGTCGTATGAAACGCGTGTGCCTGATCATTACATAGCTCGGCTTCCTTGTGCACACTCACTTTGTTCGTGCGCACAATAGCGCCTCATATGTAATGATCAATTTAGCACACTTGTATCATAATGTACTATTACGGATTTAAAATATACGTCTTCATTGAATGGACCCTGGAAGCCACCGAATCCTGCACATAATTTGATCCTCGAGCCGGATAGCTGCGAGAGAAGTCGACTCGTCAGGAAGACGAAATACCCTTGCGAGAAGACACCAGCACCTTGGCAGCGTCTGCAGCAGTGAACGGTCAGGTCTACCAATCCCGTCTATTCCTTTCCTAGTCGAATAGTGCTAAAACCGTGCTTTTTTTGTGCATTCCAGTGCATCTCGTTACGCAAGTCACGCAGCGACAGCTTTTGTGATCTAACGCACCCGTTCGGATTTATACACGTAAGTCGTTTCAATTTCTCATAATCTTTCGAAATGGGTGAGGGGGATGAAGCTGCTAAATTGACTATTCCTTCTGGATCAGGGTCACCTAGAAAAAGTCAGGCCTCAATATCGGACCTCCGCAAGCAAAGAGGTAACTTGAAGGGCCGACTTACGCAATTTAAAAAATATGTAGATTCGTTTTTAGCGGTGACTCCTTCTAAAGTCCAAATTGCAGAATTAAAATTACGTATGCAGGCAGCTACAGAGATTTTTAAAACTTTTAATGAAATTGAAAGCCACATTGAACTTTGTACTCCAGAAACGGAAATGTGTGCCAATTACGAATACGTAGAAACTCTCGAGGAGTTATATTTCGGTACTATGGCTAATGCTAATTGTTTAATCGATGGTGTGGAGACAAATAACGGTACTATTGCAAGTTGTGGTCATGCCGTGAACAAACAGCTTTCTAAGTTCAAACTACCCGAAATTAAGCTGCCCTCGTTCGATGGTTCGTATGATCGTTGGCTCGAATTTAAACATTCCTATGAAACTATGATTCATAAGCATTCGGATCTCGACGCGATTCAAAAATTTCATTACCTTCGATCATCGCTCAGCGGTAGTGCATTACAAGTAATTAGTGCATTAGAATTTACAGCTGCCAACTACGTTCAAGCGTGGGAATTACTCGAAATTCGTTTTCATAACCCTAGGCTTTTAGTACATAACCACATAAAATCCTTGTTCAATATTTCAGCCTTGAAACAAGAATCTTCGACTCAAATACGTAGGCTGATAGACACTGTGTTACGTAATTTACGCGCTTTAAAAACGTTAGATGAACCTACCGATTCGTGGGATACGTTAATTATTCATTTAATTGTGTCAAAACTTGATGCGGCCACGGAACGTAAGTGGGAATCTCACATAGGGTCTATCTCGGATAAGTCGGTCAATAATGAGTCTAAGAAACTTAAGCTCGAAGATCTCTTTTCGTTTCTCAGAAATCGGGCGGATACGTTAGAAATGATAAACTCGAATCATTCAAAGGCTCCAACCGCGGTTAGTACAAAGCCGAATTTTACGTCAAAAAAGCCTGCGCATGCAGTCACCTGTGTCTCTGCTACTGCGAATGTTAATTCGAATAAAACTAAGCCCTTAAATAATAAACACTTTCGAAACTGCATGTTGTGTAACGAGAATCATGCGCTGTATACGTGTGCTAAGTTTTTAAATTTATCTGTTCAAGATAGGTTAAATTTTGTTGGTAATAAAAACCTATGTAACAATTGCTTACGCGAAGGGCATTCCTTAAATGATTGCTTATTTGGTCCGTGTAAACAATGCCAACAAAAACATAATAGTTTACTGCATGTCGAGAGTACTCGCGATGAGAGTGTGTGCGTTAGGCCGTCGAGTGCGCCTGCACACAGCGCTACGCCGTTATCAGTGCCGAGTACATCTAGCTATTGTGTATCAGCTGACCGCGCGCCTATGGCTGAGTGCGAAGGTGGCGCGGAAGGTAGGCAGGTCATTCCCGGGCAACGTTACTTACTACTGCGTTAATAGAAGTGGCCGATGCTAATAATCAGTTCCATACATGTCGTGCGTTTTTAGACAATGGGAGTGAACATTGCTTTATTACCGAAGAGTTACGTAATCGATTAAATGCGCCTAATATACAGTCCACTATTCAAATCTCTGGTATAGGAGAAGTAGTCACGAAGACTAATCAATTATGCGATGTAAATATTCGATCTAAAATAAACGATTTTTCTACGTCTATAACATGATTTGTCTTGCCGCGCATAACGTCCAGTTTGCCCTCGAATTACATAGACTTAGATCATATACGTATTCCTGAAAACATTCAGTTAGCGGATCCCGATTTTAATGTGCCTTCAGAAATCGATATACTTATGGGTACAGTACGCCTAGCACATGAGTGACGCGACGGTATCTCGCGCGCGAGATAGTCTATCCGTTCTTTTCTGACTGTGTCAATTAAAAAGAGACGGGTAGTCTATCCCGCGCGCGAGATACTGTCGCATCACTCATGTGCTAGGCGTGCAGGACTATTTTGGGACCTGATAGAAGACGAGAAGATTAAGTTACCAACTGGCCCATACTTAGTGAATTCGAAATTTGGTTGGTTGGTTGCTGGTCGTCTCGAGACACGGAACTTGCGCATCAATAATCAAGTTCACTGTTATTTTACTCAAACGAATTGACACCCAACTTAGAAAGTTCTGGGAAATCGAGGATATCCCTCAGGTAGATAATATTCTTACAGCTGACGAGCAGAAATGTGAGGATATTTTTATCAATACGACTAAACGTGAAGAGGACGGTCGTTTCTCCGTCCGAATGCCGCTCAAAGAATCAGCTGATACGTTAGGCGATTCTTATACGTTAGCTAAAAATCGGTTTTTATCCTTAGAACGTAAACTAGAACGTTTGCCGGAATATAAACGTTTATATTGTAATTTCATGCGTGAATACGAAGAAATGGGTCATATGACTCGCGTAGCCGACTATGGTGCGCCGAATTACTTTCAACCGCACCACGGTGTATTTAGGGAATCGAGTGCCACTACTAAATTACGAGTGGTAGGTATTTAGTGGTGCTGCTTCCACTACTACGAATAAATCGTTAAATAGTATTCAGCTGCCGGGACCAGCTCTTCAAAACGATATTTTTGCGATTTTATTACGTTTTCGTCAATATAAGTACGTTGCTTGTGCTGACGTTGAAAAAATGTTTCGGCAGGTTTTAATTCAACCGGATCAGAGATCCTTGCAAATGATACTCTGGCGTGAAAAACCTGCCGAGCCATTACACGTTTATGAACTTAATACGGCTACGTATGGCCAAACCAGCGCACCATATTTAAGTCAACGGTGTATACGACAGTTGGCGTTGGAATGTGATGACGATGTTATCGCGAGCGTTATCAACCAAGACATTTTTGTTGACGACTTGATTACGGGAAATGACAATTTCCAAACCTTACTTGACATATGTCAAAAAACGTATAACGTTTTGCAATCGGGATGTTTTCCTTTACGTAAATGGACTTTTAACTGTGACGTCACGCACGATAAGTCCAAGGAGCATTTTGTAGGTGAGCACACCCAGAACAAAACACTTTGAGTAGGTTGGGACAATTCTCGCGATGAATTGTACTATACTACTAAAATCGATCCGTTACCTAACTCGTCACATTTAAATAAACGAATAATGCTGTCGATTATTTCACAGATTCACGATCCGTTAGGTCTACTATCGCCTGCGGTGATAATTTCCAAAATTTTACTTCAAAAATTGTGGTTAAGTCGTATCGACTGGGACACTCCAATCCCAGAAGACATTAAATCGATGTGGAATAGTTTTATAAATACTTTAAGCCGTTTAAACGATTTACGAATTCCGCGTCATGTAAGGAGTGAACACACTGCACATCCGGAACTGCATCTTTTCTCCGATGCAGCGTTGCATGCTTACGGTGCGTGCGCATATGTTCGGACATATGAGGAGGGTTCAGATGTCACTGTCAGATTATTGTGTGCTAAAAGTAAAGTTTCACCTCTAAAATCTTTGACGATCCCAAAACTTGAACTTTCAGGCGCGCTCGTTGCAGCTAAACTTTATAGGAAAATTACGGATTCTTTAAGGTTAGTGTTCACAAAGGTTTTCTTTTGGAGCGACTCGACTATAGTTATTTCGTGGTTAGGTATGTCTCCGCATTTATTGAAGCCGTTCGTTCAAAATCGCGTTACTCAAATAAACGAACTCACTGGTAATGCGACATGGTTACACGTTAAAAGCGAAGACAACCCTAGTGATTTATTGTCTAGAGGTGTAACCTTAGATAATTTAATTGATTGTGAGTTATGGTGGAACGGTCCATCATTTTTGCACGAGCCAAAATCGGATTTTATTAATGACAATACGAGTCAAAATACGGTAATTGATGATGTACCCGAATTACGTTCAAAAACCGTAAGTTTAGTATGCCATTCGCGCGATGAACTATTTAATTTCGACAGATGTTCTTCGTACATCAAATTAATTAGAATCGGCGCGTATGTACTCCGCTTTATATTAAACTCACGCATAAACTCTGAGCGTAAACAACTCCGCCAAACCGGTTCATTATCAGTAGACGAGCTGGGCGGATCACGTCGCATGCTAGTTAGATTCGCACAGATGCAATCGTTCCCGGACGTTTACGATAACTTAATAAACAATAAGCCGATTAAGACTAATTGTAAACAGTATAATCGAATATCTAGTCTTAACGTGTTTTTAGACGAACAAAGTAGGTAAATTTAAAGTGATTAGAGTCGGTGGTAGATTGTGCAATTCAAGTTTCGATTATAACAAAAAGCATCCTATGTTGTTGTGTAGTAAACATAAGTTCACAGTGTTGTTATTTAAGTATGAGCACAAGCGGCTGCTACATGCCGGACCGCAGCTACTCTTATCTACTTTGCGTGAATGTTGGTGGCCTTTAGGTGCGCGGAATTCAGCAAGGAAAATCGTTCGGGAATGCGTTACCTGTATTCGAATGAAAGGTAAAGTACTTAATCCTATCATGGGTAATGTTATTTCTGATCGCTTAGAGCCTGGGTTTCCGTTTATTCGCACGGCTGTTGATTATGGCGGGCCAATATTAATTTTAAATCGAAAGGGGAGAGGAGCTCAACTTATAAAATCGTATATTTGTTTGTTCATATGTATGGTCACACGAGCCGTCCATTTAGAACTCGTTACGAGTCTCTCCACTGACGATTGACTGAGTTGTTACACTTCGAGTCGAATAGAGGTCCTCAAATTACGTTTGGGTTGTTAGAGGCGAACCCACGGAGCTCGAACGACGCGCGCAAATTAAGTTCGTAAATTTCATTTACTATACGCCTAACGTCGCTTTCGCTCTCGTCAAAAGCTGTCAGCATGTCATCCATATACGTATTTTTTATCGTTTTCTCAGCAGCGATCGGAAATTCTTTCGCGTGTTCGTTTGCGTTTTTGTCTTTGACGTATAAAGCCGTCGTCGGCGAAGCCGCTGACCCGAATATTAAACTTTTTATTCTATTATTATTGCGGAGAGGCTGAGCGGTCCTCCCCCCGCCAAACAAAACGTAACGCGTCGCGATCGCTATCTATTATCTCTACCTGAAGGAACATTTCCTTAATATCGGCAATGACCGCGGTTTTGCCTTCCCTAAAACGTACTTAGCACGCCGAACAATGACTCTAATAGGTCGGGTCCCGCTAACAGCGCGGTGTACGCGGTGGCTGCGGCGTCGAAAACCAGACGCATTTTCCCCCTCTGGGGATGAAACGTCGGGAAATGGGGTAAATACCACGACCTAAGCGCGTCCTGTGGCGGCGGCGAGTCTACTTTTTCCGCGTAACCTTTATCGAGCAGGTTATTTATGTGTTTAGTATGGTGACCTATTGATTCTCCGAAATATTATTCGCCGATTATCGATTCGCAGACAACTATTCCCAGATGGGTTTTTTGGTAGAAACACGATTGGCAGAATTTCATTACGCAGAGTAATCTTTTCGAAGACCAGTCAATGCGCAGATTATTGATTCGCAGATTTTCTTTTCGTAGAATGATCGTTTTGTGAGTGACACGATAAGCCGACCAACCATTAGTAGTAATTATCATTTGGTATTAGCTTTTCGAGAACAACTAAAAGTTTTCCGTCGTCATGATTATTCCTTGGGTCCCAAGGATGGATTTGAGAAGTGGAGCGACGAAGATTTTTGATGAAAATAATAATAATTTCTTATTTCACAAGGGAAAAAAGCATTTTAACTTAAAAAGAACCGATTTCTAAAATTCTTGAAGGAGTAGTATACTTAGTAGTTTACTTCACATTTGATCCCATTGTAACCAGGTCAGGGTCTGATGATGGGATCCTGGAGAAATCGAGAAAACTCTTCTCTTTTTGGAGTAAAAAAAATTATTACTGGTATGTACAAAACCTTAATTCCTTGAAAAAAACTTTAATGTCAAAGGGTTATTACAGGGTCGAGGACTATATGACAGACATAATATGCATGGCCCAAACCAGAATCTATAAAATCATCTAACATTTAGAGGACACAGTTCAAGTAAGAAAGAATATCAAACGTATTGCGAAGCAGTCAGATTTGGATTTTATTTTTATTTTTCATTTTAATTACACAATGGGCAGGTACATGTCTGTCTCTCAAGCTGTTTTGATATGCCTTCTTGAAGAACTACGCATTATTGTATATAGTATCTTTAATGTATTTGTAGTACTGTTTTGAAAAAATAAGTCCCGCCGAGTTTCTTGCCGGTAATAAGTAATACTTCTCGGGTCAGAGGTGTAGGGTTAGAACCGGTGGTAGTTTCTTTTCTATCTGACGTTCATAAGTGCATTGTAATGTGCCTAAATTGAAGAATAAATATCTTTTATCTTTTTTTTTACATCCCAAGTAACATTTTGAGCTGTATAATAGCTGTATCCGCCAATTTTTCTGCTGTATAAAGGCTGAATTGACGGGCTTGGAGACCGTTATATCCTCAAAAAGAGCCCCAAATTATACAGCTCTAAGTGTTGATATAGCTGTTTAACGACGAATTTTACAGCTCTAAGTGTTGATATAGCTGTTTAACGACGAATTTTACAGCTTTAAGTGTAGATTTAGCTGGTGTTAACCTAAGTTAAGCTGTATTATTACTGAGTGATGGCTGATTTACAGCATAAATAAATTACATTACACAGCTAATACTCCTCGGCTACACTTTTTATGCCTATATACACAGAAGTAAACTGACAAAAGTCTATATAAGAGATTTTTTTACCCGAGTTGT
This sequence comes from Pammene fasciana, assembly GCA_911728535.1. Lineage (NCBI taxonomy): Eukaryota > Metazoa > Arthropoda > Insecta > Lepidoptera > Tortricidae > Pammene > Pammene fasciana. Next base: position 10,292,057 of record OU452283.1, read on the forward strand.
GTTTATTCTACTTTGGAACGTCATAATACTCATAATTCGAAGACATCTTGTAAATTATATGCACCAATTAAGTGTACAAAAGGAAACTAAACCAAGTGCGGTAGTAAACGATATTCTGTACCTATTCTGCTTGCGGCTGTTAGTTTTATGTGAATGTATATACTAATTGTAAACAAAAAACTCACGCGCCCTCGAAATTATAGAGATAATTCAATAATTATTGTATATTGTGATTTAGTGGATCGAATCTTTTTTTTTAGATTGACTCTTTTGTGTTACTTATGCTTCTCTATTTAACAATAAAGTTATTTTACTACATCTAATTAAACAAAATCATTTATTTCGCATATAAATACAACATGTCACACTTAATAATAAAACGCGATTACAATTTAAGTACACCAACAGTATGTATACACAGTCACAATACAATTAAAAATTAAGCCTAAGCCCCGTCAAATAAGCCCCCACGAGTTGTCCCGGGCGCAAAGGTGCCCATCACACTTGCCGCGTTACCACGTTCGATGGCGATGGCCAGCCTTTGCACCAGGTAAGAACCCGCGCGAGCCTCAGAGCTCCTCTGTAATACGGCGCCCCACTTCCTTTATAAAGGTTAGAGCCTCCGACCCCCAGCACCCTGTTGTCTCAAACGCTAGAGGCACGAAATAATAATTGGACTCAAGGGCACAATACTTGCCCCGCTTTCTAACCGCTGCTAACTCCGCTGCGGCTCCAGCCGTTTGAACCGTCCGACTGAGGTGTGAGGCGGCAAAAGTGCTGACGCACGTGGCGTCCCAAAGGAGGCACTTACCCTTCTGCCATGGCACCAGCGTTAGTCCGTCCGGCCTTTTGCCATCAGTGCGACAGAGGCCCGGTGGCTCCAACACGCACGGGATGTTGGCGGATACTAAGGCCCTTCGAACGATGTCATTCAGAGCGTGGTGGCGAGGAAACCTCCCTGAGCAGCGACAGCAACTCAACGCGTGATGGCCGTTCGCTTCCACCATGGACCCGCAGATGCATTTATGAGGTACACAAACATCGCAGCCAAGGCGGAGAGCTACTGCCACACGCATCGAGTCGCTGTCGAGGAGTGTTCCCAAATGAGGGGCAGGCAACGCCTGCAACCACGCTCCCGCTTCTGCCCTCGACACCGACTTGAGCCTTGCTAAATCCACACCCGAGGCAGTACCCATCAGACGTGCGAGTGTGTTCTTAGCTCCAACATCATCCCAAGCTCTCTGCACCTGCGGAGCCTCGGGTATGGACGCGTTCGGGCAAAGGTTTGTCCATCTTGCCAGCGCATCATCGACACAGGGAATGACAACCATGTCTCCATTAGGATCTAATATTTTAGAGACCAGGCTGCGAACTCCATGTGCCGATGCGAGAAAAGCTGGCAAACCCACGTCCGCCGCGCGTCGTAGCCCCAAGCCCCCGTGACGTATAGGCAAAGATGCCTGACTCCACTGGTCATCAGAGAGGGACACATTCAGAACGAACTCCGTCGTATCCCTTAAAGCGTCATCAAATGAACATACCTCAGCAGGACATAACCATGTCGGGGTGGTTCTTAAGAGGTACGTTATCTTCGGAACCGCGAAACACATCCTGAGCAGAATCAGAGCGACGTGGGATCCAACGTTCTCGAGACGCTTTCGGGCGATCAAAAGAAGTCGCCTCCTAGTCTCAATAGCCTCTGGAATGGCCTCAGGGAAAATTGGAGAACCCAAGAGGTAAAACGTGTCTCGCGATAGTTCTTTGAGACCAGGAAGCAAAGAGCTGAAGGAAGACAACACAGAAGAAGAAGAAGAAGACTTGGGTCCACAGCAGTAAAACTCACACTTCGGCGCATTCACCTCCAGTCCCATCGCCTTGAGACGGGGGAGTAAAATAACCAAGTCTTGCTCTACAACCTCAGGCTTTCCCCCTATAGTCCCATCATCCAAGTACCATCTATTAAGGGGTGACTTCAAGGACGATATACATTTATGGATAGCGAGACTGAAGGTAAGCGGCCCGAGCGGATCTCCCTGCTGCGCACCCACTTGAGAAGAAATTAGGGAGTTGTTGTAGAAAAGATTGGATGGACAGTGGTAAACCTGATACAGGAAAGGGTACAAAGATGGTATATTCCCTTCGACCTCGGTCAATAAAACATCTCTTTCTACTGTATTGAACGCGTTTTTGACATCCAATTTAATAACGATGCAGTCTGCGTTCCCCGAATTTCCTGCAAACGTTCGTGCGGCATGTATAGCGGCCTCACACCCCCTTGGCGTACCGAATCCTAACTGATGCGGCTGCAGATATCCAGCCATACGGTCCCTAACCGCCCTGCACCCCAGTTTGGCCACCAAGCGCCGAAAAGTGCTACCCACTGCAATTGGCCTTATCCCCCCCTCCTTTTTAGTCAAGGCGCACAGGGACGCACCATACAAATATGGACAAACTTCAAGATTTAGTTGGCCACTAAGCAAAAAGTTACACAACTTAACGAGACTTTCTAGCAATCGTTGTCCGTTATCACCCGCGGAACTCGAAGTCAACTCTTTCGAATGAGCTGGCCGAATTCCGTCCAAACCCGACGCTGAACCATTATAAAATGTTCCCAGTGCATGGACTACCTCCTCCAAATTAACAATTAACGGTTGGAAAGAGCGATCCGGCTCCCGAGGAAAACTTAGGGGGCGGGAAGGAGGCGGGTGCTTCGTCTGCAAGGAAGCGAGGGTTTCAGGACCCGGAGGTGCTATCGAATCGTCCGACATCAAAACACGAACGGCTCCTCTCACATCCCCCTCGTACACTTTGGACTCAATAGTCTTATACACCGAAGGTAAGCGAGAGGAAGTCCCCGTGACACTCGTGGTCACATCTCCAAGCGAACAAGACAAACACTCAGCCGCAACTATATTCGACTTTACTTTTGCAGTGAGATTACCCGGGCCCTCGACGCCCGGCGTCTTCAGCGCTGAGTACGCAAACGAAAGTAGCGCACACCAATCATCAGTTTCGTTGGTTTCAATGCACCTATTTATAACGTTGCATAACGCTCCTGCTGCCAGGTTTCTCGCCCCCTTCGGTATGTGACGAAGCACCCTCACCGATGTTTTAAGAGCACCGAGATTTTTGAGGTTGATACTAGATGGTTGCGAATCCCGTGGCTGTGTAATAGCGCCGTCAGACTGGCCGGCGCGGGGAGCAACCCGAGCAGACGTAGGCTGGGGGCGCTGTCGAATCACATCCTTGTGAATGTGTCCAATGTGTATTTTCAGCCCATGCGGTGTGAAACTGCGAGACGAAACAGGGCAATGGGGCAAGTCACTAACTGGGGCGAAGTGGAACTCATTATAATTATAAAATCAAATGTGATAAATTATCACAAGACTCACTCAGACGTACAAATTAATATAAAAAAAAACACTAAGTAAAAAACACAGTCCCTTAAACACAACCATAAGACAAAACAATCAATAACTAAATTAAAAAACATTTAAATGCATAAATGTCATGTCTAAAATAGTAGTATTTTTCAATTGGAGGACCATAATTGACTTCTCTCATAAGAAAATAATTTGGTAAGGTAACTGTGAGCTTGTACGTTATTTGAATAAATACATTGAAATTGAATTGACAAGAAACACATTAATAACACAATTGACGACTAAAAATAAAATAATTCCAAACAAAATACAAATTACGGAATTAAAAATCATAAATAACAAGTAGGCTAGGCACAGAACAATTTTAAATATGACTAGAAACAATATTAAAGCGATTTCTGTGCGACGCGCCTAGACATCTATAACACAGTTTTTCATTTTTTGCCCAATCCCAACGTTCGGCAACGGTCGCGGCTACGAATTTGTGACACTTTTCAATTTTATGCTCTCTGCCTTTACATATTACGCACTTATTGTGCGACGTAACCTGCGTCGGTGTCGAATGCTTGGGTTTGGTTCCCGTATACGCGGGTTTTTTAGCCTCTCGAGGCTTCGTTTGTGCTACCGTAGGTGACCTATACTCTCCGGTATGACTCGTATGAGACCTACTTGCGTTACTTCGTGGGCGAGTACCTCGGTAGCTGACGTCAGAGTCACTCGAATAGTCGCGGGTAAAGGCGGGTGCGGGAGTGCGGGCGGGGGCGTTATAGCGCTCCGACCGGCTCTCCGGCTCAAAGGAAACCGTGTTTACAGTATTTTGCGACTTCGGCCATCTATGACGACTGGTTCTTTTCACGGTAGAACTAATTTCAAGCTAAAATTCTGAAATTGCTACTAAATCGGGCGAGTCCCGATTTGCTTGCTTGAATTTACCCCATTCGTACCTCACGATAAGGTTCAATTTGTCAACAATCTTGTTAACTAGTTCTGGCGCGTAAAGGTACTTTTCTTGTTTTAAGGATTTAATCCTACAGCGTTAGCTACATGGGCCGCAAAAGAGACTATATTGCTATTGTCTTCGGCTAATCTCGGCATACGCTTTACGTTATGTAGCTCTGTCAACACGATTTCCTCTGGATCCCCGAATTGCCTTTCTAAGGCTTCCATAATCTCGTATGGATCCTGCACGGTGTTCATAATGGACTTTACAGCTACTCTGGCCTCTCCTTTCAAAGAATTACGAATTCGGCTGACGTTATTTACGTAACTAAACATCGGCGCGGTATCCTCGAATTCGGCCCGAAACGCGATCCACTCCGTTATTTACCATCGAAAGTGGGCAATTCGGGCGGCCTATGCATAACGGGTGCGTAATGGTTCGAAACATCTCACGGCGGACGATGTGTGCTAATGTGCGACTCGCGGGGCGCGGGCCTACCCAGAGCGGCGGCGGGCTCACTATGCGCGAAAGTACGTGGGGCTGTTGTGACTCCAGGTCGGAATTTAATTTGGTCTAGCTGAGACCTCGACCCACTTCTTCACTCGTTGCTCGTCTATTTCGACTTCAGATACGGTCTTGCCGCTAGCAGATCGCGCCTCACACTGGGCGATCTGTAGCCGTAATTTGGCAGTTTCCGCTGCTCATTAGCAACGGCGAGAATGGCTTTCTGAACTTCCAGCTCGGCCATCAACAAAGCCAACTTTTCGTCACAACTTACACTAATACACTGATTTTCGCGCACTTTTTCACTATCGCGATCGCGGCATTGAGAATCGCGGGTTTTTTCGCCCGTTGGCGTGTTTGATTTACACAAAGCCCCCGGGGGATTAACTAGCGTTTTCTCGTTTTCGTCGTAGGAAATGTCCGAATATACGGGCGCCGGCGGCGGTGCTGTTGCCGACGGCGGCGGGTTCGCACTATGACCGTCATCTAGGTTGCTGCTGGTGCCTTTGTCCAATGTATTGGTTTCGCCGGAGGTTGTCTTACCAGACGGCGGCGTCAGGGTGGCGGCAGGCTCCCCCTGCTGCTTGCGTGGGCGAAGAGACCTCTTCAGCGTGTGTTCGGACATCTTCTTCTTTTTTCTTGCTTCAAGTTACGCAAATGACGCACGTGGGGCCCCTAACCTTACCTACCTAAAACCTCAACACGAACGGTCCGTCCAGCAAGCTGGTTATAGCCCTAGGCTCTACCGCTAAAGCGGGCGGGTGTATGGACACCAAATGATGATGATGGTTCTGAGCGTGAAATAAATTTCTGTCTCAGCGCGTACTTTATTCTTTCTTCATAGTTCTTCTATCCGGTGCTCGAAAGACCAGCTGTGAGGTGCAGACGGTGATCACCATGAAGAAGGCGCACTCAGGATCATCGGGGTGTCTAGGGCAGCGGTGGTGAATAAAACATCGTATATGTTTTACAGAGGCGGGTTGCCGCGGCGGCGGCTTGGTGTAGAGTGAAGTAGTTGCAGTGACAAGCTGGATCGCCCGGTCTCTTTTATGGACGCAATGGGGTGATCGAACTAGCGACTGTTATGCGCCGAATATGCCAAACTTTTATTGACCAATAATCTTACGGCTAATTACATGAGAGTAGGGATAGGTAACTTTAATTTAGGACATTTAGTTTTATAAATATCAAATACGGAACGAACAATAGTACTTATAAAAACTTTTTACAAAAAAAGATTAACCGACTTCAAAAAGGATAAAATGAATCATTATATTATTTATATGCGTTACCAACTGATATGTTTGAAGTCGGTGCCAAGCCAAATTTGGAAGAGTTAATACGAACGAGGCGATGTGTTCAGTGAATTGTTATTTTGACTATATAACTAATCTAATACTCTGTAATCGCACGTAGATATACATTCGTTTCGACCATGCGTTAACTGTTAGGCAAGTAGGTACAGAAAGTATAATCATGCGTCCTATGTTTGTTTGTTAATACATTGTTGGGACTATCCGTATGTCGAACGAAGCCCGTGGTTCGGTTTGAATTATTTATCCTTCTTCATCTAAGGTTTAATCCGAAGTAAATTCAATTGCTAGATTAATTTTTCTATACTCATATATACCCGTACATACGCCGTGTCAGTAAAAAGGCACGATATTCAAATTTTATATGCAAGGTCAATCTTACGCGTCTACATTTTTTTTCTATTTGCCGCCTTTTTCTGATTATTGGCCAAGCAGACGACGCATTTCATCAAAATAGGATTAATAGTTTAGACATGAAAATGTAACACATGAAATCGCATTCACCTTTGCATTATTAGTACCGATGTTTTGTGATGTTAACACTTGAAGCTGATTTGACCGGTTTTGTAATTTGTGGCTTGGCACCGACTTCAAACATATCAGTTGGTAACGCATATAAATAATATAATGATTCATTTTATCCTTTTTGAAGTCGGTTAATCTTTTTTTTGTAAAAAGTTTTTATTTTTCCATTTTTAGTGGTTATATATTTATCAAAATCGGACAAAAAGTCTCGGAATAATCGGTAAAGATATATAAAAAAACCGGCCATGTGCTGCAAGTTGACATGAAAGTTTGTTTTTGCCACAGCTGAATGGTATAATAGACCTGAGTATTTGATATGAATTTCAATTTAATACCTTTGCGCGTTTACGAAGAAGAAGGTAGTAAGTTTAAAATTTTAAAAAATATTTTTTGTATGATTCTACTAAAAATGTCTACTTTTTATAATTTTTCCTTTGTCTGTGCTATATGATGTTGCTTCGTGCCAAGTTTAAAGATTCTGAGCTTGCGGGAAGTACCCTTTAGGTTTTGAGTATCTCGCGAGTACTCAGTTTCAAAATATGCAACTTAAATTGCTATTCCTTTTGATTGCGTTGACATAAAGCTTTGGTTTTGCTACATCTGAAAGGTACTATAGCCCTGAGTATTTGACATGAATTTCAATTGAATAACTTTACGCGTTTACGAGGAAAATGGTAGTAAGTTTAAAATTTAAAATATATTTTTTTGTATGATTTTACAAAAAAAATCTACTTTTCGTAATTTTTCCTTTGCCTGTGCTACATGAAGTTTCTTCGTGCCAAGTTTCAAGTTTCTGAGTCTACGGGAAGTACCCTTTAGGTTTTGAGTTTCTTGCGAGTACCCAGTTTCAAAATATGCAACTTAAATTGCTATTTCTTTTGATTGCGTTGACATAAAAGTTTGGTTTTACTACATCTGAAAGGTCCTATAGCCCTGAGTATTTGACATGAATTTCAACTTGATAACTTCACGCGTTTACGAGGAAAAAGGTAGTAAGTTTAAAATTTTAAATATATATTTTTGTATGATTTTACTAAAAATGTCTACTTTTATAATTTTTCCTTTGTCTATGCTATATGATGTTGCTTTGTGCCAAATTTCAAGTTTCTGAGTTCATGGGAAGTACCCCGTAGGTTTTGCGAGTGCCGAAAACTCAAAAATTTGCAGCATAAACGACTGTATCTTTTGATTGCGTTGGCTTTTAAGTTTGATTTTTTCACAGCTTCAAGGGACAATAGACTTAAGTATTTGGTATAAATTTCAGCTAGATACCTCCACGCGTTCCTGAGAAAAATGGTCTTGACAGACAGACAGACAGACAGACAGACAGACAGACAGACGGACAACAAAGTGATCCTATAAGGGTTCCGTTTTTTTTCCTTTTTAGGTACGGAACCCTAAAAAAGTTCATAATGCACCAATTCTATCTAAGGAAAGGACCACGTATCATATGTGGACACAGACTATACAGACACCTCATCATTAAACTTTTACAGGGAGCACGAGGTCACCACACATCAGCGCTATTTTATTCGTAAATTTCTACGATCCGAACAGCAAATTTCAATAGTATTATACACCAATTTGTAGTAAAACAATCCAGGTTCACCCCTGTAACTTGATTTTTGTGGATATTTTAAATCCACATGAGTAATGATTAAAAACGTTACCTCAATTGAAATACGCGGTCGCACTCTCATACAAAATTAGTACGGGAGCACTGATGCGTGGTGACCCCGAGTTGTACTTATGATATATCTAGCGCTGAGGTTATCTGGGTATGTGGACTTCATCATTAGGTACTCTCTATCAAATTGGTGGTTTTCAAGAGGGAATGCTCGAGTTGCTTAAGAAAACACACAAATCACTATACACGTGCCTTTAAAAATTGAGGAGTTCCCTCAATTGCTCATGAATCCCATCATCAGAACAGCACCAGATAAATGTGAGACCATCTTCGTGGTAGTTCTTTTCAAACAAAAAAATAATTATTCAAATTGGACCACGGGTCTCGGAGTAATCGCTGAACATCCTGCATAAAAAAATCTTCATCATTATCATCAAAACAATCATCATCATCAGGTCCACTGCATCGAAATGGTGGTTTTCGTGAGAAAATGCTTGAGTTGCTTAAGAAAACACCCAAATCACCATACATGTGCCTTTCAAATTTGAGGAGTTCCCTCAATTCCTCGTGGATCCCATCATCAGAACAGCACCATATTAATATGGGACCACCTTGGATGTAAATCCTTTCAAACAAAAAAAGAATTACTTAAATCGGACCACGGGTCTCGGAATAATCGGTGAACATACATAAAAAAAAAAACACCAAACCGAATGCAGAACCTCCTTCCTCAATGGAATTGAAGTCGGTTAAAAACTAGACATTTGTAAATAGCAAGTTACACGTTTTATTTAATCATTGACATAGAAATAATACAATAGAGTGATTCACTTATAACTAGGCACACAAATCAAAGGTTTTTTCTAAGCTACATGCGACAAATAAAGAAATTGAAACGTATAGATTGTGTGTGATGTAATTTTTGAATATAGTTAAAGATGAAATTAAACTTTTTGAATTTTTGGCTGAACATCATTCATACCTCCTTAGTTCTGAAATGATGTACGAAATCAGTTGCAAATTTTAAAACGAGAGTCATTACTCCCTTGGAGATAATATCTCGCCATTACTCCCGCGGGAACAATTTAGGTCATTGTCCTTCTATATACAGGCAGGAAATAACACCATTTACGAGCAGGTGTGATGAAAAACAAGTTAAATATCATGAATCTATTTTAAATGTAACATGAGACTTAAGATTAGTGGGTTTGGAATGATATCTCAGGGTTGAACGTGGGTTGCTCGTCAGATGCTACACCACGACTAAATGCCAGACCGAACGGAGTTCTATGGAGTAAAAGGAACCTAGAATTTAAACTTACTAGCAGTAGAGGGCGCCAGACAATTTTACCTAATAATTGAGAAGGTAGCAGGGTGAGAGAGAAAGAAAAATATATGAATTGTTTAAACTTAATAATAATCATTCAATCTTTCACAATAAGTGAGCTTAAACTAGCATTAAATTTAAGTATGCAGCTTAATCTAGTTGATAGTCTCTTGACACAGGAGAATGAGACTCAAAATTATCACTATGGGCTGCACTAAGCCCTCTTCACAATGACTACACGTGGAGACCGAGAAGTAGGAATTTAAAAGATAGCACCTGATCAGTGTGGACCGACGGGAACGGGGCATGGTCGACGCAAACATGCCAGCCCCAAGCGCGTTCAGCGGACAGAAGTCGCGATGGAGCTCCACGGAGCCCCCAGCTGCCAGCTGACAACGCTCGTCGCGCTGAGCTGTGCACGCTTGCCTCGGCACACGGTTAGCCGCCACGATGTTGCCACAGTCTCGAGAAATTGCAGTAAACCGGAGCCGCCGTCCGGGTCTAAAGAGTTTACACAGATCACAGTAGCTTGAAATGGTTAGTAAGCTTGAAGTCTCCAACGGGACGACTGGCTCGGTGGGCGCTGCGTTTATCTCACTTTAACTTTGACGTTCAATATAGGAAAGGCTCGGAAAATGAGCTTGCGGATGCACTCTTTAGAGCTCCTCTTAACTCGGTTCCAATTAATTGCATTCATGCAACAAATTCTACTTCTGATACTTGGTATACTAACATTTTCACTTCTCATGCTCTTAAAATGTTACTTTAGTCTCTGCAGATCGGGACTAAAACTCTTTATTAATCTCTAGGGACTAAAACATTTTTTTTAAATTTACTTTGGAAACCCCTAAACAGCCACTCACGGTGTTTATGAATGGACGATTACCGCCCTTTTTAGTGATGGTGCATAGACAATTTTGGACCACGCATATAACCTTAAAATGACAACTGTGCGAAAATATTAAACAAACTCGATTAAACAAACTCGATTTGCAATTGCCAACCCATTGACAAGGTTTCGTCAACTAAATACCTCGGTATTATCCTTGACCAGCGTCTCTCCTGGCATACCCACGTTGACTATCTAAATGGAAGAATCCGGAAGCTGATATGGCTTTTCAAAATCTTAAAACATGTTGCATCTACTAAATTACTTACCCAGATATATACTTCGCTTGCCCAGTCTATTGTGACGTACTGTATTCCCATATGGGGTGGAGCCAATAAAACGAAGTTTCTGGAGGTTGAAAGAGCGCAAAGGTGTTTGCTCAAAGTAATTTTTTCTAAACCCTACAGATATCCAACAAATACTTTGTATGAAGAATGTAACTTATTATCTATAAGGAAATTATATATTTTGGGATGTGTTATAAAATTGCATTCAACAATAAAGTATGACGCTGTCATTGTACATCGAAGGAGGAAGCTCAAAGCTGCGAAAGTGCCCTCTCTGAACTCTAAGTTTGCTAAAAGACAATTCTGCTACCTATCTGCCAAACTATATAATTATGTAAATGAACAACTAAATATCTATCCACAACTAAGTTATGTCTGCAAAAAAAATATTACACAATGGTTAAAAACATTATCTTATGCCGAAATTGAATCCTTCATGTAACATGCACTCTCAAACACACACACACACACATACACACACACACACACACACACACACACACACACACACACAAACACACACACACACATGTCTATTACAAATATATTGCGCCTACGCATGTCTATTATGCTAACCTACCTTAAAATTAAGTTCTTTAGAATAAGAATAGTTACTTAAATTTTGTTTTAAAATGTATACAATTTTTGCCTTATATGTATGTATAAGCATAAATGTTAATTATTATTGTGTATTAAACATAAGTATAAATTGGTTTGTAACCCTCGAAGCTTATTGAAGAGCGGAGCCTTCTGGCACAAGTAATATCTTACTTAAAAGAAGACTTCTGTTTTGTTTCTAGTAATGTGTTAAAGCGTAACCAATAAATCATTTTCATTTTCATTTTCATTTTCATTTTCATTAAAAAAATAATAATAAAAAAAAACCTTAACCGCCTAACAAATTTTATTGATAATTTAAATTTTTGCCATTATTGAGATAAATAAATATTGAGATTTTGTGTAGAATGTCGTTATTTTTTCCTCGCATTCAAAGTGAAAAGTAGAGTGTTTAACGCGAGACTAAACAACCATAATGACCCTCGAACTATATCCAAACATCTCGTGTCATTATGGCTTGTTTTAGTCCATTGTTGAACAATCTACTACTAGTATTTATATTAATACTCCACACAGGTATCCAGACTATAGAATAATTCATTTGACCCTCTATAAGCGTGTTAGGGATAGGAATCCTTTAGCTAAGGATTGTGAGTGGAAAAGAGTCATACCTTTTAATATGGAGGGCGGTACATCCACAAATTACTAGCAAAAAGGGACGTGCGGAGAGTGCAACAGCTCTTATCGACTGGTTTTTAAAATGCATCTAGTGCGGTCAACTTACAATACCGCTTCCGCGCACCCCGCTCACCCCGTGCGATATTAGCTTTGACAAACAAAACAGGTATTTAAATAAATGTGCATTCAATGTAATTTCGTCGCTCACATACCCCACCCCAGTGCTGCTAGCAGCATTCTTCACCTATAGGTATTCGAGCGACGCGTGCGGCGGATCGGGTGAGGACACCTGTCTTCGTCCTTATTCTAACCATTCTGGTTCGCCCGTCTCTGCCCGTCAGGGTCTGCTCGATTACGCCTCGTGGCCAAATGTTACGGGGCCCGTCGGGGTCAACAACAAGAACTAGGTCTCCCACTTTCAAGGGCCTTTGTTCCTTGTTCCATTTTTTGCGTGGCTGCATATCTGGCAACACTTCTCGAACCCATCGTTTCCAGTATAGATCGGCCAGCCTCTGTGCGATCCGCCACTGTTTTCGAAGAAAGAACTCGGAGTCATCGAAAATTCCCATTTGAGGTAAGTTCGACGGTGAGCCCAAGAGAAAATGGTTCGGTGTCAAGGTCACTTCACTTCCGGCTTCTACAGGGACATGGGTTAAAGGTTTATTGTCAACAATATTTTCCACCTCAGCGAGTAAAGTATTATAGGTCTCCTCTCTAGGCGCCCGTTCTTTCAGGACGACTTTCAGGGAACTCTTCACGCTCCTTATAAGCCTCTCCCATACGTCGGAACGTATCTCCATTCATCACTGCAGGTAAGTTCATCAATTTCACCTAAGCGTGCGTATGTGCGAAACTTGTTTCTTATCCAATGTAAAGTTGTCGATGCGTTTCTCCAGAATATTTTTCGATTCGGCTTTATTTTATGCTCTTTAACTATAGTGTCAGCCAATCTAGCAGCCAGGACAGCCGAATTCAGCTCAAGCCGGGGAATCGACGTAGTTTTATTAGGCGAAATACGGCATTTACTCGCTACAAATGCAATGTTTACATGTGCATTGTTTTCCCAGCGCCAGTATGCAACGGCGCACATAGCTTTAGCCGACGCATCGCAAAACAGATGCAATTGCAAGTTCGTATAGCGGGCAGCATGCGATGGCTGTGACGTCAGCGGCTGCACCTGCGTGGGCGCGCTATCCTTATCTCGCTCACTAGTCTCACTAGAGGTGCCGGCCGCGGTCTCTTTCACTCCCGTGGCTCCCGTATTCGCTGCATTGTAATAAAATGACGGCAACCTTATGTTACGTAATGATTCCAAACAACTTATCCAATTGCACCATTTTTCATATATTTTATCAGGTATTTCCGTGTCCCAATCGATATTTTCTTGCCAGCATAACTGTAAAATCATTTTTCCATTAATAGTAAACGGAGATAAAAATCCATAAACATCAAATATGGACATGACAACACGTAGAATGTCCCGTTTTGTAGGTCTTTGTGTTCCATTAATTATATTTTCAGGAATCTTCTTGAATGAAACGTCAAAACCCAGTGCATCTTCGTGTGGAAACCAGATTAAACCGAGCGTTCGTTCGCTTTCAAACTGTTCTCCGGTTTAGAACTTTACAGCTGCTTCTCCGAGAGTCGACTTTGGCATGGACTCGAGAACTTGTTTACTATTAGAAGTCCAGTTGCGTAACTCGAAGCCACCTTGTTGATGAATTGTTTTTATGTCTCTTATCAGTTGAATAGCGGTCTGGTAGGCTGTCTATATAATTGTCCACATAGTGTTGGTTATATATAGCTTCGCAGGCAGGTAACATAATATCGTAGGCTCGAAACGCTGAGCGTTCTTGTTTTTTATATATTGGGCCACGAAAGAGCTACAGTTGGCGCCAAATATTAGCGAAGTCATGAAGTAAGTTTTTATGGGTCCCTTAGGGTCGGTTCTGTATAAAAACCGTAGTGCATTTTGGTCCTCTTCTCTGATTTTGACTCGTAAGAACATATCTTTAATGTCGCCAGCCACACCAATCCTTTGCTCTTGGAACCGTAACATTATTCCAAACAGTGACCTCAGTAGGTCGGGGCCCTTGAGTAGGTAATGATTTAGTGACAATCCTTTCGTTTCAGCGGCGCAGTCAAAAACAAGTCTGAGGCGCTTCTTATTTTTATTATCCACGCCAAAATGTGGTAGGTACCATGTTTTGCTGGTTAATGTGGTATCCTTCAACTCCTGTGCGTAGTCGTTGTCAAACAGATGTTGGATACGCTCGTTATATCTATCCTTATAGCCATCAAATTTCTCCATCTTGCGCTCCATACCTTTGAGCCGCGATATTGCATGAGGTAAGGAGTCAGGTAATATGCTTCTTCTTCATCAAGGTTTCTGGGTTCAGTCCACGATGAAAAAATAGCCAAAATTCCCGAAAGTACTTATATTTTTAAAGAGGGCGGTACATCCACAAATTACTAGCAAAAAGGGACGTGCGGAGAGTGCAACAGCTCTTATAGACTGGTTTTTAAAATGCATCTAGTGCGGTCAACTTACAATACCGCTTCCGCGCACCCTGCCCACCCCGTGCGTCCCTTAGCTTTGACAAACAAAACAGGTATTTAAATAAATGTGCATTAAATCTAATTTCGTCGCTCACAATACTTGTCTCTTTCCTGAGAAACTCCTTGGCAAAAACAGTAGTTGTCATAATAGAAAACAATGTACTCCTAAAATTTGGAATTCCTCAATGTTTAATTATGGATAATGGTCTACAGTACATATCCAGACACATGCAGAGATTGAGAGACAAATATAAGATACCTAAACTATTTTACAACTGTAGGTTCACTCCACAAAACAATCCCGCGGAAAGAATAATTCGAGTGGTGGTCACTGCCATAGCTTCATATGTAGGTAGGGACCATCGCAAGTGGGCAGAGCAGTTGAGTGGAATTGAATTTGCAATCACCACAGCAGTGCATGAGGTAACTGGACACAGTCCATACTTTCTGAACTCTGTGCCTGTGTGGGAGGCCGTTCTCTCTGGTGAATGGTATCCTTCAGGACCCCTAAAGTCTGAGGAGTTGACGTTTGTAGATAGGAATCTTTACTCGTCGATGTTGACCCATCTCAAGCCTATATTTGAAGAGGTCAATGGTCGCATACAAAAGGCTTATCAGCGTAGTAGAATGTACTATAATCGAAACAGAAGGCATGTAGAACATCAAGAGGGTCAAGTAGTATGCAAAAGAGAGTTTCCACTCTCTGACGCCAGTAAGTTCTTTGCTCAAAAGTTAGCCCTAAAGTTTAAGTTGTGTAAAATTAATAAGTTTTTTTCAAAAATATCATTTTTATTAGAAGCTTTTATTGCTATTTATTGACTTCTTTATGAAATCCCTATCTGATCACCAAGACAACCGGAGTGTTGTAGGTGTCATCATTGTTATCAACGTCGATTCATGGAAGACATGGGAAGAATTCATAGCATTATTTAAACTTTATTATTACCCCGCTAATTATGAAGAGAACCTGGTTGCAGAAATCGTAGTGAGAAAACAGAGATACAAAGAGAAGTTCACGGACTACCTCACAGATCTCCAAACGTTAATGCGAAGGTATGGAAACTTGTCAGAAAAGGAAAAGTTGCATCGCATTCACGAGAACATGCAGTAGAATTATAAATTATACATCCAGAAACAAGACTTTAAGGACCTGTCCGAATTATTACAACTCGCTTCCGAGTACGAGGACATATCATATTGGAACCAGTATAAGGCGTACAGTAATCCACTCAGCACCAACGAAGATACAACCGAACCCGGTCACGAGACGAAAATAAACCCCAGGTACGATGCAAGGACATGTTCTTGGGCGTGCGGCAAGCCAGGACACTCCACCAAAGATTGCCGGTCAGAAAGACAGATATTTTGTAGCGTATGTGGAAAACAAGATGTGCTGAGCAAGAACTGCTGCAAGACCAAACAATGGGGGAAAAATGAAGCTGTAGGAGCCGCAGGTGACCTTAACCGAGAGGACAACCGAATGTACGAACAGATACACATAATGAGTAAAGTATTTCACTGTTTAGTTGATATAGGCTCAACAAATACATACGTTGACAAACAAACATACAAGGAGTGTATAGATAATGGTGCAGTGGAAAATTAAGTCCAAAGAAAAGTGACACTTGCCAACGGCGCAACGGCACAGGTAAAGAAAACGTATTAGTAGATATTAAAATGAAAAACGCAACTTTCAAGCACTGGGTATATGTCCTACCCTCAGCCACATGTACAGTCACGAGCTTTAATTTGGGACCCACCTAAGGTTGAATATAGTGTAGCAAACTTTCGCCATTTAGAGCTATTATGTTAACGCTGTCACTGAAATAAACAATAAACGTCGTAATGTCAGGGGGGTGCAACTCAGTGTAAATCTGTCATAAAATTTGAGTTTGACACAACATATCCGATACGTTTGCATAAGTGCGAAAGAGAACTTGTCATGCGTGAAGAAGGGACAGCATGATTCGTGACGATAATGTTTACCATCGACAACTTTACGTTTCTAGGGGTTCGTCAATAACTTGGTTAATAACTTTTTGGTCCTGTGGTCCCATAAGAAAAAAACAAACAAATAAAAAAGTCGTAATTAGAAAATCGTAATGATAGCTTTTTGCAAAGAGGTTATCATTTCATAGGTCGATTAGATAAGACATTTTATGTCTTAACTTGACATTCAACATTATTGCACTAAAGTTTCGACCTTATTGCATTATGATTGTTCTAACAACATTTAACGGAAATGGGTCACAAATTAAAGCTCGTGACTGTACCATCGTAGGAATGGACGTCCTGAAGCGAGTCGGCATGACAGTCACTTGGACAGGGGATAATTCAACCAAGTGTGTTGTACTCTATTTGCGTTAGCTTCTTGTTACACCGGTTGTTTTCCCCTGCGGTGCATATTGGATTCCTCGACAATTTGGTGGCCACATGGTTCTGCTTTTCATTCAGATATCATATACCGGGCTTATATTGTTTCCGTTTGGGGTTCCTCAGGTAATAACTTTGTTTGATCGGTTCCGTATGCTTCAACTTGGCTTTATGTTTTACCGGCGTGCTTCCCTTTGGTGCTTCCTCACTCCGTTCGAATTCGCGTGGGAGTAACGCTTCTACAATAATAATTCTTTATTGCACAACTATTATTGGTTATATTCAATTACATGTCAGACTTATTTCTATAACATAATGGTGTCTAGTTTCGGCTCCCACCTGGTCCAAAAGTGCCAAAAATGCTGGCAGCATTGCCGCGTTGCACAGCGAGTGAAATTTGTTGGACCAGGTAGGGTCCGGAGCGTGGGTCGCAGCCCCTATCTCTCAGACGCCGCCCCAAAGCTCTGACCAGTGTCTTAGCCTCCGCGCACCAAGGCCCAGCCGTTTCTATAGCGACGGGGGCAAAGTCATATGCTGGCATTAGGTTGCAATATTTGTTGCGTTTGAGTTTGGCAGCATTTTCGGCAGCTGCACCTGATGTTTTGGTGGTATGGGTGATGTGGGAGGGGGCAAACGTGCACACACAAGTGGCATCCCAAATTAGACTGCGGCCTTTTGACCAAGGTATTAGCGTAAGCCCGTCCGGTCTCTTGCCATCTGTGCGGCTTACGCTTCTACTTATTTTTCTTGTGGTTCGGAGGCTTCAAATGCCATATCATTCATGTGAGTCTGTGCTGGTGCTGGTGCTGGTACAATTTCTTCTTCATTGTCTATTGTGTTGTGTCGTGGTTCCGAAGCGTCTTCCTCACTTGTGCATTGTGCACAAAAAAACAGGCGTCAAGCATTCGCTAAAAATATGCAACAGGTGAAACAGCCACCTGGTAAACGAGATTATCTAGAAAAATCTAAGGTTTCACTGAGCGGTGCTACTTACGCAGCAATGGCAGGACCAAACAACCCAGACACTACAATTAAATTGGTGAGATGGAAGTAAATAATATCAAGACATCATCTGACTTACTCTCCAAGGCTAAAGATCTCATGAAAAGTCTACAGGCAAAGGGATATCCCGCAGAAACGATTCTTGACTTTGTTTTGAAACTCATTAATGGATAAGTTGCCGAATGTGCTCCAGAAAGGAAAACATTGCTTGAAAATTGTGCACTGTAATATTCAAGGCATTAGAAACAAATTTATTGAACTTAAACAGCTGGCGATAAAGCATGAGCCGGATATTCTCATATTAAACGAGTGTAAGATTGACTTTACTAAAAGCAAGTATAATATACCGGGCTTTCATAAAATATATGATGCTAGGGCGGCCCATCTCGTTACCGCTATGTACATAAAACAAGGTCTGCGATGGAATCTTACTATGGTTATACCTGGTGTGCCTGACGTAGATCGGTGTATCGAGATCGAGGGCGATGTGGCTGTTAAATTGGAAACAATAAACGGCAGCATTATTATACGGGGTCTTTATAATCCACATCTACGCTTTAATCAAATCCGAGCAGATTGGGAAGCATTATTAGAAGATAACACTACTTCGATCAATGTTGGAGACTTAAATTTAAGAATGCAAGAACTTGGACATACTCAGACACAAGCAGCTGGTAACCTAGTAAAACGTGCCATTGATAATAGAGAGGCAAAATTAGTGCATAACAACTTACCATCGCGTCCATGTCACCGAGGAGATGGAATACTTGACGTTGCACTGGTTACACAAGAGGCTATGGAATTAACTTACAGAACTAAACAACTAGATTCTATCTCCTCAGATCATTTGCTGTGGCTATTAGAGGTAGACATTGAAACTAAACTAATATAAAAACTGACGAATATCACAGAATCTAAAGAGTCTCTTATCAAATTTCAAAACCTTATTGAAGCTAGTCTGCCCCTCCCAGACCCAATTACCGATACTCAAGCTGATTCATATGTCGAGCGGATAGAAGAAATATTGACTGAGGCATTAGACGAAATGGCACCGTTACGGGAGGCAAGACGAAGGGAAGAACTGCCGATGAATATCCAGTACATGATACTACATCGCAATCGCTGTAAACTGAAAGCCAAAAATGCTCCGAGAGGTCATGTTTTACGCCGTATATACAATACTGCTAAAACATTCTGAAACAAGCGCTACAAAAATATCGACAGGCTCAATGGAATACTGTTATTGAAAGTCCTGTAAATAATTATTCTAAAATGTGGAAAATTCAACGTTCACTTAAAGCTAAGCCACAACGTCTTCCCGAACTACCTGGAATAGAGACTGAAGAAGAAACAATTAACACCTTGGTCGATACAGCAATTGTAAAGGAAGCAAACATAGACGATGATCACAAAAACTTTGAAATTTTCACGCCGTACCAGCCCTTACCTCAGACTAATGTGGAGGAGGAAGTCCGAGCTCTTCGCCTCTTTAAAAACAAGAAAGCGCCAGGCCCTGATCAGCTAAGGGCAGACGCATTGAAACTTGCTGGCCCAGCGTATTTTAACGCATTGGCATGTATTATTAACTATACCTTGCGCACAGGATATTATCCTAAGAGATGGAAGCTGGGCGACTGTATTTTCCTGCAAAAACCGGGCAAGTCGCATACTGAAGCTACTTCATATCGTCCAATTACCCTCCTTTGCATTATGGGGAAACTCTGTGAACGAATTATGTACAGCCGAATTTTGTCAGAAACTAGAACTCGTTCCTGATTATCAACATGGCTTTACAAAATTTAAAGTAACGGGCACTCAAATTCTAAGGACCGGCAAAGTGATTACCGATGCTTTAGCTCAGGGAAACAGCGTAGCATTGATATCTACTGACCTCAGTAAAGCGTTTGATTCCATAAATCACGCGGGGCTAAGTAAAAAACTATTTGAAGCTGGAATGCCAAACAATTTAATAAAGCTGATTGAAAATTACCTATCAGGTCGTGAGACTCGTGGCAAATTGCGCACGATGTACGGACGAATAATGCCAGTTCCTCATGGGGTACCGCAAGGCTCCATTCTGGGACCGATCCTTTTTAATCTTTATGTGAGCGACATACCTAAGGATAACATAGCCGGTTTAACATTGTCACAATATGCTAATGATTTATGCATTCTTAATGAAGCTTGTGGTCCAGACACTGCATCACAACGAGCAGCATGGGCTGCCAAAACAATAATTGAATATTATAAGGAATGGGGTCTACAGTGCAATGTTGGTAAGACTGACTGCGCCATGTTTACTAATAAACGCAAATACAGTCGGACTTTAAGACTCCATGGAGAAAACTTGGCAATAAAAAACAGCATAAAATATCTTGGTGTCTACCTTGATCAGAGATTGGTTATGAAGGAACACGCTAAAAACACAGTGAAAAAAGTTAAACAAGTGCGCGGTATGTTGGCGCCGATTATAGGCTGGTACAGTAAGGTGTCGCTTGAGACTAAAATAAAAGTGATATAAGCAACTCTGCTACCTATAATAGATTATGGCATAGTTCAACTCTACTCTAGGGTGAGCAAATCTAGGTTGACAGATTTTAGAGCCAATACCGCATGGCATTAAAAACAGCAGCTAACTTTCAGACTTTTACAAGTTCAGAGGTAATTTGGGAGATGCTTGATGAAGACCCGTGGTATATTCGTGCGAGAGATCTCCATGAAGACATGATCCGAAAATTAAGCACTCAGAAAATTCCAGGTCTCTCGCAACCGGGAGATAGATACGATAAGCCGAACACCATAATCCCATGTTACCTGGTCTTCGCACTGGTGAAATTGATTAAGTGTGTAAAATTGAAAGAGGCAGACCACTCTCCAAGCGAATGGTCCCTCCTCGTATCCCCGTCATCTGAATATATATATATATATATATATGTGGGATCTTGTTGAGCCTCGTAATAAAAACCAATATTTTAATAAACTTGCAATATATGTGGGTAGACTCATGCTTTTGTCAATAGAGGGTAGATTTCGCACCATCTCTGTCGCTCGATTAAATACAATACCAAACGGACGTGTTTCTCTGATCTCCTCGTATCCTGGGTTCCCCTGGTCCATCAGCAGATATTCTTCAGTGGCGACGATAACAATTGGACACTAGTGCATACGGAAAGTGAAAATTACCTAAGTTGTGATAAACGGTGTATTTACAAAATGCCTGTGGGTAAGCTCGGGCCGTTTGACCTTGCCAATGATAATTGGGAACTTTATGTGGACCGTTTAGGCCAATACTTTGTTGCAAATGATGTGAAAAGTGAACTGCGAGTGGCTACTCTGATAACAGTGATCGGCAGCGAGGCTTACGAACTAATGGTAAATTTGTGCACACCCGACAAGCCGGCGAGCAAAACTTATGACCAACTGGTGACGCTGATGAAAGGTCATTTGAATCCGAAGCCGAGTTTGCTCGCAGAACGTTTTAAGTTCCGGCAGCGGGTGCAAAACCGGGATGAGAGTATTGCTAACTTTGTAACGGATCTTAAAAAACTAAGTAAGGACTGCAGTTTCACGGGGGATAGCTTGAAGGAGAACTTGAGGGATCAGTTTGTGTGTGGCCTGATGAATGACGATATCAGGCAGAAGCTGTTCACGGAAGACGACAAGATCACATTTGACAGGGCGTACAAGCTCGCCGTGTCCATGGAGGCAGCCGAGGTAAACGCGGCGCTGGTAGAAGACTGTGCTCGGAATCGAACCGGCGACAGTATGCCAGCAAGCGCGACGACGTCGGTGCATCACCTGGGTCGGACAAGCCGAGCCCGGGCGGCGACGGATGGCGGGCGAGCGGCGGCGGGCAGAGCGAGCCGCGGAAAGATAACGGCCGGCGGCGGTCCAAGCGCCAGGAGCGGAGCGGATAGCGGAAAACTTTGAGGGTTCGGTCGAAATAATAACACGTATTCAAATGTATCGTGTAAAGTATGTGGAGAGAATCATGACTCAGACAAATGTAAATTCAGGAATTATGTCTGTCGAGTATGTAACCAAGATGGACACTTGAAGAAGGTGTGTCCCAAGTAGGGCTTCCAATCCCGGGATCCCGGGATCCCGGGATCCCGGGATACCGGCTTTTTAAGGACGTTTTTCAATCCCGGTATTTTCTGATTCAATACCGGGATCCCGGTATTTTTATAAACTAGTTAAACTGTCAAAATATGTGTAACAAACATAAACTACCCATCCAAATATTTAAATTAGGCATCGCTGCGCAGCTTACTGGCAATAGCGGCTAATGTGCGCGGCTGTTTTACGTCTGTTTCTCTCTCTAGTTTAACTATTCTGATGATTTCTTTCTCTGCCCGGCACTGGCGCCACTGGCGCCACCTACCGCGCCAGCTGTTGGTTACGTAAATCGCACACGTCTTAGACATGTTTTTACATGTGGTCGCCGGATATTTTGTCAAAAATGTTAAGCTAATTCGAGCAAGCAAGTGGCTTAGCCACGGCACCAGTGCAGGTTGGAACTTGTTTATAAAATTGTGAGCTACCTAAAGTTATGCTATATACACCAGTCCTTATTTTTCAAAAAATCCATGTCGAGAAGCAATCCATATTACTTTTAGGTAACCAAACTTTTTACCCTATTGAGACCCTGTTGTATTGTATCCGAATTGCCGGTTTCCTTCAATACATATGACTGGAAGTGAGGTATTCAAGACGGCGGCCAAAAAACGTCCCATTTTTTAGGTTTTCTTAAATATCCGTAAACAGTGGCCTCTACCAACAAATGTTCTACTACTTAAGTAATTCACATAAAATTATCTATAAAAAGGTTATAATAATTATACAGTTTTTTGCTGGGATCAATGTTTAATGAGATATTGAGGGTATAAGATAGACATTAAACATATTGACTTGTTAGCTTTTTCCTGCGACTTCGTCTGCGTGGGATTAACATTCGCCACAATAAATTTATGAATCGCCGTAGCAAATATAAATTTTACGTATATGCGGTTTTATCTTGGGCGGCCGCCCGCCATCATGAATATCAAACTTTCGGTCATATATTATTTGAAGGCAACCAACCGGCAATTCGGATACAATAGGGTCTCAATACTCTCAATAGGGTAAATAGTCTGGTTACCTAAAAGTAATATGATTTGCTTCTCGACATGGATTTTTTGAAAAATAAGACTTGTCTAATCACCTCTTTTCTCTCTATTGTGGAGTTGCAAACTACAAACGTAATATGTTTGCGCAATAAATACGGATTTGACTGAAACAAGGCATTTTTTTCATGTTTTCATACATTTCAACTTTTTTACCGAAAAATCCCGGGATCCCGGGATCCCGGTCTTGGAGAAATCAATTTCGGTATTAATACCGACATCACAGAAGGTCCGGTATTTGGAAGCCCTAGTCCCAAGTGGCAGGGCAGCTCGTCATTATACAACGTGACTGAAGAGAAGGTTGTGTATATGGACCAGTCAGACAGCAGTGAAAGCGAAGAGGTAAACAATTTTTCAATACATAGCTCGCGCGACTCGCTTTTCGATGAACCATACACCATAGATGTTTACGTCGCGGGGAAGTTGTTACCTATGGAGATAGACACAGGCAGCCCAATTTCAGCCATTAGTTTAGAATGCTATAAAAAGTTGTTTACGCACTGTAAATTAAAAATGAGTAAATTAGTGTTGGGATATTACACACTTGGGATTAAAGTGAAACCCGTGGGAAAAATAACGCCTAAAGTGCAATGTAATGGAATTTGTAAAGAATTAGATTTGTACGTAATCGAAGGGGGCAAAACTAGCTTATTAGGTAGGCGTTGGGTAAGGGAGCTGAATATTATAGACAGGTCGCAAATATTAGGCTGTAATCAAATTGTTAATGTTAACCAATTATTTAATGAAACGGAATTTAGTTCCAGATACTGTGAGGTGTTTGCGGAGGGCTTGGGCCGGTTCACCGGGGGCACGGTCGGGTTTCACCTGCGGCCGGACGCGCGGCCGGTGTTCCTGCGCGCGCGCCCCCTGGCGTACGCGCTGCGCGACCCGGTGGAGCGCGCGCTCGACCAGATGGTGCGCGACGACATCATCACGCCGGTTGCCACCTCCGACTGGGCTACGCCTATAGTACCGGTTCTTAAAAAAGATGGCACCATAAGGGTATGTGCTGATTTCAAAACAACACTAAATAAATGTTTAGAAGTGGACCACTATCCTTTACCGAAAGTCGAAGATTTGCTTACAAAATTACACGGGGGAGATAAGTTCACTAAATTGGATTTATCGCAAGCTTACGCGCAGTTTGAATTGGATGAATCTAAAAAGTACACGGTGATTAACACCCATAAGGGTTTATTTATGTATAATAGGTTGATATATGGGTTAGCGTCTAGTCCGGGCATTTTTCAAAGAAAACTCGAGCAATTGTTTGCGGATATGCCACGAGTAGGTGTCTTCCTAGACGATTTGATTATTACGGGGGTCGATGACCGGTCTCATATAGACACACTACACGAAGTGTTCCAGAGGTTACAAAAATATGGTCTAAGAATTAAAAAAGAAAAATGTACGTTTTTTGCGGACTCGGTAACATATCTCGGATTTGTAATTAGCAAACAGGGCGTTCATACCTGTCCTGAAAAGATTGAAGCCATTAAAGCAAGTACCGGCACCCAAGAATGTGGCAGAGTTACGATCATTCTTAGGGTTAGTGATGTATTATGCAAAGTTCGTGCCGAATATAAGCACAATACTAGCGCCACTGTATGCACTATTACGTAAAGATGTGAAGTATGAGTGGAGTGAAGCATGCATGCGTGCGTTTAGTGAGGTAAAACACATGTTGATTTCTAGCGATGTATTAGCGCACTACTCGCCGGAGCTCCCTCTGATTTTGACCACTGACGCGAGTAGTGTAGGGATTGGCGCGGTGATTTCCCACCTCGTACCGGGCGTCGGCGGCGCTAGCGCTAGCGAGCGACCGATAACCTACGCGTCGCGGGCGCTTAACGCCGCAGAAAAGTCGTATTCAAATTGAACGCGAGGCACTATCGATAATTTACGGAGTCCGGAAATTTCATCAATACTTATACGGTAGGAAGTTTATTCTCAGAACGGACCATAAACCTTTGGTGACAATTTTCGGAGATAAAGTAGGAGTGCCCGTAATGGCTGCAAGTCGATTGCAGTGGTGGGCTATCATCTTAGCAGGCTATGACTACACTATCGAATATGTACGGAGTGACGGAAACGCGGCCGACGCTTTGTCTCGCTTACCGGTGGGTAAGGAGAAAAGCCAGCGCAAGGAAGTCACGTATTTAAATTTTATTCAAAACTTCCTACCAATTACGAGGAAAATGGTACAGGATCATGTTAGTAAGGATGAAGTACTAAAGAAAATATTTCTGTTTTTGAATTCCGGGTGGCCTAACAGTTGTGATGATGAGGATCTTAAGCCCTATTACTTGCGACGCAACGAACTGTACATAGACAGGGGCTGTATCATTTGGGGATATCGACTTGTGGTACCAGAGGCTTTAAGAAGCAATTTACTCAAAGAGCTACATGTAGGTCACTTAGGTATCGTGAAAATGAAGAGTCTGGCCCGTAGCGTAATGTGGTGGCCCGGAATAGACAATGGTATCGAGGAGTTATGTAAGCGATGCACTACGTGCGCGCTTGAGGGCGCCGCGCCGCCGCGCGCCCCTCCGCAGCCGTGGCCATATCACCCAGAGCCATGGTCGCGATTGCATATTGATTTTCTAGGGCCTTTCCATGGTGAGACGTTTTTAATAATTGTAGATTCAACGACTAAGTGGTTAAAAATATTCAAAATGCATAAAACCACAGCCAAGGCAGTAATTAAACCATTACGTGAAACTTTTGCCCGTTTTGGGTTGCCAGTAGAGGTGGTGTCCGACAACGGCCCTCCATTCACATCTAATGAATACGCACACTTTATGGCAATTAATGGCATCAAAATAACGTTTACGCCAGCTTACCACCCAGCCTCTAATGGTGCTGCAGAGAATGCGGTTAAGTTATGCAAGCGAGCTATAAAAAAGGCGCTGCGTGATGGTTGTGATATAGACGAAGCCCTTCAAGCATACCTAATGATGTACAGAAACGTTGAACATAGTTCTACAGGGACGGCCCCAGCCATGTTGTTACAACGTCGACGACTGCGGTCGAGATTAGACTTGTTAGGCGGTACTAGGCAGGTCGAATCTTGGGTACAGCAGGCTCAGGATAAACAAGTATCGAACGCGGGGGGAACAAGTAGGGAACTTAAAGTAGGCGATCCCGTGTGGGCGCAAGATCACGCCCGGGGAAGTTGGCTGAGTGGTCAGATAAAGGAAAAATTAGGTTCGCGGAATTTTGTTATAGAAAGGGAAAGTGGTCCACAAGTAAAAAGACATTTAGATCAAATTAAAAAAAGGCGTAGTAGTTATACGGTGTCCTTGTCGGATGTGTCGGAGGTGGCGCCAGGCGAAAGATCCGTGGTTCATGAGACCGGCGATAAGACCGCTCAAAGTCCACGCGCGCCGGAACGTTCGGTGGAGCCCGAGGTGAAAGAAACCCCTCTGATATCTAAAGAGGTCGTGTCTCAGGAAACCGTGGCTAATCACACAGAAGGGAATGCACCCCCCGTCGACCCGCCCAAGCGCATTCGTAAACCCGTGCAAAGATACGGTTTCGATTTTGATTAAATTATTGTATCCTTAATTTTAGTATATTCATATCATATGTAACTACATAGTATTAATAAGTAGTTTACTATCTTTAAGAAACAGCTGTATTAGTAAATAAGGGTGGAGGTGTAATATATGTGGGTAGACTCATGCTTTTGTCCATAGAGGGTAGATTTCGCACCATCTCTGTCGCTCGATTAAATACAATACCAAACGGACGTGTTTCTCTGATCTCCTCGTATCCTGGGTTCCCCTGGTCCATCAGCAGATATTCTTCAATTTTAAACAAGATAACTATTTTTAATAAATAGATTTAACTCCAACACAAATGCAACCGTCCACCATTTAAATCGTTCTCCCCGTCCCTCTCACACCTCCTGTTATCCTTCTCTCACACTCCCGTTCCATTCCACTCTGTCACCTTACGTTCCATTCCCACATTCTCGGCTGTCCTGCATATAATATCTGCCCTCAGATATTACCATTCACCCGTATAAGTCGGGACAGCTTTAACAAAATTTAACAAAAGATAACACCGGGCAAAGGTTCCGTCTTTAAAACTAAGCAACTCAATACGTCACGAGGAATAAGGTATCTTTCACATACCATTCATAAAATATAAAACAGAGTAAAAGGGTGACTCTGATACCTGTAGGGATCACTCGCAGTCCTCCTCAGGCCACCTCTTCATGAAGTCTGCAGATGTAGCTGTCTTGTTCGGCCCTTCAGTACCACTATACAACTTCTCTACGTCATACCGGTCGTTGCGTTTCACCTTGGTTACCTTATAAGGACCGAGGAATTTTGGCTTTAGCTTAAGCCCTGGCCCGAACTGCGTCCTCTTTATTGCTACCAGGTCGCCTTCTTTATACTTAGAGCTTTCTTTTCTCTTCTTATTAAAGCTTTTCCTGTTTTCTTCTTGAATCTTCTGTATCTGTTCTTTAGCTTTCTGCCTTAAAGTTTCTCTTTCTTCATCATATTGGGATATGATTTCTTGTTGTAACAGGTTTAATATCTCTACATCTTCCTTGCAGTTCATCTTAGTACCAGTCAACAGCTGGAATGGTGAGGTGTCAATACTTCTTTGGTAGGTACTATTTATGGCTCTCTGTACTCGTCCAACATGTTTGTACCAACAAGATTGGTCCTCTATGCATAACTTCGTCAGCATCGGTATCATGATCCGATGGATCCTTTCCACCTGGCCGTTAGCTCTTGCTACTCCAGTGGTAATCGTTACATGCTGGATCCCTTCGTCTGTGCAGTACTTCTGGAATGCTCCGCTTGTGAATGCCGTACCTCTATCAGTAATAATGCGTATAGGGTTACCAAACGTCTGCTGCTGTAGCTGCAACTTGCTGATTACTTCTGCACTGGACGTCGACTTCGTCGGGTAAAGCCACACAAACTTGGTAAAAGCGTCAACAACCGTAAGTATGTGATTGTACAACTTCTTTGTTTCTGTCAACGGTCCAATGTGGTCCAAATGCAATGTATGCAATGGCGTTCCTTCTTTGTTGATAGGGTTTAACAAACCCTCCTGCTTGCCCTCCTTTCTGGTAGCTAACAGACATGGTATACAACTGGTAATCACTTCTTCGATTTTCTTATCCAGGTTTTTTATGTAGTAATCTTTGCTTATGGCATCCTTCATTTTTCTCATCGCAAAATGGCCGTTGCTGTGTACTCTATTAATCACCTCCTTCTCCATCACTCTGGGTACTACCATCAACCGTTGGTCTCCCTTATACAGAACTCCATTATCCAAATAAAAGTCATTATATGATCCAACTTGCAGGATTACCTGCTTAATGGCATTAAGCTCCTCATCTCTTTCTTGTGCTTGGCTTATCTTCTCTTGTAGGCTTACTACCGCAGCCACATGTGGAATCCTGCTAAGTGCATCAGCGTGAGGCATCTTTGCACCTGCCCGATGCTCTATCTCATAGTCATACTGGTCGAGTAGCAACACCCATCTTGCCACCATCGGGGTCAAGTCTTTCTTCTTCAAGGTAAGCTCAAATGCTTGACAGTCAGTCACTATCTTAAAATGTATACCAAACAGATAGTGGTGAAACTTCTTTACACTCTCTACCACGGCAAGAGCTTCAAGCTGGTAGCTGGAATATCTCCTTTCTACTTCACCGGTACGTCTACTTCTATAATATACTGTATGCAGTTCCCCGTTTTCACTTTTCTGCATAAGTATACCTGCCAGTGCCTGGCTCGACGCATCTGTGTGCAATTCGGTATGTAACTTCGGGTTGAATATCTTCAGTACTGGCTCACTCATCAACTTCTGCTTTAAAATATGGAATGCTTCTCGTTCCTCAGGGCCAAATGTAAACTTGGCATCTTTCTTCATCAAATCAGTTAGCGGCCTTGCTATCTGTGCATAATCTTTTATATACTTCCTGAAATACGACGTTAAACCAATGAAGCTTTGGACCTGCTTCACATTCATAGGCTCGGGGTATCGGGCTACTGCTTCAACCTTCTCCGGACTCGGCTGTACTTGCCCTTCCTTAACCAGATGGCCTAGGTACTCAATCTCTGGGCATATCAGCCTGACCTTCTTCCAGTTAATTTCAAGTCCATTCTCCGCAGCAACCTCCAGTACCCGTTGCAGCCTTAGTAGTGCCTCATGCTCCGTCTGGGCTGGAATTACAATATCATCTATAAAAACCATCATAACACCTTCTTGTATCAAATCTTTAAATATTATTGTAATGAACCTCATGAAATACTTCGGACAGACAGAAAGTCCAAAAGGGGCTTTAAGGAACTCCCATTGACCATGATGGGCCACAAATGAAGTATATGGCACCGACTCCTTACTAACTCTCAAATGGAAGAACCCATTTTTAAGATCTAGCACACTAAACACC
This sequence comes from Pammene fasciana, assembly GCA_911728535.1. Classification (NCBI taxonomy): domain Eukaryota; kingdom Metazoa; phylum Arthropoda; class Insecta; order Lepidoptera; family Tortricidae; genus Pammene; species Pammene fasciana. The sequence continues at coordinate 10,321,608 of OU452283.1, forward strand.
TTGGCATCTCTCAACTTGTCAATTAAGTCTTCAATCAGTGGCAGGGGGTACTCATCTTTAACCATCTTCTTGTTTAGCAGTCTATAATCAACACACACTCTAGTTGAACCATCTTTCTTTTTAACTAGGACTAGCGGACTAGCATATTCGGAAAAACTCACCTGTATAATTCCTTTCTGCATCCACTCGTCTACCTGATCCTCCACAATCTTCTGTTCTGCCAGGGAAAGTCTCCTAGGACGTTGCGCCACAGGGATGTCATCTTTAAGTATGATTCTGAGTTCAATTGGCGCCTCCTTCGTCTGGACTGGTTGGTACTCAGCCACAAGCCGCTCCACCTCTTCTCGCACACTAGCGTTACGGATGTGACCTGAAACATTCACCTCGCTCACACAATTCACCCTCGACAACCATTCCTCATCCTCGGACACTATTGTGACAGAACCTTTACGCATAAGCATCGTTACATCGTCAAGAAATTCCCTACCTACGATAAGCCTGTATGGCATACAATTGTTTGGTACAACGTGAAATATAATGTCACCAAAGCACTTTTCGTCGATCACTAACTTGCCATAGAACTTGCCGTAGGGCTTTACTTCTTTCATTCCGAGTCCAGTAAACACAGAATCGTCCGCGCACATCTGCATCTTTAATTCGTCGAAAGTGTCTTTATTTATTAAGTTATACGCACTGCCGGAGTCCATTAAAGCTCGTATATCAACGTCACATAAGTTTATCACCTTCATTGCTCTCCGAGAATCAAGAGAATTATCCTTAAAATCCTGTTTTGTCGTAATGTTTACATCGTGCCTTGGCCGGTCGCTGCCATCGCTGTCAAAGTCACCGTCATCCGCCATATTGTCGGTCGCTCCCTCATTGGCCAAAACTCCGAACATGGCCGCCGATTGCTTCCGAGTATCCGCCGTCGCCGTCTGCCTCGCGGGAAAAGGCGCCTGCTGTCTCGCTTTCTCTCCCGAGCCGCCTACACGAACGTCACGAAGCTGCTTCATCGACGGAGCCGCACCGCTAGCGCCACCTGGGTGACCTGGGGCGCCACCGCTCTCGTTCAACGGACATTGACTACCGATATGTCCATATGAGTTACACCGGTAGCATTTTACCCCGTTGGTGCATGATCCCGCCAAATGATTTTCGTCACCACACTTGTAGCACCGTCTCCGACCAGCCGATGACACCTGAGCCGCCGTTGAATGCTTTGCGTCTTTTTCTTGCTTGATATACTTCGTTTCTCTGTCTTCTCTCTTCACCTTATTCTTCATTTTTTCATACAACAGTAGCTTTTCTTTCAACACAGGATAGGTGGTCGCGCCGTACAAGAGAGCTTTATTAGGTTCATAGTCCACGATACCATCGATTATATATTGTATCGCAACGTAGTCCGGGAACTTGGCGCGTTTACCTAACTCCTTCATTACTAGCATATACTGATAGTATGACTCATCTCTTTTCTTCTTACGACCAGCCATAAGCTCGTGCATCTCCTTAGTGTTGACCGCATCCGGAAATTCCTTCATTAACGCCGTCTTGAGTTCATCGTATTTCTTGAAAGTTTTTTCGGACTGCAGCCATAACGCCGCCGTGCCCACCAAGGACCTTCGTGCTACCACGAGCTTCTGAGCTTCGGTCCAACTGAAGATTTCGGCGTTGTCTTCAATGTCTTGCGCCCATTTCGAGGCCATATGGGACTTATCATCGCCGCTAAACTTTATTATACCGTCAGTCATTACACTGAGATTATTCAAAAGGTTGGCCTCCGCCATCTTGTTTTCCTTTGAATTATCAATCGCTAGCTCAATCTCAAAAATAATTCTATCTTCGTACATAAGCTTTCGTTTCCACCGTTCGATCGTTTATTTGGAGAACAATCTTCCTTCTTCACCGTTGTAAGCACCCGAGCACCGCCGCCGTCGTATACGCCGGTACCTTTTCTACACCGTAACACCGTATTTTGGTTTTTTGAGGCGATCCCGGACGAGCCCCCAAAATAATGTGGGATCTTGTTGAGCCTCGTAATAAAAACCAATATTTTAATAAACTTGCTTTATTTTAAACAAGATAACTATTTTTAATAAATAGATTTAACTCCAACACAAATGCAACCGTCCACCATTTAAATCGTTCTCCCCGTCCCTCTCACACCTCCTGTTATCCTTCTCTCACACTCCCGTTCCATTCCACTCTGTCACCTTACGTTCCATTCCCACATATATATATATAGCTTTAGCGTGAGCCAGTTCATGCTTGAACTGAGCCCCATTTACTTTACATCAGATCTTTCCGATTTTTAAGACATATATGTAAATAACACTACTCGTACTTGGTGGGCCAAAATATTGTAAATTTAATTATATAAAATAAAGCTTCTTCTTATCTTATCTTATCTTATGGTCATTTGGCCAAATGTAATGGTCGTCGCCGAGGGCGAACCATACATATCCTTCAGCCTGAGGGGCTCGCGGAGGTTTCCAGGCTAACTCAGGGTGTGGAGGATCAGGTGATAGAGAAACACACTTTTTACTCTTAAAAAATCTGGGTGAGGTGGAGACCCTAGTTATAGTTATGTGTGACAACCCTAGCTGTAAGTATATCACTCACTGTATTGTGGAATTGAGTAGTAATAAATAGTCTTTAACACGATTCACACGTATTCCTATTTACTACTCCCCCGCACCACACCTCATGGCGACCCTGCCACCTGACGCCGTGGCTTGCCGCGAAACCGCTGACGGGACAATTTCGGTCACGTAGCCAGTGCAACTGTGCTCTCTTATAATTAATTTTAAAATAGGACGTTATCACCTTGAATTATGTGTGCGAGACAGTTCAGTGCATTACTCGTACTCGGACAATCACCGCCACCAAGCGCTAACAGTTATTCTCTAGTGATCGTTGAAATTTTTGTATCAATTGCTGTTTTTGTGTTGCTGTACAAGTACAACAAAAATGGGGAAAAGTTACTCCAAAACTGAAGATAAGGAGGTAATAATAACTCAAACTGCGGGGGCTGGGAAAAATACGGCCTCGGAGAGCGACAGTGACTTTCACGGCGGCTTGGCGCTCAACAATATTATGGTGGGCATCCTTCTGGCAGCGATTGGTTTGGCAGCCTTACTGATTTTATACAAGAAATATAAAAAGCAGCAGCAGCAGTGGATACGGAGAACTATAAGCGCTGAATTTATACGCCGCACTGCAATGCGTATATCCGGACGGAAACCGACGGCGCCAGAAGAGGACATGGTTTGAGCGGACTGTCAAGGTTAGTCCCATGGAGTCCAATCGGCGAAAATGGCTATCGTACGACAACAGTGAGTGATTATAGAAATAGTGTTATTGAGTGATCATGTTCGTATTCCTGGTTCCTGGACGGTTTTCTATAACAAGACTTTCAAAATCCCAAAATTAATTAAGCACTTCACTTACTTATTGTACTTTTAATGGCATGTGAATTAGAATTAATATATTCAAAAATCTCTGAAATTCAAGTAAGCTTACGAAAACTGGGTGCAAAGAGAGAAACAAGTAAGGATTTAGTTAAAAATAAGATAGCTTTAGCAGATAAGTACTATGCAGAATACAAAATAATTTTGCAAAACTTGGAAAGTACCTCTAGTGATTTTAAGTCTCCAGTATTTTCGGATTATATTTTAGATGTTATTATAGAGAAAATTGAGGCAGTTTATGCCAAAATAAAAAGTTATATTACTTGTGAGTCGGTTATAAACAAAGGCATAAAAATGGATAACTTTGAAA